>OX465104.1:11466299-12148540 GCA_949987565.1 Luidia sarsii | reverse complement strand
CTGGGCTTTCAAACAAAAATCAGAAAATATGAAAGGAAGCAGGAGAATGTCTGTCCGCTGACAGTTGGGCAAGGCACTGAGTATGCAGCACTAATGATATGTTGAGTAGGGCAGACTCTCGTGAAACAACATTCTCACCGACACAAAATCATATGATATCTACTGTATGAAAAACACCAAATCTACGTCTGTCAAGACAGAACATATATGGCTTTTCCTTTTCTCTTGTTGGTGAAGAACGACCGAGTCGGGTGAAAATCTGAAATGCATGAAAAGTTAATGAGCTGCCTGTTCTGTCATTCGAGCAGTCTTTGTTTGGCTAACATGGTCAGTCACGGTTTCTATTGGAAGGCATTGATAATCTATGCGGGGACTTTGCACGGTTAACACGGCATGAGGGGAGGGAGAAGATATAGGAACAAAGGAAGAAAACTTCATCTAGCACTTCTCTTCCCATTCTGCCAGTCCTTGATTCTTTTACCAAATGCCCTTGAGATGAAAAATTGGAGGATGTAGTTGAGGGTTCATGGGCACAGAGACTGGAATCGACCATCTCAGATTATAATTTCCCCTGAGCTGTGGTCTGGGTTATAGTTCACCGGAGAAAAACAAGTTTAACAACAGCTGAGAAAATACAGTCAGATGTTTGACTGGTTTGATGCCAAATGTGCGCGTTCAGGCCAATGGATATCCAGTACATGTACATACGTGTACTGCACATCATGCATACCTTAGTCAGTGCAGAGTGTAGAAACTGCATTGGAAATTGCCAACCGAGGGCAGAGGTTAGGTTCAGGTCACATTTGGGAAAGAAGCCTGTGTTTGCTAATGCAAGTGCTAGTGCTGGTGTTAGTGGGTATTTAGCCTATTGGAGAGCTGCATTTGCAATTGGGCAGGAAAGACAGAGGTCACGTTGAGGTTACTTTGGGAAAAGGGCCATTGTTTGCTTTCTTCTAAGGCCACTGCTGAAGTGTGTATTCAACCAGACTTGCCCTGTGCTGCACTGCACAGTGTAGCATTTGAGGCTATGATAAATTGATAATAGGGATAATTTACAGCCTGAAGTGTAATGCATACATGTACATGTACTGTACACTGCCTGTTTTTCTACCTTCTTTTTGTAATTTACGTTGTAAATTTATTTGTTTCCAGGGCCTCAAGTATAACAGTGTTTTATTCTCTTACTTGACTACCCTGTGTAGACTGTATATACAAGAAAATAAATTCCCTTCTGTCTGGCCCTCTGTGCATAACCAGCATGTTGAACCCAGACTTCCTGATCATTTTACTTAGCAACCGGTTTCCATAGTAACATAGTCACATGTAGTATGCTAATAAGAGCAATGGTTGACTGTTTCCACTGGCTGCAGGTTACAATCACCCGGCAGTTGTCGATGTCATCAAAGATCCAGCCAATCTGGTGAGTCACTTTCACTTTTGTTGCTCAAAGTTGTTTGAGGGGTTTTGTTGAGAGGGTGATTTTCATATTAAGAATTAATGGTTTTATCAGTTTTGAAAGTGATTACTTAATTGGTTATTTATTGCAAAGTAGTGTGTGGATATTTTCATGTAAAAATGCTAAGTTTTTAGAGCTCAATTTTTAAAAGACATTTTGATTGATTTATGATTGATAGATTGACTAATAAATTTGTTGATTGATTTGATTGATTTGATTTATTGATTGATTGATTGATTGGTTGATTGAGTGATTGATTAGTCAATTGATTGGATTGATTGATTAGTAAATTGATTGAATTGATCAATTATTCAATGTATTAATAAATCAGTTCAGCAATTAATGGATTGATCATTTGACCACATGATTGAGTTAGAATTTTGAATGTTTTTTATTTTCAAGATTTCCCTCTTCCATTTGTGTCTTTTGTTAATTAATATTTTGGTCATTTTCCCCTTAAATTTTGTTCAAATCTCTTAGATTCATTTGGTGAACAGGCCAGCGCTTGGTGTGTTCCCAGGAGAGCAGTATGCACAACAAGCCATGCAAGCCTTGCTCTCGGTGAGAAACTGTTAGGATTTACTGTCAGCAATGCTACCACAATGTCCAGTGTTTGATTTCGGCAAACTCTAACTTACGTCCAATTGCAGGACAATGACTGATGTACCGAGTCCTAGCACAACCTACACTGGGTTATTCATCTTGAGTTGAGTTACGATGCATTAGAAGGCTTTGTGATATCCACCCCTGGATGTGGATCAGCAATATGCACCCAGGTTGTTAATATTGCTAGCAGTCAGATGGAGCAATCCAATGGGTGGATGGCTGAAAATGTTGATTTTAACAAACTCATAGAAACATACGACCTATCATAAGATGAGCGAAGCGCAGAAACAACACAATCTTTTGTTAGGACAATGGGTTATTCATTGTGCACTGTTGATCTAATCAAGCTTTTCGAAAATTGACGCTTGGTGTGTTAAATAAGAGGTCTGGGCACAAATCCTGGTCTAGTCAAATTTTCTTTACTTTTTCATATTCCTAACCAGCAAAGATAAGGGACTACTGACCACAAAATGTTTAAGAATAATGTGAAAACGGCAAATAACATTTACCTGGACTGGGACTAGAACCCAAGTAACAGCGTTGGAATGTTGAATCTTGAGTTCAAATCTTGGTCCGGTCAAATGTTCACAGAATTCCTTCCCTTTTTTTATTTACTGAATTCATGTTTGTCTATGGTTTGTCACAGGTCGCTCCCAAGGGATTGAATCGCGTCCAGACGATGATGTGTGGCACTTGCAGCAATGAGAATGCCATCAAGCAAGCACTGATGGCCTACAGGGTAGGCCATGCTTGGGGTTATAGACAGAGACAGGGAAACAGGGCGCCAAAGGCCGCTATTTGCCAACCAAACCTCCCATCAAGCCACAGTTTAGACCCTACTTTATGGCTGTAGTCAATTGACTTCCCCCGGTTGGTTATACCTCTGGTCAGCCCTGAATGGCTCTGATGTCCTCAACCCCTAACTGTATCCAGCATGAAAGCAGGATCATTTGGGTAGTAACCTGGGTCTTCCTAACGATGCTTATCGAATGCGGCTATAGTTTAGAACCTACAATAAGATTATAGACAGAGCCAGGAAAGGGCTCCCATAGGCTGCCATTGCCAGGAGCCATTGGCCTCCAAACTCTTTCATCTCCCCACAGTTGAGTTTAGTCTATATGATTATAGACAAATCCTAAGGAAAGACTCCCAAAGGCTGCCATGGGCAGGGATCATGGCACTCTCAACTTCCATCTTCCCGGAACTAAAGGTATTAAGCACTCCAATTAGCCCCAGGAATACTTTTTCTTATACTGTACTTATGCTGAGGTTTTGTTCGTGTTGAATTTGGGGTTGTTAGAAGAATTTGCCAACTCTAAAAACATTTTTCATGTTGTTTCTCAAGGCTAAGAAAAGGGGAGGACCACCCACTAAGGAAGAGTTGGAATCATGCGTCAGTGGCCAGGTGAGTACATGGATCAGACAGGTCATGTCAGGACAGGTTGGGTCAGGTCAATTGGATCAGATCAGTTCAAGTTTGGTCTGATCAGGTCAAGTTTGGTCAGATCAGATCAAGTTGGGTCTTGTCTGGTTTGGTCATGTCAGGACAGGTTGGGTCAGGTCAATTGGATCAGATCAGTTCAAGTTTGGTCTGATCAGGTCAAGTTTGGTCAGATCAGATCAAGTTGGGTCTTGTCTGGTTTGGTCAGGTCAGGACAGGTTGGGTCAGGTCAGTTGGATCAGATCAGGTCAAGTTGGTTCTTATCTGGTTTTGTCAGGTCGGGACTGGTTGGGTCAGGTCAGTTGGATCAGGTCAGGACAAATTGGGTCAGATCATGTCAAGTTGGGTCTTGTCTGGTTTGGTCAGGTCAGGACAGGTTTGGTCAGGTCAGGACAGGTTGGGTCAGGTCAAGTTTGGTCAGATCAGGTCAAGTTGGGTCTTATCTAGTTGGGTCAGGTATGGTAAAGTTATATCACAGTAGGTCTGGATTGGGTGAGTCTGGGATGAGTCGGATTGGGGCTGATAAAGTCACATGAAGTCATAATCATGTGAGATTGGTTCAAATAAGGCTAAAAGGTAACTTTGGATCAGAACGATTCAGGCTGGGTCAGGCCTGATCTGATCAGCCTAAATTGATTCAGATCATCAGGTCAGCTCAGGTTCTGGTCAAGCTACGTCACATCAAGCCAGATGAGATAAGTAAAAGCATCAGGGCTCGGGTCAATTTAGGTCAGAAGGGATCAGCTAAGGTCAAATTAAGATAGGAAGGGTCTGGTGCAGATCAGCAAGAGGAGAAGGGAGAGTGCAGATCAGCAAGTTGCTGAATTCAAAATACCGTATCTGAGGGGAAAACCTTTACAAAGGAAAAGCCATTTTCGAACAAGGGAAGGTGTTCCTAAACTTTTGGCCGGTAGTCCCTGCAGTACTTCCTGAGATAATGTACCATTGTTGAAGTAAAATACTGTAGCAACACAAGACCAGTAGCTGTGGGTTAGACCCCTTGCAGTGAAACATGCATATTGATATGGTAGGAGGTGCGTTTGATGCAGTCTTCTTTCTCTGTCACCAGGCTCCTGGCTGCCCTCCCTATACTGTGCTGTCCTTTGATGGGGCTTTCCATGGACGCACACTTGGTAGGTACATGCTTGCATGCATAGGCTAGCTTACCCAGCTCTCTCACAACCCTCTTGTCTTTTCAGAGTCTTTTCATGGGTTTATGACCCACAGGATGGACCAATTTTTCACCAGGGGTGCATTTTGGCGGTCATAACCAAGTATCGGTTTGGCTGTTTCAGTTGGCTTTGGTGCTGTGAACATTTATGCACTTTGTCACCCAGCGTGACTTTAGCCCCTCATAACAATTCCACTGCTAAGCCCAAGAACTCTTGGGATACACTTCCCACAGCACGGTGCTATGCTCGAGATTTCTCTGGCTAATAGTGCAATGCTTTGCTGCCCTCTTTGGTTCAAGCATTGTAATATTCATACTGCGCACAACTACATGCATCGGGTAACACAGTGGCATCGTTTTTAGATTAGTTTCCAATGTTACTGTACAAGGATAACAGTGTAACAAATGCAGCAGTGAGACTGTTAAATTGCCAAGGAGAGTCCCAGTGGAATAACAGACGAACCAATTCTCGGTTGTGACTGCCAAAATACTCCCCATGCCTCCAGTAGTGTGGCGTCTATGCCATTGGCCCCCCATAGAGATTCGGGTTGGCTTTGCCTATGGACCAACTGTGGTGCATCTGTTTGCTTTGGATAGGTTGCCTGACATTGACTCACTCCAAGCCCATCTTCAGAGTGGACATCCCAACCATGGACTGGCCCATGGCCCCATTCCCTCGTCTCAAGTATCCTCTGGAGGAACACGAAGCTGAGAACAAGGCAGAGGAGGAGCGATGTCTTGAAGCTGTGAGTACCTCTTGGGACCCCCTCCCCAAGTTTGGAATTAGAATTCCTCCTCTTCCTCTTTCTCTTCCTTTTCCTCTTCCTTTTCCTCTCCCTTTTCCTTTTCCTCTCCCTTTTCCTCTTCCTCTTCATCTTCCTCTTCCTTTTCCTCTCCCTTTTCCTCCTCCTCTTCGTCTTCCTTTTCCTCTCCCTTTTCCTCTCCCTTTTCCTCTTCCTCTTCCTCTTCCTCTTCTTCTTCCTCTTCCTCTTCCTCTTCCTTTTCATCTCCCTTTTCCTCTTCCTCTTTCTACCATTCCCCTCCTACAACTCGTCCTCCTTGTCCCCCTTCTTCTTTTACCATCTCATTCTACTTTTTCATCAGTTCCTTTACCTCATTGCCCTCCTCCCTATCCTCCTGCTACCCCTCCTCCTTTTCCTCACCCTGCTTTTACTCCTCTTCCCTCTGCTTTACCCACCCTCCTATTTCTCCTCTTCCTCCTCCTTGTCCTCCCCCATTCCACCTTGACATCTTCCTCCTCGCTCCCATGTCCCTTCTCCTCCCCCTCCTCTTCCCCATCCTTCTCCTCCTCCATCTTCTTAAGCCAGCCCAATGAGACTTTATTAGACTTTGGTTTCTGATGGTGATGATCAAATTAAAGACACTGCAGTACAATAGACCAATTGTCAAGATCATATACAAGCTGCACAGAACCTCGACCTTCGACCTCGAACCTCGACCTTTTCCAAACAGGTGCTTCATGTTGTCCTCAACTTCAGACTCTTGCAAAAAGAGGCATTAACCTCTTAATTTACAGATAACCCCCGATGTCTCTGAGATTATGTTAAGAAAAAAGGGATCCGAAGTGAAGCCTCTGCCCCTCTGTTTCTTCTAAGGTGAGGGACCTGATGCAGCAGGGATTGGCCAAGGAGAGGGACGTTGCGGCGGTGATCGTCGAGCCCATCCAATCAGAGGGCGGGGACTACCATGCCAGCCCTTACTTCTTCCGTGAGCTCCAGCAGATTTGCAAGCAGGTAAACAAGCTTAGCACGAGCATAAAGACAGAGGCACCACCACTGAAGCCATTTCCCACCGTTGTAGGGCTTGCAATGCAATGGGTTTGCCACTTCTAATCCAGGGTCTACCAATTTCCTCTTTCATCATAATACAGGGCACATTTGTCAGTTGTAAGCACTAGCATGGTATTACTCCAGCTGCTTCTGGAGAGTAGAACACAACTCTGACAAGTCTAACAGATCTACAACTTGCCTTTGAGAAAGGTCCTGCTAGGATCGAAACGTCAGGCCCACTAAATTTTTGAGATCTACAACTTTTCCAAAACTCAAGAGGGCCTAACGTTTTGACCCTAGGAGCACCTTTCTCATAGGCCTTCTGTCTGAAAGGTTGAGTTACCAGGTCTTTTCAGAGCCATACTCTCGGGAGTGATGACTTACATGGTGTCACTGCAAATTAACGTTCCACACAGCCCTATGCTGTATTTTCATATGGACGTGGAAAGCTGTAGTTCCTTTAGTGATTGGATTATTTGTTCTCTGTGCGAACAGAATGGAGCAGCCTTTGTGGTTGACGAGGTGCAGACTGGCTGCTGTGCCACGGGCTACTTCTGGGCTCACGAGTCCTGGGATCTTCCCCAGGCACCGGACTTTGTCGTCTTCAGCAAGAAGATGCTGACTGGAGGCTATTACTTCAATGACGAGTTTGCCGTGGATGCGGTAAGTCAGCGGTCATGATCTTTCCCAATTTGATGGATTAGAACTCCCATTCTATCTCTGAATTGTGAGTCCTGGTACGCAAAACCAGAGGTCTCAGGTTCAAGTCCCTGGTCCAGGCAAAGTTTTCTTTGCCATTTTTTCAAAATTGCTTAGAGGAATTTAAGTAGCACTGACTTCAAATTAATTTTGGCAAATCTGGAACATTTGATATTCGCAGGCAGACCAGAGGTCTCCCAGGCATACCCTACCTTTAAGAAATATCCTGCCAAGATGAAAATGTCAGGCCCTGAATATGTTGAGATTCTAATAAAGAGGAGGAAGCTTTTGATCACATGTTTTCGTCTCAAATTTGAGTGTCTGACATCTAGATCCTTCTAGGATTGAAATGTCAGGCCTCTGAGAAAGATCACATCAGGTCCTCAGGATTTTTTATTTTTTTTATTTCAGTCATTTAAGTCAGTAAGCAGTTGGCAGCATTTTGGTTTTAATGTCTTACATTTTTTTCGTTCTCTTTCATTATCTCTGTTTTTAGCCGAGTCGTATTTTCAACACGTGGATGGGAGACCCACCTAGGCTGCTCATACTGGGTGCAGTAGTGGACGTCATCAAAAAGCAAAACCTTCTACAGGTGGTTCGAGAATCAGGCCAAGTCCTTATGGACGGCCTCAAGAGTCTACAGGTACAGAAACAAGGCTCTTTACTTGCTCTTGTCTCCAATCATTCTTCCTTTTCATCATAAAATCTCTCCTCATGACTTAAGCCTGCTCAGCTTTTTGTTTTGTTTTTAAGAAAGGCAAGGATAGAAACATCAGGCCCTCTACTTTTCTGATTTATGATAGATGATTTTTTTAAGAATTTACTAATCACTGTTATAAAGTTATTCAGTCAACCTTGATCAACAGTCACAGCCCTCACTCACTTGATTTTGGCATTATAGAGGTTTTCTTTTTTTTGTGATTTTCGGAAAATTAGGAGAAATACCCGGAGACGTTGTCCAAAGCTCGTGGCATGGGGACCTTTGCTGCCATTGACGGCAAAAGCCCAGAAACCACCATGGCCATCAACCGGAACATCAAGAGCAAAGGTCAGTGCAGCTCATGAGTGATGCAAACTGATGAATTATGCAGCTAATGAATTATGCAAACTGATGATTATGCAAACTGATGAATTCTGCAAACTGATGAATTATGCAAACTGATGAATTATGCAAACGGATGGATTATGCAAACGGATGGATTATGCAGCACATGAATTGTGCAAACTGATAAATTATGCAGCATATGAATTGTGCAAACTGATAAATTATGCAGCTAATGAATTATGCAAACTGATGAATTATGCAGCACATGAATTGTGCAAACTGATAAATTATGCAGCACGTGGATTGTGCAAACTGATAAATTATGCAGCACGTGGATTGTGCAAACTGATGAATTATGCAGCACATGAATTGTGCAAACTGATAAATTATGCAGCACATGAATTGTGCAAACTGATAAATTATGCAGCACGTGGATTGTGCAAACTGATAAATTATGCAGCACATGAATTGTGCAAACTGATAAATTATGCAGCACGTGGATTGTGCAAACTGATAAATTATGCAGCATATGAATTGTGCTGCTCATGGATTATTCAAATTGGGTAATTATGAAGCACATGAAATGTTATAGCATACACGATGAGTTTGCCTCACTCTTTGGACCAAGTTTGCAACATTTTGGTTTATTACATCTTATATTCATTGCTTTTGGGTTGTTGTTGTTTTTTACTGAAATCCCAGGAATTCTGATGGGAATGTGTGGCACCCAGTCTCTGCGCTACCGACCTCCCCTGATATTTCAGCCCCACCACGTCGAAATTGCCCTGGATGCCCTGGACCGCACAGTGGCCGAACTCCAGCAGTAAGAGGCTGAGAGGAGGACAGAGGACACCAGCCACCCCTAATGCACAATCTCGCTCACTGACTCTACCTCATCCCTTGCCTGACACCCTTACCCCTTCTTAAAGAATGCTGACCCATATCAGACACCACATCACTAACTACACATATGGGTCGATATATTCCACAGACTTATTGGAGACATTGATACACAGTAGATTTTTCTTTTTAAACAGGGATACATTTTTCTTGAATTATTGAATGAAGAATTATAGATGAAAGATTAACTCAGTGAGGGTTGGCCCGATCTTGTTCTGTAGTTAATCGATGCTCTGCACGATTGATTGCTTGGACGGTTCCTAGGCCGTTTAGTTTCAAGCAGGCAATCAGGCAAAGCATTGAGCATGCAGTGTCGTGTCAAGTACACTCAAGTACATACGTTCACTGTAAGAAGAGCTGGAGCGTATTCACAACACCAGTCTGGACTGTGTACTACTGTTGATATGGCCATGTGAAATTTGGCGTCACTCTTGACTGACGGGCGATGACAACTCCTGACAGACCAGATGTGGATTTGACTACTGGAGGGGGGGATGTCATATCATTTAATGAGGCTGAGGTCAAGCTCAACTTGGAGTCAACAGACTGTACATATTGGGAGGCCTGCGAATAAAGTTTGTTGTTAACGTAGCCATGTGGAATTATGCGCCACTCTTAACAGATAGGGGATACCGACTCCTGACAGGCCAGCTGTGGGTTGGACTGGAGGTGGGGGGCATGTCATAGCATTTAATGAGGCTGAGGTCAAGCTCAACTTGGTGTAACGGACTGCAGGGAAAACTCTGAATCATATTCTTAGCGACTCAAATCAGAGAGCAATAATGTATGTAATGAGATGAAATATTGGATGTAATTCTACAGAAGAAACCACAGGTAATAGAGATGATGCTCTGAAACAGAACATCTCTGAACAAGGGTGGCTGGCTGGCTGCAGTTCTCAGTTGGTTTAAAATTAAGAGGTCACCATTGCTTCTAGCTGAAAATCATGCAAAAAATGGTAATGGTTTTGTGTTCTTTTTCTCCCCAGATTACAATCCAGAAACCATGAAGTCAATTTATCAAAATATGTATTATATATTTTTTCTATGGAAACAATAAAATTGCTTTTATTTCTATTAAACATATTTAGCAATTATTCATAAAAATGTAATATTTTCTCCTGGGATCAAAGCTTGTAAAAGAATTCAAATGTATTTGCTTATTTAGTTTGTTTTTTTCTGTGTTGAATTATTTGCTCTTTTGCCTTTGGACATCATTATTCGGGTACAAAATGGGTATAATGGGTATATTTGGGTATAAAATGGATACTAAGATAGCAAGACTTTTTACTGATTAGATTTCACAAATAAAAATTGGTATGATGAATTGAAAATTTGTCTCACTTGTGTGAATTATCGTGTGTATTCTCAACAAAACTCTCTCACCATCATATAGGTCTAAGTCAAGTAAATAATGCTACATCCTTGCATTGCAGCCTCTGAGGTATGTCTTGAGATGAAAGCATCGCCTCTAAGTTTCTTAAGATATTTTAAGTAGGTGGAAGTTTTAAGCCATGATAAAAATGTACTTTCAACCCAAATCACAAGGAATGACAGGATTAGCCTTGTGGTTTTGCTCTTAGTGCCCTACAAATTGTAATTGCCTCAGGCAGAGAGGGGGGGGGGAGAGAGAGAGAGAGAGAGAGAGGTGGGGGGGACACTCAGATGGTTTAGTCAGCATAGGATGACTCTTGGAGATCTTAGTTTTGAACACCTGGTCATTATGTACCCAGTACTTCTTCAAGGAGACTTTGATATGCATCAAAGCGCATGTAATTTTGACCTTTGGCACGACGGGCAGACAGCGGCAGAGTACGCACTACTCGAAACGTTTATTCAGAGCCATAGTTCTTCCTTCTCTTAGAAAATGATTCACATTGGGTCACCGCAATTTGGCTCAAAGCTCCTACTTGGTTTTTCCACCATGCGAATCTTCACATTTTATCTCTCTACTTCTTCGTTTGGGAGTTTGTTTTGTTTTGAAGATGAGAAAAAGTCATGCGTGAAAGTTTTTGAGCAGCTGACCAAAATAATTATTTTTAATCAAAATTATTATAATTATTTGGCCGCATGAGGGCAGTCTACGTTTGAAACATAGAGCTCTATAAAAAAGAGCTCTATGGTTTGAAACAAAGATCCTATAGCGCGCGAAGCGCGCAAGATAGCCAATCTGCGCAAAAAGGTGAAGTCGCTCGGAGGCCATTATTTTTAGTAAGCAACGGAGTCCTCTGTCGCTTCGCTTTCGGTGCTCCGGAAGTGAAGTGGGAAAGCCACAAACAGTGACAAAGATACAACATTGGATGCGGGAACAGAATGTGATAACTTTTGATGTGATGTGACCACGCAATGGATGGAGCGCACGCGTGCAGCTAAAACTAAGCACGCGTGCTTAGGCCTACTAAAAAAAAATTGCGTACCGGTACTTCATCCGGATGCATGTGATCTCGCAACAGTAGGCTATATTGCGCGCTTCGCGCGCTATAGGATCTGTGGTTTTTAAACCAGCATGGCGGACGCTATGAAACGCCCACATGTGCTTTCATCTTTGAGAGAAATCTTCATTTTCTCCCCAAATAGCTGACGTGGAGATTTAAGAATGATACTCACCAATAACGGTAAGTTTTATAGTTACTTATAGGTATGTGTTATGAGTATAATACCATTCAAAATGGGAGAATAGAATGAGAAATTTCTTAATTGGGATAACACATGACGCCCTGTTTACAAACTTCTCAATAGTCAAAGGCTTATTTAGTTTTTGCATGGAGGTACATGTGCCCCAGTCCATGGTTGGATTTAACGTGTTGCCGAGGGCGTGGTGGGCTGACGGTAAATATTAGTATTAAAGTAGTAACTAGTAGTAATGCTAAAAGTAAAAGTACTACTTCTACTTCTAGTTCTAAATGTTAATACTGTAATAGTACTAAAAAGTAATAATATAATACTTATCTGAGTAATACTAATAGTTCAATACTAGGTAGGGTGGTCGGCACTTTGGGGTTTTTTTAGTCGGAATATATTAAATTTGGTATCACTGGAAAGAGCATCCAAAATGAAAGCCAATGGTACTAATTATAGCTTCATACATGTATGATGTAGGTAAAAAGTAAAACTATAGTGGAGTTATTGTCTGTTAAGGGGCATGCATGGGTCATTTTTGTCTGCCGCTGTAGTACCCCCAGAACTGTGGGGTTCTACGTCGTCCGCTGCTCTCCCGACCGGAACCCCACAGATAACTAGGCTTTTTTCCCATAGGCTTCTGTGTAACGTTCACAAGTGCTGTGGCATAGGGATCAGCAGGTTCAGCATAACTCATAAAATACTGCTTCATTTGGCCCAAGATTTCTAGCAAATGTGGTTTACATACCACGCACCTGTGTGCAACTGTCCATGTGGCGAAAATGTGTCGATTTCCAAAAGAAAAATGGGCGAAAACCTCCCGGTTCGGTTGCAAGATCCAAACGGCAGCGCCGCAACTGGCTGTCTGGTCCCCTGTACGTCTTCGCAGCAAGGTGCTATACCGTACCACAGGGACCAGACTGCCAGTTACGGAGCTGCCGTTTGAATGTTGCAACCAAACCGGGAGGTTTTCGCCCATTTTGGGGGGGAAAACGACACATTTTCGCCATATGGACAGTTGCACACAGGTGCGTGGTATGTAAACCACATTTGCTAGAAATCTTGGGCCAAATGAAGCAGTATTTTATGAGTTATGCTGAACCTGCTGATCCCTATGCCACAGCACTTGTGAACGTTACACAGAAGCCTATGGGAAAAAAAGCCTAGTTATCTGTGGGGTTCCAGTCGGGAGAGCAGCGGACGACGTAGAACCCCACAGTTCTGGGGGTACCGCTGTAGTGCATGGGGTTAACACTGAATTTACAACCCCCTCATTATTGAACACATGTTAGAGAGGTTGGGACAATGTTTAAAAGTAGATTTGGATGAAATTATTTTACCTTAAAAATCAGTATTCTATCTAATTAAGGTCCCCTTTATGGTAGTCTGTTAGTGTTAGCAGCTCATATGTAAACATGTATTGTATATTGTTAAAAAAAGGGGAAGAACAAACAAAGTAAAAACTATTCAAAAAGTTTGTGCCCATAAACTGTACAAAAACTAATATTAAAATTAAGGCCAACCTATCTTTAGTTAATTTTTTTCCCAATAACCAGGCATGTAAGTGCAACCGACAAAGTAATTTCCTGAAAATTACCGAAGGCCAATAAATTGTGCGACTGTGACTCGACTGTGAGTGACGAGCAATTACGCGACTGATGCAATTGGGAGATTCAAGCCAGGGGAGAAGTTTTAGATACCAGTTTGACATAAAAAAAAAATAATAATAATAATAATAATAATAAAACAAAAACAAAAATTCCGGAATTCTTAACAAAAATCACACCATTTCAATTTCAGGAAGTCTTACATCCTAGATTTATAACTAAATTTCATCTGTTACTAGTACTAGTCTCGTTCATTATCCCCAGTAATCAGTGCAATATCATATTTTCATGAGTCCATTAATTAAAATGGCATTATGCAATCTTGCTTTGCCCATGCGCGCCTGGCCATTATTGCCGGCGGCTGCCATCCTTTTGCCCCATCGCCAAATGTACCCCCAACACAAACTCTCCTTGCGTCAAAATGCGTCACACTGTGTCAACAAACAAGTACCAGATTCAAGTTCCTGAGACAACAACCTTTCCGAAAATCACCCTTTCAGACACAGACATGGACTTCATACAAGAGATATTTCACAATTTCTTTGAGTAAAAATCTTGAAAAAGTAACCTTGTTATCGTCTCCAAAAGACCTCGACTCAATATGGTGAAACCTTCGGCAAAATTGGTGCACTTTGGCATCAGACGATAGAGTAAATTCTCCTCTTTCAGATGATGTCATTTCTATTTTTATCAGACAAAACCTCGCGATTTCTCACCCCAAAACACGAGGTGGCGATGTTTCATCAATCGAAGATGGCTGCGCGCATAATTCGGAGCGGTCACAATTTGCCGTGAATGTGCAAAGTTTTCAACGAATATTTCCCGATTTTAACAAATTTGATCAACCCCCCCAAAAATACTGTTTGAAAGATAAGTATTTCCTCTACAAAAAGATGTCGTAAATGGAACTTTTGGAAAATCTAAAAAGGTAAAAAAAAAACCTTTCGGAAGGCACTTTTACACGGTGACAGATATAAATGAAAATCGGAACGTTTCGCTGGCCACCCTACTAATACTAGTAGAAGTATATTTTTATTATTAGTATATTATAGTCCGAGTAACTTGGACCCGACAAGTCACCCTTTTTTTATCGATTTTGAAATTTGGAGGAACGGGTGACTGTAGGGTCCAAGGATCATGGCTATAGGCATATGCTCCTGCATCATCTGAAATCTCTGTAATGTCATCCTTGAAAAATACCCCCGACTGGAATCCCCAGATTTACCCCCCAAAACACCCGTGAAACGATGGCCACCCCAACTCGGCTCGTCGACCCGTTCTCGGTCAACTGAGGGGAATTTTCTCCCTTTTCCCAAACGTGAGTCAAACAAAATGACCAGTATTGGAATCTGTAATTCTCACTGAATCCTCAAAGGGTGCGTGGGACGGTTTCACGGGTGTTTTGGGGGGTAAATCTGGGGATTTCGGTCGGGGGTATTTTTCAAAGATGACATTACAGAGATTTCAGACGATGCAGGAGCATGCATAGCCATGATCCTTGGACCCTACAGTCACCCGTCCCTCCAAATTTCAAAATTCGATAAAAAAAGGGTGACTTGTCGGGTCCAAGTTAGTCGAATAATGATGTATTATTTTTTAATTATGATGGTTTTTTGTTTACAATGCAGTAAATTTTCATCAATGAGGTCAAGAGTACATGTACATGGTGTATGTCCAGTTTTTGATATTGTCCGGATTATGTCAATTCAATTCAATTCATGTCAATAAGGGACATGTCTAGCTTCGTCTAATGTGTAATTTAAACCGTAATTTTGTTCCTTCTTTACAGCAGCACAAACACAGTCTGCAAGCCACAATTTTCACCAAATGAGATGGAATAACAAGAAAGACAGCGTAATCAAAGCCCGTTAACCAACCAGTAATCCGGTTAACCGTCTAGCCATTGGACTATTCAAACAGCCTGCCAGGCAACCAGATAACCAGTCAGCCAGCCAAAAACTTAACCAACCAGTCAACCAGTCAGCCAGCTAACCAATAAGCCAGAAAAACAGCCAGCCAACTAGTCAACCAACCAGTCAACCAGCCAGCCAACCATCCAGCCAGCCAGCCAGCCAGCCAGCCAGCCAGCCAGCCAGCCAGCCAGCCAGCCAGCTAGCCAATCATCCAGCCAGCCAGCCACCCAGCCACCCAGCCAGCCAGCCAACCAGCCAGCCAGCCAGCCAGCCAGCCAGCCAGCCAGCCAATCATCCAGCCAGCCAATCATCCAGCCAGCCAGCCAGCCAGCCAGCCAGCCAACCAGCCAGCCAGCCAACCAGCCAGCCAGCCAACCAGCCAGTGAACTCTTTAAACACCCAGCCATATCAACCCGTCAACCAACTTGTCAACGCGTAAACCATTGAACAAGTCAACTTGTCAGCAATTCTAACAGCCAACCAGCCATCTTACTAGCCAGTCAGCCAGTCAACGACTCAATTATAATTCATCCATCCAGCCTTTCGGCCAGTCAACCATCTAGCCATTGAACTATTTAAAAAACCCGCCAGCCAACTAGCCAGCCATGTCTACCAGTACCAGTCACCCATCTGTCAACTAGCCAAGAAGCCAGCCAAAATGTCACCATCTAAATGTAGCTGTTGAACTATTCAAACACCAGCCAGCCATGTCAACCAACCTGTCAACAAGTCAAACAACCAGTCAACCCCTGAACCAGTGGATCGCTCATTCTGTCAACTAGTCAGACAGTCAACAACCATCTAATGTGGGAGCCAGCATCCTGTCCAACTAGCTTCATGTATCAAACATCACAACCATTCAAGGATTTCTAACAATGTACCGGTAAGTCAAAATTCTACTCGTTCCCGCCCTGTCTCATTCTGTCCCTCTCCTCTCACTCCCAATCTTACCTGTCTGTCTGTCCCTCTCTCCTTTTGCTCCTGCCCTGTCACTCTGTCTTGTCCCTCTCCTCTACAGTAGTCTGGCTTCCACTTTTACATGTCTGTCTGTCCCGTCTCACTCCCACCCTGTCACTCTCTGTTCCTCTACTCTCATTCCAAGTCTTACTTGTCTGTCTGACCCTCTCTCATCTTGTTCCTGCCCTGTCACTTTATGTGTCTTTGTTCCTTTCGTCTGACTCCCACTCTTACCATGCTTACCTGTCTGTCTGTTCAGTCTCCTCTCGCTCCTGTCCATTTCTCTCTGTCTTGTTGTCCTTCTGTGGCTCCTGCTCTTACCTGTCTGTATGTCACTCTCTCCCCCCCTCCCGCCCTGTCTATCTGTCTCTGTGTCCATCTCCTCTGGCTCCTGCTTTTACCTGTCTGTCTGTCCTTCTTTCCTCTCGTTCTTAGCCTCTCCCTGTCATTTCAAATCTTACCTGTCTGTGCCTCTCTTCTTGCTCTCATGTAGTTGTTCCCTGTCTCTTTGTCCCTATCCTCTGGCTCCCACTCTTCCTTTCTGTCTGCCCTCTATCCTTTTGTTCCTGCTCTATCTCTGTCTGTCCGTTCCTCTCCTCTTGCTTTCAATCTTACCTGTCTGTCTGTTCTCTATCCTTGCTCCCATCTTGCCTCTCTCTCTCTTCATCCTTCTATGGCTCCCGCTCCTGTCTACACGTCACTCTCTCCTCTTTCTCCCACCCTATCTGTCTGTGTCTCTTTGTCCATCTCCTCTGGCTCCCACTCTTCCTTTCTGTCTGCCCTCTCTCCTCTTGTTCCTGCCCTATTTCTGTCTGTCTGTTCCTCTCCTCTTACTCTCAATCTTACCTGTCTGTCTGTTCTCTATCCTTGCTCCCATCTTGCCTCTCTCTCTTCATCCTTCTGTGGCTCCCGCTCCTATATGTCTACATGTCACTCTCTCCTCTTGCTCCCACCCTGTCTGTCTGTGTCTCTGTGTCCATATCCTCTGGCTCCTGCTATTACCTGTCTGTCTGTCCTTCTCCCCTCTCTTTCCTGGCCTCTCCTTCTCACTTCAAATCTTACCTGTTTGTCTGTGCCTCTTTCCTCTCGCTCTCATCTAGTCGTTCCCTGTCTCTTTGTCCCTCTCCTGTGGCTCCCATCTTAACTATATGTCTTACCCTACCTCCTGCTGCTGCTGCCCTGTCACACGCTGTGTCTTTTTTCCTCTCCTCTGGCTCCCACTCTTCCCTTCTGTCTGCCCTCTCTCCTCTTGTTCCTGCCCTATCTCTGTCTGTGTTCTCTCTCCTTGCTCCCATATTGTCTCTCTTCGTCCTTCTGTGGCTCCCGCTCCTACATGTCTACACGTCACTCTCTCCTCTTGCTCCCACTATGTCTGTCTGTGTCTCATTGTCCATCTCCTCTGGCTCCTGCTTTTACCTGTCTCTCTGTCCTTCTCTCCTCTTGTTCCTGGCCTCTCCCTCTCACTTTAAATCTTACCTGTTTGTCTGTGCCTCTTTCCTCTCGCTCTCATCTAGTCGTTCCCTGTCTCTTTGTCCCTCTCCTGTGGCTCCCATCGTAACTGTATGTCTTACCGTATCTCCTGCTGCTGCTGCCCTGTTACATGCTGTGTCTTTGTCCCTCTCCTCTGGCTCCAACTCTTCCTTTCTGTCTGCCCTCTCTCCTCTTGTTCCTGCCCTATCTCTGTCTGTCTGTCTGTCCCTCTCCTCTTGCTCTCAGTCTTACCTGTCTGTCTGTTCTCTATCATTGCTCCCATCTTGCCTCTCTCTCTCTTCGTCCTTCAGTGGCTCCTGCTTCTACATTGTACATGTCTACATGTCACTCTCTCCTCTTGCTCCCACCCTGTTTGTCTGTGTCTCTTTGTCCATATCCTCTGGCTCCTGCTAATACCTGTCTGTCTGTCCTTCTCCCCTCTCTTTCCTGGCCTCTTCCTCTCACTTCAAATCTTACCTGTTTGTCTATGCCTCTTTCCTCTCGTTCCCATCTAGTCGTTCCCTGTCTCTTTGTCCCTCTCCTCTGGCTCCCACTCTTCCCTTCTGTCTGCCCTCTCTCCTCTTGTTTCTGCTCTATCTCTGTCTGTCTGTCTGCCCCTCTTGCTTTCAATCTTACCTGTCTGCCCTCTCTCCTCTTGTTCCTGCCCTATCTCTGTCTGTCTGTTCCTCTCCTCTTACTCTCAATCTTACCTGTCTGTCTGTTCTCTATCCTTGCTCCCATCTTGCCTCTCTCTCTCTCTTCATCCTTCTATGGCTCCCGCTCCTATATGTCTACATGTCACTCTCTCCTCTTTCTCCTACCCTGTCTGTCTGTGTCTCTTTGTCCATCTCCTCTGGCTCCTACACTTCCATGTCTGTATGTCACTCTCTCCTCTTGCTCCTACCCTGTCTGTCTTTGTCTCTTTGTCCATCTCCTCTAGGTGCTGCTTCTTCCTGTCTGTCTGTCCTTCTTTTCTCTCGTTCCTAACCTCTCCCTCTCACTTCAAATCTTACCTGTTTGTCTGTGCCTCTCTCCTCTTGCTCTCATCTAGTCGTTCCCTGTCTCTTTGTCCCTCTCCTCTGGCTCCCACTCTTCCTTTCTGTCTGCCCTCTCTCCTCTTGTTCCTACTCTATCTAGATCTGTCTGTCTGTTCTCTCTCCTCGCTCCCATCGTGCCTCTCTCTCTGTCCTTCTGTGGCTCCCGCTCCTACATGTCTACACGTCACTCTCCCCTCTTTCTCCCACCCTGTCTGTCTGTGTCTTGTCCATCTCCTCTGGCTCCTGCTTTTACCTGTCTGTCTGTCTGTCCATTTCTTTTATGGCCCCCGCCCTATCTCTTCCTTTCTCTCTGTCCCTCTCCTCTCTCCATATCTTATCTGTCTGTCTGTTCCTCTCTAGTCTGCTCCTGCTCCTGCTCCTATGGCGTTGTCCCTGGCCTCCCCTCTGGCTCCCAATCTTACCTGGCTGGCTGTTCACTCTCCTATCATTCCCATCTAATTCTTCTCTCTCTTTGTCCTCCTGTGGGTCCCGCTCTTTGTACCTGTCTGTATTAGTGTTGCGACATACCGGTTATTTTCAAAACCGGGAACCGGTGTCGCTGAACCGGTCGGGAACCGGTGTCCCGATTTTCTCAAACCATAATTGGCCAAAATCTAACTCTATAAGGAATAGCGTGTGCTCCAAATTCATGGTTGTGAATTTGTAACATCTTTTTTTCCTCATAAATATCGTGAGTTTTCAATAAACTACTCAAGCTGTGATTTGTCTCACATATTCCCTCACCGAAATTTGTTTGCAGCCTTCAGCACCCTTTTGATCACGATTTTTATTTTTTTGTTTTCACATTTATTTTCCGAAAATACACTTTGAATGACACTCCACTTTCGTGACGTCACTAAGATCAATATTCATGAGGCATGATTCTTGGAGGGAATGTCCCACACACGCCCGATAGACGTTCAGCTGTGTTTGGATTTATATTTTTTCACGAGGAGCAAAATCACCATCGTCATCACTGGGGCAACAAATCGACAATAAAGAGTTCGACTCCGACGACCGACCTCGCAAACACGCGTTAACGATGGCTCTCGCCAGCCAGTCGTTGCGTTACGCGCTGTCATGTTCGGTCGTAACTGCGCGCTGTCCAATCAACAGACGTCCGTCTTGCGTGAGACGGACGTTCTTTTTCAGCTAACTTCAACGCCCGCACTTGGCGCCAGCGTCGCAATACTATTCCATGGAGGAACACAACCAAACTCAATCATGCGGAGGGTTTAGTGCCCGATCCTGGTCGGATCGAAAAGTTCGTTCGTTTAGAAAAAAATATTGCGCAATGCGCGCTGTGGCTGCAACGCTGTGTGCCTACCATAGAGCTCTATGGTGCCTGCATACAACCATGGAGCACGTGTAGGCCGCGCTGGGGTGAGTGCGCGCGCAGCTCGCTAGCCAACATGACCTTCCGTATGCACAATTCATTTTGAGAAGGAAAAGGAAATAAAAGTTGCCTCGACTTTCGTACGACATTTATGAGCAGTTGAATTTTATATGATGGAGGGACTTTTGAAAACCTTGACTTTAACATACTTTTCGATGTTTTATTTTTTCTTTGGATTGACTTTGATTTTTTTTTTAACTACTATGGGAAAACCAGCAACCATAACTTTGATGCACACCGCTATCAAATATATAATACCCTATTGGTTAACAATAATAATCCAACCAAGATCGCCGTATTTTCTTATGTGTTTTATTATTTTATCGGGACACCGGTTTTGGAAAACCGGAACCGGGTCCCAATTGGGACGGTCGGGAACCGGTGTGACCGACCGAACCGACCCAGCCTTAGTCTGAATGTCACTCTTTTCTCTTGCTCCTGCCTTGTCTGTCTGTGTCTCTCTGTCCCATTCCTCTTGCTCCCACTCTTACAAGGCTGTCTGTCCCTCTCTCCTCCTGATCCTGTCCTGTCACACTCTGCGTCTTTGTCCCTCTCCTCTGGCCTCCGCTCTTCCTGTCTGTCTACCCTCTCTCATTTTGTTCCTGCCCTACATGTATCTCTCTCTGTCCCTCTCCTCTCTCCATATCTTACCTGTCTGTCTGTTTATTTCTGCACCCGCTCCTGCACTGTGACAGCTACATTTTGTACATTACATGTATGTCATTGTTCCTCTCCTTTGGCTCCCACTCTTACCTGGCTGGTTGTTCACTCCATCCTCGCTCCCACCTTATTTCTCTCTCTCTCTCTCTCTCTTGATTCTTCTGTGGCTCCTGCTCTTACATGTCTTATTTTTCTGTATGTCACTCTTTTTTCTCTCTCCTGCCCTGTTTGTCTAGATGTCTCTCTGTCCCTCTCTTCTGGCTCCCACATTTACATGTCTGTCTGTCCCTCTCTCATCTGACTCTTGCCCCTGTCTCTCTCTCTGTTCTTCTACTCTCGCTCCCAATCTTATCTGCCTGTCTGTCCCTCTCTCATCTTGTTCCTGCCCTGTCACTTTCTGTGTCTTTGTTCCATTCTTACCTGTCTGTCTGTTCAGTCTCCTCTTGCTCCTGTCTTATTTCACTCTCTCTCATTGTCCTTCTGTAGCTCTTGCTTTTACCGTCTGCATGTCACTATCAGATAGATATATAGATAGTCTATCTGCTCTTGCCATGTCTGTCTGTGTCTCTTTTTCCCTCTACTCTGGCTCCTGCTTTTACCTGTGTCTGTTCTCTTTTCTGGCACCCGCCCTGTCTCTTTCTTTCTCTCTGTCCCTCTCCTGTGGCCCCCGCTCTTACTTGTCTGTATACAGTGTCACTCTTTTCTCTCGCTTCAAACCTGTCTGTTTGTCTCTCCGTCCCTCTCCTTTGACTCCCACTTTTACATGTCTGTCTGTCCATCACTCGTCTCACTCCCGCCCCTGTCTGTCTGTCTCTCTCTGTTCGTCTACTCTCGCTCGCAATCTTACCTGTCTGTCTGTCCCTCTCTCAACTTGCTCCTGCACTGTCACATTCTGTGTCTTTGTTCCTTTTGCCTGACTCCCACACTTACTGTACAGTTTGTCTGTCTGTTCAGTCTCATGTCACTCCTACCTTATTTCTCTCTCTCTCTCTATCTCTCTCTCTCTCTCTCATTTCTCTCTCTCTCTCTTATTTCTCTCTTATTTCTCTCTCTCTTCCCTTCTGTGGCTCCTGCTCTTACCTGTATATTTGTTTCTCTCTCATCATGTTCCTGCCCTGTCACTCTCTGGGTCTTTGTCCCTCTCGTCTGGCTCACGTTTTTACCTGTTTGTCTGCCTGTCCCTCTCTCATCTTGCTCCCACCCTGTGTCTCTCTGTCCCTCTCCTCTGGATCCAAATCTTACCTGTCTGTCTGTCCCTCTATTATCTTGCTCCTACATGTACCCTGTCACTCTCTGTCTTTTTGTCCCTCTCGTCTGGCTTCCGCTCTTCCTGTCTGTCTGCCTTCTCTCCTCTCGCTCTCGATCGTCCAGTCATTCCCTGCCTTTCTGTCCCTCTCCTCTGGCTCCCACTCCTACCTGCCTGTCTATTCTCTCTCCTCTTGCGACTACTTTGAGCCGTTGTGCTTTGACTAGTACATGTTCCTAGACGTCATGTGTGCCTTGTGTGGGACCTGACTATTAAGAAGTTTTCTTTAGCGACTCTTCCATTTTCTCAAGCTCGCAACATATCCGCTTATTGATATGTCAGTGCTCAGCCAAAAAATGGCACTCTTCACCACAGCATTGTATTACATGCTTCTTGAATGAAGAATAATCTCATGTCTGAATAAAACCACAATGAAAACGAGTCCAAAAGACTTCTCCTCTGTTCATCCATTTATTCCGATAGTACATGTACTGTTCCACGCACTCAGCACAGACATCTCAATAAAAGTTTCTAATGAGATTCTTCTGTAATCTGGTTTTTGTTTGCAGGTCCAGCCTTGTGACATGTGAAACCATTTTGCCTCACGCTCCTGGCTGAAGTGAAGACATTGGTGGCCTTGATATCATCTCAATCTTGGCTCTGACAGGCATCTACAAGCACACTGCACATCAGCTGATGAAGCTCAAGTAAGTACCTGATCTTCTTTTAGAATAGTCTTTTTGAAAGTAAATGAAAACTTCATAGCTTCATGTTTTGCCCATTGGTCTTACAGCATGCAATCATTCTTGTTCTGGTAATAAAGGTGTGATCTGGTCAGGTGAATCATTGATGGAACATGGATCCATGTTGTGACATACATGTATTGTGTTGCTTTTTATTTTTGATGTAGGACTAATCAAGTCTTGGCAAAGTCACCCTTCCATGTGACCTCTGAGTTTGACTCAAAACATCACCTTTGCCATCAGCAATTCAGGGCTACCCATTCTATTGCGTGACTGCCATCTGTACATGTGATGGGCCTCATATCACCTGAAGAACCCCAAGAAGTAAGTATCAGCTTCATCCTCTTTTTGGGGGTAATTTTTGATTTTGCATTGAGCAGACATTGTTGGAGGAAGACCTGCACATTGATAGTTGAAAGAAAGCTTTGGGCGTTGACTTAAAGAAAGGAAATAATTATGCTTGCCAACAATGGAGATGAATTCTTAACAATATGCTCTAACATTTTGAATCATTAGTTATTGGGATTTTGTTTACTTTTTTCTGTTTCAGATTATCTTGTGAAGACGTCAACAGAGGAGATTTCACCATTCCTGCCAGTGATGTTAGCTGTTTATTGCAAAGGAAGACGTCATGAAGTAACTATTTTTGCTAAATTTTGGGGATTTTTTTACAGCTGCTGATATTTACAATTTTTGCAAGAAATTATTTTGATGGTATCCTGTCCACCAAAGAACATTGCCGAAATTTTCAAAATTTACAACGATACCCTAAAAGCCTTGTTTTTCGTGGATCATCACAGTTTTTCTGTTCTAATTCAGTTCTAATTTTTTAAACCGTTCTCAATTATATGGGAGAGGGATCAGTCTCGTATGTAAAAAGATATATTTAATTTTATATGAAGTCTCTTTAAACAAGATTATCGTTACTTATTACTTGAATTACTTGCATTTGCATGTGCTTAAAACTGGGATGGATTTATTTGGTTAAGTTTGGTTTTAACAGCATCATATTCATACACATGCAGTAGTATGAACTGGTTCACCATTAAAGCATTTTTGTAACTTGTGCATCATTATCCCTTGGGTGGGGAATAGCTTAGTGAAATACAACTTTACATTTTCCTCTAGACGAGGATGTCTTCTACTCTGTTTGTGGCATTTCTTTCTCCTTGGTGGGGATATCTGCATCTTTGCTCATGTCATTTCTTTCTCCTTGGTGGGGATATCTGCATCTTTGCTCATGTCATTTCTTTCCTCTTGGTGGGGATATCTGCATCTTTGCTCATGTCATTTCTTTCCTCTTGGTGGGGATATTTGCATCTTTGCTCATGTCATTTCTTTCCTCTTGGTGGGGATATCTGCATCTTTGCTCATGTCATTTCTTTCCTCTTGGTGGGGATATCTGCATCTTTGCTCATGTCATTTCTTTCTCCTTGGTGGGGATGTTTGCATCGATGCTCACGTCATTTCTTTCCTCTTGGTGGGGATGTCTGCATCTTTGCTCATTTCATTTCTTTCCCCTTGGTGGGGATGTCTGCATCTTTGCTCATGTCATTTCTTTCTCCGTTGTTGGCGGCTTTTCACAAAGATGGCAGTTTTTAAAACTCATTGTAAAGTGTAGCCTACATGTACTTTGTATGAATCCCTAATATACTAGTCAAATCACCTTCATGCGTACATGCATATAGTTGCACACTGTTGCATCGCCGGAACTTGGAAATATTGCTTCTTAAAATCATTTCCCCAAATGATTCCATCCCAGTTATTTGTTTTTATGTATTCAATAATGGTTCAGGATAACCACTCATATGAAAATATACTCTCCGAAGACGCGTGACTTTGTTGAATGACTTTTTCACCAAAATTCTATGAAATTAAATTAATTCTATGAAATAATTTTTTTTAATTTACAAAATCCCTAAATATTTTGAGACGATTTTCATTATGAAAGTTTTTCAATTTCTCATAGCAAATTTGAGACATTCTCCCCTGGGTGGGGATACCTGGTTCTTTTTACCAACATTACATATTTTTGGAAGTTTTGATTTCTTGTTTAAAAAAAATCATATTTATGCTTGGTTTAATTTATATATATTTTTTTTAAATTTGTAAATGTTATAACTTATATGAGTGCATATCCTGAATCATTTAAAATGGCAGTGGGGGTCATAACTTACATGAAAATTTAGGCAAATAATATTTGCAAAATATATTCCGGAGAATTTCAATTCTTAGAATCTTAAAATTTAGTGGGCCTGACGTTTCGAGCCTAGCAGGACCTTTCTCAAAGGCCATTGAGAAAGGTCCTGCTCGGATCGAAACGTCAGGCCCACTAAATTTTAAGATTTCAATTTTGGTAAATTTAGTCAGTAAATTTTTTTAGTCAGTAAGATTTTTTTTTAATTCATTCTGGGGGGAGGAGGGGTAGGCTGAATACTTCTCATATTGACTGTTCCAAAATTTAAGTTTCCTTTTAACACCCCCCTGCTATTGTAATTAAGTATGGAGCCTATGATTTTCCTTTTTCATTCACCCTCAGTGCTTGACATGAAACTCACCCTTTCTAATTCAGTGATTCGTTATTGCATACATGTACATTTTTTCTCTTTTTTGGTTTAGCCAATACTGTATGTTCAGGACAATTTGATAAAAAGAACTAGGCAAACATCGCACTTTCAAATTAAAAACCCTGAAATATTAATACTGGGCCTAGGCAAAGTTGGGTTTTTTCACCCAAATTCATTTACATGTATATATATAAAAGCAGAAAAATCAAAGAAATGCTTTTGAATCAACAAATGGACTAAATAGTTGAAGATAATTTTTTCTCACAAATTTCACTGATATCAAAACTTGCATCATGATCAGAAACACAATTAGGGAATTTTCAAAGTCTCTAAAATGTACATTGTTTTTGAATCGAAAATGGAAAATCATTGGCCCTTGTAGATATATACTCTGTATTTTATTTGTATGACTATTGGACAGGTCCAACATTGATGCATTTAAAAAAAAATCTGATGCATAACATTTTTATCCCCTGAATGGGGGAATAGTTCTTTGATACTCAGCATTCACTTTTCCCCTTGGAAAATATGTCTGCATTTGTGCTCACTGCTCATGCCATTTCTTTCCCCTGGGTGGGGATATCTTCATCTTTGCTCATGTCATTTCTGTCCCCTGGGAGGGGATGTCAGGATCTTTGCTCATGTCATTTCTGTCCCCTGGGTGGGGATATCAGGATCTTTGCTCATGTCATTTCTGTCCCCTGGGTGGGGATGTCAGGATCTTTGCTCATGTCATTTCTGTCCCCTGGGTGGGGATATCAGGATCTTTGCTCATGTCATTTCTGTCCCCTGGAAGGAGATGTCAGAATCTTTGCTCATATCATTTCTGCCCCCTCGGTGGGGATGTTTGGATTTTTGCTCAATACTCATGCCTTTTCTTTCCCCTTGGTGGGGATGTCGGCAACTTTGATCATGACATTTCTTTTCCCTGGTTGGGATATCAGCATCTTTGCCCATGTTGTTTGTTTCCCCTTGGCGGGGATGTCAACATGGTTATTCATGTCATCTCTTTCCCCTGGGTGGGGATGTCAGCGACTCTGCAAATCACTGCAATTCATGTCATTTCTGTCCCCTGGGAGGGGATGTCAGGATCTTTGCTCATGTCATTTCTGTCCCCTACGAGGGGATGTCAGGATCTTTGCTCATGTCATTTCTGTCTCCTACGAGGGGATGTCAGGATCTTTGCTCATGTCATTTCTGTCCCCTGGGAGGGGATCTTTGCTCATGTAATTTCTGTCCCCTCGGTGGGGATGTTTGGATTTTTGCTCAATGCTCATGCCATTTCCTTCCCCTGGGTGGGGATATCTTCATCTTTGCTCATGTCATTTCTGTCCCCTGGGAGGGGATGTCAGGATCTTTGCTCATGTCATTTCTGTCCCCTGGGAGGGGATGTCAGGATCTTTGCTCATGTCATTTCTGTCCCCTGGGTGGGGATGTCTATCTTTGCTCATGTCATTTCTGTCCCCTGAGTGGGATGTCTATCTTTGCTCATGCCGTTTCTTTCCCCTTGGAGGGGATGTCAGAATCTTTGCTCATGTCATTTCTGTCCCCTGTGTGGGGATGTTTAGATTTTTGCTTAATACTCATGCCTTTTCTTTCCCCTTGGTGGGGATGTCGGCAACTTTGATCATGACATTTCTTTTCCCTGGGTGGTGATGTCAAAATCTTTGCTCATGCCATTTCTGTTCCCTGGTTGGGATATCAGCATCTTTGCCCATGTTGTTTGTTTCCCCTTGGCGGGGATGTCAACATGGTTATTCATGTCATCTCTTTCCCCTGGGTGGGGATGTCAGCGACTCTGCAAATCACTAATTTTATTGTATAAAATCGTATTTTATATTTATATTGTATCTAAAACTGCCAACTGTATAAAATTGAATCTGAAGATATGCACATTAGTGCAAAATGCGAGTGCCGGTCGGTGCGCCCTCTACTGTCTGGGATGCAAAGCGACCTAATGGCCCGGGTGCATTGGTCGGTATGCCTCATGTTCAGTGACATTGGGCTGCTGTTGCTGCTGGTGCCCTAATCTGCTGCTGCTCTGCCTCACATGATTTGACAAGCTCATTCCAAAATTCCACCCCAAATTCCCCATAGGAAAGAAAGGACTTTGCTGTTGTACACTTAGATTTTGATTTGCCTGTGTGCTTGGGTCGGACTGAGGACCCTTTTTTGCACTTTTTTCGATCTTTTGTTATCCTAAGTTGGTACCCGTCATGCTTTGTTCCTGTGTAATCAGGACGCTGTTCAGACCGGTCTCCACGACCACCTTTTCTTACAGGACATCTGCTTCTGATCTGAGGGGGCTCTTGAACCTGATGGATGATGGTGACCTCTGTCTATTTGATGATATGATGATTGGAGAAATGATATTTTGACATGTATTTTTTTCACTCATTGATTTCACTTGCATACTTGAAAAAAACCCACATTTTCCTCAACTCAGGAGATATCAAAGACGACATTGGGTTGTGTAGTTTTTAGCTTAGTCTAAACTAAACTTAATTCGTTGAGTAGTTGCTAACCAAGCTCCTAGTAACTTTAAAAGAATGTAGGAAAAATTAGCCTATTTGTCATTTTCTTTTATACGTTATCTTTAGCTTTAACAACATACAAGGATTGAATAGGTACTTCTTAGTTGTAAAAATATAACCGTATCAAATCACATGTCTTATTCTTCAATCTGAAATGCATGATTGGCTACAAATGTAGGTACTGTGACCATTATTTTTCTGAAATTCTATTCTAACTATAATGCCCAAATTATGCTTAGGGAAGGCAAATCTTTGTAGATCTTTACAAAGGAAAGGACATTGACCAGGAGTTTCTTACCTGTTAGATAATAATTTGTTTTAAGTTAAGACACCAGCCGTAGCATAACATTTAGAAAATAGATCTCGAAGATTTAAACAGTTAAAGTTCTGCAAAATTTAAATTTAGTTATATAAATTTGTATTGGTAACCAGACTTTGAAGATTCAAATCAAATTTTACAAATAGGTCAGACAGGGCAAACATTTATTAGAACTATCAGCCGTAGTTACTCTCAGAAAGCATTAGGCCAGGTGTTGTAGGCACTGACAGGATACTAATTAATGTAAAGTAAGTTATTCTTTGGAAATACCAGTCCCTTTAACTTTCTCAGGATACTAACCTGGGCAATTAATGAATATAATCTAATGACGTCAGGTAATTGGCTGTAGGTAGATCATAGAAATGTCAGATTAATTTATTTGAGCAATGTCTAGATGTGGTTTTAAGATTAGAGGCTTCTAGGGCATTTTTCATTTAATTAGTTAGATTGTACTTGAGCAGCTTGTAGTCGTTAGATAATTCCATTTCCACTGTATCAAACCATGACAATTCTCAGTTGTGGGATGAAGCAATAATGCATTAGCTTACATTAGCAGATCAAGGATCAGAATGCAAGCACTTATTGCCAATAATTAGGAATTAGAAAGCTTGGTTGGTTGAGGTCAGAGTTAGAATTCAGGATCGTACCTATAATTTATTTCAAAATCCATACCTTTATCACTTAGTTAGGGATCAGGAAGCATTGTTTGAAAGTATAGTTCAAGATTGTGGAAATGATTCACTTAGATCTATACCAATTTAATTCCAAAAAGATCTAAGATCTTTCCCGCATGTTTTGGCAACATTAAAGAAATTCTCGAAACATGTTTCTATTGCTTTCCGAAAAATCACGTCAAAACTTATCCTAAAAAATCCACTCGACCAAAAAGTTGTGTGTCAAATTTGAAATCCTCACTGAAAAATGTATACTGTTTATGGCAAATGTTGAAATAGTAACTTATTCACCATGAATTTCTTCCGCAATCTGTAATTTCAAATCATTGTGTACTGTGTAGCTCATTATCCTGATAAATGTTTAGTTATTCATAGAGTAGGTAGTAATTGTTTCAACAGTGTCTTCCTATTTAAGGTTTTTTCTGTTTAGTTTATTAATTAGTACTAAATAGTATTAGGTTAATGTTAGGAGTAGTTTTATCCTACATGAACCCAATGTCGTCTACAATATCTCCCGGTAATAGGAAAATATTCTGAATTTTCTCTATTTCTTTTTCAAGCGACCCTAAGCAATGAACAAAAAAATGAAAGAAAAAATTAGCATCTTGCTAAATACCATGAAAGCTCATGGATTTTGATCTGGCCATTTTTTTTTTTAGAAATAAATTGAATCGAATATTTCTCTCGTTAGACATGTTGGAATATTGTTTCTCCAATCAGCAAATCATCATCTAGACTGAAGTTGTCTTCATTTTGAGGGTCAAGGACTCAGTTAGTGACGCTGTGGAAATGTCCAAATGAATCGGCATTTTCTTTTTTCTTTTATTTTTTTTATACCAAAATTCACCTCCAAAAGTCTGAACATAGTGGCCTGGTTGCCCGAACAGGGAGTGACGTCCCGCCCACCCATACAGAAGTATCTCTATCTAAGTGTACAGCAGTGAAACCTTTCTGACCTTTGTTCAGGCCTTTGTCATTCCCAACAATGCGTGGCTTTCTGCCTCGCATTGCTAATGAGCTTGTTGAAATATGTGTTGCAGAGCACTGGTGGAGAGGGGTGCCAGTAGCACAGTAGTCTGGTGCCGCTGGACTTAGGGCATACTGGCCAATGTACTCAGGCCATTAGGTCGCTAAGCATTCCAGACAGTAGAGGGCGCACCGACCGGCACTCGCATTTTGTATTAAATTTTTTTTAAATAAAAAAAAATTCACAGAACAGAGTGATCTCCTTTCACGTTTTTATTTGTCAAAACTTGAAATCTCCCCCCCCCTTACAATTTTAACAATGTGGTTTACTAAGGATACGCATACATGGTTTAAGGGGCTACATTGCAAACAGCCTCCCTGAAAGTTACAGCCAAAAGCAAGAGGGCGCTCATCATTTGGCATTTAGCCAATATGAAGAGCGCCCTCTCTTTAATGGCCATCTTTCATGGAGGCTTATTGAAATGTCCAACAATATAACCTTCAAGAAAATTTGCATATGACCTTTATGCATAGCAAATAGATGCAGCACAAAGGTCACATGTAAAGTCTTCAGGTTGTATTAGCAGAACACATTTCAATATGCAATGTAGCCTCTTCCCAAAGATATCATTTCAAACTTTGTGCTTGACCATTTTTAACTATTTTATTTGCAGCCGAGCAGCGCAAGTTTTGGACCTTAACCTTTTATCTTCCTTATATTTCAGCGCAAATGCAGAACAGTTTTTGGTGCCTAGAATTTGTACCCTGCAGTAGATGCTCCAAGAAATGGTGTAAAATCTGAATATCAAGCCCTTTTGACATTATATATTGCATTTTTATTTGCCAACAGATAAAGGTGATTGAGGCAGCGCAGCAAGAAAAGACGCAATCAGAATTGAACGTGAAATCGCCAGCACAAGCCATCGCAATTTGGAAAAGGTCAGCACAAAGAATGAAATGAAACCTTTGAAACCAGTAGTAACCTGCCACCGTAAACAAGTTGGAGTAAATTTGAGAATTGCGCGCAGCTTTTTGACTTTGATTGAATTTAGCAAATGAGCAGAAAAATGCTTAAACAAATTTGGACCATGTTTCGTCAAAAATAATAAATCAATCTACAGCCAGAACCATTTCTTGCAACTGTGAAAATGCCAAATTTTGGTGCATATCAATGCATCGTCGCGCTATCTTCAGTTAACTAGACACAAAAAAGGCCAGAAAGGTGGAAATGACATGCTGTTTTGAATGCAATTACATCAGACCAGCGCTTTGTCAACTGAATAAATTAGATGTTTTGCCAATTTGGGGCGCGCTTTTCAAAATATCTAGAACAAATACCAGGTTTGTTTTTGGAGCGTAACGCATAAGTAACATCCAACTTGGTTCACGGTAGCAGGTTACGCGTATCCATAGTTAACCACTCATGCATGGTATGATGGAAGTATGCCAGCTAATATCTTGATTCACATTATTTAAGGACATTTGTTTCAAAGAAAGCAATTTAGCCAAGAAAAAAAATGTTCAACTTGATGTCTTGTTGCAACAATTCTGTGCTACGCGTAACTTGGGAAAAATTAAAAACTTAGCAGAGTAAAAATTGTCTAAACTGCTATGCAAATCCATGAATTATTTCAGCCCAAAAGCAATTCAAACTATTTTCGAAAAACTACTTGAAATTTACACATCCCAAGGACTAAATGATTTTGATTTTAGCGGTCTTTCCCCCCAAGGGAAAGAAATTCTTCCAAAAATAACTGATCACAACAGAAAAGTATAAGCACTGCTTCTCAATGCATAGTGAATTTAGAAAAATCTCATTGAATTATGCTAAGGAAATTAGAAAGCGCGCTTTATTGATCAGTCAGTGAAAGAAGAATCAATGATATAGACTGGCATACTTGAACCATCCATGTTACATTTACATTTACATTTACTTACTTCCTCGCCCAAAAAGACTGGTATCTGGGGTGCTTAAAACTTGTTTTGGAAAATGCCAAAGTACATTTTGTGTTTATTATCGCCACTCAACCCCCAGGGGTTGCATACAATTCTTTCAACATGATATTGCAAAATTCAGCATTTTTAAGGCCCATTTGGACAAAAATCTTTCATAACAGTTTGTGAAAGGTACATGCAATGCAGAAACATTTTTCTGGCGCATTCAACCCCCAGGGGTTGCATCAAATTGCATCATTATTTGATTTGAGAACTCTGAATTTAAAAGGCCCATTTGGACAGAAATGTTTTGGAAGAGTTTGTGAAAAGTATTACAATGCAATGAGGAATTTTTAAGCAAACTCAACCCCAAGGGTTGCATAAACTTGCATCAACGTGATTGCATAATTCAAAATTTGTAAGGCCCATTTGGAGTCTTTTTAGAATACAGTAGTTTGCATTGCTCAGAAATTTGTGCCAGACTGATGACCAGATACCAGTGGTTTTGGGGAGGGTCTAAAGAGAAGAACACATCCAATGAGTGCACACGGCACTCTCTTTTAATTATTGCAGCTTACAATGGATCCAGTTAATTCTCATATAAATAATAGTTCATAGTTCGGGTGAAATGTTCATTGATGACAGACATGTCTAATTTGGGATATTCTGAAAATCTAATGGATTTGTTGTCCTTGTTTCTTGTTTCAGATCATGAGGGTCATTGTCCAGGGCTTGTGCTCAGCCCACCAGGCATTAAGATGAATGGCATCGGCAGCTTTGTAACATCAGAGGTAGCTTGGCTGGACTCGAAGCTCTCCCAGGGACATCTGGACATCAGAACTGGATCCAGTCGCTGAATGCATGACAGATATGATGGAGACCCCTTCGTTGTCTTGGCGTTCCACTCATCAGCTGGGTAGAGGTCGCTCGATGGTCATCCAACAGCTCGTCTCATTGTGTGATGCCCAGAAACACAAAAGTACAAAGCAAAAAACAAGAAAGAAATGTTTTACTTGATTATATTTAATAGAAATGAAGGGGTTGTTCATCGCGGTCGTGTAGATAAGTAGAAAGGGCAATTATATTTATTTCAGTCATGGTCGAGCACAGGGTATGAGGGACACACCATACCTTTCTGTTTTGATAAATTTGAGCTTTTGGAATTATTTTTCAAACTGCGTATGCAAATTGGTACATGCTCTTTTTGGGTTTGCGTTACTAAACATGATGGTACCTAGTAAGTTAGTACCCAGACCGAAACGTGTAACATACCAAGACAAATGACCGGCAGTTTCGTAACATCAGAGGTAGCTTGACTGGACTCGAATCTCTCCCAGGGACATCTGGACAGCCGCTGAATTCATTGCAGAGAGATTTTAGGGAGACCCCTTCGTTGTCTTGGTGTTCCACTCTTCAGCTGGGTAGAGGGTCACATGATGCTCATCCGAACGCTTGTCTCATTCTGTGATACACAGAAATACACACACACAAAAGATAGTTTTCACTTATGCTATTTTTAACCCATGATCTAGAACAGGTTTTGAGGCATGCACCCTGCTTTGGGGTTATTTTTTGACAAAGTCATATGCCATGCTTGTTTTGTTTTTTTGTGTTTTTTAATAATTTGAGGTTTTTTAATAATTTTGTTAACTGGATTTGCAAATCAGTAGGTGTTTTTGTTTCTGCGTTACTAAACATGCTGGTACCCAGAATGTGTAACATACAAATCAAAATGGTTCATTGAACCCGTAAAATGTTCATGACCGGGATTCATGTGCATGGTGATTTTTGAATGTTAATTCTTGAAAATATGGGGTTAAGACCACCTAAGCATGGACAAAACCCACAAATGTATGTTGCCGCACTGAGCATTTAATGCGGAAATGAATTTCAGCCTGAGCAAGCTAGGAAACATTTCAGGGAGACTTTTTCCCCCTAGAATAGTCTCACAGAACTTTTGCCAGAAATCCCTTCCAAAATTCAAAAAGGTGTGAAAAACCTCCCAGATTCACTCCTAGAAATTTGTTATGACAAATGCCAGCCTGAGAATATATTTAGACAAAATCACACACGGCATGATTAAATTATGTTGGCCCAAACCTAAACACTTTTTTTAAATGTACTGTATGTTAACTTCACACAATTTGAAAAATAATCTTCTTTTTTAAAACTGAAAAAAAAAACCCAATTAATAGAAAAGGACAGGACAAATCCACGCACCTCATTGTAAGTATTTTTGGGGTCCATTAAGCATTTGTTCTTCAGTGAGGGAAGATTTCCTGAATGTTGTCAGTTTCTGGACACTGTGGTATCGACCGTAAATTGCGGTGATCTTCCCTTGGGTAGAAACACGTCCAGTCGGCACCAGAGTCAGCAGCCAAGAAAGGCGTGGTGTACGGGTTTCCTAGCCTTCATGAAGGGCCTATTGAAAACGGCCTGGTACCCTGCGTCCTTGCAATGTAAAACGCTGATGTATGGTGTGCGGTAGATGTACGGTGGATCTTCTGTGCCCTTAACAGTAGCTGATTTAATCTGATTAATAATTGAAAGACGTACTCAATATTCATATTCAAGCATTTTAAATTAATAACTTTATTGTTGCCATTTTAATTTCCAAACAAAAGCACCGAATATTCAGCTTGAAGGGTAAAGCCATATATTATTCATGATTTAATAATATTTAAATGAGTATAACTTTAAATATTTCATAAAAATATGATATTTTGACACTTAAAATGATTATTAAAAATGTATTTTGTACTTTGATAATTGAAATAAAGCACCTTTCCCCAATGATAAACCCTATTAGTCAGTATTTCTTATTTGAAATAATATAAGCATGAAATTAAAAATAATAAAAACTTAAAAAATATATTATGTCGATAAAGTCATTTAAATAAAGGTCAGAGGTCAATAGGGCGCCCTCAGGCGTTTGATGGGACAACTTTAAGTTATTTTTAAAAAAAACTGGACGATAGACCGTTAGCTGAGTATAGCGCCCTCTATTGAGTAATTGTAGAAATTTCCAAAATTTCAATTCATTCGAGGGAAAAACTTACGAAAAACAGTAGAGGGCGCTGTTAAAAAAAAAATTAAGTTGTGTATAGCGCCCTCTATTGGTGAAATGGTGAAAGTTTTGGAACATTTCTGGATTGAAAGTTCCAAACCTTTCACAATTTTACCAATAGAGGGCGCTATACACAATTTTCTCTAAGAGTTCAAGTGGTGTAATTAAACACGGGAGGGCGCTATTTATTAATCAAATTTTGTAAGAAGGGCGCCCTCACGTGTTTAATTACACCACTGGAACTGTGAGAGTAAGTTGTGTGTAGCGCCCTCTATTGGTGAAATTGTGAAAGGTTTGGAACTTTCAATCAAGAAATGTTCCAAAACTTTCAACATTTCACCAATAGAGGGCGCTATACACAATTTAACAAAATAAATAATAAAAAATAAACAGCGCCCTCTACTGTTTTTCGTATATTTTCCCCTCAAATGGATTGAAACTTGGGAAATTTCTACAATTACTCAATAGAGGGCGCTATACTCAGCTAACGGTCTATCGTCGATTTTTTTTTAAATAGCTTAAAGTTGTCCCATCAAACGCCTGAGGGCGCCCTATTGACCTCTGACCTTTATTTAAATGACTTTTTCAACATAATATATTTTTTAAATTTTTATTATTTTTAATTTCATGCTTTTATAATTTCAAATAAGAAATCTGACTAATAGGGTTTATCATTGGGGAAAGGTGCTTTATTTCAATTATCAAAGTAGAAAATACATTTTTAATAATCATTTTAAGTGTCAAAATATCATATTTTCATGAAATATTAAAAGTTATACTCATTTAAATATGATTAAATCATGAATAATATATGGCTTTACCCTTCAAGCTGAATATTCGGTGCTTTCGTTTGGAAATTAAAATGGCAACAATAAAAATTATTAATTTAAAATGCTTAAATATGAATATTGAGTACGTCTTTCAATTATTAATCAGATTAAATCAGCTACTGTTAAGGGCAGACAAGATCCACCGTACAACTACCGCACACCATACTTCAGCGTTTTACATTGCAAGGACACAGGGTACCAGGCCGTTTACAGTAGGCCCTTCATGAAGGCTAGGAAACCCGTACACCACACCTTTCTTTGGCTGCTGACTCTGGTGCCGACTGGACGTGTTTCTACCCCAGGGAAGATCACCGCAATTTACGGTCGACACCAGTGTCAAGAAACTGACAACATTCAGGAAATCTTCCCTCACTGAAGAACGAATGCTTAATGGACCCCTAAAATACTTACATTACAATGAGGTGTGTGGATTTGTCCTGTCCTTTTCTAATAATTTTTTCTTTCTTTTTTTCAGTTAAAAAAAAGAAGATTATTTTTCAAATTGTGTGAAGTTAACATACAGTCGTTTTAAAAAGTGTTTAGGTTTGGGCCAACATAATTTAATCATGGCGTGTGTGATTTTGTCTAAATATATTCTCAGGCTGGCATTTGTCATAACAAATTTCTAGGAGTGAATCTGGGAGGTTTTTCCCACCTTTTGGAATTTTGGAAAGGATTTCTGGCAAAAGTTCTGTGAGACTATTCTAGGGGGAAAAAGTCTCCCTGAAATGTTTCCTAGCTTGCTCAGGCTGAAATTCATTTCCGCATTAAATGTTCAGTGCGGCAACATATTCGTGGGTTTTGTCCATACTTAGGTGGTCTTAACCCCATATTTTCAAGAATTAACATTAAAAAAACACCATGCACATGAATCCCGGTCATGAACATTTTACGGGTTTCATGAACCATTTTGATTTGTATGTTACACGTTCTGGGTACCAGCATGTTTAGTAACGCAGACACAAAAACACATACTGATTTGCAAATCCAGTTAACAAAATTATTCAAAAACCTCAAATTATTATAAAAAAAAAAAACAACAACAACAACAAGCATGGCATATGACATTGTCAAAAAATAACCCCAAAGCAGGGTGCATGCCTCATAACCTGTTGTAGAATATGGGTTAAAAATAGCATAAGTGAAAACTATCTTTTGTGTGTGTGTATTTCTGTGTATCACAGAATGAGACAAGCGTTTTGATGAGCATCGTGTGACCCTCTACCCAGCTGAGGAGTGGAACACCAAGACAACGAAGAGGTCTCCCTAAAATCTCTGTGCCATGAATTCAGCGGTTGTCCAGATGTCCCTGGGAGAGATTCGAGTCCAGTCAAGCTACCTCTGATGTTACCAAACTGCCGATGTCATTCGTCTTGGTATGTTACACGTTTCGGTCTGGGTACTACACTGTAACTTACTAGGTATCATCATGTTTAATAACGCAGACCCCAAAAGAGCATGTACCAATTTGCATACGCAGTTTGAAAAATAATTCCAAAAGCTCAAATTTATCAAAACAGAAAGGTATGGTGTGTCCCTCATACCCTGTGCTCGACCATGACTGAAATAAATATAATTGCCCTTTCTACTTATCTACACGACCGCGATGAACGACCCCTTCATTTCTATTAAATATAATCAAGTAAAACATTTCTTTCTTGTTTTTTGCTTTGTACTTTTGTGTTTCTGGGCATCACACAATGAGACGAGCTGTTGGATGACCATCGAGCGACCTCTACCCAGCTGATGAGTGGAACGCCAAGACAACGAAGGGGTCTCCATCATATCTGTCATGCATTCAGCGACTGGATCCAGTTCCGATGTCCAGATATCCCTGGGAGAGCTTCGAGTCCAGCCAAGCTACCTCTGATGTTACAAAGCTGCCGATGCCATTCATCTTAATGCCTGATGGGCTGAGCACAAGCCCTGGACAATGACCCTCATGATCTAAAACAAGAAACAAGGACAACAAATCCATTAGATTTTCAGAATATCCCAAATTAGACATGTCTGTCATCAATGAACATTTCACCCGAACTATGAACTATTATTTATATGAGAGTTAACTGGATCCATTGTAAGCTGCAATAATTAAAAGAGTGCCGTGTGCACTCATTGGATGTGTTCTTCACTTTAGACCCTCCCCAAAACCACTGGTATCTGGTCATCAGTCTGGCACAAATTTCTGAGCACTGCAAACTACTGTATTCTAAAAAGACTCCAAATGGGCCTTACACATTTTGAATTATGCAATCACGTTGATGCAAGTTTATGCAACCGTTGGGGGTTGAGTTTGCTTAAAAATTCCTCATTGCATTGTAATGCTTTTCACAACCTCTTCCAAAACATTTCTGTCCAAATGGGCCTTTCAAATTCAGAGTTCTCAAATCAAATAATGATGCAATTTGATGCAACCCCTGGGGGTTGAATGCGCCAGAAAAATGTTTCTGCATTGCATGTACCTTTCACAAACTGTTATGAAAGATTTTTGTCCAAATGGGCCTTAAAAATGCTGAATTTTGCAATATCATGTTGAAAGAATTGTATGCAACCCCTGGGGGTTGAGTGGCGATAATAAACACAAAATGTACTTTGGCATTTTCCAAAACAAGTTTTAAGCACCCCAGATACCAGTCTTTTTGGGCGAGGAAGTAAGTAAATGTAACTGTAACATGGATGGTTCAAGTATGCCAGTCTATATCATTGATTCTTCTTTCACTGACTGATCAATAAAGCGCGCTGTCTAATTTCCTTAGCATAATTCAATGAGATTTTTCTAAATTCACTATGCATTGAGAAGCAGTGCTTATACTTTTCTGTTGTGATCAGTTATTTTTGGAAGAATTTCTTTCCCTTGGGGGGAAAGACCGCTCAAATCAAAATCATTTAGTCCTTGGGATGTGTAAATTTCAAGTAGTTTTTCGAAAATAGTTTGAATTGCTTTTGGGCTGAAATAATTCATGGATTTGCATAGCAGTTTAGACAATTTTTACTCTGCTAAGTTTTTAATTTTTCCCAAGTTACGCGCAGCACAGAATTGTTGCAACAAGACATCAAGTTGAACATTTTTTTTCTTGGCTAAATTGCTTTCTTTGAAACAAATGTCCTTAAATAAGGTGAATCAAGATATTAGCTGGCATACTTCCATCATACCATGCATGAGTGGTTAACTATGGATACGCGTAAGCTGCTACCGTGAACCAAGTTGGATGTTACTTATGCGTTATGCTCCAAAAACAAACCTGGTATTTGTTCTAGATATTTTTGAAAAGCGCGCCCCAAATTGGCAAAACATCTAATTTATTCAGTTGACAAAGCGCTGGTCTGATGTAATTGCATTCAAAACAGCATGTCATTTCCACCTTTCTGGCCTTTTTTTGTGTCTAGTTAACTGAAGATAGCGCGATGATGCATTGATATGCACCAAAATTTGGCATTTTCACAGTTGCAAGAAATGGTTCTGGCTGTAGATTGATTTATTATTTTTGACGAAACATGGTCCAAATTTGTTTAAGCATTTTTCTGCTCATTTGCTAAATTCAATCAAAGTCAAAAAGCTGCGCGCAATTCTCAAATTTACTCCAACTTGTTTACGGTGGCAGGTTACTACTGGTTTCAAAGGTTTCGTTTCATTCTTTGTGCTGACCTTTTCCAAATTGCGATGGCTTGTGCTGGCGATTTCACGTTCAATTCTGATTGCGTCTTTTCTTGCTGCGCTGCCTCAATCACCTTTATCTGTTGGCAAATAAAAATGCAATATATAATGTCAAAAGGGCTTGATATTCAGATTTTACACCATTTCTTGGAGCATCTACTGCAGGGTACAAATTCTAGGCGGCAAAAACTGTTCTGCATTTGCGCTGAAATATAAGGAAGATAAAAGGTTAAGATCCAAAACTTGCGCTGCTCGGCTGCAAATAAAATAGTTAAAAATGGTCAAGCACAAAGTTTGAAATGATATCTTTGGGAAGAGGCTACATTGCATATTGAAATGTGTTCTGCTAATACAACCTGAAGACTATTTACATGTGACCTTTGTGCTGCATCTATTTGCTATGCATAAAGGTCATATGCAAATTTTCTTGAAGGTTATATTGTTGGACATTTCAATAAGCCTCCATGAAAGATGGCCATTAAAGAGAGGGCGCTCTTCATATTGGCTAAATGCCAAATGATGAGCGCCCTCTTGCTTTTGGCTGTAACTTTCAGGGAGGCTGTTTGCAATGTAGCCCCTTAAACCATGTATGCGTATCCTTAGTAAACCACATTGTTAAAATTGTAAGGGGGGGGAGATTTCAAGTGTTGACAAATAAAAACGTGAAAGGAGATCACTCTGTTCTGTGAATTTTTTTTTATTTAAAAAAAATTTAATACAAAATGCGAGTGCCGGTCGGTGCGCCCTCTACTGTCTGGAATGCTTAGCGACCTAATGGCCTGAGTACATTGGCCAGTATGCCCTAAGTCCAGCGGCACCAGACTACTGTGCTACTGGCACCCCTCTCCACCAGTGCTCTGCAACACATATTTCAACAAGCTCATTAGCAATGCGAGGCAGAAAGCCACGCATTGTTGGGAATGACAAAGGCCTGAACAAAGGTCAGAAAGGTTTCACTGCTGTACACTTAGATAGAGATACTTCTGTATGGGTGGGCGGGACGTCACTCCCTGTTCGGGCAACCAGGCCACTATGTTCAGACTTTTGGAGGTGAATTTTGGTATAAAAAAAAAGAAAAAAGAAAATGCCGATTCATTTGGACTTTTCCACAGCGTCACTAACTGAGTCCTTGACCCTCAAAATGAAGACAACTTCAGTCTAAATGATGATTTGCTGATTGGAGAAACAATATTCCAACATGTCTAACGAGAGAAATATTTGATTCAATTTATTTCGAAAAAAAAAAAATGGCCAGATCAAAATCCATGAGCTTTCATGGTATAGCAAGATGCTAATGTTTTCTTTCATTTTTTTGTTCATTGCTTAGGGTCGCTTGAAAAAGAAATAGAGAAAATTCAGAATATTTTCCTATTACCGGGAGATATTGTAGACGACATTGGGTTCATGTAGGATAAAACTACTCCTAACATTAACCTAATACTATTTAGTACTAATTAATAAACTAAACATTTAAAATTACAGATTGCGGAAGAAATTCATGGTGAATAAGTTACTATTTCAACATTTGCCATAAACAGTATACATTTTTCAGTGAGGATTTCAAATTTGCCACACAACGTTTTGGTCGAGTGGATTTTTTAAGAAAAGTTTTGACGTGAATTTTCTGAAAGCAATAGAAACATGTTTCGAAAATTTCTTTAATGCTGCCAAAACATGCGGGAAAGATCTTAGATCTTTTTGGAATTAAATTGGTATCTAAGTGAATCATTTCCACAATCTTGAACTATACTATCAAACAATGCTTCCTGATCCCTAACTAAGTGATAAAGGTATGCATTTTGAAATAAATTATAGGTACGATCCTGAATTCTAACTCTGACCTCAACCAACCAAGCTTTCTAATTCCTAATTATTGGCAATAAGTGCTTGCATTCTGATCCTTGATCTGCTAATGTAAGCTGAATGCATTATTGCTTCATCCCACAACTGAGCATTGTCATGGTTTGATACAGTGGAAATGGAGTTATCTAACGACTACAAGCTGCTCAAGTACAATCTAACTAATTAAATGAAAAATGCCCTAGAAGCCTCTAATCTTAAAACCACATCTAGACATTGCTCAAATAAATTAATCTGACATTTCTATGATCTACCTACAGCCAATTACCTGACGTCATTACTACATTAGATTATATTCATTAATTGCCCAGGTTAGTATCCTGAGAAAGTTAAAGGGACTGGTATTTCCAAAGAATAACTTACTTTACATTAATTAGTATCCTGTCAGTGCCTACAACACCTGGCCTAATGCTTTCTGAGAGTAGCTACGGCCGATAGTTCTAATAAATGTTTGCCCTGTCTGACCTATTTGTAAAATTTGATTTGAATCTTCAAAGTCTAGTTACCAATACAAATAAAACTAACTTTAAATTTTGCAGAACTGTAACTGTTTAAATCTTCGAGATCTATTTTCTAAATGTTATGCTACGACTGGTGTCTTAACTTAAAACAAATTCTTATCTAACAGGTAAGAAACTCCTGGTCAATGTCCTTTCCTTTGTAAAGATCTACAAAGATTTGCCTTCCCTAAGCATAATTTGGGCATTATAGTTAGAATAGAATTTCAGAATAATAATGGTCACAGTACCTAGCCAATCATGCATTTCAGATTGAAGAATAAGACATGTGATTTGATACGGTTATATTTTTACAACTAAGAAGTACCTATTCAATCCTTGTATGTTGTAAAAGCTAAAGATAACGTATAAAAGAAAATGACTAATAGGCTAATTTTTCCTACATTCTTTTAAAGTTACTAGGAGCTTGGTTAGCAACTACTCAACGAATTGAGTTTAGTTTAGACTAAGCTAAAAACTACACAACCCAATGTCGTCTTTGATATCTCCTGAGTTGAGGAAAATGTGGGTTTTTTTCAAGTATGCAAGTCAAATCAATGAGTGAAAAAAATACATGTCAAAATATCATTTCTCCAATCATCATATCATCAAATAGACAGAGGTCACCATCATCCATCAGGTTCAAGAGCCCCCTCAGATCAGAAGCAGATGTCCTGTAAGAAAAGGTGGTCGTGGAGACCGGTCTGAACAGCGTCCTGATTACACAGGAACAAAGCATGACGGGTACCAACTTAGGATAACAAAAGATCGAAAAAAGTGCAAAAAAGGGTCCTCAGTCCGACCCAAGCACACAGGCAAATCAAAATCTAAGTGTACAACAGCAAAGTCCTTTCTTTCCTATGGGGAATTTGGGGTGGAATTTTGGAATGAGCTTGTCAAATCATGTGAGGCAGAGCAGCAGCAGATTAGGGCACCAGCAGCAACAGCAGCCCAATGTCACTGAACATGAGGCATACCGACCAATGCACCCGGGCCATTAGGTCGCTTTGCATCCCAGACAGTAGAGGGCGCACCGACCGGCACTCGCATTTTGCACTAATGTGCATATCTTCAGATTCAATTTTATACAGTTGGCAGTTTTAGATACAATATAAATATAAAATATGATTTTATACAATAAAATTAGTGATTTGCAGAGTCGCTGACATCCCCACCCAGGGGAAAGAGATGACATGAATAACCATGTTGACATCCCCGCCAAGGGGAAACAAACAACATGGGCAAAGATGCTGATATCCCAACCAGGGAAAAGAAATGTCATGATCAAAGTTGCCGACATCCCCACCAAGGGGAAAGAAAAGGCATGAGTATTGAGCAAAAATCCAAACATCCCCACCGAGGGGGCAGAAATGATATGAGCAAAGATTCTGACATCCCCTCCCAGGGGACAGAAATGACATGAGCAAAGATCCTGACATCCCCACCCAGGGGACAGAAACGGCATTATGAGCAAAGATTTTGACATCACCACCCAGGGGACAGAAATGGCATGAGCAAAGATCCTGACATCCCCTCCCAGGGGACAGAAATGACATGAGCAAAGATTCTGACATCCCCTCGTAGGGGACAGAAATGACATGAGCAAAGATTCTGACATCCCCTCCCAGGGGACAGAAATGACATGAGCGAAGATCCTGACATTCCCTCCCAGAGGACAGAAATGACATGAGCAAAGATCCTGACATCCCCACCCAGGGGACAGAAATGACATGAGCAACGATTCTGACATCCCCACCCAGGGGACAGAAATTACATGAGCAAAGATCCTGACATCCCCTCCCAGGGGAAAGAAATGGCATGAGCATTGGCAGTTGGCAATTTTAGAAAATATAAACAAATACAAATATGAACAAAAGAGAACTGCTCCAACAAACTGAACGATTTGGAAAGATCCTGACATCCCCACCCAGGAGACAGAAATGGCATGAGCAAAGATCCTGACATCCCCTCCCAGGGAAAAGAAATTACATGAGCAAAGATCCTGACATCCCCTCCCAGGGGAAAGAAATGGCATGAGCAAAGATCCTGACATCCCCTCCCAGGGGACAGAAATGACATGAGCAAAGATCCTGACATCCCCTCCCAGGGGACAGAAATGACATGAGCAAAGATCCTGACATCCCCTCCCAGGGGACAGAAATGGCATGAGCAAAGATCCTGAAATCCCCTCCCAGGGGACAGAAATGGCATGAGCAAAGATTCTGACATCCCCTCCCAGGGGACAGAAATTACATGAGCAAAGATCCTGACATCCCCTCCCAGGGGACAGAAATGACATGAGCAAAGATCCTGACATCCCCTCCCAGGGGACAGAAATGACATGAGCAAAGATCCTGACATCCCCACCCAGGGGACAGAAATGACATGAGCAAAGATCCTGACATCCCCTCCCAGGGGAAAGAAATGGCATGAGCATTGGCAGTTGGCAGTTTTAGATACAATATAAATATAAACAAATACAAATATAAACAAAAGAGAACTGCTCCAACAAACTGAATGATTTGGGAAGATCCTGACATCCCCACCCAGGAGACAGAAATGGCATGAGCAAAGATCCTGACATCCCCTCCCAGGGCAAAGAAATGGCATGAGCAAAGATCCTGACATTCCCTCCCAGAGGACAGAAATGGCATGAGCAAAGATCCTGACATCCCCACCCAGGGGACAGAAATGGCATGAGCAAAGATCCTGACATCCCCTCTAAGGGGAAAGAAATGACATGAGCAAAGGTGCAGACATCCCCTCCCAGGGGACAGAAATGGCATGAGCAAAGATTCTGACATCCCCTCCCAGGGGAAAGAAATGACATGAGCAAAGATGAAGATATCCCCACCCAGGGGAAGGAAATGGGATGAGCATTGAGCAAAAATCCAGACATCCCCACCGAGGGGAAAGAAATGGCATGAGCAAAGATGCACACATCCCCATCAAGGGGAAAGAAATGGCATGAGCAGTAAGCCAAATGCAGACATCTTCTCCAAGGGGAAAAGTGAATGTTCTGAATTCTGAAAGAACTATTCCCCAATTAATGAGATAATAACATTTCGATTCAGATGAAAAAATATACATCAATGCGGGACCGGTACAATGGTCACTCATGAAAATAAAGCACAGATGATCTACTGTATCTACAAGGGCCATTGATTTTCCATTTTCGTTTCAAATGAAAATGTACATTTGAGACACAGGATATTCCTTAGTTCTGTTTTGGTGCATGTTTTAAGTTCAGTGACATTTGGTACATTTGTTCATTTAAAAGCATTTCTTTGATTTGTCAGCTTTTATCTAATTTAATTTGGGTGAAAAACCCTACTTTCCCAAAGGCCAGTTTAATTTTTCTGTTTAATTCAGTTTAATTTGAAAGTACATGTACAGTATCATGTGTATGGTGTTTGCCCAGTGCTTTTTATCAAATTTGCCAGAACATTATTGACTAAACACAGAAAGAAAAGTAATATATGAAATGACGAATCACTGACTTACATGTAGAAAGGGCGAGGTTCATGTGAAGGTGAATAGAAATGGAAAATCATAGGCTCCCTACTTAATTACAATGGCAGGTGAGTCACTGATTTCAAAAGGAAAGTTTAAATTACAGAACAGTCAATTTGAGAAGTATTCAGCATCCCCCTCCTCCCAGAACGAATTGAAAATTTGTTGTTATAAATTCAAATTTTCCAGAAAAAAATGTCTCCTTATGTAACTTATGACCCCCACTGCCATTTGACATGATTCAGGATATGCACTCATATACAAAAATTGTGAAGATTTTTATGACTGAAACCAAGCATTAATCTAAATTATCTAACAAGAAATCAAAACTGCCAAAAAATGCAATCTTGGTAGAAAAACAGGTATCCCCACCCAGGAGAGAATCTTTTGGAATTGCGATGAGAAATTGGAAAAATTGACTAAATTTGAAATGCTCAGAATATATCATTGTGAGGACTACTAATCCTTTGGAATTTTGTGAATGAAAATACTCTCAACATATTGAGGGATTTAGATCAAAACAAAATGTTTTTCAACATTGATTTCAAAAGGTTTTGGTGAACAAGCTACAGTATTTCTAAGTCATATTTCTAAGGATAAGACAAATATGATTTCATATGAGTGGATATCCTGACCCATTATTTAATACTGTACATAAAATATAAAATCACAAATAACTGGGATGGATTCATTTGGAAGAATCTAGAAGCTATTGCAAAGTTCTGACGATGCCACAGAGTGCAAAGTTCTATGCACGAATGAAGGTGATTTGACTACGGTACAGGTATATTAGGGATTCATACAAAAGTGAATATGCAATGAGTTTTTAAAACTGTCATCTTTGTGACAAGCTTCTCCACCAAGGGGAAAGAAATGACATTTGCAAAGATGCATACATCCCCACCCAGGGGGAAGAAATGGCATGAGTTAAGATGCAGACATCCCCACCCAGGGGGAAGAAATGGCATGAGTTAAGATGCAGACATCCCCACCCAGGGGGAAGAAATGGCATGAGTTAGGATGCATACATCCCCACCCAGGGGGAAGAAATGGCATGAGTTAAGATGCAGACATCCCCACCCAGGGGGAAGAAATGGCATGAGTTAAGATGCATACATCCCCACCCAGGGGGAAGAAATGGCATGAGTTAAGATGCAGACATCCCCACCCAGGGGGAAGAAATGGCATGAGTTAAGATGCATACATCCCCACCCAGGGGGAAGAAATGGCATGAGTTAAGATGCAGACATCCCCACCCAGGGGGAAGACATGGCATGAGTTAAGATGCAGACATCCCCACCCAGGGGGAAGAAATGGCATGAGTTAAGATGCAGACATCCCCACTCAGGGGGAAGAAATGGCATGAGTTAAGATGCAGACATCCCCACCCAGGGGGAAGAAATGGCATGAGTTAAGATGCAGACATCCCCACCCAGGGGGAAGAAATGGCATGATTTAAGATGCAGACATCCCCACCCAGGGGGAAGAAATGGCATGAGTTAAGATGCAGACATCCCCACCCAGGGGGAAGAAATGGCATGAGTTAAGATGCAGACAACTCCACCCAGAAGGAAGAAATGGCATGAGTTAAGATGCAGATATCCCCACCCAGGGGGAAGAAATGGCATGAGTTAAGATGCAGACATCCCCACCCAGGGGGAAGAAATGGCATGAGTTAAGATGCAGACATCCCCACCTGGGGGGGGGGGGAATTGCATGAGCAGAGTAGCAGACATCCCCATCCACAGGAAAACTGAATGTTATGTTTAACTATTAAAGCAATTCCCCACCCAGGGGACAACCATGATTCGTATCAGGAAATGGCGCACCAGTTCATAATTTGTGCAAGAATGTGATGCTGAACCAAACACAACCAAATGAATCCATCCCGGTCTTAAGCACTTGAATATTAAAGTAATAAATAAAGATAACTTAGATAAAAATTATATTTGTTTAAAGTGACTTCATAAAAAAAAATTAAGATATCTGTTTGGATTTAAGATCCCTCTCCCATATAATTGAGAATGGTTTTGAAATCATTGAATTTAGCACCAAAGAGAAACTGTGATGCTCCAAGGAAGACAAGGAAGTTTTTAGGGCATTGTTGTGAAATTAAAAAAAAAAATTGGTCTTGTTCTTTGGTGGACAGGATTTCATAAAAGAAATTAGTTGCAAAAATTTCAGCTACATGTACTGTAAAAAATTCCCTAAAAATCTAGTAACAATAATTACTTTATGACGTCGTCGTTTGCGATGAACATCCAACATCACTGGCTGGAATGGTGAAATCTCCTCTGTTGATGTCTCCACAAGATCATCTAATATGTACAGAAAATAGTTACAACAAATTCCCAATAAATAATGATTCAAAATGCCATCTGGAGCATATATTGTTCAGAATTCATCTTCATTGTTGGCATGCAAATGTTCTTCAAGTCAACATGCAAAGCTTTCTTTCAACTAGCAATGTGCAGGTCTTCCTGAAATAATATCTTCTAAGAGCTCTTGTCAAAAAGATTATCGGTAGAGTATGGGATAATTTGGCCCATCCAATGTTGTTTTCATCGAAGAGGCACTCATCATTCAGTTATTTCCAGTATCCAACAAATTCCATTTGAAACAGACTGGTAGGTTTGTTTATTTAATGTTCTCTCCCCAGAAGCCTTGCGGTTTAGGTGATCTAACAAATGCTGTTTGCACTTATCTAATTGATTGACAGCCCAGGGATTTTCCTAACAAACATTGTCAATAAGATGCATGAGGCCGAGGGATGTCTCCAAGTACAAGCCTGCATACAGCAGCCAATTTGCAGGAGTCAAATGCAGATACGGAAAAAGTATTACTAAATGCTGAAAAATTATTATCAAAATTAAAAGATTATAGATCAATTCTTTAAAAATACTGACATAGTGACATGCAAGAAAAAAGGCTGATAAATGCTTTTTAAACTACAAGCGGAAATAAACAGACTTCGCAGCGCACATTCTTCAGTTGCCAGATGAAGGTTAGCAGTTAGCAACCGAAATGTCGCCACCAGCAACGACACATCGCGTGACTTTGATCACCCTTTCTACTTACAAGTATGTAAGCTATAAAATGATAGTTTCTGTACATGTTGCAATCAATGACTCAAAATATCTTGCATCGAACGCGTGCACACAATGTAAACTGAACATTGCTACGGCCACTGGTATATGTTCGCCAAACATTGCCACATGCATTCAGGCATATCGGATTGCCAGATACCAAAGCAATGTACATGTAGGGAGGAAGGATCGAGAAGGCAGGCCACATGTTCATTGAAAATGGTGACAACTTTTCACAGCCTTCACACTTCAATCCTGTTTTTGATGTTGTATTCCAAGATTTAAACAAAGATTTAAATGTATTTTACCAGGTGAATGGAAAAACTCTGGACTTTATCCACAGACATAGAAATATATTTAACAGTCAGATTAGGTACGGTACATTTTTTTGAAATGATTCCAACATTCGGGGTGAGCCAGTAAATGTTTCCAGTGAATGTAAAGTTGAACTTTTTCGTGGTCCAATCTTCCTTCCTCCATGGTCCCGTGTACCACAGTAAATGTAGGTCTATGTTCATGGTCATAGCGTAAAATCCATAATTTGAAAATAATTTAACGAAATAATTTTGGAAAATGTGTTATGGATGTTAATTTGTACTCCTTTTAATGATGTCTTAGCATGACATGCATGATGTGTGAATCTTTTTATGTGTTGGCATAATAGTATTACAATGCTCCACGATTTGACCGTGTTGTTGTCAGTGATGTCAGCCATGGTGCACGGTAAAAAATGCTGCTGCACGGATCATGTACAGTGTAGGTCATTTTCCCTTTGTACTCCATACAGTCTGACAGTGTGTGTAGCTCTACAAAGTTACCGGTATTTCAACAGTTTTTTAAATATTCGACTTTTCAAACGACCCTAAATTCTTCTAATATAATAACGTACATGTACCAATCTTTACATGATAAAGGTGGATTTTACCAAATTACACCTGTGTTTTTTTACCTTCATACAAAAAAATTGCATCTGGGGGGGGGGGGGCTGAAACACCACCAATACCGTGGGAACGACCTTAGATTTATTAGGGTCCCACTCCTTAATTTCCTTTCAAGTCTATATTCGGTACAGAGAGGAAAATCTCCACAACAAATCTGTGAATGAATGATATTGTTTACAATTTGTTGATTGCTAGTCACTTTCTAACACAGTGCGGTCATGTACATGTATATATGTGCAATTGTGCATGTAGAATGACTTAACCCTGGCCTTTGTCACTTCCCTTTGCACAGTACAGGCTAATAATTTGAACTTTTCTCATGAAAGGAGAATTTCAGTTTTGAACAATGTGGCACGTTTCTTTCTTTTTTACCATGGAGTTCAGTTGTCAAGTTTACTCAACCATTGAGAAATGCTTGCATACCATTGTCAAGTTTACTAACAAGATTTTACAGGCTTTGTATTTTCTCTCCTGTATGCCCTTGTCTTGATTTTTATATGGTCAGGATTCTGAAAGTTTGTTGACCCAGCTTCATATTGATATGTAATGTGCAGAGGGTCGCTGTAACAATTTTTTGAGAAAACCGCATTCAGAAACGGTACGTTACTTGGGATCTGTAACACCATGTTGTCATCATGACTACACTACATGTACAGTTGTACACATTCAAAAGCTGCATCCACTTTCTGTGATCCCCGAGCTGCTGTAGCTACATGTAGGTATACAACAATTAGTTGTTTGCATCTGAATGAAAGCGAGGGTGTAATCCTTGGAGATATACAGCAGTGAATGGTTAACCACTTCGCGCGGGGCCTCCGAATCCGGAGCTCCATGGCTTGAATATGCGACGGGGCCCTCCAAATCCGGGCACCACTATTGTCCACATTCTAAACAAAGACTCTTTTCAGCTTAGAACAAAGCAATACGAATCAGTACAAAGACCCTTTTTGATGCAAGTTGCCACATGAATTGCAAGATTAGCAACAGTAATTGTGCAATTGTGGGACTTTTACTGTGGAGGATCGAGGGATACCACGCTGCCGCTGAAAGCGCGCGGGGGACATTGTATTGGCATGCCACAACGGTCGTCGGTCAGGCAGTTGAATTCCCCCACATTCTTTAATGCAATCTGTACGCTCGGTTGTGGCCGACCAACTCAAAGATTTGACTGCCTGGAGTGGAGGCTGGAGTCTGCGGTCAGGGATTGATAGCACCGTACACGCACACACACGCAATTCCGTTATGCTCAATTGACAACGCACAATGAGCCCTTTTTCGAACGGATCTCTTGACAAAAGCCACAACGGCGTCTGAATTGTGCCAGGTTTCACTCTCTTGTACCCATAGTATACCCTTATTGATTTATTTCACAGAAATATATTGTTCCGATTGTTTTAGCGAGATTTGAAAATGATGCATAGTTCAAAAACCCCCATATGGCGGTCATTGGCGCTGAAAAACCACCCGGCGCGAAGTGGTTAATTGCTTCTGTCTGGCGCCCAGCAAAAACTGGTTGGCTATTTAATTTAGGAGGCCACCATCTAAGGGCCGGATACATGTACATGTAGCTCAGATGGAAGAGGACTGGTACGTTAATCCAAAAAAACTTGAGTTCAAGTCCCAATCCAGTCAAAGTTTTCTTTGCCAATTTTAAATTTGTTCAAAAAGTTTCCAGATCTCAGTCAGTTTTTCCTTTTTTGTTTTAAATGAACATGATGAAAGGTAAGTGTAATGTCTATAAAAGTGCATACATGTAATTCTTCAAACACAATTTTCTGCCTTCAAAACAAGCGTTGAATACATCCCTCTCTAGTCTCTATTAGTGTGGTTTTGTGTAAAACATTCCGATACAGGGCTGTATAGCCTGCAATAAGAATGCGGTCACGCACACGCAGAAGCCAATAAGGAAAATCTATCTGTTGGGTGGGTTTATCCAATACTCAACCTACAGTATAATCTTTTTGACAACAGACCTACATGTAAATAGGGCTGGGCAGGGAACCTGGGTACCCGAAACCCGACCGAAGGCATCGGATACCCGGTTCCATTTTTGGAGTTCGGGTATCCGATTTGTTTTTTTTAACAAGTACATGTACATGTATCTTTACTTTGTCTATGAGATTGTAAGACGCAGTGGTATCCGATTCAATACTTTAAAAGAGGAACCGTAAGTTGTATCAACTTCGAAATTGATTGTTGAGGTCATTGAATAGAGTTGTCTTTTTAGCCATGGTTATCATTAGGTGCAATCCCGCTAGAAAAGGAAAACTGTTGAAAAGTGGACCGCATCATCGCAATTTAAGAATTGATTTGTTTTTGTGCACGAGTTTACACACGGCAATATTTTCGAAAAGTGGATCGCGATATACTGCCCATGCCTGGAATATGACCCTGCCCGATTTTTTTTCGTCGCGAAACCAACGCACACCACACCATGTGCAGCGCGATGATGCAACACGAAGGGCTTGTGTACTGCACGTACGCACATAAATACACAGCAGTACGGGCAAAGGCCTCAGGTGTTTTTTCAGCGTGGTTCCCGCCTCAGCAGCCTCACACATGCGGTTTTAATACTGGCCGAATTGGACGGAACCAGTCTACAAAATGCACGTGTTGTGATACAGCACTCTCGCTGTAGATTTTACAAGAGATCGTTTTCGTTCGGACGCCATGATTCTAATGACCGCAGAATGTTAAAACAATGCTGCTTAATTGTTTTGGTCGTCAAAGAAACCCAGGAAAACCTCAAGTAAAGGTTTTTTTTTAATCGATGTTGCTTGTTGCCGATTTTATAATCGATGTTGCTTGTTGCCGATTTTATTATCGATGTCGCTTGTAGCCGATTCTGATTTTATTATCGATGTTGCCGATTTTATTATCGATGTTGCCGATTTTATTATCGAGGTTGCTGATTTTATTATCGAGGTTGCCGATTTTATTATCGAGGTTGCCGATTTTATCGATGTAGAAACTGAAAGCATGCCTGGCGCGGCGCTCCGATACTGCGGGCATTACGCAGTGTACTTCCGGGTTCTTAATTTCTTATGTTTTACATTGAATGGCGGGTATTCGGGTACCAATGATTTCAAAATTCGGGTATCCGGTTCCTCAAATACCCGATTTTGCCCAGCCTTAGACCTAAATCCCAAATCCAAAACTACCAAAAAATATTATTAAATTGAAACTTACTTCTTGGCGTTCTTCAGGTGATATGAGGTCCACTGCAGATGGCAGTCACATCTCAGAATGGGCAGCCCTGAATTGCTGATGGCAAAGATAATGCTTCCAGTCAAACTCAAACAGACAGGAGGTCACTAGGATGGCATTGCCAAGGCTGGATTAGACCTGCAACAAGCAAACAACAATACAATACTTTACAACATACTGTACATCCTTGTGCTAACATGAATTTACTTAGAACCAGGGGTGGATTTCACATTGCCTTCCGATGCATCGTAACTCAAGTTATGATGGATAATCCCCCGTTGTAAATTGTGAGAGATCATATGGTTTCTGGGCACCATCCATCATCTTTTGAATGGTCTTAAGCGACGATGAGTTTAATGAAAATGACCCTTGACAACACACTTCTGCCATCAAAGGGGAAAGAAATTACTTGAGCAAAGAATCAGCAAAGATGAAGAAATCTCGACGAAGGGGACAAAAATGGCATTCATGAACAAAGATGCAAAAGATGCAAAGATGCAATATTCAAACATATTGTTCAGAATTCATCTCCTTTATTGGCAGCCAAATTTCCCTCTTGGTCAACACGTCAATCTATCTTTCAACTACAAGTAGAAGGGAAGGTCTCCCCGAAAAAAGCCTTCTAAATCCGAAATTCGAATATTAAACAAAAACTGATCAATGTTTTTATATATACTTACTTCTTGGGGTTCTTCAAGTGATATCAGGCTCATCACAGAGGGAAGTCACATCGCAGAATAGGTAGCCCTGAACTGCTGATGGCAAAGATGATGTTTTGAGAGACTGGAGGCCACACAATATAGGATGACATTGCCAAGACCTGCAACGAGAAAACAATACAATATTTTACACTAATCATCCATATGCTACCAATAATTTACCTGACCAGGGGGATTTCACAAAGCCTTACGATGCATCGTAACTCAACTTATAATGGATAACCCCTCGTAAGTTATGACCCTCAGTATGGTTTCTGAGCATCACCCATTGTCTTTCGATTGGTCGTAAGCGGTGATGATTGAGTTTAATGAAATTGGCACCCATTCACACTTTTGCCAACAAAACAGAAATGATTGCAACACCGAACACTCCTTGCAAATTTGACATCAAGATTGCCGCCTCCTTTTGGCTCGTCAGATGGGAGAGAATCGTCTCGATCAACTAAGGGGAATTCCTCCTTTTTCCCCAAACATGCATAAAACAAATGACCAGCTACTTATTGGCATCTGTGATTCTCACTTAATCCAGACATGGGCGCGTGAAACAGTTTCACGGGTGTTTGGGGGGTTAACATCTGGGGATTTATGTTGGGGGTAGCAACAAATGTTAATTGATCGTGATTTCCTGCTGAATTCCTTTGACCCTACTATTGCCCGACCCCCTCAAAATGTTCAAAAGAGAGAGATTGTAAGAGTCCAAGTTACTCGGACAACATGTACCTGAACCCCTGCTACCCCCAGAACTGTGGCAGTGTGGGACCCTCCATCCACTGCTCTCCCTACAAAACCCCACAGATAACCACGGATGCCTTTTTTCCATTATAGGCTACTGTAATAACGTTCACTTTTACTGCAGCATAGGGCTCAGCAGGTTCCGCATAACTCCTAAAATACTGCTTCATTTGGCCTAAGATTTCTAGGCAAGGTGGCTTACATACCAATCACCTGTGTGCAACTGTCCATGGGGCAAAAATGTGTCGATTTACACAAAAAATGGGGAAAAACCTCCCCGTTCGTGTCACAAGAGTCAAACAGCAGCTCCGCAACTGGCAGTCTGGTCCCCTGTACGTACGATATAGTGGCTAGCTGCAAAGACGTACAGGGGACCAGGCTGCCAGTTGCAGAGCTGCCATTTGCCGCAGTAAAAGTGAACATTACACAGTAGCCTATGGAAAAAAGGCATGGTTATCTGTGGGCTTCGTAGGGATAGCAGCGGACGGAGGACCCCACAATTCTGGGGTAAACCCCTGCCACCTGGGAACCCTCATTAATAATATTCATGAGGCTCTGTTGTCTTTCCCTTGTCAGTTTCATTCTTTTGGGCAAAGGTATTAGTATTACTATTAATATTATTAGTCCAAGTAACTTGCACCCTTACAATTGCCCTTTTAAAAAAAATTGAGGGGTCGGGCGATAGTACATGTAGGGTCCAAGGAATCCTGCTGGGAAACCCGGTTAGTAACTGTGTTCGACTCCATGACTACCCCCGACCAAAACCCTCAGACTTTACTCCCAAAACACCTGTGAAACCGTCCCACGCACCCATCTTTGGATTAAGTGAGAATCACCGATTTCAATACTACTAGTCATTTGTATTACTCACGTTTGGGGAAAAAGGAGAACGAGGCAAAATGCGGCAGCCATCTTTGATTTCAAATCGAAATGGTAAATTTTTACACGTAAATCGATGACGTTTTGACAGGTCCATGTGCGCAGTGGGTCTGTGTGAGTGTTGACTCCTATGGTCGCGCAAAACATCATCTATTTGCGTGTATACCGTTTCGATTTGAAATAAAAGATGGCCGCCGCATTTTGGCTAGTCCGACGGGAGAGAATCTTCTCGATAACCTGAGGGAAAATTTCTCCCTTTTGCCCAAACGCGAGTAAAACAAATTACCAGTATTAAAATCGGTGATTCTCACTTAATCCAAAGATGGGTGCATGGGACGGTTTCATGGGTGTTTTCAGGGTAAAATCTAGGATTTTCGGTCTTGTTCGGGGGTAGTCATGGAGTCAAACACATAGTTACTTACCGGGTTTCGAAGCAGGATTCCTTGGACCCTACTAGTATTACTATCGCCCGACCCCAGCAACATTTTTAAAAAGGGCGATTGTATTTGTAACAATGTAAGGGTCCAACTCCAAGTTACTCGGACTATATTATTATTATTATTTTAAAGCACAATCTTTGCAAAATGGAATGATATTAAATAGAATGAAATAATTCTGAATGTATTTTATTACACCAATTCCCTCCGCAGGGCTTAGACTACTTTCTCCACACCACAGACTATTAGAATAATCATAGAGAAGGTTGATCAAGCCTGTCACTTCCGTAAGATTACCCGGTTTTGTTGACGTCCGCGGCGCACCGCGCAGTAAGCATCGTCACCTATTTTCGTCAGTGGTGTTTAGTAAGGTGTCCCAGTGCAGCCAAACGCAAAATAAATTCTTAAAATAACTCAAAATGCTGTGTGGCACTGTAAAATTCTTCCCTGTATGTTTTTTTGTGTTCATCTTTGTTTTTGTTTTTCCACACTGCTTCTAACACTTTCCTTAAATCATTCATAATTTATGCTTAAAACGTATTGGTCTTGTTGATGTCTTCTTTTGTGACGTTTTTAAAAAAAATCCACAATCCTCTTTCTCACTGCTTCTTCAGTTATGACCTTTCCCAATATCACTCAAGAGACACATTTCCTCCTTCTTGGTACTTTCTCTAGCTGCCCTTTTATTTTTTTCATTTTTTATAAAAGCCTATTGGGCCATGTTACTTTTTGTCTTTAGATAATAATAATAAAAAAAATATAAAACAATATATAAGCGAGACGCCCTATAGGAGGCTCCATAGTTTTTACCCTGAACGGACTGCCTCAAGTTGCGTGATATATTTTTTTTTCTACGGATGTTGGGGTTTGTTATGTTTTTTAGGACCAACAATAAAGAAAACTGGAGCTTCGAAGCAACTGCCAATTTTGTACCTAGGAAAATAGACCCCAAAAGAGCAACTTTTTGAATCACACGAGTTTGGCCTACTGGAAAAGCCTTAACTTTGCACATTTTCGGTGACCGACAAGAGCAGGAAACAAACTGTAAGATACGAAGTCTGAGATCGTTATACGGAGTTGTTTTCATCGTGCGATGTGAGTTAGAATGCTAAGCGTCGAAAACGTGTAGCGTCGAAAACGGGGGTTCCCACGATACATGTACTGAACATTACAATTCATCATACACGTGCGTGCAGCACGCTTCGTCGTACATGACTTAACGAGTTTCATTCGCTCTGATAAAGTAATTGTAAACATTATATTTTTATACTTTAAATTAACGCAGACAAAAAACACACCTTCCTAGTGCCACCTAGGGGACACCCATATTCATTTAAACTTACCATGGCTGGTAGATATGAGGGTAAGCCGTCATTTTAAGCACTTTTGTGAAGGACTTCTGAAATGTTTTTAAAAGGCACATGTGCTTAAAATGTGTCCATATGAAGTGAGCCCTCTGGCGGTCAGCTGCCTCCAACTTGGGTTAAAAACAAGTGGTTTGCAAACTATGGTCGGCCACCACAACAAAATAATATAAACACAAATAACAATGTAATAAAAATGTAGTCGACAACAATAATTATATCAAACAAAGAAACAATTACAGAAACATTTTAATTGTTGAATGTCTGAAAGGTATTGATTTTATGGAAGCTGACGGTCGTTCATAGAGAATGGAGGTCAATTTTTGTAAACAAAGAAGAGGTGGGCTATCCAAAGCCAAAAAACACCTCACACAATGAAACATTCCTTTGCCTGATTAACATGTCTAATCTCTATGGTTTAATTAATCATAGAAATCAACGAATGGATAGAATTGGTTGATAAATATTGCTCCATTAAAAGCTACAAAACTTGTCCCAATTTGTATAACTTTCTTTTGCATTTAAAACTCATCACAGGGCTGATTCAACAAATTCATTTGCAGCCGAGTAAAAAGCATTAGGCCTAGCCTACTGATGGCCAGGAAGTAACTGGCATTATACTGTGTGGGTATATATGTGTCTTTGTTGTATTGCTAAGAAATTGTATTGTTTTGAAAACGGCAGAGAAAATTAGACTTGAGTTGGGTTTGTAAATCATGTGTATAAAAGGAAGACTTTTCCTGCTCAGCAGATTTTCAAGCTGAAGTGACTCTATAAAATTGGCCCCTGGTTCTCCTTGGCTGCTAACCCATTACTATCAAGCCAGTGGCAGCCTTTGAGACTGTGTGCCACCAGCCTGGAGGAGAAGAGACAAGGATCCCTCAAATCCTGACACTCAGCAGTCAATGACTTGTAGCCATGCTGCTGTGGTTGATGAGGTCTATCCAGGACAGGCCTAGTCAGCCATCAGCATGCATGCAGTAGTCATAGACAGCCCCAACCCTAAATCCTTATCATGTCCACCATTGGGTCTATCAGTGAGCACTCAAATACCATCTCTCCTGGTTGAACAGGATTTAGCATTGTAGGGCAAACTTGGTAGGGATTTTATCCAACATTTGTATGTGGAACCCCAATCCAGATGCTATTCAGTTGCCTGATGGAGCATCTTCAAACAGATCCTCCCTAGCATTGCACCTCTTGAACTCTAAATCCCATATACACTGTAAGGAGTTTTGAGGCAAACCTAATAATTTTTTGGGAGGGGTTCTTGACTCCTTGCCATTCTGCCTTCAGGGAGGATTTGCTAGGATCCACATATCAGGCTTCCCAATTCTTTTAGATTTACATTTTGGTTTTTTTGAATCGGTGGACAGTTTGTGTTTCTGCTAAACTTCAGACTTCATTAAGACTTCCATTTTGGCATGAAGTCAGAAAGTATCTTGGAACATTCATGTGTTACCTTAAATCTGATGTTTCTAACTGAAACTGAAACAGGGGTAGGGTGGGACGTATGACTTGACTGGTACTTGACTCATGGACACAGAAATAAGGACACAGGTTGTCATGGAAACGGCTGGTTATTGTCTCTGAGTTCACAAGGTCATATATTAAGCACACACACCAACTGCCCTTGCTATTCCACATACAAATGATATTGTACAGGTGTGACTAGACTTGCCTCATTCCTTCTCGCATTATCCATCAAGCCATGGAAAAGAAAACAAAAAGCAGTTTCTGGTCAGAACGTTAACGTTAAGCAGACTGTTACAAGTCGAGTGTTAAGATTTCATCAATCACATAATTACAATGCAGTAATTGTTTTTTCTTAATACATTTCTAATCGAGGAAAAAACAGATTCAAAATATGGCAAATGTTTTCAGTTTCTGTAAATATAAGTTATTTGCTGATATTTTTTTCTCTTTCTTTCTTTAAAATGATTTAACATCAAAACTAGTTGCACAAGTGATAATTTATGAATTACTCTACAATCTGAATTAAGTAAATGATTGTTAACACATAAGGAAGACAGGTTTGTATTTCACTTTTCATTCTTGAAATGAAAACAAAAATAACAACCAGCAGGTGAATGCAACTACAGCTCTTCCAGAATCAGTCCAACGATCCAAGTTGGAGCAAGTCTTGGCCCAACAAGGAATCGTCACCCCTTCCCCTCTCCCTCCCTCCTGACAAAAAATGAAACCAGAAACGAATCTAATTGTTCTCTAGGCTTGGCCAAATCTTCTTGGATTGAATGGCCTTTTTTTGCTGTTGATTTACTTTTTTATGAGATAGTATGGAAGCACTTCATAAGATCGCTAACGACAGACACAACATCACCGTGGCAACCCACAAAGGGTGGAATAGTACAATCACTTGGGTCAGGTTTGTTTGCTCGTCTTCGTTCCCTCCAGTGGATCCCACAGAACAATTTTTTTTATATAATAACAAACACTACAGTATAGGTGCATCGTGTGACACAAACGTACCATACAAAGTACAAGTATTCCTTTTAAAATGTCTTTTAAGAATAGAACTTATTATTTTTTCGTTTTTAAACCATGTATAATACTTGCTTTTCTGTCAAAAATTGATACTAAACAAGGCTAAAGTTTTCCCTTTTTTGCACAATCAAATGGAAGTTGTATAATTGTTTTCGTCTTTCTTTAAATATCTCAGTGACCGACTCCTGTGATGTACAATAATGGGCAGCTCGTACATGCTCCGTGTTAATCCCGTCATCAGAAGTCACATAGGTTAGAGTCTAGAGAGGTATATGTTATCTATCCACTTCTTATGTACACACATCCTCAAAAAAAACACCCATCATTTTCCCTTTCCTTGATTCAATCTCTCTCCTCAAAAACAGCTGATATATATTTCTGCAGTACTGATTGGTTGGTACTAGTTACGGTATCCTAGGCAACCATGGGCTATTATTTTTGTAAAACAGACATGTCTAACGTATTAGGGATGGGGACAGCTTAGTAATTACCTCTGCATTTTTGTTTATCTCTCTCTTCTTTTATTAGAATGTAGGCACTGCATGTTGTTATTTTTTTTTTTACTTTTTATTCAATTTTTTTCTGGATTCTTTCGGTTGATAAAACACAGTATACTTGTACACTTGATATATGAAAAAAGTTTTGTCTTTTAGGAAAACCGCAAATCTTTGTGCAAACTTTAGTATATAACCATCAAGGGATACACAGTAAAATGGCTGGCATTTCCAAACCAGGTCCTCCTTGTTTGGGATTGGTTTGTTTGTTTGTTTAGTTTTCTCCTTCCTCTGACAAGACCATTGGGTGAACTAACTTTCCTCTACAGGCACTATTGTACAAAGCGTCGACATCCAGCATATAAACTGCTAAAATATCCTCTTTAGCTAAGTAATTACTGTATTTATTTACACAAAAAGACTTGTTTTTGGCAAGTTCTTAGCAGCAGATACACTGTGACATCTCAATTTTTTTGTATGTTTTGTTTTGTTGCTTGTCAGTAAACAATGTTATTATTTATTAACCATGAGCCTTTAGTTTTACCAGGAGAAAGCACATGCTGATTGTAAAAACTGGTGGGATAAACATAGGCTTCTTATTAGTCATTTTTTTGTTCTTATTCCCGCCCCCCGCGTAACAACCTACTCAATACTGGCAGAGAAAATAAAGGATTTCTTTCTTTGTTTTCCATTCTAAAACTCTTAACCACGGCAAATCCCAGAAATTCTACAATTTGTAATCACTACAAAAAAAATTACACAAAATAATTCTTACGAAACGATTCCCGTAAATCCAATTTAGAATACTTTTTAACATCAGCAAGAATAGGTTTCACGTTTTTGGCTCCCAAGTTTTGCTCTCTTTTTTTCTTTCAAAGAACTTAATTGAATTTAATCTTTTTAATGTAAACTTTGAAACTGCAAGACCCCCCTCCACACAAATGCGTCTTTTCCTGGGTGACATTGCCCATCCCTTGACAGCTGTGGAGAAGTCTCCTTTGTCCACATGGATTTTGGGAAGTTCAAACTAGCCCAGTTTTACAACTCAAAAACAATTACACACCCAAAATCCATCTAGTACAGGCTGATAATGAAAACATACTGTAACCAAAAAAAAGAAAACACACTTTTTAAATTCCAGCATTGAATGAAAACCACGACTTTACGACTACTTACTTTTCACAGGAATATTTTTTTTACACTGCTCCTATTTTGAAGGCAAAGAACAATGCACTTGATTTTTTTTATTTTTTGAATATTTTTTTTGCATATTTTACAGTTTTTAATTTTTTTTGGTTTAAATTTTTGTTCTTTTTTTAAAGCTTTTAATCATTTGAATTTTTTGTGTTTTTTAGGTTTTTATTTTTTATTTTTTTTATTTTTATTATTTTTTTTCTTCATTTTTTCTTATTTGTATACTGTTTGGTTAAAGAATACCAGTAATATTTCCCTGTGCTATACCCACATTAGGGAATATACAGGACCCTGCATTGCACAGCGTCAACTACACGTTACAAATTATCAATCCCATCATGCATAGCTGACAAGTAACCAGTGGAAAAAAATTAAAGTTGCACAGTTTACAGCTCTTATTTTAAAAATTGGTGTCTTTAAAAACTGGTTTTGTTTCGTTCTTATTTTAATTTTTTGTTTTCTTTGTCTTATATAATTTTTTTAATTTTTTTTTTTTTTTTTTTACAAAATGACAACAAAATTCCAGATTGTTAACGACAAGTGATTTGTGGTCGTGTAAAATGTTTACGGATAAATATTATTACTTTTTTTTTCAATTTTTTTTTTTGTAATATATAATTTTTTTAAGTTGCAAAAAACAAGGCTGGTTATTTGCTTATAAACACACTGGTTGGCATTTCAATGCACCTGGACTTATTAATTGAAAACACTTGTTACTGAAAAAATTGAGTTTTTAATATAATTATCATAAACGTTATTAGGAATCGGATTTGAATTCATCTATTATAGTAATAAAAAAGGCCTTCACCATATATACGCTTTGGCTTAACGTGTACAATTTTAAGTTTTGTAGGCTACCACTGTCGAAACTTAAACCGAGAAAAAAAAATAGCACAACAGTTTAAATGTTAGGTTCCACACAGCTGAAAAAAAATAATTTCTCGTGAGTCTGAAACGTAGAGAATGATAAGATTAAGTGGTTTACAACATGGCAATGACATGAGGAGTCACTGTTACTGCAACAAGTAGCACCTTTTTTTCTAAAAACACTCCAATGTTGTTTTGCTTTAAACGTTCGAGTCAAGTTCCCTAACCCCCCTCCCACTTCTCATGTGTTTCCAAGTATTAAAATCTGTCACAAGAAATAGAGAATCAATATAGAGTTTCAATTCTTATAGTATACCTCTGATTCAGTTGGAATGCATTATAATACAAAAAACGAAACCGAAAACTCTAAAAAAGAAAACAAAAATGGTTACAGCGGGTTAACATCTATGAGACATTAAAGTAAATTTGGCTGAGATTTTTTAAAACAGGAAAAGAAAAAGGTTTTACATAAGTTTATAACTAAGGCCATACAAGGTTTGATTAGTGTAAAACCACAGCTGCATAACCACACTGGGAAAAAAACTCCTTCCCCAAGATCTGAGAGACATAATTCAGGTACGGGGGAAAACAAAAAGCAAAAGAAGAAGAGGATTTTTAAAAATAAACCAGGTTGCCCCACCCCACACTTTTTTGGACAAGCATAATAAATCATACAGAAGGTTATGGATCAGATTCTATATTGCCTTACTATGTATATAAGTAGTACAGCAAATATCAAAAAATGGTATTTTTCTTTTTCTGGCATTACATATCAAAGAAAACATTAACAATTTCTTTTTACAGAGTGGCCATACAGAGACATTACATACATACACACACAGAGGCAATCAAAGTTGCCACCATTTTTTTTCCATTTTTCTTTTTGTTCAAAGAGTAAATTGCCTATGAATGCTTTATATTCATGTAAATACAAGATCGAAACCACATCCTAGTCACACACATAGAGCAGTATTTATAATACTTTTTGTTTAAGTTCTTGTGTTCTTCATCAAAACTTTTTCCTGGAAGATATTGTTTCTTAGAAGAATAATCAAACGTTCACCCGTACACTGGTGCTTTTGTTTTACAGAAATGTACATTATTACAATTTCCTTGTCTCTCTTTCTCTTTTGTTGTTTTTGTTTTACACCAGAAAAATCTTAATACACAGCGGAACTTGGGCATGTCCGCAAAATGAAACAAAAAACAGTAACAGTAGAAGCAAAACAAAAATACATCCATAAATATGCTTCACAACCTTTTTTTTTCAATTTTTTTTTTTTTTTTTACAATAAACCACAATGGAAACAGAAAAAACACAAGAATTTCAAAACATTCTCAATAGAATCAAATTTATCAATATATGAGTCTATAGTAGTAAATGTACACCAATCAAAGGAATAGTATTTCAATGTGTTATACCCATGGCGTTACATCAATGGAACCCCTTCAAAAAAATCAGCTGTCATAAATCCTTGCCTATTTTTCATTTCAAAATTTAGATTTTTTTCCCCTCCACTCCCCCCTCCTAAATGTTTTCGTTATCTCAACTTTACAACTTGGCACATTAGTAACGGAATGAGAATACCAAAGTCATTTCTGGTTTTGCATATGCAACTGAGACCACATCCTTCTAATTCCGACAGAAAAAAATATATAATAATGACCAGGATTTTGAAACAACTGCATCAAATACACACACACAAACTTAAGTTCTAATTAAGTGTACGGAAATTAAAGATCATAAAAAAAAAACCCGAGAAGCTAGAAAGGAGACACCTTCCTAACAGCAGACACTATATAATAGGTCATCTAGAAGACAATATTATGAAAGAAAAAAAAAACCAACAACAACTAGCTTCCTCATCAATAAATAGAGTAGCATTCCTCTCTTGCGGCCCAATATATTATCAGAAAAATCAGGATATTTCAATATCACCCTCTGGCAGAAATTCATTCTATTTGGCTGCTTTTGAGTTAACTACTAATATTCATCTGGGAAAATAAAGGTCTTTTCACAAGGGTCAGGAAGTGGGATCTTCATACCGTGAGCAGCACTCTTTCATCAGCATCTGACCCATCAGATATTTGGAGGAGGGTACAAGCAGACAGGAAATACAACCAAAGTGTTTATAATGCATCAGGTTTTTGTTTTGTTTTGTTTTTGGGGGTTATTTTTGTTTTTTAGAAAAAGAAATAATTACATGACCCTGTATGAATAACTTTAACATCGCTTCTCGGTATAAAACCCCTCTGGCTTTTGCCTGTGGATTTCAAAATGCACTGTGTGGTTGTTATTTAGGATTCTAATCCTCCTTTGTTGCTTATTCCTCTACATTTGCTAAATACATGGCAGTCAAGAACTGGATGGTATCTGGCAGCACTGGCATCGTTTGTGTACAAAGTTTGTCACTTTTAAGAATCAACAGGTATCACTGCACAGGTTCACCTACAGATTAAGTCTACGAAAATGCCCCCACCCTCTGAACAAGTTTTTGTTCTCTTTGCAAAAAAGAAGTAAGAGAAAAAAGGGGTTTTCCACTAACAGCCCTGAGAAAACCTAAACAAAAAAGCTACACATTAAAAGTTAATACATTAAATTAAAAAAAATACTAGCAAATTACACAATTTAGGATTTGTAACATAAAATGTCCATGAACAAATACCTTTTTTCTTGCATATTGATTTCAACTCCCAAAAGCCGCAAAAAATAGCGAGTTGCATGACAGGATTTTTTTCTTGTTTTTTGATGTTTTCTTTTTTGTTAAGAGGAATGCGTAAAAATTGCGTTTTGTAAGTAACATAGAGTACTGCACGTGTGCCATACGATGTACGATTTTTCTTATAATTCTTTTAAATCTTTTTGTAACAGAGTTTATAAATAGACATTTCGAAATGGTCCTCAGACTAACAAATCAACACCCCCCCCCCAAAAAAAAAAAACCTTCCTTCGTTTAACAGTCTCGGGAAAAAAATAGCTAATGTCATTTCTTACATGAAGCAAACAGCAGAAGCACACACTAGCCAATTTTCAATCCTTAAAAAAGGGGAACAAATTAATAACCAATGAAAATATGCAAAAAAAATACCGTGACTAAGCAGTTGTACAAATATCTATCCGTTTTTTTAAACAAAATGTTTGATTTCAGATTGGCTTCAATTCACAGATTTTCTTCTTCTTTTTCAAAAGAAAAAAACCTAATAATTCAGCAGATCCAGCAAGTCCTATTCTTTAGCACAAATGTCCCCTTTGGTATAATCTGGTGTTTTTTTGTTTTTGTTTTCTTTTATAACTTTTGAATGTCCCCTATTAGAAAAACAAGGCAGCATACAAATACTTGCATTCAAATATCTTACAAACTATTCACTTTGTGATAAAAAAACAACCTCCCGAAAGCAGTATATTTTCCAACATTGCCTGCCTCGCCCTACTCCAGAAAAATAACTCCTCCCTAGAAAAGCTTATGGATAGAAAGAGACATACACATTAATCTTATAAGCATTTCTTTAAATTATTTCATATGACTGTCAATCAATATACACTCTGAATTAAGCATAACAAGTTCAGTGGAAACAGTTGTCTTGATAATAAATTGTAAACGTTGTTGACTTTTCATATAAAAAAATCCTTTATTTATGAAACAAGAAAGAAAATTGCTTGCATTGGTGACCTACGTGCACGAACCATTTCCTTCCTCTAAACAAATCCAACAACCCACTAATGAGCCGAATAACTAAAGAAAAAAAACCCTGTCAGTCTGGTGTCAGGACCACTTCTAAAAAAACAAAGTCAAACTACAATATTTCCAACTTAACTCTTTATGAATGCAAGACCCACAATGCCCTGACGACATATTGGACCGATGAATTTGTTGTGCCCTATCAAATTCTGCTTTAACAAAGAAGAAAGAACTAAAAGAACAAGGTTACCCCCCCCCAGAAAACAACAAGGCAAATAGAACACCAGCATGGAATAGTCAGGATTTGAAGGATCTGGAAGCAAAGGGACTAATACTTTAGGGGGCAGCTTGGTTCGTTTTTTTGTTTATTATTATTTTTTTATTTTTTAGTCTCTTTCAGTGAATATAAAATTTGCTGAAATGGAGACTTGGGCTATTTTTATGTTTAGGTCAGCTTAAAATAACTGAAGTACTGAATTGGTGGTTTTATCGGTCGTACTATGTATTTTAAAAAAACTAATTGCGAATGCTTCTCAGTACAATAACACTGGGTTTAAATGAAACCAACCAAACTTGCACCCAAAACATTTTTTTCTTAAGTAAAATTCTGTCGGAATAGAGCTGGCTATTTCAATCTCTTTCAGCTGAATAAACCATCAGATGTAAAAAAAAAGAGTTTATAACATCGCCCCTGAGGGTTTTTTTTTTTAAGAAAACCAAACTTGAAGTAACGACTTTTCGTTTTCATGTTTGTCCTTATGAACACGCAGTGTTTGCGGTCAGGCGGCATTTGACCGAATGGATGACGGACGTTAGTGGAGATGAATACAGTTCTGAGAGGATAAGGCCAAATTGTGCAGTTATGGCTAGGGCTATCTCTACAATGACCCTATGCTATTAGTACAGATAGACATCCTATTGCTCCTAGCCATGGCCATTACGGTGGCCAACAACAGCTTCATGTACTGATTCAAATCTGGCCTAAATGTGTACTTAAATTGAATGAGCCTTGAACCCTCATGGACCATACTATTTTCTTTTCCGTTTGGGTGGAGGGGCTCGTTAAATCAAATGGGAAACACTGGAGTTGAAAAAATAAACATCGTAAACAGCAGCTTTAAGCAGCACATACACCAATCATGGACAATATTGTGCATAAATGTGTGTACCTTATCGATCAAGTACATGGTTACGTAATGAGAGGGGTGGGGTATTTCATACAAAAATCCCATACCTATCAACAAAATGGTGCGTTTCCCAATTGGAGAGTTTCGGTAGTACATGCATAAACAGGATCCTGTAGGCATTGCCATCATTGGCTTCGCCTTTGCCCGGTACTGAAATCCCAGCACACCTTTGGACGGTGGCTGACTGACTTAAACAACTGGCCCTGTATAACTTGTAAGGCTGCAGAAATCTTCAACGCCTCTGCTATCTGAGGCCCTTTACAAATCCATGGGTCAGCCTCAGGCTCAGGCTTCGACTCCGTCTGAAAAAACCTGACAGTACAGGTTGCGGTTTGTGCCCAAAATTAAAGGTTTGTTGGCTTGATATTAAAGTATTCAGCAAGCAACTGGGGCCAAACGCTTGTTTCTAGATGCCTGTGACATCATCACTGGTAACCGAAGCCCAAGACCGAGCCAAAGCCTTCATTTCGTAAACGGGCTGAGTTTCAGATCAGAGAGACCTCCACACTTTTATTTTGTGGGACCTGCAGTCGATTTCACTCAACAACAAAAAATCAGTGCAACTCAACTCAACTAAAGGGTCATCCATTGAAAGTTGAGTTACAAACAGGTGGTGAGGCTTTGTGAAATCCACCACAGATACCACAAAGGTTGAACTGAGAAAAAAATCAAAGACCAGGAAGCCCACAACTCAAGCCAGGGGGGACACTGTTTTAAAAACCCGAACTGAACCAAAAACAAAACCCACCAAGAGATAATTCCACTGTAGAGGATTTTGGCAAAGAAAGGGTTCTTTGGGCTTTGTGTGCATGTACTCAGCACTCAACTCTGCACTTTTGCCTGCACTTGTGTGTGGGGGAAATGTATTTAGAGACAATCAGGGACTGAAAAAATAAAAACAACTAAATGCTGGGGGGTCGACATTTTTCTTTGTAGTCCAGTTTGGAAATTGGGGATTTAAATTGTTTTTGCACCATAGTGTGATGGTGGAGCACCAATCATTTTTTTTTTATTTCTTTATGTTTTTTTTTAATTTTGCTTTTCCTTATTCTTGCTCATGCATATTCATGGTGGCAAGTTGCTACAGGATTTATCAGTTCCACACACACAAGCTTCAGACATAAAAAAAATCATTCCCGCCCTCAAAAATAGACAAAAAATCTCTTCACAAACTTTGTTCACTTGACATCCCTGTCTGCTTAACTTTGAATTCATTTCTTTTTCCTTTTTTTATATAACTTGTAATTACTTTTAAGGTTTAATTCTGTACATTACGTTGCACATACCCTACATCTTTTGCATAAATGCAACAAAACTTGGTGGTTATTAAGATTCTCTCCTCTTCGTACGTTCTATTTGGCTGGATTGGTGTGATATTTACAACTTTTCTTTCAGTTATTCAGTAAGTTATTTAGACTAGTTAATCAATCATATATCTTATACGGTAAACAATACATGAGGCACTCGGAAACCCTCAGGAAAAAAAGTGATGCAGCTGGTTATAGCTCGGATGCTGTCTGTACAAAAAGTTTGTTTTTGAAGAAAAGAAAAATCATCATTGGAGCTGTTTGTCTCCTTGGGACAGCTTCCAGACATCCACAGATATCCGTTAACTGTCTGCCGGCCACACATGCAAACTCTTAGTGCGATATTCAAAATACACGCTGTACAACGGTTTAAGCAGTCAGTTCGCCCTTCTTTGTTTAAATCCTCGAGTCAAAAAGGTATTCGTCTTCTTGTAAATGCTTTAATTTTTTTTTAATTTTTTTATTATTATTACGACTACACGTTTTGAAAGACAATCACGTCAATTTCAGTACCACCCCTTCAGCCTTGTAGACACGGAGGGCTCCCGACAGGCAGGCAGCAGAGGGGGCTCCAGCTTGTCTCCCTCGCCGACGTTCGGTGAAGATTTCTCTGAAGTTCCTCTGGGCTTTGATTTTTTGTTGGTGGGCTCAAATGCCTGCGTTTTCAAAGTTCTCAGTGAAGAATAAGAATAATGGTAATAATGAAGAAAAAAAATCGGATCAGCTTTGAAAATTGCACTTTTGGACACTACAAATGAATCATTAAGTTTAGTTTTCTCTTTTTCCTCTCTCCATGTCTCCTTTCGAAACAAGTTTGTGCGGCACCATTTCGACAATCCGGCTCCAGGAGAGTCCGTCCATTCCTCACCACTTTCCTCTCTGGAATTTTTCAAAAAATGAACACAAATCGTCTCTCAATAAGAGCGATATTCCAATCTTGCATTTCCATTGGCGCTGGAATCGTTCCGCGATTCAGCTCCGCAATGTCCTCCACCGATTTAGGAAAAAACAAAATTGTAAACCCTGCCGACGAAAATTTCACATCTGATCCACAGCTCCTCCAGAACAGCATTTGTTTTTATTTTTTTTATTCCACATTCCGTTGTTTGTTTTGTTTTGTTGAGTTTCAGCTGAAGATCCTTGGCAAATCTTGAATGCCTCAGCACGAAACCTCTTGCATTTTGTCCACGCTGACGTACTCTACATAAAAAGTGTTCAGCATCAAGTAGCACAGGACAGTCATTATCAAATATCTGCATGGCTTGCTATCTTTTTTTTAATCCACTCAAAATATACACACAGCACGCAGACCACGTGGTTGAAGAGAAGTTCTTTTTTTTCAGTTTTGGGTGTTTTTTTGTTTTTTCATTTTCAGTCTTTCCTTAAAAGCAGTCTCGCACAAAGGCTTGCTGCTCAGTTGTCCATAAGAAGGTAGAAAGATATATTTCCAATTGCACATTTCCGTAACAAAGAAGAAAAAAGAGACGACAACAAAGAGGGGGAAAAAACGGTACTCAGTTGAAGCATCCTGTCACGTTGGGTGGGCTGACGAACGCCGTTGCTCTTGAGCATTGAGACTACGTCCTTGCAGTTGCATTCTCGACGAAAACGCATGGGGGGGAGGGTAAACACATCCTCAAGACTGGAGTCCTGTCTCCTTTTACGCAGGTGGGCCACACATATGCACACACACAAAAGAGGCCGATCACTGGGGGGGGGGGAGCTGCAACTGAGGGCGCTGGCTTGTCGATGTCCGCGGCGTGTCCGAGGGAGTTTCAGACGGGGCACTGGACGGTGGCGATGGAGTAAACAACGTTGATCAGGAGCTTTCCGTGAGCACGCTCAGTGCCGGTTGTTCATTTCTCTTTATTGCCTTCTGACTGAAGTTTTTCGACGAGGCGGGCGGGGAGTAGGCAGGGAGGGAGAGAGAGAGCGAGAGAGGAGTGGGCTTCCAGGGAGAGCACCCGTCTCCTGATAGTTTCTCGTTGAGTTTTTCACTCCTCATCCTCCTCATTGTCCTCCTTATCATCACAGACGATGAGTTAATACAAAGATACTCAATCCATCTATCCATTTGGTCAAATAAACAGGTACTTGCACTAGTTGTGGTACAAAAAAAAATATCCGGAAAAAAAAATTCAAACCAACAGCCACATTGAGTTCCACTTAATCTCATTATATACCATCCGAAATAAATGCCATTAATCTGTCTCAGCAGAGATGCATACACATTATGTACAAAAATTTGAGTCAATTTCAAAAAATCATTTTTTTTTAAAACACAAGTAAAAAGCAGATAAATTTGGCATCATAGACACGTCCCCTTTTTCTTTTTGTTTCTCTCCAAAAAAGTAAAAGGATCTTTTGCTGAACTGTGGTATCTTAAAGACTACATTCAATATACATTCTCTCAAGTCTTGGCAAACTCTCATAGAACTATCTGATTTTTAAAAAAAGGGAAAACATTACAGAACTACAGATTTTTCTTTTCTTAAAGCTCTTTGAGGAAAATAACCAACAAAAATATCAACAAGACAATGACGACGACAAGAACAATAACAACCAATTTCTCTATCAGTATTTCCTGATCTTGTTTGTGTTTTGTGTGTCGAAATGGCTCGCACGGCGCTGGATTCCTTGCTTGAAACGAGAGAGCACCAGCCCGTGCCTGTGCCCGGGGTTGCGTGCATTTCGACTTGGAGGGAGTTGAGTGGAGGTGGTAGGGTAAGAGAGGAGAGCGGCAGGATGGGATGCGGTGGTGGTCGTAGCGGTGGCGGAGCGGAAACTTGGAGAGATTCCTTCCACTACACCAACCATCCCAGGGCCGAGTGTGATCACATTATTTCTCTTATTAGAAAGGCTCACATGGTACCCTCTCCCAGGAGGTTCTCCGGCAGGAAGCTGAGTGAGGAGGCCACGCCGGCTCCAGTGGTCTCGGCCTCTCCGCCGCCGCTCCAGGGCGTTGGGGCGGTGGTGGCGGCCGCCGTGCTGGTGGACCACATGGGGTTGCCGGAGAGGCTGGGCAGGCTGGGGGCGGCCGCCGGCCCGTTCCACTGGCCGTTGCGCCCGTCCTCCTTCATGCCGAAGCTGCTGATGCCTGGGAGGTTGGCGCCGCTGGCGGCAAACTTGCCGGCTCCGCCGCCGCCCCCGCCCCCGCTGCCAGAACCCCCGCTGCCGCCCGACTGCGACTGGCTGCGGTCCCGGCTGCGGGCGATGTCGGCGCTGGTGGCAAAGTCGGCGATGATGGTGGTGTTGCTGAGCACGCAGTTGTTCAGGCTGCGCTGGGCCTTGACCGCCTCCTCGCGCGACTTGTAGGCTATGATGGCAGTGCCCTGGGTCAGGTTCATGTGGAAGTGCTCCAGGGGGCCGTGTTGCAGGCACAGCAGGCGCAAGGTGGATCCGTCAATCTGGACACACACAGACAAGACAGACAAAATGTGACTGGCTCGACAAAAAAAAGGCCCTTAAATCTAAAAAACAAAAACATTTTAAATTATACCCATGGTCCGAATGAGCAAGAAATAAGCTTTATTTTGATAAGTTTGACCTCTGTAGCACGTTCCACTACTGATGTTACTGATGAATCGCTTCATGAAGAAATGGCTATTCAAACATTTGACTGCCATTTAAAAGTGGCAAGGTGAAGCTCACAAAATGCCACATTGTTTCGGCAGAGAAAGGTGGCAAAGCCTTCTGCCTATGATAAAAGCTCCTGCTAGGATCCAAGCGTCAGGCCCTCTCAATCTCAGTCTCTCAGGTCAGTCAGCAGGCAAATTGGGGGATTTCTGTATTGCATCACAGTATTAAAGCAATGAAATAGAACCAAACTTCTTCTTGTCGACTTAAAGTGTCCCCAAATTTAATGAACAGTTCAAGATGGTGAGGATTTGATCCAAGCAAGAACTTTCAGAGAGGCAAAATAAATCCCTCTGGCTTTGAGAAAGGCATTTGCAGTGCTTGATATATTTGTTCCCTTGGTTTCCCCTTTAGGTTTAGATTAGGTTGGATCAATGCTGGCTTACCTGAGGGGTCAGATTTCGAAGCACCAACCAGTTAGTGGGACCCTCATTGCCAGGCCAGGCTCCTGCGGATGGAGGAACAAATTACCAAATCATGTCAATCATAAACTCCCATCAACTAGTTGATTGTGTCTTCATCTCCAAGTTGTGCCTCCAACACTTGCACTGTCAGCACAAGTAGCTGACAGATTCTGAAAGCCTTCATAATTTTCGAGTGGATCTTGATACAAACTGTGGAGTGAACTTTTCAGGCCCCAACTGCTAAGTACAGGCCCTGATTAATATATTTGGCCAAGAATAAAAATGCAACTGAGACTGAGGTCAATCACTGTAAGGGTCTAGTTGTTATACTGGGTTCTTTTGGGTCTCATTCGGTTCCTTTGGGTTTTATTGGGTCTTATTTGGGTCATTGGGATATTATTGGGATTTATTAGGTTCAATTGGTTCCTTTGGGTCTCATTTGGGTTCTTTAAGGTTATTTGGGGTTGTATGGGTTCTACTGGGTTACATTGGGTTTCACTGGGCTCCATTGGTTCCATTGGGACTTATTGGGTTCTACTGGGTTCCATTGGGTTCTTCTGGTTTTACTGGGTTCTTCTGGAATCCATTGGGTGCTACTGGGTACTTCTTGGTTCCATTGGGTGCTACTGGGTTCTTCTGGGTTCCATTGGGTTCTACTGGGTTCCATTGGGTTCTACAGGGTTCCATTGTTTTTTTGGGGTAATATTTATTTTAAAGGGTTATGTGGGGTTCCATCGTGTTTGATTGTGTTCTACTGCACCTGAGGTACTTTGGGACCTGTCCCAGGAGCGGACCCCTGGGGCATTCTGGGAAGACGAGGCCGGCCAGCCGGCATTACGTGGCTGGTCAGCAAGGCCGGGCGGAGGGCGTGGAGGACGTTGATTTGTAGAAGGCACATTCCAATTGGGGGCGGAGGTGGGCTGAGAGAAGGCAGACCCTTGTTCGTGGTAGTTCCAGCTGGACTTCTTGAAGTTGGCGTTGTTGCCGCTGTTGCCGCCCGACCAGTTGGAGTTGGGCGGAGGCGGCTTCATGGGCTTGATCAGGATGCCCGAGATGTCGTCCCGGGCCCCGCGGTCGTTGCGATTGCCGCCGCCACCGCCACCGCCGCGGGTGCCGCCGCCGACCGTCAGACTGGAGCTGTTCAGCAGGTCATTGTTGACGCTGCCCGGGGTGGCGTGGGGATCGTTGGCCACGTCCTTGGTGCGGGGCTTCCAGGGCACGCCGGGCTTGAACTCCAGCAGGTCAATCTCGTTGGACTGCGGGAAGGACCAGCCCGAGTCGGAGAAGGTGGAGTCGGCACTGTGCGGCAGGCTGTCCGTCGGGGTGGGCGAGTTGCTGCGGGACCAGCCGTCGCTGCGACTGGACACGTCCGAGATGGAGGCCAGGGAGTCGTTGCGACCGGGGCCGGGGAAGAGATCGCTGGAGGGCTTGCCGCCAGCACCCGGGGCACTGCTCAGCGACTGGCGCTGGGCAAAGAACTGCGACAGCCGCGACTGCTGCGGTTCTTTGACACCGAATTCGCCCCCGCCGCCGTTGCCCGCCCCCTCGCTGTTGGGGAAGGCCTCCGAGTCGCTGTGCATCTTGCCGCGCGGCGGGAAGGGCATGCGGCGCTGGCCGCCGCCGCCTCCGCCGTGCTGGCTCAGCTGCTGCTGCATGGCCATCAGGCGCTGCACCATCTCCTGCTGCTGGCGCGAGTTGGGCATCTTGCCCGGGGCGTTCTGCTGCTGTGCCTGGAACAGCTGCTGCGTCTGCTGTTGGATATTCTGAAAGACTTGCAAGACCTGAACCAAACACAAAAACAGAATAAAAAAAACCCAAAAATGTCAATACAAAAAGATGTCACCAACTTGGCAGTTCATTTGGCAAAATCACTAAGATGACCAACAAACTGAATGAAATGTTGAGTTACCAGCTCTTTTTAGAGCCCCCTTCCAGAAAGAAATGCACATGGTGTTTAGATGACGGACATAATACAAATCTCAAAAGATAAACAAATCAGAGAGCCTAACTTGTCAGCAGCACACTTCACTCAAAAGGGTTTCTAGAAGAGAGAACTCTTGAGGGAAGTCCTGCTAGGGTTCTGCTGAGAGCTCTAGCTGGCATCCTGATTTTTACGTGGCAAGGCTTCCAGTGCTTCACCAACTGTTGGTGGCTTATGCAGTGGGCCTTCACACTGTGCCATTTTTCAGTGCACATGCTTTTTCATTAATGTGCCATTTTCAAAATTTGCTAAACACTTAGGAACAATAAATACCAAAGTAATAAATCAATAAGAGCACATTATGTGTACAAGCTGGCCCTTGGCAAAATATATATTGTTTTGCGGTAGGCTGAAATGAGTCTTTGTATAAAACTTGACAAAGGTGGTGCCTGGATTTGGAGGGCACGGTGCACAGCAACACCACTGGAGCTCCGAATTCAGAGAACCCTGCACAAAGTGGAAAAGTGAGATTGTCATGTGGAGATGGAACGGTTCAGAAGGAGCTTCCTGTACCTGCTGGTGGTTCAAAGGCTGCTGCAGTAGGCTCTGGTTGATCAGTCCCGCCTGGGCGGCCATCTGCAGGAAGTTCTGGGCTTGTTGCTGTTGCTGCTGCTGTTGTTGCTGCTGCTGCTGCTGTTGTTGCTGCTGCTGCATCATGGACGGGTTGAAGGGTCCGCGGATGGGCTGGTTGGGCGGGGCAAAAGGCGGAGCAAATCCCTGCTGCTGCTGCTGCATGCTGCTAAAGCGCTGCTGCTGGTTGGGCGGGAATCCGCCGCCGCCGCCGCCGCCGCCGCCACCGCCTCGCCCCATGTTGCCGAAGCCCGGCTTGGGCCCCATGGAGTTGCCCATCATGGCCGGGTTGTTCATCTGGGAGAGCGGGGGATGGGGCCCATCGCCCATGCCGAAGGGCTTGGGCCGGTCCGGCAGGTGGTTGTCGCCGGTGATCATGAGGGAGCCCATGTCGTGGCTGACCTGCCGCAGGTGGGCGTCCATCTCGCCTGGCTTAGCATCGCCCATCTGCCTCAGCTCCACTGCACAAGGACAAGCAAGGGACAAGACCAATCACTTCAAGCAACATCAACAGTAGCAAGTAGTATTGTACTATGTTAAGCATATTGTGCACTGCTCACTGAAGCCACTAAGTTGTTTTTTAAAGATTTTGTGTCAAAAAAAGTAATTGCTAATAAATGAAAATGAGGGCATGTCATTTTGATCCTTGCAGAACCTTTCTCAAAGGCAGAGTCAAACATGTAACGTGTCTTTGAGAGGAGGAGGAGGAGGAGGAGGAGGAGGAGGAGGAGGAGGAGGAGGAGGAGGAGGAGGAGGAGGAGGAGGAAGAGGAGGAGGAAGAGGAGGAGGAAGAGGAAGAGGAGGAGGAGGAGGAGGAAGAGGAAGAGGAGGAGGAGGAGGAGGAGGAGGAAGAGGAAGAGTAGGAGGAGGAAGAGGAGGAGGAAGAGGAGGAGGAGGAAGAGGAGGAAGAGGAGGAGGAGGAGGACTCACTGAGGGCGCTTTCAAAGTTCATGTTGTGTTTCCTGAGAGCCATCTCAGCTTCCTCCTGCCTATAGCCCTGGTCCATCAGACGCTTCAGCTTGCTGATCCAGTGATTTGACTCCTTCTGTCCAATGTTACCCACACCGTTGGTACCCTGAGAAAGAGAGAGATAGAGAGAGGGGGGCCCAAAGCTACCATAAGACAAATTTCAGGCAAACCAATATCATGATAACTTCACATTGGGTGGGGCAAACCTCATTGAATCACATTGTCACCTATGCAAAGTCATGATAGATTATCTATCTTTAAGAGTGCATACTGCAGAGTACACACTGTCCCGCAAAGCCCAATGTGCAATCCTGACTGGTCTGTCTTACCCTATTCATTTGCTTGCGTCCCTTCATCCAGTTGCTGCTGCTGACTGAGGACTCGCTGCTCTGCGACTTGGCATCCCAGTCATCGTTCTCACCCCAGTGGCCGACAGCTGCACACCAAAAAAGGACCAAAAAAAAAGAAAACATAAGAAAATAGGTCACAATTGCTTGGATGAGTTTCACATTGTGACAGTGACATTTTGGTACAAACTTCCTTTCAGAATGGGTTTTTTGTAGCATCAGTATTTTGCCTGATTGTCTGCTTAGAAAAAAAAATCACAGCCATAAATCCTCTTTCCCCCCAAAGTTGAGCTTGGCCACCCACAGCTGGCCCGTCAGTCGAGTGGTGCCAAATTTCACGCAGTTACATCAAAAGTGCACAGTCCAGACTGGTGTTGTAAATGTCTGAGCTCTTATTACTGAGCTTTTTTCCTGCGTACATGTATGCTGGTGTTTGTGGACTGGATTGGCACTGGCATAATGGTAGTTGCTACTGTGGTTATCATGTGGGTTATGGCAGCCGGTTCCTCAATACTTACCGTTGTTGTTCCCGCCTGGGCCGCCTGGGCCGCCTGGGCCACCTGGGCCGCCCTCATTCCATCCGGGTTGCATAGACTCCTTGTCTTGAGTACTGCCGCCTGTAGTACTACCGCCCCAGGGAGCCGAGGACTCGTCCCACTTGCCACCGCCACCGCCGCCGCCGCCGCCGCCGCCGCCGCTGCTGCCCGAGCCCGGCTTGGGCGCGCCGTTGCGATTCCAGCCGGTGGTGCCCTGGGCTCCATCGTCGGCCGGCTTGGGGCCGGCTTCGCCCCAGCCAGTGGGCTTCTGGTCCTGCTGGGCTCCTTCCCCCCAGCCGGTCTGGGTTGGGGTGTCCGGCTTGGCTCCTCCTCCTCCTCCAGTAGCAGCCGTCGCAGATGCCGCAGACGCCGCTGCTACATTGGTGGAGCTACCCTCCGGAGCGCTGGGGGTGCCGGGCGAAGGAGGCACAGCCGTCCCTTCGCCTTGTTCCCCGGCTGCTGGAGTGCCTGGCGGGGGTGTTTGCATAGTACTGTGCGAGTCCTGGCTGATGATGGTGGCCATGCGGACCACGTTGCGACGACTCTGGGCGGCGATGCGGGCATTGTGCTCGCCGCAGTTGCCCCAGACGAAGGTGCCGTCATCCACCACTTTGCGTGTGGGCGGTGGGGAGGGGCCTCCCCAGCCCATGACGACGGTGGACGTAGGGATGTCCGTGAAGTCCGACCACCCGCTCAGCTTCTCGGGCATACGCGGTGGCGGAGGCCCTTCCTGGGGTGGGTTGGCCTCCTCGTTGGACCAGGTGCCCCAGGAGCCTGTTTCCGACTGAGAATGGCCGCCGCCGCCCGGCGGCATACCCCCGGGCGGGTTGCCCCAGCCCGACGGGCGGTTTGGACCCACGTTCTCACGTCGGTCCATCGGCCCCGGCTGCTGCCTCCACTGCGAACCTGAACCGGACATTCCCATGTTGCTGCCCATGCCCATGCCCCCACTCCCGCCGCTGATTGCACTGTTCCCGACCATGCCGCGCATGGCCATGTTGTTATCCATGCCGCCGGCACCCCGCATGCCGGGCACCGGCATGCCCACGTTGCCCACGTTGCCCTCGTTCCGGCCGCCGGGCGGGACGCCCCAGGCTGGCTTGCGCTCCCCGCCCCAGGCCGACTGGACCGGAGGCTGGGATGGGGGCGCCCCGACCTGCTGGGCCTCCGAGGGCATCCTGGGCTTGCCCCAGGCAGAGGGCGGGGGAGGGTTGCTGCCCCAGCTGGGCGCGGCGCCCAGATTGCCCTGGTTGTTGCCGCCCCAGGCCGAGGTCCCATTGTCTACTGACTTGGGCACCGGCTGACTCACGCCTTCCCCCCACTGGGTATCCTGGTTGATGGGCTTCTTCCCCCAGCCTTCCACCTCCATGGAGCTGGACTTCCCGTCGCCCTTCCCTTCCCAGGAGCCGCTCCAGTTGCTGCGCCGGTTTTCACCCCAGCCGGAGGGCGGCTGCTGCTGCTGCTGCTGCTGCTGTTGCTGCTGCTGTTGTTGCTGCTGCTGGCGATTCATGCGGGCTTCAGCGTCATTTGGCATGGCGCCCCATCCCGATGAAGTTGGGCCGGCGGCTGAGCCAGAGGCAGGGGCTCCTGCCGCGGGGCTGGGGCTAGGCAAGGTGCCCCAACCTGGCTGACCTGAGGAGGAGGCAGAGGCGGAGGCAGTGGAGGAGGAGGTGGCAGGACCGGCCTGAGAGGCCGGCTGCTGGCCTGGCCGCCCCCACTGGCCACCTCTGCCCACGCCGCTCTCGCCCCAGCTGGGCGCGGCGGCCGCCTCACTGGAGTTGCTCTGCTGGCCAGCGCCCGGCTTCCCTCCCCAGCTGGAGTTGTTGCTGGCCGGCGTCGGGGCTGCTCCCCAGCCTGGGGCCCCGCTGCCAGGCGCTGCCGTGCTGGGCATGTCGCCCCAGCCCGAAGTGGTGGTGGCGGCGGCAGGAGCACCGGCTGAGGTCCTGGGCGGCAGTGGTGCCGTGCCCCAGCCAGCGGAGGAGACGGCAGCGGGCGACTGGTTGCCAGCGCCCCAGGAGGCCGCGCTTGAGAGCCCCAGCTGGTTATTGCTGCTGGCTGCAGTGGAACTGGACGTGGTCCAAGAGGAACCTGCAGGGCCACCATAAAAAAAATTCAAAAAAATTGATCACTGGAATCTTGAATCTTCAAGCGTCGATCAGAATTAATAATTTAAAAAAATGAAAATCCAAAAAAATAATACAAAAATCAAACATTGTTAACTATAACTATAATATCACAATGAAATTATTAATTGATATCTACAGGCAGCAATAAAAATCGAATGAAACAGAATTCCTGCAATCTACACAGTCAAATTCAAATGAAAACAAGAGCTTTTTGAGAGCCAAAGACAAGGGCCTGGGACTTACCGTTTGCACTTGTTGCCGAGTTGTTAGCACCTGTTGTGGGCTCCTTGCCCTGGCCCCAGCCGGCGGCGGTGGCGGGCGCTGCGCTGGCGGGCCTGGGGCTCTCTGTCTGCATGCGATCGGCCTGGCCTTGGGTGGAAGTTTGTGGCGGTGGCTGGGACGCTGGAGGCTGGGTATCCATCCCGTCGCTCTCCTCCAGGGACCCCTTGCCCCCGGTCCAGCCCTGCCGCCCCGCCTCCTTGGGGCCAGAATCCTCGGCCGAGGTGCCGGCTGCGACGGGACCGTTGTTGCCGCTGCCGCCGCTGCCGTTACTCCCGCTGCTGCCGTTACCCCAGACAGAGTTGCCCGTGGAGCCGGCGGGGAGCTGAGAGCTGCCCGCCGCCCCTTGGAAGAGCCCCTGCTGCTGCTGCTGCTGGAACTGCGAGCTCATGGTCTGCTCTTTGCCGCTCTGGGCAGCGGCTGTGGTGGTGATGGATCCCCAGCCGCTGCTCCAGATGCTCTTGGCGCCGGCGCCGCTGCTGCTGTTGTTGTTGGAGGCCGGCTGGAGGCTGTGGTCGTTGCTCTGGCCCGAGGCCGGCATGGCAGCGTTGCTGGTGTTGTTGTTGGAGGCGGTGGTGTTGATGGCACTGGAGGTGGAAGCGGATTTCAGTTCGGTCTCGGCTGCGGGTCGGCTGTTCTCGCGCGTGATGGCTGGCCAGGCCTCCATGTCGTGTTCGTCAACTACGATGGTCTGATTAGCACTGGTTTGGTCCATGGACTAAGGAGTAACATCTGCGACAAAGGAAGGGACAGGAAGCAGGCTTAATAGCAAAATGACACACAGCAGATTGAAGCCAACATACGGCCTTGAGAGACATTATGTTGAATTGCTTTAAAGGTGCATAACATAATCATCATATCAGTATGATATCGGCATGGTTTGAATCACCCAAACTGAATTAATCAAGGTATGTTATTTCTTTTGTTTAGGATTTGCTTAAAGGTACATGTACCATACAAGATCAGTTTAAAGTTACTCAATATCTTTCAAGGTATTGCAAAGTAAAATGGTTCAAAGAAATAATACTGCATTGGTTCAACAGAACCTTAAGTCAAATTAAGATAAATGTAAAGGGAGGACAGAGAGGATTAAACATGCGATACTGGAATGGTTCAAAGTCATCTTCATGAATGCTGTTCTTAATATTTCAATGTCATTATTTCCCTGCTGTAAACAAATCTGCAGGTTGGTCCGATAGATCAAAACCAGCCGAAGGCATCTCAGACAGAAGGTGCCCGCTCTGACCCTGTACAAAACCCTTCCAACTCACCAGTAAAAAAATAAGGTGTATAATATGCCAATTGTGGAAGCACACAAAACACTGTGGCTAAGATGGCCCTCGGACAGGAGTCCTTGTGTCTCCTGTTGAGTCCACGTGGTTCCAATTGGGTCCTATAGTGTTACGGTACGGCAGTATGATCATCAGCTTTGGCTTCAGTTTGATATCTGCGGCAGAGGCAAAAGGGAAACGAGAGACAGAGAGAGAGAGATTCAACTGGGGTCGACATTTAGTCAGCCTCCATGGGGGCCATTAGACCACCGCACACTGGCCACATGCCAAACAAACCATCATCATTTGGTTCAGTTTCTTTCTTCTTCCCCCCCCCCCTCTCCTTTCTGTCTTGTTCTTTGACACAGGAAAAACAAAAATTGGGTGGGAACTTTCAGCGAGTGAGTCACCCAATTTACGTGTGAGTGTACGTGTGCGTGCGTACAGAACGTTTGATCCACTTAGTCGTTCCAGTCCCATCGCAACTTTGTTCATCCTGCTTTGGCACTGCACAGATTTGACGCCACTGAAAACACAACAAATTTTATCTTCTGCACTCTGTCCAGTTTTTCAATTTTCCTCAGCTGAATTCCTAAACAATCAGTTTTCTGAATATCTCCATTTGAGGTATACGTATACATCTTCAGTTTTTGTTTGTTTTTTCTTTCTTTTCTTTTCTTTTCTTCATTGAAACCAACTACATGTAACTCGAAGGTCGGGTGACACACAGCGAATCATTTCCCTGCTCAGGCAGCCAATTAACAATGCTCAGTAGATTCTCCTAACTTGTCTGGGAAACTTTCCACCGGTCTTGGGATACTTGGGAGGGGGGAAAAGAAACCAGAGAATGTGGTACACACTGTATTCTTCAGGTAATTTGAAAGCAAAGTATTTTTTTTTTATCCCAGAGTGATTAAAAGACTTTTCACCCTATCATCTAGAATGACTAGCGAGTAAAAGAGCCATAGAATAAAAGAAATATAAAATGTATGAGCCAAAGAATGAGTGCGTCGTAGACCAAATGAGCCAAAGAATGAATGTACAAGAATGACTGAGCCACAGAATGGATGGGACATACTGTACAATGGAAGAGAGATAAGAGTGGATGAGCCATAGAATGAAAGAGCCATAAATGAATGAGCCATAGAATGGATGACACAAAGTGAGCAAGCCAGAGTGGATGAGCCATAGAATGAATGATGAGCTATAGAGTGGGTGAGCCAAAGAATGGAGTCTGTGCAGGAAATTCAACGAGAAGCTAGGCTCTTACCTTTGGCGTTCTTTGTTCTGTGAGAAAAAACCTAGGGATAAAAAGGGAAAACAGATGGATGGTTGGCAGAGAGAAGTAAAAATACTCTTGAATTCAGAGGGTGTGATGTTGATCCTAGCAGGCTCTTTGTCATGTTCTACTTTTCAGAAGGATCAAAACGTCAGGTCCAATAAATGACAGATTCAAATTGTGGTTATTTTACGTCAGTAAGAAAGCAGTGTATTCAATTATGAGCATGGTACACACATATGTACAGTACATCAAAGCAGAGGCCTGGGTTCAGGTCAAACTTTCTCGACTATTTTCAAAGAATCTGGACGACATACCGGGACATGTGCACCCAAGCATGAATCAGAAAACAAACAACTGGACCTTTCTTTACCTTTAATGTCTGCTCAGTAGACTCAGTCTACAGCAGATGGTGGATCAAGCAGTGATGCCTCACAGTGGCACACTGCTGATATGAACAGCCTCGGAAATAGCACTAACCAAAACAGAAAACAGAAATGCTGTGTCAGTGTCTTTCACTCACCTTAAGAAAAATTAAAAAATTGCACTCCATGGACGGACCTATTATGCTCTGCCTACTATTGCAATGGCCCTTAATAACCATACATGGTCAAAAGGGCCATCTTACAATATGAACACACATGTGTACCCATATTTTGTAAACGTGACCAGTGCAATGAGTGCATGAGCGTCAATGCCTTAATGAAAAAGCTCCAGCGTTGTTTCGTTTGCATCAGCGCTGCAATCAAGAACTGGGCTCTCTTTCATATTAGTTCACAATAGAGCGGGCCACAAAATGAACAGGCGCTCTGACCAAGGACAGCTTCAATGCGGCCGCTGGATCAGACAGACAAAACAGTGGCTTGCTTGACCTTGGCACGTCTTACAGCGTCAAATATTCGACAAGACTTTGCAGACACTGCTGCTATACCGGTACCTTTGCAGGTACACGTAGTCAATATATCAGTGGATATTTGTTTATTTATGCAATTTTGCCCAAAACAAGGCTATAAAGCCACTCTAGGTTTAACGGCTAAGGAAGAGAGACAGGGAGGAAATCAGGAAAGCTGGAGATAGGAATTGTCATTCCTCTTAAAACGGGCCAGATCATAAGAAAATGGGAAACATGAACTACCGTAGGGAGGGAATTCCAAAGAGAAGCAAAATCCAAGAGTATAATTGATGAGTTTTCTCAAAAGGCAAAAGTAGTTTTGTTTGCATGACTTGAATTCAGGGCTTACTACAAAGGGTCTTACCTCTTAATATGAAGGCTTCAGTACAGTGGTGTGTAGAGAGAAAAATGCTAGTCTTCACCGACTAGATGCAGCAGTGGTTGCGTTCTGCAGAAAGGAATAGCAAAGGCAAAAACGTTTGACTTACAAGAGAAGGGGGGACGGACGACAAAATCTGCAGTTTGTAACGTTTTGTTTATTACTAGTATTGGCGAAGATACATTTTTTGTAAGATCGAGGTTTGGAGACAATTTACAAACTTCATTGTAACGACTGAAGAGACTGGGGTTCCACAAGACTGCCCTGCTAACACAAACACAGCCCAATGCCGGAGTACTGTTGCCCTCTAAAGGCAACCGATCCAAGCAGGCACTGCCTTGACATGCCGTCAAACACACTCGGAAAATTCAGCCCGGTGATTGTGGGTGAAGGTAGGCGCTATTTGGACAGGTCTGCTCTCCGACCATACACCTTCATACGCCCCCCCACCTATCAGATATCGGCTACGGTTTGGAATTGACAGCAATCGAGCAGAGGGGTGGAAGGCTTATGACTAGCAATCCTCCATCCTCTCATCGTGACAGATTATAACAAATGTAAAGGTCCTATATATTCTGTTGATAATCTAATCTACAATTGACAGAAGACAGAACACTTTCACATATAAAACAAACCACTCAAAAATGATTGGGAAATTTTCAAACAATTATGACAAATTATGAAAATACCAAAGACTGCCATTCTGCCTTTGAGAAAGGTACTGCTAGGATCAAAACAGGCCTGCTCGTATTTTTATGAAATTTGCGTCATTTATGTCAGCAGCATGCAACTTTTTTTCTATAACTTTTAAGGGAAATCTTACTCGCACGTACAGTATGCAGCAGTAAACACGTCCAACTGGCACCCTCAACCCCAGCAAAGATAGCCGAGGTCTTTGGGAAGGGCCCAGCGTACAGTAGGCCCTATGGCCTGGATAGCTCAAGACCCTTTAATGCTTAATGACTTAGCTTCCTCACCTATTCAGACGCCAATAAAGTCTTGCATAAAGGCCTCCAATGGGCAGGCGGAGGAAAGTCTACAAGGTCATCTTGACAACGCTCTCCGGAACAGGGGGGAGGGGGTAGTTGTTGCACCTTGTTAAAAAACTAGTTCTCTCGCAGTCAACTGAAAGAAAAAGAAAAAAGAAAAAGGACAGCAATAACCAGTCGATTAGTTTAGTTCACTTTGAGAGTCTGCGAAAACACTGCAGCGAAATGAAGCACTTGAGAAGGGAATGATTCTGTCCGACTCTTCCCAGTTGTTGTCTTTCTGTGTGCGTCAAGAAATACTGATAGTTGATCTGAAGTGTTCAGTCTACATGTCTTCTACAATTTAGAAGAAAAAAAATTACACATTTGCATTTGGTGTAGGAAAGGTCCATTTCAGTTGAACAACCTTAGAGTGCATGTAACATTATTAGATGTGCAGCTCTCGACTCGTACATGTAACAGACGGGGTGTGATTTGTTAGCTAACAGGGGTGTCCAGGCACACTCTTGAGGAGCAAGGCATCAAATCCCAGACACTTGTCACATACATGTACATGTACAGGGGCCCTCGATCGCTGCTATGGATCTGAGTCAACTATTAAAGTGCTGTGTCTTGCTATCTGTCTCTCTGTCTGTCTCCCTGGTTGTCTCGCTGTCTCTCCCTCTGTCTGTCTCACTCTATCTCTTCTTATCTCCCCCTCTGTCTGTCTGTTTGTTTCTCCCTCTGCCTGTCTCTCCCTGTCTGACTATCTGTCTCTCCATCTGTCTATCTGTCTCTTCCTACCTCTGTCTGTCTTTCTGTCTCTCTCGCCATCTGTCTGTCTGTCTCTTCCTCTGCCTACAGTATATCTCTATGTCTCTCAATCTGCCTGTCTCTCCTTCTGTCTCTCCTTCTGTTTGTCTCACTGCATCTTCCTCTCTACCTCTTTCAGTTTCACTGTCTCTTCCTCTGCCTGTCTGTCTGTCTGTGTCTGTCTGTGTTTTTTCACTCTCCCTCTGCCTGTCTGTCTGTTTTCTGTTTGTCTCTCTGTTTTCCTCTATCATTGTCAATCCATGTCTGTCTCTGCCTACCGGTACATGTACATGTAACCTCTCTCTCTCTGTCTCTATCAACACCAAGCCATTTATATGGACAGGGTGTACATGCATACATGCAGGCAGTGTCATGTCTGAAGAAAAAAAACCGGTCAGTGCCCTGCGGTGATTTGCTCGGCACTATTTCAACATGGGAAGCAACCCTGGGAACCTCCAAGGCAATCACTGTGTTATTATTCTTTCCAGGACATGAATTGAGCTGCCCCCTTACAAGTATGACGACATGGCGTTTGGTTTGAATGTTTTCTTTCTCTCTTCTTCATCTTCTCATTGAGGGCACACGGCATTAAAGTCATCACTGACAGCAATCAAGACTTGGCTCTTTTCTTGGTGTAAGCGACTGGAAAACCTACATTTGTGTACATTATGTACATGTACATGTACATGTGTATCATAGTGGCAAAAATATAAAGTCAATATGCCAATATGCCTTTGAGAAAGGTCAGGACTGCTAAATGTCAGTCCATATAAATAAATTACAGTAATATGCAAAAATGTTGCAAACTGCTTACTGACTAAAAATAATGACCAAAAGGCGAATCTATCAAAATTTAGGAGGGCCTGACAATTTGATTCTCCATGTACATGTACATGTACATGTGTGTGTAGCAGGACCTATCTCAAAGACATATCAATTGGTGTACACACATATTGGCATTATAACATGTATTTTCAAAATGTCAGGCTCTCTTAATTTTTAAAATAAATAAATTAACTGGACCAGGATTCAAACCAGAGCTTCTCCTCTATAGTACCGATACCATACCGCTCAAGATACCGGTACAGTACATGTACATGTACATGTATGTACACATGTACCAATGTTCTACATGTACAGTACATGTACCGGTACAATGTATGTGGCCCTCAAGTACATGTACATATACATGTACACGTATGTACATGTACATGTAGGGGCCTTCCCAAGCTCTTGAATGGCAACTGCCTAAGAGATGGCCCATCGATGGATAGTCAGGATACCCCCCTCACAGTTTAACAGGCAGGGGAAACTCTACTACCTAAGATGCAATGAAATGGGTGCTCAACTGCTCATGTTTCTCATTACACACGCCTGGCTCACGAATTACTGTTTACCAATCATGCATTGGACCGGGGCATTTCAGGAAATGCATAGTTTATGAATTACCAGTCGTTAGATGGATGAGATCAATCAGGAAGTAAATGACTAGAACAAAATGCCAGCCGGCAGCCTGTGCAATGAAAATGTACACTGTGCACACATGCACAGTATGCATACAGGACTGGAGTGGCAACTGCAATGTACAGTACATGTGTACATGTACATGTAGGTGTGCGTGTGATGCTGCGAATCAACGACATGGAAAAACCACGTTTGATGGAATCTACATTTCTTAAAACGGCGGAGGGAATGATGTCAGGTTTCCATCTTGGCAAGACCTTTCCAGAGGTCCATTTCACCTCAATATAATGCACTTGTTCCTTTATTACCAACTGTTGGGCAATGGACGCCGCAAAATGTGTGATGTGACGCCATCTTGGTGAAAATGAGTCATTTCTTGTGCAGCTCTTTTTCCGTTCACAGGGAAATAAAAAAAACAATTAAACAAACCACCAACCAAATTTCTGATTTTGGTTTGCATTGCTTCATGTGTCCACATTTTCATATTTGTTGATTGGAAGCTGGAATTTTAATCTAACACTTAAAATAAATGGAGGTTTTGTGGTATAAATCCCTGATCGTGATTTTACCTCAAAATGCCTATTTTTTGCACAGTCCAGCCAATACATAACACCAGGGGTGGATTTCACGAAGCCTTACGATGAATCGTAACTCAACTTACGATGGATAATCCATCGTGAGTTGCGATAAGCCGTATGGTTTCTGTGCATCGCTCACTGTCTTGCGATTGATCGTAAGTTACGATGGGTTTTATTAAATTGATCGCTGGGCCACATGTCATGGCTCTGCTTACCGTAAGCGTAGAATCGGCATTCAGGGAAGCAAATATTCTGCGCTAAACGTAACCATTTTTCACGGCCAATATCATTACTACATGTAGTTCCGCAAGCAAAAAATGTTTCACTGCACAGTGCACACATGCGTGAATTACATGTTATTCCCTGCTAATTGCCGCACTTTTCAAATTAATTTCAGCAAAGGAAGTAAAGCAACACCTTTAGGGGTTAAAACTAGGAAAACCGTACTGTACCTCGGCCAAACCTGCGTTGGTTAAAATATTGTTTTGTCTGAATATTTGTTTTTTTGTCTGAATACGCGGTATTTTTGTTTTGTCTGAATTCGAGGTCGCCATTAAAATTTACATGTAGGTCTAAATTCAACAAACAACCGCCATTTTCTTCTGTTGTTACATGCGCAGTACATGTACAATGTGCAGTACATGACTTGAAGGCTTACCACTGAGAATAAGATTTTTTTTCCAGGTACATGTATACATTTATGCATGTACATGTACAGTACATGTACATGCAGCAGCAATTTCCTCCATCTGTCCTACTTAACTTGTCGCAAAGCATGCACGTGACAGCTTAACGTTATATACATGTACATGTACAGACCGTACATGAGAACTAGGGCATGGACATATACATATATACAATGTACATGTACATGTATGTGTGCATGACCTGAATGCTTAATCACCACTTTTTCTGTCTCTCATATCTTTTAAATTTTACAGAGTGAGGCTGGGCTGTTAAGGACACTTAAAAAAGTGGGAAAGCTGCGATATCAAATGTCATGTGTTCAACCTCTGAACATCCAGTTCTTAGTTTTTCAGATGGGTATTATATACTGGGTGTCCTCCTTGTTTAAATAATACGACAAGGAAACTGTGCAATGACATTGGGATCTTTTTTTCTTTTCTTTTTTTTTTTTTTTTTGGGGGGGGTCTCAATATTTTTGCTTAAAGCAAGGAGCTGCTTTGTGAGGGAAGGGGGAGGCACAGTAGGGAAGAGGGGGAGAGGGAGAGAGTGAGTCAGATGAAAAGTGCTGGCCAGACGTTGCAATTCATTTCCTGTCTGGATTCAGGCTAGCTTCACCATGCCATGCCATGCCATGCCATGCCATGCTATGCCATGCCTTCTGTACAACCAGTGTGCATCTCATTGCTGGCGTGTGCGCACACACATGCGCAGACTCGGCAGCCTTTGCCATCATGCCCAAGACACACAGTTTTATACATATTGCCTCAAGACACAAATGTGTGTGAGTATGTCTATGACACAAAGTCTGTAGTGGAGGAAGCAAGGGGAATGGTGGGGAGGGGGGAGGGGAGGGGAGGGGAGGGGAGGGGAGGGGAGGGGAGGGGAGGGGAGGGGAGGGGAGGGGAGGGGAGGGGAGGGGAGGGGAGGGGAGGGGAGGGGAGGGGAGGGGAGGGAAGGAGGGGAGGGGAGGGGAGGGGAGGGGAGGGGAGGGGAGGGGAGGGGAGGGGAGGGGAGGGGAGGGGAGGGGAGGGGAGGGGAGGGGAGGGGAGGGGAGGGGAGGGGAGGGGAGGGGAGGAATGATTCGACTATGAAATCCACAAATTAACTCTCCATGCAATTCAGCATAGGGTAGTTTATGCACGCTTCAGCACTACTGTACGTACATGTACATGTACATGTACATGGTGTGTATGTGCATGTCCAGCAGTAGCATTTTGGCCATTAAAGGCCTCTTGAAGTTGAAGACCTCAGGCCTGAATCATGAAAAGGTACCTTTGCTTCAATTTGCAAATATTCACAGAATACAAAAAAATGCCTTTGAAACATGCATTTTGGTCATTTTTAGAATCAGCGAGAACTTTGCAACATTTTAAAAACAATTTACGTAATAATTAAACATGTGACTTACTTTCTCAATCTGCTGCTTAAACATTCTTGACAACAGAAAATGCACCTGAAAGAAAACATAAGAGAAAGATCGGGTTTTTAAGAAAAGGGATTACTATCATTGGGTTTTTGTTTTGTTTACACTGTACAGTACATGTGTACCTTTACGAAACAAAATCAAAGTGAAACAAACCAAGGGGAAAAAAAAGTGCTTATATTTACAGTATTGTAAAAATGAACGTTTGCAAGCCATCGACACATCCTGAACAGCAGCATTCAAAGCACCAAGAAACTCATCAACTAAATGTACATATTGGCAATAATTCAATACTGTCATGTACCATATATACTACATTGACAAACCAACTTGAGTAATATCACAGAATGGATACACATGTTGCAACCTATCCAGCGGTGCTGTTCAGTAGAGATTATACCAGTTCTTGTATGCACGTACAAATTTGTATACACAGGTGGAGGCCTTAAGGTCACCGATATGCAGATGAGTGGGGCATGCCGAGCCAAGGCTTCAAAATCAAAAGGCAAAACAATGGCGAGAGTGGTCAAATCATCAAGAATTGGAGACCAAAAATGGAGTAAGGAAGAAAAGGCAGAACCACCTTGGGGAAGTGAGAGACACTGTAGGACACGGTCCATATTCATAGGATACGGCTTCACATTACACGGCGATATATGGGCAGGGGGCTCAGAAGGCTTCCGGCTGCAGCCGCTAATTCCCACAGACTCGTGCACAGTTTCCACCCCCTGGTTGCTGTGCCTTTGAACCCTCACTGTGAATGTAAATCATTGCTGTATACTGTCATCAACAAGTCCTGACATGTACTCTCTTCTTTTATACTGTACCTGTACAGTACACTTGTAACACATATTTTTTTCTGTGCGCTGTGAGTGTACGCATGTGACCTCATTAGCATTTTCTTCCCCGCCCCAATGAACAGCAAAGCACACCATCCCCGTAGACTAAATGGGAGAGGCTATAGTATAGAGCTTCTACATGACACTCAGCAACACATTCAAGAAAAGTAAATGCAGGCACTCACGTACAGTGTACATGTACATGTACATGTACATGTAATGTATGAAACAATCAAGGCCAAAGTGCTAGCAACATTGTACGCATTACATGTACTGTACATCTACCCAGCTTCAAGATCATTGGGAATCTTAGACTGCATTCTGCACACTGAACGGGAAGATCGGAAAACATCAAAGTCCACAGATTTCCTTCTAATTTACACAGTTTGTACAGTAGGTGGTCATGATAAAATCCTCATGTTGAAATTTTATGGTCTGGGATGCTGTACTTCAAGAGAAATCTTCACTCAAACATTGACAAGTACTATGGGTAGTTTACATATAAACTACAGTATTTCTTACACTACAGGCTGGTGCTTAAACCGTGACAGCTTTCTTTCTTTTCTTTTTTTCAGATCACCATTTGAACTATAAACGTTCCGAGAATTGCTTTTTTGGAATGTTTAATGGTTTAACACACAAACAGTGGCAATCTTTTGACCTTTACCAATGTTGTACAGGGCCTTTAAAGCTCACTCAAAATTCATTAGGCCGAGGAAAAACTTGGCAGTGATCAACGCTTCAGGTACAAATAGTCTTGAGGATATTCAAAAGATACTAGGACTACATGTACTGTACATGTATTTGCCTGTCTCCTAGCTGAGTACATGTATAGGGCCATGAGCATCTGTCCTCCATCTTCCTGTCTTCAGCCGCTAGCTCAGCCTCTGACCGTGCATCAAAAGATACTACTGAACAATTTTCGGAACAAATTCTAATGAAGATATCAATGCCACTTCAATTAAGAAGCCAGGTCGTTAATCCACAGCCTTGTTTGGAGGAAATCAGACAAAGGCAGGTGAGACCCCCCCAAAATAATAAAATAATAATAATTAATTATCAGATGCAACAAACATCAGGGTTGGCTTCTACCCATCAGAAAGGCAGCCCTTTGCATAATATAAATACCTGAACAGTACAAAATAATGACCCTTTATACTCATGTGCTCAATAGAAAAAGCTGTTTTTTGCCTCTGTCAGCCAAGAATTGAAAATTCGGGTTGAGTGGGGTTTCCCTTTTTCCTGCTGAGGTCAAAGCTATATTTTGGGGTTTCGCCTTTTAAAAAAGTATCCAGAACCTTATTAGGATAATTTCATTATTTCTACACAAATTTCAATGAACGATGAATCCAAAGCCATAGCAGTAGCCAGAGCCAAAGCCAAAGCTAGCACCAAGACTGGGGGCAAAGCTATTTGGGGGGGGGGGGGGGTAAAAAATCTTGTAGTTTGTGCCCAGACAACAAAAGGCAGGGGGGGGGGAAGGGGTGGCACAGGAAGATGACCAGCGGATTTGATCCCCACAAAGGGAAGTGTCTGATTTGACACAAATCTTTGGCCCCCGAGTGACTCACAATGGCACAAACCAGGCACATACAGTAATATATGTTAGGTTGTCTACCATCACTTATTGCCACTGATTGTGACATAGCAATCTACATGTGTACACATGTGTATGTACATGTACATACACATCAAACATGTACAATAAGTAAATACTCGAGCCCCCTTTAAAAAAAAAAAGTCCTGTCATCAACATAATCATCCAATATTGGGGGTACATGTACAATTATTACAACGAAGCATGATGGCTGATAATTGTGCAACAAAATTTGGCTCATGTTCAATTTATGCAATATCTCAAATACATGTACACTACAGTACATGTATTGGCCACCCTGGGGATTTTCCTCTTGGATTGATCAAATGGGTTGGCAATCAGTTGTTTTGAAATACTGCCGACTCGTTGTCCTCATTACAAACTGAATCACTCTTTACATTCAAATGGGGAAAAGTGCTCACAAATTACATTGTACCTGGGATTAGGATGGCCTGACGTTTGGATCCTAGCAGAACCTTTCATTCTGCCTTGGAGAAAGGTCCTGCTAGGATCAAAACTCAAGGAATACCTAAATTATTTTGGTACATGTACATGTTATGATGTACATGTATCTGTTTTGTCCTTGTCACTCTGCCTTTGAGAAAGGTCCTGCTAGGATCGAAACGTCAGGCCCACTCAATTTTGAGATTTGCATTTTGGTGATTTTAGTCAGTAAGTAGTTTGAAACATTTTTTGTATATCACTTTTGACACTTTAATTTTGTTATACACATGTATTTGCATTTCAGTCTTTTTAGTCAGTCAGCTGTTTTGCAACAAATTTCTGGAAAACATGTTTGCATTCTCCTAAAACAAATCTATGTAAAAAAAGAAAGAAAATCAATTATTCTCACTTGGGGAAAATCCATGCACGTATTTTCCCCACTGGAGTGATTTTTCTCTCTGCTGAGAATCAACAGTTTTCTCACACCATTTGACACATTTTCCATGTTAGTGAATATGGGACCCCTTTCCATAAATTTTCCCATCTTCCCTCAAAGTGTCAACTTTCACCAGCAACAGTGATGTCTTACTAACACTGCAAAGGTTTTCGATATATAAAATGGTACACTAGGAATACATGTACATGTATATCAAGCATGAATTAATTTTCTTCTCTACGAAGTTGGGCAGCCTGACAGTGCAGGGCCAAACTCTAGAAGGAGTACGGCCGAAGGAAAAGTGAATTATGATCGAGCCGGGCAGGAATCGCAAACAACATGCAAAGCAGAGAGAAGAACGGGCACTTCAATAGCTGACCCCATTCCCATGCCATCCCACTGAGGAGCAAGGAGACGTTGAAAGGAGTGGAAGGGAGCCGAGGATGAAAGGAGGACAGAAATCCAATCACTGGCATCAGTGGATCAGACCTCGGGGCCTTAAACACTGCCTGGCACAACAAGCAACCTCCCGCCCCACCCAACCCATCCCTCTTCCCTGTACCCCCTACTGCATCGATCCGGCCCGGGACCCAGAAGTAATGGGACAGCATTGGCTGTGGGAAATCTGGGCCAATAGTTTCAATGTATACAGTACTCTGAAACGATGGAAGGGGGAGGAAGGGGGAGGCAGGGGGAGGCAGGCAGGCAGGCTGGGAGGGAAGAGAAAGAGGGAAGGGGGAGGAAGGGGGAGGCAGGCAGGCAGGCTGGGAGGGAAGAGAAAGAGGGAAGGGGGAGGGGAGAGAACAAGAAGGGATAGATGAGAGGGAGTGAGAGAGGGAAATGAGGCAGGGAGGGGGGCAGGTAGGCAAGGAGGAGTGGCAAGGATGGAGGCAGGGAGGGAGGCAGGTACATGTATATGTACATTGTAGGCAAGGATGGAGGCAGGGAGGGAGACAGGTACATGTATATGTAGGCAAGGATGGAGGCAGGGAGGGAGACAGGTACTGTATGCAAGCAGGGAGGGGGAAAGAGAAGGGAGGGATATAGGAGAGGGGTTGAGAGAGGAAAATGAGAAGGCAGGGAGGCAAAGAGGAAAGCAGGGAGAAAGGCAGGGAGAGACACAGGGAGGGAAGCAGGAGGAAAGGGGAGGAGAAAAGGAGGAAGGGGGAGGTGGGTGCAAGCGAGCAAACAAAAACACCCCAAAGCAACCAGGTTAGGGAGAGAGGGAAGGAGAAGGGCAAGGAGGAATGGGGAGGGAGGGAGGAAAATGCACAAGAGGACAGTAGAAGGTAATGATTTTTGGAGGTACACATGTACACATGTAGGGATTGGGGGGGGGGGGCTGGGGGAGGACAGGAAAGAAAGCAGATCTGATGGTGACAAGGTTAAAAGAGTCTGTGGGCAAAAGTTTATGGATTATGCTCGCATACACATGTATGCATTCGTGTATCGCTGAGGGATAAATCAATGTGGTATCGAGGGACCTTGAACGAGAGACACTACTGGTATGCATGCAGTATTGCATGTGTAATATACAAGTACAGTACATGTACATGTACATCTATAGATGGTGTCCATCGTGTGTTTACCATCAAAATATATTTCTTGGGTAGCCGGCTCGCCAGCCAGGCCAACAGCAGGCAAACTTCATAGAGGTGCTTAACTTACTACATGTAAGTACGAAAATCGGCTATGCAGAAACATTAAACAGGCTTGCTCAACTACATGTACATGTACATGTACACATGTACATGTACATGTACCTCCAGGTGATTTGGTTTGCTTTTGACTTATTTCCAACAATTAGACATTTGCACACACCAAAAAACCAACAGAAGTACATGTACATGTACAGTATCCAATTCAAGTGGATCCTCATCTGGCGAGTCTCGACTCTTGAGTGGCCACCTTATTTTAACAGGCAGGGATCATGTTTTAAAGCATGTTTAATGCATAAGCATATCTGTGATTTGGGCCTCAAAGGAGGTGGCCCAATAGATCTTCTGAATCTTCAGTGTCTCTACAGTAAAGGCTTACAAAAATACTGTACATGTACTTCCTCTCCCCTTCCCCTGCACAGGATACACATACTGAACATGTACCGGTACCTTGGCACAAACTGAGACCAAGGCGTGATGAAAATCTTCACTTAAATGGGGGGAGGGCAAAAAAACCTCACGGATCAGATGCATGGTGACAAATTGAAAGAGCTTGGGTTGATGGTTTGCGCCTTGGCTGGATTAGAGGCATTGCCAGACGACAGATTCTGTTAAACCAAGGTCCTTGAACACACGCTGCCGGTGCACTCCCAGGGATGAATGAACTCCCAAATCCGATGCTGCTTGATGACTCGGGGAAGAAGTGTCTAAACACTCACGGCCCGAGATAATAAAACAGCCTCTTGGGTTCTTGCAGATAGACACAGAGATAGACAGCAGAGAGAGAGGGGGAGAGAAAGAGAGAGAGAGGCCATGCCCTCTCTGGTGTGACTGAAATTTACCAGAGCAGATCAAAAGCAGTGGGCCTGTCCGGACAGGACCCAGGGAAAGTCGGCAATGAAATGTCTGTGTCTATAGGCACGAATATGTGCTCTAAGTGTATATGATTCCTTGCTGGCCATCCAATTTATGGATTTACTGCGTTTTGTAAATACCTCTCTTAAAATACTAGTACCGGTACGTGTACATGAACCTGGCTGACAATGACTCACGATTGTCTTATTTCGGTGTTCCGTCGCAATCTGAAGAGTTTAGCTACTGAGCAGTGAAAATGATGGCTGAAAAGTGTGAAATTAAAAACAGTTTAGGAACTTGAAATTATTTTGAATTTTGTCAAAACAATTTATCTAAAGTAGGTTTCGACTTTGAACCAGAGCCCTTATGACAGACATTATAGACATTCTGTCCAATCATTATCTGAGCTACATGTACATGTATATGTACATGTGTGGTGTACATTTGTACGGTACATATGTATACATGTACCAGTATCTCATGTACAGAAAATTGGTCTGCATGTACTGTACACATGTAGGTGTACATGAATTACAACTGTGCATGTAAGAATCTAGCATTTGAGTGTCTTCTCCAAATCCTACTTTGCGGAGGTGGGGTGCTAGCAGGTCAAAGGCTTTTTAATCACTCGGTATATCAACTGCCGGCAACGACAGGGAATCATCACAACTCCGCCCAAGAGGTAACGCACAATGCAAACAGACCAGTTGCAAATGTCCTGAGAGTCAGTCTTGCCACCACCGCCAGGGATCTCTGGGAAAGGCGGGACGACGACGTCGCTCGAGTGTGTCAAAACAAAGTCTATTGACACTGTGCAGAGGAGGCCCGTGCCCTGCAGACTGCTGCAGCATGCGCACCCCGGGTCTCATTCATATTGCAAAGTTTTAATCACTCGTGTTTACCCAAGCCCTGCACCCATGCGGCCAATGCTTGTTGTCAGTCAAAACTGAATAGCTGTGACATGCCCAGCTCTCCACCCTCTACAATCCAATCCACCACAAAGTTACATGTACACATACAGTATGTACCTTCTGAAGTTCTGATATCTTGACTGTTACTTTGAAAGAATTCTTCTTTCATCATTTTGAGTGACAGTCAGTGGGAAAATCGCACAAATTTGACGAATCCCAATGGGGAGATTTGTCGAGTTGTACATGTATGTACAGTCGTACATGTACCGGTACCTTGTGATATCTTTACTATTACTTTGAAAGACTTCATTGTTTCATTTGACGATCAATGGGAAATGAATACAAATAATAATCACAACAATTTGACAAATCCAAATTGGGGGATTTGCCTCTGTCACCTCCCAAGAAAGAATTCCTAATATGTACATGTACAACTCCAACAAGACAGCGACGATTTCTCGCAAACTAGTTCTTGAGCAAAGTTATATTTGAAAAGACAATCTGTACTACGGGGGGGGGGGGGGGGGTTAGACTGCTGTAGTTGACCCTTTATGTCGAGACGGAGCGAGGGGAAGAGGGAAGGAAACTCTCTTGACCTTTCCGTGGGGGGAAACACAACACCTGAAATATGCACGGGCTCTGGAGGACTCCAAATGTTATTTTTAAATTGTCTGTTCTAATTTAATCTGGGCGTGAAGGAGAGATAGGGTATGGAGGGGAGAGAAGGGAGGGGGGAGAAGGGAGATGGTGGAACCAGGACTGGATTATAAGTTGGCCTCAATGGATTGTATTCAATTCAGGACACGCAAACTTTGAAACTTTGCATGGTGGGCGTAGACTGCAAGAAAGGTTTGCAGGTACATTTGTACATGTACACCAAAGTGGTGGAATGTCTCTTTAAGAACGTGTGGTTCTGCAGTGGTGGTGAGTGGGTAGCTCCATGTTCAACAAGGATGCTCTGGCAGTCCTCACGACAGTGGAAGCCAAAGCATTCAGGCTGAAAAGATGTCTGGCAATCTTGTTTCAACCGAGGAAGGCTTTTCATGCTTAGCAAAGTGTTCCCACTAAAGCAACTCTATGCAATTACATGTAGACTCTGGACCCACATGCAGCTCTAAGTACAGTACATGTAAATATAAATTTACAATTTGGACCAAAGGCCCTGCTCCTATCCGTAGCCAAAGTGGCCATCCCTACCTTGTCATTATCCCTTTAGTATCCCTCCAGGTAAAGTAATGCGACTCTCTGGTGGCTCACATTACATATACCTGCATGCATTGTTGGCTCTGCAAGAGAAAAGACAGAGAAAGGGGAGATGGGGGAGAGAAGAAGAGAAATCATAAGTGCCAAGGCAAGTGCACAAAAATGACATCTGGTACAGTAGTCGATGTACAAATGTACATGTACATGTACGTGACTGGAGTGGTGGCACAGTTCTTTCTACAATCGAACACATCTCCAATCAAGGTTGACAACATCCTATCGCCTGAAGTCTGGGGGGGGGGGGACGGACTACAGACTGTCCATGCATGGGCCAAGTCCCTACAGACTGCCCAAATCTTGTTTTCAGACATCGCACAGGCACCGGTAGGTGCTGACAGTAAGTGCACAAAAAAGTATTCTGATGACCGAGAGCAGGCAGAAATAGGCAGCAGAGATGATTGGCAATGGCCGGAATGAGGGGGGACTACTGTACATACATGTACACTGTACGTTCCCGATGACTAACTCATGGGCATGGACTGCTAAGCACCAGGGTTAGGGCCAAACCTCAGTGAGTTTAATTTTGTTTTAAACACGTCTAAGTGGCAGAGAAACCATACATTGTAAGCCGTTTTACAGAATGTCAGGGAGTGTAAATAAGAACCAAAGAGATTGCAGTCACTTCAGTGGTGACATCCGAATAACCCAATTCAAAGCTAACGACCGTAACTTTGTTTTTTTTACGATTGCAATTTGAGAAAGGAAATTCCACTGAGAAAGCAAAGCCACTAAACATGTACATGCAATATGCATACATGTATTACGTACAAAAGACCAAGTAATGAACATTAATTTTCACAGGGATACCATTACAGTACACACACCCACTGTACATGTACATGTATGTGGTGTGCAAATAACATTTGTTTTTCTATACAACAACAAAAAACCAAAGAAATATGTCTCCAAACAATCATTGCTGGGATGGTGGTGCCAGTCAGAATCATTTCATCTCTGAAATTTCTGTCATTTCCCCCCCCCCCCCTCTTCCCCTATGGGATTTTGCGCATCCCTTCACAGTCTCGATATCGCAACAAGCGAGAACATTGCCAAGCCAATGTTGACAGGAATAACACCAAACTGCTTTTTCATTTCCTGTGGCATCACACATCGGAACGAGCAGCGCGTGTTCATAACGCGGTTAAACATGGTCTTTTTCAATCCCTCAAGAGAAAATGCAGACACACACACACAACTGGACTGTGTGGCAAATTCACGGCGCTGTTCCGCTTTTAGCCTCTTGCATTAATTATGCATGTCGTCCGTCTGCTGCAAATCTCTGTCTGGCTGGCTGGCTGTCTTGAAAATAATGCACATTGCACATTGCACAGAGCCATACAAAGTATGTACACATGGTAAATATGTACATGTTCATGTAGTGTACATGAACATGCACATTTGGGGAACATGTACAATGTACATGTACATGTATGACCAAATCATGGATACATTAACAGATACTACACGTACATGTACATGTATAAGCACTAAATAAAACTCAATGCTCAGACAGCTTGGGCCATCTTGGAGATAATGCATAGTGCAGTACATCAATGTACATTTTGTACAGTCGTGTGCCCGTACAGTGTACATGTACAGATGTACATGTACATGTACATGTACGGTATTGTACTGTTCAGTATGCTTAGAGTGCAGGTAACAGTGTACTACGCAAACAGTGTACATACATGTATGTATACTGTACAGTGTACATAAACATGATTACGACCAAATCATACATGTACTTGTACATGTGCAGATCCATTTAAAATTGGCACAAATGAAATTCAACATCAAGTCAAAATGGTTTGTTTGGGTGGGGGAGGGGGAGAGGACTCTTCCACGCAATCTTTGGGCCAATTTCATTGCTACCCCTGCCATTAGGACATACATGTACATGTACATGTAGATTAGAAAGATGAAGAAGGGGCCTCCCGATGAAATTACATACATGTACATGTACAATGTACCCGGTACCATCAACAAATACAAACAATAAAAGTGAACCACACTGCCACAGTCAGAGCACAGAGGCCTTTGCTATTGTTGACGCTATGTTGGGGTCATGGCTGCTCTCCTCAGGCACATCAGGGACTCAGACACCATTATCATCATGTGACGCAGGATCAGACCAATAGGGACGGACGACGACTCATGTTTTATTCATGAGTGGAGGGGGGATAGATCGCATACAAAGTAAAGAGAGAGAGAGAGAGAGAGATTGGGAGTAAACTGTCCCCCGACTGACAAAAAAAGTCAGGGAGGTGGTGCAAAAATGATGCACTGTGTACAAAGTCCATGTTCACGGCTGGCTTGCTTCACAAACGTTGTACACTAAAGTACAACAAAAACACTGAGCCTTTTATTTTTTTATTCAATTTAAGCTTTTTTAAACGTCCATACTGTATGTACACATTGTATGATTGTACCATGTTTACAATGTATGTGCACATCTGGCAGAATACTGTACACTGTACCTCTGAGAAAGGTCCTGCTACCAGTAGTATCGAAATACGGTACCGAGCCCTAAATTTTCTCAATTTTTTATTATTATTAATCATTATTTTTGAAAAACGTCTACGTACACATTGAATCATGTGTACACAACTGGTCCTCTAAACTGTTGAGGCAAATGTACATGTATTGCACCCTGTGTACAAACACATCCAAGTTGTTATCCCTGTGGGTATCCCTGTTTGTCCCACACATGGGACAAACCTGCAGGGGCCCCACAACATGGAAAATTCACAAATCAAAGTTCACAATGCACGCTCATTTTAGGCAGCTCACTGGAGTCTGCTGAACTTCCAGACAAAAAAAAACAGGGGAGGGGAGAAAGAAATCGATTGCAAGCATTGCAAACATGTCAGTAAACAAACAATTGCCAGCGTGTTACAAGGGATATCAGTACGGTGAAGGGGAGAGGTGTCATTTTGCCACATTGTAGCATTCCTATTTGAAAAGCCATGTTTGTCTCTTCACCCAGGCCTCTATTGACAATGACGTATGGCAGTATTTCAACTCATCACTCTATCACAGAATTTGCAGGGGGAGTGGTGTCATGGGCGCAATTATTTTTTTGAGTTGTACATTTCTGTTTCCCACCTCTATTTACGCCTTGGCATTTCAACTTGTCAACTCGTCAACTTATCAACGAATCCCATTTGATTCCAATTTCAAAATCAATTTGGGCGTTACGTGTGAGCATTTACAGACCCCCTTTACAACAGCTCCGTGCCTACATGTACATGTACATGTACATGTATCTGGAAGTCCTGCATCCAGCCCCAACCGCCAACAGGCAGTGAGAGAGATCATACCAATGGGATTCAAAATCACCACCGATAACAAATTGGTGCTGTGATAAAGAAGAGAAAAAACTCTCAAAGAAAACAAAAAAATAACAAAATACTCAAGGCCGGAATGATAGAAGGAGTTGGCCTGCCACTCCCCTCTAACTAAACAACAACAATGAGCGGTGTTGTTGGCAGAGTCAGTCTGCTGAATGCTTTGACCCCTGTTACTGATACTGTAGGTGTTGTACATGTACATGTACACAAATGTACATGTACATGTCAATGGTGGGAGCCTGGCTGGTCAGTTGTAGCATGGGAGAAATGGTTCCCTCCTCATCAGGATACTTGAATGCATCCCATGTACTGTACATGTACTTGTACATGTACCTGTACATGTTGTACATGTACATCCATGTACACTTATGTACAGATTCTTATTCTTCTTCTTTCGTATGAAAAATTTGCTTCTACATGTATCAGTTTCCACTGTCCAAATAATCACGATAAATTTGATCCTCAATTCAACAAGTCTCACTGACAGTGGAGTCCGAATCGCGATTTAAAACCCACTAATAATCGCGTTCATTGTGTCCATTTGAATCGCGATTCAAATCGCGACCTAAATAATCCCGTTTATATGGGTCAGTGGAAATGGCCAAATCACGGAGTTGTCGCAACCAGTCAGAGGCATGTAGGCCTGGATTGGCCAGATTGGCTGGGTCACCCCAGGTGGCTTGAGTCTAGAGCACTCAAAACAGCATGTGACACAAAGTCTGCTAAGGGGCACCACAGGGAAAAGCTACTGAAGGGACATTCTGTGTGTACAATGTCCATGGACTCACTACATGTATTATATTGGCTTCCTTCATTTGTGTCCATCAATACATGTACAAGTACATAATATTGAACCTGACAGAATGGTGTTTGAATGCATTTTAATACCAGTGCCTGTGCCGCAAATGCACGCAGAGTGTAGGAAAAATGGATTATTGCTTGAGCATACACGTACACGTACATGTACCCCATGAGATGCATACGTAAATCTTGCTGTGCATGTGAAAATCTATCCATGTACATGTACAGTACTATTTGAATGAACATACATAAGCCTTGTCTTAGTTTGCCTTCAGAATATCTAAAAACATTTACACAAAAAGGTAATGTACATGTTGTATGTACATCCATGCACATGTACATGTACATGTATACCCGCCCACCATCACTCATACATTATGAGAAATTTATGAGAACATGAGCAATTCTCCAGAGTACAATGTACACATGTAGTACTGTACATGTATATGCATGAATGACCACGCATGTTATTACCATAACAGATGCACTTAAACACACACAGACCAAGCCCCACATAGCCATGCATACTGTCAATAAGAAACCAAGTTCAGATACTGAAACTAATGTGGTACATGTACACTGTACATGTCTTTCTAGCTACACATCCATACTGTAAACATACAATTGTACATGTACATGTACATGTAGTCATGTACATGTGTGTACCGGTACATGTGGTACTGCAAATCTACACAAAGGAGTACACACTGTATGCCATCCTGGTGAGGAACTCTCTTGTGGAGAGGTGACAGGCCCTGCTAAGATTGAAAGAAAAAGTCAGACCCTTCAACCTTTTGATATTTTGGGGCTTTTGAATTTGAGTCAGAAAGCAGTTAGGTATATTTTATGCATTAATTACACCACGAAAATACTCCATAAAATTGATAAATTTTAACTTTTTAATTAACTTTTGAATTATTAAATGGGTGCACTACTCTTTCTGACTCTACACACTGTAAATGTACATGTACGTATGTGTTTGTAAAAAAATAATATTGATACAGTAATAATAATTCAAAATGACAACCAAAATGGAAACTGGTTGCCAATGTGAATGGAGTACTTGCAATCTGCATAGTGCATTCTTTAACCAGACAACGGTGCAAGGCTTGCATTATTACTGTTGGCCGTCTCTAGGCAACCAAGCAATAAGGCCATGATTCAAGGGCTCTCTGAAAAGGAGCCACCTTCAAGCTTCGTCAGCCTAGCGAATGAGAGAGAGGGGAAGGGAGAGAGGGAAGGGGATGGGGAGGAGAGAGGGAGAGTGGGAGGGAGAGGGGGAGGGAGAGAGGGAAGGGGATGGGGAGGAGAGAGGGAGAGTGGGAGGGAGAGGGGAGGGAGAGAGGGAAGGGGATGGGGAGGAGAGAGGGAGAGTGGGAGGGAGAGGGGAGGGAGAGAGGGAAGGGGATGGGGAGAGAGGGAGAGGGGGAGGGAGATGGGGAAGGGGATGGGGAGGAGAGAGGGGGAGTGGGAGGGAGAGGGGAGGGAGAGAGGGAAGGGGATGGCGAGGAGAGAGGGAGAGGGAGAGGGAGAGGGGGAGGGAGAGAGGGAAGGGTATGGGGAGGAGAGAGGGAGAGGGAGGGGGGAAGGGGATGGGGAGAGGGACAGGGACAGGGACATGGAGAGGGAGACTGGGAGAGGGAGAGAGAGAGGGACTGGGAGAGGGAGAGAGAGGGGGACAGGAAGAGGGAGAGGGAGAGTCTCTCTAATCCCAACATACATGTACAAAAGCTTCACCTGTTTAAATTAACCCATTAAAGCAACGCCCGACAGTGATACACACAAATGTTGCAAACTGCTTGCAGAAAGGAATGAGCAAAATGCACAAACAATGAGTGGCCATGGCATTGTGAATCCAATGCAGGACTTTTCTCAAAGGAAGAAGAAAGCCTCAGAGAAAAGTCTTGCCCTCTACATCTTTTGAGACAAAGCAGACAGACGTTCGCAATTCCTCATTTCTCCAAGGGAATGCATAATATCTGCTACACATGTATTACCATAAATGCCAGCCACTTGCCTTTGAACGTATGTTAATCAATGCTACCCATGCACATGTACTTTCCGCAAAGAGGCTCTTAAAGTTGTCTCCTCCCCTCTTCCCTTTATTGATGTTCCCTCCCCCCTCCCCCCACAGTGTCCCAACTCTGGGCTGGCCAAATTGACGCAATCAAATTATCCGAGTGATAATTTCCGCCACATCTTCGGCCTGTTTGTGTCAAGGGGAACGCCGCACTCCAGCGCACGTCGATGTGAGGACCGTGAATACTGACTTTGCTCCTTGGCAGAAACAGTAATCCGTCGTTATATTCTTTCACCCACGAATAAATGGAAAATAAAATACTCTAAGCTTTCTCTGTTCAACTTTTTCACCCCCCCCCCCAAAAAGAAAACCACCCCAATAACATTGTTCATGTATTTTTAAACCCTGCATAAATTCATTCTGGGTCTTTTGGGCTTATCTGCCACTTCTGTGAAGCGGAAAAGTCATGCAGTTTCTCTTTTAATCCATGGAATATTCTTACAAAATGATCGTATACTGTACATTATGCATCACCTATTTTCAAACCAAGGAAATTGGAGGCTTTCGGCTTTGGCTTTTCAGAAGACACGGCTTTGAACTAAGTCTTCAAAGCTTCATCCAAGGGAATAAAACCCATTCAAACAAACCAGTCATTGTTGTGCATGTATTTGTGCAGCGTTGAGTGCGGTGACCATCCACGAGACAGGATGGAATGGGTAGTGGGTACAAAGAAACAAAGGAAGCCCACATTGCAATGGAAATAAGTCTAGTCAATATCAGTGTCTACATGTATGTGTGGGGGGAAACAATAGCAAATGATTTCCACTGACTCAATGCCGATACAAATCTATCTGATTCAAAATGCAATGCATAAAGCTTGGGTTTCATCAACCCACTGCCTGCAGAAGCAATGTACTGCAATTTGTCCCAGTCGTCTGCAATAATGTAAGAAACGTGTGCTCGACATGGATGCACGGAGACCTTGCCCGTTATCCAATGGCAGATTTCCAACTTACAGTCGGGATTTTTCTCCACAAATGCAAAGTAAACACAGGAAAATTGATGAAGTACATGTATTAGTACACTGAACCGCATTCAAGCACTGTACATGTACTTTGTACAATGAAAAAAGAAAAGAAAATAAGGGGATGAGGAGGATTAAACAGAGATGGAACATCCGAGGTCAATTTGAAACATGTGGGTTGAACTGATCATTGTCAGCCATGGCCACGGCCAGCCATTAACATGCAGCAGTTGCAAAAATAGCAAGCGGCGGGGGACCAGGCTGACCTCTGCCCATCTCCTCCCAGTTGCCAACAAAATTACCGCCAGTAATTTGTGTCAACAACCAGGCCCTGTTCAGCATGAGTGTGCACGCACTTACATGCAGCACGCAGGCACTTGGCTGGTCCTAGCAGTCTGTCCACTGCCAAGATGGGAAGTGGAAGTTAAGAATACTGAGAAGCCAAATGCACTCAGGAGTTCTTAATGCACACGGAAAGGGTCACGGTCAAGCACATGGTCACTGGAACTAATGAGGAAAGAACCGCTTTTTAGAAGAGAGAAAGGAAAGATATCGCGGATGCCACAGAGGCGTTCTCCCCGCAAGGATTCCTGTTCATAGAAGATCTCCCTGAATACATGAATGTTAATGTTCACATAATGTACACTGTATGTATGTACATGTACTGTACATGTAAGTTCACTGAATTATACATGTGCATGAAAGTGCATTAGTACACAGTACATGTATCCTTCCTCCATGGTACAACCATGATTTAAAGTGCATTGCAAATTGTCTGGCTGCATTTTGAATTTACAATGTCTAAATCTGCAAAGTACTGTACAGTACCTGTACATGTATAGATGCACAGTAACAGAATTTCAATGACAAACCATCTGGGGCCCAATTTCGCAGAGCTGCTTAAGCAAGGAAACCTGCCTACATGTACATGTACTGTACATGCAGCATGAAAATTTGTCCTTGATACAAGATTGCCAGCTATATTTCAATTGATGCTTGCTGCACTCGACTTGTATTCCTATCATGGGTGCTTAGCATAAAACACAAGTGGTACTTTGGCTGGCGACCTGATGTTATTCAGCAGGGCTTTTCATGCTTAAGCAAATTTTGGTGCTTAAGCTGCTCTATGTACATGTAATTGGCCCCTGACCGCAAGCTCTTCAGCTCACCACAGTAACCAGCCGGCCCCTTTATCCAAAATTCTGAAGAGACAGTTGCGCACCCATCAGCCTGTGGAACAAGTCTTGTCGAGGTCGAAATATTAGGCCCTGTATATTTTTTGGAGTTCTGGATTTGGGCCATTTAGAGAACTTTAGACATCGTTATAAAGTGCCTCTAAGACAATTATGCACGTCAAAAGAACGCAGACTCCAGGGGCGGGAACTGAATTTCACACACACACCCACACAGTCAGGTACATGTACAACTGTACCCGTTCCAGCGATTCAATCATTTTCTGGACCGGAATTGACTTTGCAGGCAAACCTCTGCCAGGGGACAGCCTAAGAGAAGGGCATCAGGAATTGAGATTGCAGGAATAGAGAAGCTCAATGACAACAACCCACCCCCCCCCAAAAAAAAAAAAAGGGAATAAAAGGACAGAGGGGACAGGGAGAGGGAGAGAAGAGAGAGAGGAAAGGGTTTGGTGACATTTCCTGAGGGAGGAAGCGTTACTAATGTGGCCTAGGATTGAGTTACCCAGGATGGGTCTGTGAAAAGCAAGTGCAAGAATCTGCTCACCTGGGGAAGTCAAGCGAGGAAGGGGGGGGGGTGGGCAGGACCTCACGAGGGTGGAGAAGAGAGAAAAATTTATAAAAAGAAATGATCGAGGTGAGGCAGAGAGAGTGCCGCATACCCCCTCCCCCCAAAAAAACCTTTCATAGGCTGGAGACGGTAATATCCCTTAACTGTCTGTGATGGCTTGTGACTTGCACGGTACATGTACATGTATCCACTGTGACAAGTCGCGGCATGTATGCATGATACATGTACATACATATGTTCATGTACAGGGGGTACATGTGTGTCAGGGAATTCAAATTCAGCTTTTTGGCCCTGTCACCAAATGAGAGTTGAAATCGTCTATGACCACCTGAAGGCCTTCCCCTAACTTTGAAACTCACAACAATAAAAACAGTATTTTTTTTTTTTTTTTGGGGGGGGGGGGGGGTTTCCGCAAGGTATTGAAATCTTTATTCAGTCATGGTCTTGCGTGCAAGGCCAGTTGAAAAATTGACCGGCCAGTTTAAATTGGAATCAGGCAGGCTGGAAAGGTGGTAGTAAATGTCAAGATCGAACGCTGCATGTTGTACACGTACATGTACATGCACATGCACATGGGAGGGTTGCTTTTTGTTCCCCGGCAAGCCACATCCAGAGCTGATGAAGTTTCAATTCTTTTGTGATGAAAAGCAAAACCGCACACAAAATTCTCATTCACAATCTTCCCATTCAAAAATGTACTAGGGTAAGGAACAAAACTATTGCTCTACTCAGTGCAGATTGTATTCAGAAGGTGAGATACATGTACCGGTATTTGGGTTTCTTCAAGCTCTTATATTTTTAAAATCTTGTTTCAATTTCAATTCCACTGCATCAGGTACAGTATGCACTATGCAGTATGCAGTACATGTACATGTATACTGTACAATCAAAGATGACTGTGTGAAAGATCCTGCATGGATCAAACTCCCAGGCCCTCTAATTTCATTTTAAGATGTTTAGATTTCCCTTCTTTAATACATGTACATGTACATAGAATTTTTATTTCACTGTTAATGATTCTGCCTTAGAGAAAGGTCCTGAGCACAGTGTAGTGCTTAAAACAATGTAAGATTGAAACATCCAGCCCCTCTAAATGTTTGATATATATCAGTATTCATTGTGGTCATTTTTATTGTCAGTAAGCAGTTACAAAATTTGTGCTTATTATGATGTTTTTGGTGAAAATTTGAGTAAATTTTACATGTATGAGGTACATGTACATCGTGTACATGTACATATATACATGTAGGTTGTACACAGAATGTACATTTCAAGAACTGATAATTGGGCCAAGAGTACTGAAGCAAAACCCAAAGGTTGACCCTCCTTCAAACCCTGCCCAGACCACACTTCAATGACAACTGACCACAGATCCTAAACAGAGTAACAAAACCAAGTGTGTTGAGCGGTAACATTTTCAGATGGCTGGGGGGTTGCCCAGAATAGTGCAACGACCCACAGTGGAAGCAAACCACAATACGCCAGAGAATTCCTCCTGACCACAGTTTAAAAACACATGTATGCAGCAGGGCAGTAGAGCACTAGAGGGACTGAAAGGATATTAACCTGTACACAAACCACAGCTATTTAGAGCAGGCCACAGTGTAAGTGAGACATTAGCCATACATGTACATCATGTACATACATGTACATGTACATGTACATGTACATGTGTATTGTGTACATTGTACATGTGCACATGTACATGTACATGTACATAGCTGCAAACCACAACACTTATCCTCAATAATACTGTACATGAACATTTACACCAAGGCTGTGTGTACATGTACGTACATGTTAATGAGACAGCTACATGTACATGTAGCTACAGTATGAGTGTCTACCCATCAGTGCTGATCAATAGGCCTACAACTGTACATGTATTTCAACTCACTCCATCCAGCAGCACTGTCACTGAGCTGCCTCAATGCTATCGAGCTGGCTAAGCCCAGCACCACACAGTTTGTGCGATATTGATTTTTTTAGGGATCTCCCTACCGCCAAGACCATTAGTGTTTGTGAGGTTTTGAAGCAGTCTGCAGTTATTCAAATGAGGGAGTGTGTGGGTAGGGGGGGTTTAGGGGGAGGGGTTTAGGGAGAGGGGGAATGGGGAGTAAGGAAGGGCCTTCATATGCAAACACACTCAAAGGGGCAAAGCAAAAGGTGGGGTCTGTGTGTTTCAACATTCCCAAGCATAATCCAGGGCCAAAATTTACTCAGGGGGATTTGTCCCGCCACTCGTTGATCGTTACTAGATAATATGGTTATAGTGTGGGTGAGTGCTACAATGCTTACATGTATGCCAGCTACAGTATCTACATGTATCCTCAGTAGTCTCTGGCATAGATCTACGAGTACCCTGGGAAATTGAAAGTCCAGGGATTAGAAATATTGGGGGAATGGGGCTTCATTCTTTGCTTGTTGTATTACTCTGAGGTCAAAGTCTGCCATTTCACCACGCGTATCAAGAGTTTGATGTTTGTTGCACCAAAGTCCACAAGGAACACCCATACATGTGCACAGTGTATTACTTCTGACATTCTGAAGGGTTGGTCGGCCCATCTACAGAGTTCTCGACCACGTCCAGCGGTCGGGAACTCGTGACATGGGGAGTTAGAACTACTGCGAGCGCATGAACCCCCTCCTCTGCCAGCCTGTCGAAAGCCGGTTTCCTCTTCCCCTCACTTGAATCCCAAACCCAGTGCTTCATTACTTACGGGCGATGACAAGAAGCAGGAGCCCAAAGGAAAATTGTTTTCGCACCGTCAAGAGAAAAACAAAATTGGCCAGCCCAACAGCGGAACAATTGACCGGCAAATAACTCTTCCCAAGGAGGTGTCAATGCACAGGGTCTTGATTTACAGTGCAGCATGCCTATACTACAGTATATAGTAGTGACCGGTTGAAGTCATCCCATAGCATCAAGGGGCCCTAGACTCAAGGTGGTTTGGCGAGAGATAGGAAGGGGTGGTTGGACACAGCGCGGCCCCGTGATTTGAGCTCGCCGGCAGGCGCTGACGGGTGACAGGTCAATAGCGTCAAGGGGGCCGGCCAGATTAGGGGGGAAAGAGCTGGGTAATGGTCGCGTCCAGACATGTTGAGGACTTGTCAGTCACAGCTCCATCCAAAACTGCCATGCGCTGAAGGGGAAAACACTTCATCAATTACGGCCACTTCCATGTAGACAGTATTTGTGCATCAACATTTTCAGACTGTTTGCGTTCATTAACCCTAACTCTACACTGTACATGTACAGGTACCTGAAACCCCCAAATTACCACAGCCACATTTGATGTTAGTGCGAGGGCTATCAATCCCCGCCACTACATGTACATGTACATACGTACATGTACACCATCTGTTACTGAAAATGTCAATGCCAGCTTGTTTCCCTATTAATCAATTTGAACTAAACTCTTCCAGACTGCTGAATATGTGTACATGCAATGGCTAGACATAATGGCAAGTACCGGTAGGCATTCAGCATTCAGCAATGCATGCTATACTTACAGTATCAACAAATGACTAGCTGTCAATACTGTAGGTACATGTAGCGACACAGCAATGGATCGCCCTGCCTATTGCTTTATATCAAGCATCAGATGGGCAATTTCTGATTGATACAGATTATTGTCTCAGGTCGGATGAGCGGCCTACTTCAATATTGTTTGCATTTTCAACTCAGCCAGCGATTAACTCAAAGTCAATGCAAAGCTCAAATGGTATTATACACATGAACAGAGTTTGTGTTCAAAAGAGCCAACCAAGATACAGTGAACATGTACATGTATACATGTATGCACATGTACATGTATAATGTACATGTACATGTATGTAGAATTGTTGATGCACTTTATATAGCAAGTACATGTACACTGTACATGTACATGTACATGTAATGTACCACTGGATGTGCCGTGAATAACCATCTATAATAAGCAGCAAGAAAAAAAAAAAAAACCACCAATAACTACATGTATACATTTTGACGACAAAATTTAATTATTCTGGTTCTACATGTACATGTACAGTAATTCATGGCCAGGTACATGTACATGTACAATGTAATTACACATGTATCATCCATCAAGGCGTCAACAATCCAGAGCTGTTAGTGTGAAGCACTGTGTACACAATGCGCAGCAAGCACCCATGCGCTTCAGTGCAAATGGTAAGACTGCCATCCACCCAATAAACATTGGACACTGCATTTATGAAAACTAAACCTAGATTTTGTTTGTTTAAATTAAATAAACAGGATTAGGACGTGGGGAACTGCACAGAAAAATCCAACAATTGCTTGCAAACCTTGTGACAATCGCGCCAGCAACACAATAGTTGAATCCAACGACACCCCACCCACCCACCCAGCAACCCCCGAAAAATTATCATGTTGTCGTGGCAACGACAGAGGAAAAAAAATTGGCTCGACACCTCTTTATCTGATTGCACGGACTGCATGCTTTTGTAGAGAGCTGTCCAATTTTTGAATACAGGGCATGGTTTCTTTGCATACATGTACATGTAGGTCTCGGCCTCGGTGCTTCTTGTGCATGGGAAGGATGTGGGATTATTCCTTTCTCTGAAGGTCAGATAAAATGTCTGAGGGGTTTGACTTGTCCTCGGTAGGAAATGGTAGAGGGAGAGGGGGAAGGAGGAGAGGGAAAGGGAGACTGAAAGGGACTAGGAGACTGAGAGGGAGAGGGGAGAAAGGCAAGGAAGGGGGAGAGGGAGAGGGGAGAGAGGCGAGGAAAGGGGAGAGGGAGAGGGAGAGGGAGAAGGAAAGGGAGATGGACAGGGAGATGGAGAGGAAGAGGGGGAGGAAGAGGGAGAGGGAAAGGGACAGGGACAGGGAGAGAGAGGGGGGACAAGACAGGGGGGCAGGGAGAGGGATAGGGAGAGGGATAGGGAGAGGGAGAGAGAGAGGGAGGGAGAGAGAGAGGGGAGAGGGACAGGAAGACTGTGAGGGAGAGGGACAGAGACAGGGACATGGGGAGAGGGACAGGGACAGGAAGAGGGACAGAGAAGAGAAGGGGAGAGGGAAAGGGATACGGACAGCCTGGACATGGACGGGGAGGAGAATGAAAGGAACCTCCCTGCTCAGATTCATGTCACATTCATTCCCTTGCTGCAGACATTACTAGCAATGGAGCAACTCAGGCACAAGAAAGACAGCCACATAAATTGAATTCATTGGCAAGATGCATGCACCCACAAGCACACGCTGCAAGCCCCGACTACCATAGTAACGCACCCCCGCCCCCTCTCCCGAAATCCATCTTTGAGATTCAGAAAAGATCCTCTGTTGTCAAGGCTATATAAATACAGTACATGTACACGTATATTTGTACATGTAAAGGGCAAGGTATCGGTGGCCTTCAGAGAGGCATTTCGTTGGAGAGATATCACCACAGTGCTAGACTCAAATGTGTCACATTGCACCACTGATCTGCATTCATTGTTAACCCAATCCAATACTAAATACATGTACTTACATGTACATTTTGTACATGTACACGTACATGTACAGTACATCCAATCATATCAAATGTATTGGTATTAACACCAGTTGCTTGAATAAAAATAGCACACAAATGTGTAGTTGAAAAAGTATTTCATAAGAGCTATAATAATATTTTTTGCCATTAGGGATTATAATTTGTATATCCCCCTCAAAAAAAGCCCAAACATGGCGTTGTTCATAACATTAATGAGCTGCATGAGCAACGTGTGTATTTTCAACCATGGGATCACCTACGCCTATTGATTCGTGCACGGTAGCTTTCCTTTCTTCAAATATCTAGGTGCATTTGAAATCGATGCCTCCTCTCCCCCAGGCAAAATTGAAGCCATCTTTCTTCTGGAGCAACCCAATGACTCCCAAGGAATTTCAGGGGTAAACCGATGCTTCGTCAATCCGCATCTCAACTCACCCCCCCCCCCCCCCCCCCCCCCCCCCCCTTGGAGAAAGGGGAGAGGAGAGGGGAAGTAGGACAGGCCTGGATGAGACAGATGAATTTTGATGTCATCCTGGGTGTCTTTTTTCCTGTGCTGGTGGGGATGCATGGGGGAGTGGGAGAATGGAATGGGATGCTGTGTTGACATGGATACAGCCAGCCAGCAAGGCAGCCAACCAGAGACAGCCAAACCAGCCAGCAAATCAGCAAGACAGCCAATCAGCCAGACAGCCAGCCAATCAGCCAATCAACCAGCCAATCAGCAGGCCAATCAGCCAGCCAGCCAGCCAGCCAGCCAGCCAGCCAGTCAGCCAGTCAGCCAGCCAGTCAGCCAGTCAGCCCCAGCCAGCCAGTCAGCCCCAGCCAGCCAGTTAGCCAGCCAGCCAGCCAGCCAGCCAGCCAGCCAGCCAGTTAGCCAGCCAGTTAGCCAGTTAGCAAGCCAGTTAGCCAGCCAGCCAGCCAGCCAGCCAGCCAGCCAGCCAGCCAGCCAGCCAGCCAGCCAGCCAGCCAGCCAGCCAGCCAGTTAGCCAGCCAGTTAGCCAGCCAGCCAGCCAGCCAGTTAGCCAACAAGTTAGCCAGTTAGCCAGCCAGCCAGCCAGCCAGCCAGCCAGCCAGCTACCCATCAAGGCCCATTCTATTAGTTGTTTTACCTTCAGCTTGGCATATTTCTCCCTCCATCCTGCCCACAGACAAATGCATTTTTTTCCCTCCAGCTACTACTCCAATCAACAGCCAAACAATAGAAAGATATTTCCCCCGTTTCTGCCACATCAACTGTGCACAGCACTTGTCTGATAAAAGATTGCAGTCATAGAATATGAGCAATTGCTCCCTCTAGTCTCTCAGCAACTGTGTGTGTCTCTCTCTTTATAAAAAAACAAAAAACAATCCCGACTCAGCCAAGTTGTAGCTGGCAATCAATACCATTACATCAATATTTAGTGGAGTATCACATGGCAATCACTTTAGACGGTGAGCAGCCCCCCCCCCTCCCCCACCATCTCCGTCAAAAGGCAGCATCGCTACGCCGTAAATGGATGTAAGTGACTGCATATGGAGCTACATGTATATGGACACACGTGTACATGTACATGTACATGTACTGTACTGTAGCTCAGTGTACAGTAAACATCTCGTCAATATGAAATGGGCTCCCCTCCTCCCTTCTCTCCTCTCCTCCCGAACGGGTCAATATGTCAGATGGCCGAGTGCAGCTAACCATTAAGACTGCTTCAGAATTGAGAGTGACGGGAATATGCCGCATTTGACACGGACAAAGAACACTGTCTTTGGGTCTAACCTTGTAATGAAAAAATCTGGTCAGGGAAAGAAATGCGAGAATAAGTTCAACACTTGAACAGGAGCAGGTCTACATGTACATGTAGAATAACATTCATTAAAAAAAAAAAAACATACAAAAGAAAACTAATAGGGTAATTTTTCCTGTATAAGTTTTCAGTGCCCATGACTGCCAAAAACATTTTTGTTTTGGGGTGATTTTTTGGGGTTTAAAATGTGCCAAGGTCAAAATTTGCTAAACAATCAGAAACAGAAGGTTGAAGCGCCTTTGTTTAGAACTGGGGACAATGGAGGCGGCCAGATTCGGAGGGCCAGACCCACAGAAACGCCAAATTCAGAGAACCCTGCACAAAGTGATTACTAAAGGCCGTGTCACACTGTCACATGTGGCTATTTGCAGCGTGTCAAATCCAGAATCTCCACAGAGAAAGCCACTCATCTTTAAATTTTGTTGGGGTGAGGAATTATAAGGACCTGACATTTCCATCCTTGAAGGCCTTTCTCAAAGGCGTCTGCTGGGATTAAAATGTCCAGCCAAGATCAAACATTTTAGAAATTTCACTTAATGACTAGTGACCTTCAAGTTGTTCTAATTAGTAACCTTGGGGGTTTGAAGAAAAACAAAATTGTGTAACAAATTTTTATTTTCCGGAAAAACAAAAATGTTGAGGGGAGGGGTTATTGTGAAAAATATCAAGAGAAAAAAAAATCTTTATTACTTCTTTATGCAATCTCTCCCCTTATAGTCAAGTATTGACAGCTCTTGAAAACATTCCATCAAAGTGACCAAACGTGTCTAGAACTCTGCCCCAAATTTATTGATTTTACATATTTACATTGTAAGTGTCTAAGGAATATTTGCCTATGCAATGAAAGGCGCACAGTTGTACAGGCAATGTTCAGTGAACGAATAACTGTGTACACCACCCATAGTAATGATGAAATACAGCAATATACACGGTACATGTACATGTGTATGTATGTACACTGTACATGTTGTATGACTCGGATAGTTGCTGTGATTTTGCCTGTCCACGCATAAACATCCAGCAGCATTGATTCAGACACAATTTGCATGCCCCCTGTGCTGGTGAATGAATCCGGGTTCTTTTGTTCCTCCCAGGTCAGACTTGCTTGACACTGACAGACATAAAAAAACAACAGGGGAAAATAGATCACTCTGACGAGGGATTCGGCAAACATTAGAGGGTCATACTGGATGCATTGGTATGCCAGTCATTTTGTCCGCTGACTGTAGTATTAATAGGGAAGAGCCCGGGTAACATTTGACTGGGCTATCAACACGCATGTCCTCAACACTTTCTCTGGCCTGCATTATTTATAGTAATAATTGTATGTAAAAAACAACCCTCCACCATTTTTCAGGAGCCAAAACAGGAAAAAAACACAAATGCGTACATGTACATGTACGTCATATATTGTGTACATGTGCAATTGTGCATTGTACCTCCCACAATAAAGTGGGAAGATACTGGCAACACCCAATCAACCCTGCAGGGAGAGAAAAAAAGGAGGTACCGGATTCCTATACATGCAGCGGGACCCTGGTTTAAATTTAGCTCAGCTATGTCAACAGAATGCAGCTACATGTACATGTACTGTACATGTGTATGGGTGTACGTGTACTGTATGGTGAGGGGTAGAGAGAGGGGAAGGGGAGGGAGAGAGAGGGAGAGCGAGGGAGAGAGAGGGAGAGAGAAGGAGAGGGAGGAGAGGGGGGAGAGGGAGAGAGAAAGGGGGGAGAGAGAGAGGGGAGAGAGGGGGAGAGAGAGGGAGACAGGGGAGAGAGGAGGAGAGAGAGGGGAGGGGAAGGAGAGAGGGGAAGGGGAGAGGGAGAGGGAGGGAAGAGGGAGGGGAGAGAGGGAGAGAGGGAGAGGGGGAGAGAGAGACAGAGGGAGAGGGGGAGAGAAAGACAGAGGGGGAGAGAGAGAGAGATAGAGAGAGGGGGCATGCATAGCCAGTTAATGTAGCAAGCTAATAGGCTTGGGTGGTTGGCTGGTCATGGTGGGGGGGTGATGCTTAATCTTCCGTGATGGGAGTCAGCCAAATTCAGACTAATTCAGTTAGTTATTCATTTGTGCCCATTTCTGAATCCAATTTAGCTGTTTTGTCTGAGGAGAGGAAAGGAGAGGAGAGGAGAGGAGAGGAGAGGAGAGGAGAGGAGAGGAGAGGAGAGGAGAGGAGAGGAGAGGAGAGGAGGGGAGAGGAGAGGAGAGGAGAGGAGAGGAGAGGAGAGGAGAGGAGAGGAGAGGAGAGGAGAGGAGAGGAGAGGAGAGGAGAGGAGAGGAGAGGAGAGGAGAGGACAGGACAGGACAGGAGAGGACAGGAGAGGACAGGACAGGACAGGAGAGGAGAGGAGAGGAGAGGAGAGGAGAGGAGAGAGGAAAGGACAGGAGAGGAGAGGAGAGGAGAGGAGAGGAGAGGAGAGGAGATGAGAGGAGAGGAGATGAGATGAGATGAGATGAGAGGAGAGGAGAGGAGAGGAGAGGAGAGGAGAGGAGAGGAGAGGAGAGGAGAGGAGAGGAGAGGAGAGGAGAGGAGAGGACAGGACAGGACAGGAGAGGAGAGGACAGGACAGGACAGGAGAGGAGAGGAGAGGAGAGGAGAGGAGAGGAGAGGAGAGGACAGGAGAGGACAGGACAGGAGAGGACAGGAGAGGACAGGAGAGGAGAGGCGAGGAGAGGAGAGGAGAGAGGAAAGGACAGAACAGGAGAGGAGAGGAGAGGAGAGGAGAGGAGAGGAGAGGAGAGGAGAGGAGAGGAGAGGAGAGGAGAGGAGAGGAGAGGAGAGGAGAGGAGAGGAGAGGAGAGGAGAGGAGAGGAGAGGAGAGGAGAGGAGAGGAGAGGAGAGGAGAGGAGAGGAGAGGAGAGGAGAGGAGAGGACAGGACAGGAGAGGAGAGGAAAGGACAGGACAGGAGAGGACAGGACAGGAGAGGACAGGACAGGACATGAGAGCCTGAGAGGAGAGGAGAGGAGAGGAAAGGAGAGGAAAGCACAGGACATGAGAGAAGAGGAGAGGACAGGAGAGCAAACCACTTGGATTGCAATATGCTCAGCTGCTGTGACAAGCTTTCAAAACCAACCATCTCGACAAGGCATGAAGACAAATACAGGGGAAACCTTTTGGGCTGATGAAAAAATCCATACTCATCACTGCTGTCAACTCCCAAGGTCGTAAGGCAGCAATGTTCACCTGGCCTGGATGTACATGTACATACCAGGTACAGTTCAGGGTTCCTCCTGAATATTACACTGTGTGGCGACCCCACCTCACACTTTTGATGGGCAACCTCAGGTACAGTTGTGTACATGTATGTACTCTGCATCTCCAAAATTTGCACCCTAGCGGGTCCAAATGATGCTTGAAAAAAGTTCACAAATACAACAGCACCTTATCGTGTTCAAAGGGCTGTTGAGGCTGTTTCATTGCCCATTACTGTACAGTACGGTACATGACTACATGTATGTTTCAAATTGTACAAATTTACATGCATATTCATTCCTTATCCAATTTGTGACCCATTGAAAACCAACATATCCACAAATCTACCCAAACTCATCTCTTTAGTGAATTATTGGTTGCCAACTCAGACTCATATATCGCAGGGAAAACCCTGATGTGCATAACACGCTCTGCTAAGTGCTATAGAGCCAGATTTCCTTCTTCCTTTCTTTTCCCCCATGACCATACTGCATTGTACGTACAGTACAGCATTATTTGTACAGGGGCTGATATTATGTGGCACTGGCAGAGAGGCATAGGATAGAAAGAAGCAGGAGACAGTGCAAGGATGGCAGTGCAACAGTCTTTTGTTTGGGGCTGATTGAACCGGTTGGGAGGGGCAGGTGGAAGTCAATGAAAAATTCAGCAAGGAGGACCTTGGTGCATTACTAATCTTCTGCATGAAAACTGCACTGCCATAGGGATGTACATGTACTGTAGGCGGGGAGGAGTGGAAGTGATATTGCAGCTACAGGAAAGGGCATACCTGTTTGGAGAGCAAACATGTGCCGGACATCGGTGAAAACACACAGTATTGGGCTGACTTAGTCATTTAGTGCAGCAATTTGAATGTCAAGTTGACATGCCGATCGAGTTAATAACTTCCATTCAATCTGCCGAGACTATTGTGGTTGAACCTCTCCTGTACTGTCGTCTTCTAACCTTTTTTCTTTCAAATTTGTGTGAAATTACGGCAGAGGACACAGTCCTGGAGAAAAGTCTACCTGACAAGAGACTACTGTACATGTACATGCCAAACAGAGGCATTTAAGGTGAAGCAACATCTCGTCTTTCTCCCAGTTTTGCATAGCATGACTGTGTTAACCTCTTCTGGATTCTAAATATCACAAAACCACTGGACTCATTAGACTCATTTGACAATTGGTGACTTTCTGAAGGGTGTAGAATGTCTACTTCTATCAATGAACTTCTGATAACACAATGATCTCTTTTTGATAAATCTTTCCACAAACAGATCCAGCAACTTCAATTTTTTAACAGCCAAATTTTTTTTTCTCATTTCTTGGGGGAGGCACATCTAATTCCATTTCCAGAGGAGAAAATGTTTTGGTATGCAACAAATAGGATTTGACTTCATCCCTCCCTTTGCACTGGTAAAAGGCGGCAGAGTTTCGGTAGGCCACAGCCACGGCCACTGCACTGACATCTTTCAAAATGCTTTGATACAGATTTTTAGCTCTGCCACATACCGGTACAAGAAATGTACAAGTGCTCCTTTGTCGCTAAAATTCTGCCATCATCCTACACTGGTGCATGAAGCTCGGCTAATGCTATGGAGTGCTGACTGAAAAATGTACAGTCTACATGTACGTGCATGTACGTGTACAGCGTATATACTGTACAATTATTTAGAGATATTGCATGAGTACCGGTACATGTAAATGTGCATTTCCAGTCTCCACATCAGTTGGTTGAACTGTGAGTGCAGACATTCATGTTGATGGGTGATGCACATAAAAATGCCATCAACTGCCTCAGCCATGCAGTCCTTCATGCACACGAATCTCCCTGTGCAATGCAATGCAATAGCGAAACACACACACCCTTGGCTCATTACTCACCACACTGGACTATCTGGGTTTTTTTAACAGCAATCGTCCGAGCCAGAGAGATCAGAGATTTCCAGAGACACAGGCGGCGGATACTGCAAGGTGAACGTGTACATGGCATTCGACGGACAATGACACAGGGAGGTCGGATAATGAAAGGCCATTAACAGCCCCTTCCCATGCACTACTGTACTGGTAGTGGTTCCAAACCCGCCGTATACTGTACGTGCACAAGTAGATCTACCCTTATGATGCTTGCGTTCTAGTATAGTACATGTACCAGTACGTAGAGTCGGGCATGTACATGTACAGTGTACATGTACTGTACGTATACGCACTGTGCTGTGTTAGCCTGTCGTTGGCAACACAGTTCTCACAGACACACACACACAATCAGTAGGGAATGAAAAGGGGGCCCCAATGGTGGTGCATCCACCACTCCAGCCAATCAGAATGCACACAGCGTCACAGTCTATTGTACAAGGCCGGTCATGACAGATTAGGGCACCTCTAACTGTACACTGTACATATACATGTATGTATACGCACAGTCCATGCAGGGGAGATAGCCCCATAGCACTAACTGGTTACCAGATTATAAAACTGACTATCCTCACTCAAAAGGGGAGCAGCGTAATCCCAGCTAAGCACATACACCACAGAAGAGACAATCCATTCCCTGCTTAAACCTACACTGGCTGATCAACACACAGAAAATGGTGGGACGGAGCTTACCTGCACAAGGAAAAACAACATAAACTTGACTGGATTATTTGGGGCGACTCAATGGTACATGTCTGCCCACTGTGTATGCAGACAGCTGAATGCTGACTGGCCTGTGTGTGAGCAAGTACTGTAGACCTTACATGTACGTACAGTACATGTATGCTGCATGCAATGGCCCTGTACTAGCTTGTGCAGGACCCCCCCCCCAAAAAAAAACGCATCTCATTATCTTGTTTACCCTGCATGCTCGCTTGCTCTCTGAGTCTCTCTCTAGCGCACTCGATGGCAAGAGTATAATGTACAGTACATGTACATGTGCACAGGGCTGAGCAGGACCTGCCTGACTGGGCAAAGATCATGACCTGTGACCTCGCCATGCTAATGAGCAAATATTTCTGGCTGGGTTATTCCCCCAGGGTTGTCTTGTGGTTTCATTATGACTGACTACCACATACTGTACATGTACATGTACATGTACCGGGTGCATGTACATGTATGTACATTGTACATGTACATGTACAGACCAGCGGCGGGCGGTGGCAGGAGGGGGGAACCCAAAATCCTCCTCCTCTCTCGTCAACATTTTCTTTTTTCGTCGCTCCGAGAAAACATATCTCCTAAAATTTAGTGGGCCTGACGTTTCGATCCTAGCAGGACCTTTCTCTGCCTTTGAGAAAGGTCCTGCTAGGATCGAAACGTCAGGCCCACTAAATTTTAAGATTTACATTTTGGTAATTTTAGTCAGTAAGCAGTTTGCAACATTTTTGTATATCACCTTAAAACATATCTCCATGCACTTTTCTGCCTCCTGTCCTGGTGGTATGGACTGCTATTCAATTCTGGATAACATACTGTACATGTATTTGTACTCGCTTCCAAAAAGGTTTGGGTTGTGTACTAAACAAATTTGTGTGTGGATGACAACTCCCCCATGTGCAAATAATCACCAGTAGTCTCATTTCAAAAGGCATTCTGCCAGAGCCCTGATTATGGGAGTGTGATATTTTCTGTTTGATGGGCAAATACTCGGTATAAACATGGAGGAGCCTCCGTGGTAATTGGTATCAAACACTACATTGTATGTCACTGTGCAAATAATCTGTTTACTGGGTTTATTTTTTAGGGGGAGGGTGTACTGTTACACTTACAGTACAAATATCCTTTCATGGGCATAGTACTAGTACAATGTAGTACTGTACATCTTGCTGAGTCTAATGACTGAGAGAGAGTGAGAGACTGAGACCGAGACCCAGTTGAATTTATTTTCCAAAATAACAGTTATTTTGATTTTCAAAATGGCAGGCTCTCGTTAGGTACATGTACATTGTAGCCTGTGTAGGTGTATGGTACAGTCACAGTGTACTGTACATGTACTAGGCCTACAGCATGTCTGCCATTTGTAAAAAATAAGGCTCACTAAAACTGTATTCGATTTGCAACTTGGAAAAGAAATAGTATACTGTACATGTAGTTGGTTACAGTAATTTGAAGATCTTTTGGTTAAAATCCAGATGGTGGTACAAGTTATACCATAACTACTGAATCTTAATTGCAGTACAGTGTACATGTACAGTACATGTACTGTACATGTACATATACGTGTACATGTATGTATTTACAGGTACGGTACATGTACACAGTAAAGTGACTTTCATTGAAACAGAAAGGGTTTGAAACTAAAAGAATGTTTTAGCAGATAGTAATTTCCCATGAAAAAACATAGTACATGTGAAAATAAATTTAGCAAAAGTCAGCCTTTCTCAAAAAGGCATTGTCTTTGAGAAAACTCTAACTTACCGTACATGTACATGTACATGTACATGTATGTAGCCTGTAGGCCTACCCCCTGTACATGTACATGTACCGGTACTGTACAATACATGTACATGTACATACATGTAGATCAAAATGTCAGGCCCTAATAGTTATACATGTTCATGTACTGTACGTGTACATAATGTACATGTACATGTACATGTACATTAATTTGTTGATGAGATTTACAAATTTTGGTACAGTACTTTAAGTCAATAAGCAGGGTTATTTGTACAAACATTGTGCTACATACTGTATATTGTATGCACTTGTAGTGTACAATGTAAACCGTTAGTTGTTACATGTGTATGTACATTGTACATGTACAGTGTATTACACACATGTACATACAGTACATGTACATGTACATGTACTGTACATGTATATGTTATACATGTACAATGTACACGTACATGCACTGTATGTGTACAGGGGGTACATGTACATGTATGTATTAATACATGATACATGTACATGTACCGGTACATGTACATGTACAGTACAGGTACACCTGTACATGTACAGTATGTAAATGTACCAGTACACATTTTACGGTAAATGTACAATACATTTGTACATGTACAGTATGTGTTGTACTGTACATGTATGTCCAATGGCAAGGTACAGGTACAGTAATTTGGGGGTTTACATACAGTAGTCTAGTGCCAGCTTGATGCTCTATCTTAATAATGCATGTACATGTACATGTACATGTACATGTAAATGTACTGTAGATGTACTTGTACATGTACAATGTACAATGTCCATGATGTACATCAGTGTTATAGCTAGGGTATTTTTAGTGGTGGTTCAAATTTCACCAACAAGAAGTCGCTCTCGTGAACGAAGCCTCACGATTAGCGACTGCGGTCAAAATGATAGCAACAAAACTTGTATTACATGTACTGTTAAATTAAATTAATTAATCACATAAAAATGATTAATTAATTAATCAAATTAACTTTACTGCAAGTTTTGTTGTTAGTCATGTACAGTGTATAAATAATTTATTAACAGGTAAACTGAACAACAAAACTTGAAGAATAATGTACATGTACATGTTTGAATTGACTGTGAGTGCACTCGGTACATGTGGAATGATTAGTAGACTTTTGCCAGCCCTTACAGTTGTTTTCTAACAAATAAACTAATGTTTATTACAGTTATACTAGCGATGTTTCAAGTATCGCGGTCAACTAAAGTGTATTTTCCAAAATTCTGGAAAATTTGAGAAGGATTTCAATTTTTCATTCATTTCTTGAGATATCGGAAGTTGAAATCTTTAAAATCGCTCCGTGCGGCCGCGGTAGATCGAGCCAAAATGACGGAGAAAAAAAGAGAGTCAAACTAGCGTTTTTCGACCGCCGTCCAAATTTGTCAATTTTACCCTCAACTTGAAGCCTGTATTCTCTGATTTTTATTCATACATTTTGTACCACTATCAAAATTAATAACGAAAGGAATAATATTAAACTACGCGGAAACAACATTCGGAGACAAACGATGAAAGTAGCGTATTTTAGTTATGACCGATTTCCATTCGCAACGTTACCGAGGTTGGCAAGTCTAGGTGTGGTTTCCGCCTCTAGGTAAGCCATAGCGACACTACAGGAGCAGTAGGGCCGAAACCAGCCTACGCGCGGCACATGTGACATGACACAACACGTCTTTGCACACACTGTATACTGCACAGTGCACGTGCACAGCGGCCACATGGCTGCATACGCGTTACGACTACGATCACGCTGCGCTACTCAAGCCTGATCGGAACTTCCAGAACAAGTATTAGCGAGACGGTTACGCTACAAAAAAGTACAATTTATTTTACTACCGAAACCAAACATAGATTGGGGTAATAATGGGGTGAACATAGTGCCGGTCGGAAGCATTGTTTTTCACCAGGAGTGGTGGACGGAAATTATCCGTGGTGGTTGGCCCCGTCCACCGCCGACCAGCGTAGCTATAACACTGATGTACATGTACATGTACAGTACCTGTAGATGTGTACAGTGGGAACCTGTGTGGGGGTGTAAGCTACTAGACCTCTGGCTCTTTTCTTTTTTAATTCACCACAGTGAAGGAGGCAGCCCCAACAGTTATGGAAAACAGCCAGACACTCCCAGGGCTATTAGCTGCACAATGTACACAAGTCATTAAGGCAGCATCATGTCAATTAGAGAGGCAGGGAGCTTGTGGCCAGTCTGAGGTCAGCGGGGTCACTCACTGCCCAGTAGTACATGTACATGTACTGTAGTTCACACTGCATGCTTATTGGCTGGGTACATCACCCACACAGTCCATACACATGGGCACCCTCACCTCAGGGGTTAATGCACTCAGGAATCTTCACTCAAGGACTTCTGTCTCCTTCCATTAGTTCCTACTCATCTTGACAAATTCACTACTCAAGCTAGCAAAAAAGGAGAAAAAAACCCCAACAAAACCCTTAACAGGGAAGATGCAATAAATTTCACGCATAAAATATTCAAATTTTGAGCGGTCAAAAAAAGAAAGAAATCAGGTGGCATACATGTAAATGGGGTGGGTACAGATCTGTGAAAAGGAAATTTACACATGTATGAAAATACTGTCACCAACTTTCCTGTCCTGAGAAAGTGATTTGAATTTTCTTAAACTCTTTTTCCCCCCAAATTAATGTGAATCCCCCCAAGATTGTGACTTTTTCTTTTGCAACACATGCAAATCAAGCAATATTGAAATGGATTGAAGGAATAGATGACTTAAAAATGAAATTGTTAACAAAATTTGACTCTTGATAACTGCACCTGCAGCAATCCTGCTAGGATCAAGATGTTGGGCCTCTCAATTGTTTTCCATGGGAACAAAGTGATCGAATATATCTTATTCTTCCTTGATGATAATTTGGCTTATGAATCCAATCAGCCAAGTCAGAATCATGTACATGTACAATCCACAGGAACCCTTCAGACTTAAGACAATAAGATTGACGCAAATGCCAAGGGTTAACCAAGAATATGGCACTAAGCTCCTCTAAGTTGAGGCTGTGTAAATCGATGTGCTTGAGCGCTCTCCTTCAACTTGGGTTAGCAGTCTAAACACAATCAGGCTCCATTCCTGCCTGCCTCTCTGTGTTTACAGGTTAAGCCTGCGCAGGGCAAGGCCTCTAGGCAAAGACACTGTGGATTGGACCAGCAACATCTACATGTACATTTGACTGTACAAGGGAGTGAAGGGACTACTGTTTTGGGACTACTGAGCGAGTGGCAATTAAGAGGCTTCCCTGGTTTGCAGGAAGCAGGCTGCCTGGGGAGGGGAAACACAGCTTCCTAATCCAGCTAGTGAAGCTGCACTTCCTAGAGGGAACTACTACAGTACATAGTACTACTGTGCCAGTGCGTGGGCATATGGGAAGTTACAAAGTGTAGCCTAGGCTTCAAGACTGCATTGATATGAAGCAGAGATAGGAGAACTGAACCAGTCAGCATTCAACGAATCCATACATCCACCCCCAACCACACCTATCAGCATTCAACGAATCCATATCCATCCACACCAATCCACACCCATTCACACCAATCAGCATTCAACGAATCCATATCCATCCACACCAATCCACACCCATTCACACCAATCAGCAGTCAACAAATCAATATCCATCCACACCAATCCACACCCATTCACACCAATTAACCATCCGTGAATTCATATCCACGCACATGAATCCACACTCATCCACATCAATCAACATTAAACCAATATGTACATGTACCATCCACACTAAGCCACAGCCATCAGCACTGATCAAATATATGCAGAACAGTACTGTACATATCGACCCACAGCCAGCCGCACCACAACAGTCCACCCTACGTGTACATGCACACACATGTAGATAGATACTATGCCAGGTATGGATCACAGCTGACACAATCATACCGATGCGCTTCATTACCGGGTATCACAGATTAGGTCAGCACTGAAGCCTACAATTTACAGGTGTACATTGTACATGTACAGTACAGGTGTACAGTGTAATGCAATGACCAGTATGCCAATTGCAGACAACTGACCCTTATGGTAAGATGCATAGTAACGGCAATGTCATATCCATGGTTGGTTGGGTCAAGAATTATGCACATACCATATGGTGAATAACCCCATGGTTATGTATGAAAGGTGCAATCAATGGATGTGGTCAGTGGACTAAGTGGTGGGCTTTGAATTTTCGATTCACTGTAGAGTCTACAAACTCCAAGCATCTGGTAGATGCAGTCAGAGCCCAGCTTTCAGATATGCAGCCTTGAAATGGAGACTAATGTGTGGTGCACCACTGCACCTGTGTACAGTACATGTATACATGTACATGTACATGTACTGGTACTGTACATGTGTACACAGTATATGTACGTGTACATGTACATATGTACATGTACAGTTTTCGACGATATACCGGGGTAAGGCCTTTTCTTCAAGCTGACCAATGTGGTCGAAAGCACATGTATCACACTAAAAGAGCTCTCAGTCACTTTCTCCTCACCACAGCCTATTAGAATAATCATGGAGAATGTTGATCAAGCCTGTCACTTCCGTAAGATTACCCGGTTTTGTTGATGTCCACGGCACACCGCGCAGTAGCAGTAAGCATCGTCACCTATTTTCGATGGTGGTGTTTAGTAAGGTGTTCCAGTGCTGCCAAACGCAAAATAAATTCTTAAAATAACTCAAAATGCTGTGTGGCACTGTAAAATTCTTCCCTGTATGTTTTTTGTGTTCATCTTTGGTGGGTTTTTTTTCGACACTGCTTCTAACACTTTCCTCAAATCATTCATAATTTATGCTTAAAACTTATTGGTCTAGTTGATGTCTTCTTCTGTAATATTTTAAAAAACTCCACAATCCTCTTTCTCACTGCTTCTTCAGTTATGACCTTTCCCAATGTCACTCAAGAGACACATTTCCTCCTTCTTGGTACTTTTTCTAGCTGCCCTTTTATTTTTTATATTTTTTTATAAGAGCCTATTATGCCAAGTTACTTTATGTCTTTAAATAATAAATAATACAAAAATATATAAAAAAATATATATAAGCGAGATGCCCTTTAGGAGCCTCCATAGTTTTTACCCAGAACGGACTGCCTCAAGTTGCGTGACATATATTTTTTCTATGTATGTTGGGGTTTGTTATGGTACACTCAGATTTTTGTTAGGACCAACAATAAAGAAAACTGGAGCTTCGAAGCAAATGCCAATTTTGTACCTAGGAAAATAGACCCCAAAAGAGCAACTTATTGAATCACACGAGTTTGGCTTACTGGAAGAGCCTTAACTTTCCACATTTTCGGTGACGGACAAAGAGCAGGAAACAAACCGGAAGAAACGAAGTCTGAGATCGTTATACGGAGTTGTTTTCATCGTGCGATGTGAGTTAGAAGGCCAAGCGCTGAAAACGCGTACCGTCGAAAACTGGGGTTCCCACGATACATGTACATGTACGGTACATGTGTACATGTACATTAATGCACAGTACTGTAAATGTAAGTACTGTACATGACATGTGTACAATGTACAGTACACGTACATGTACATGTACATGTACATGTACATGTACGTGAACTGTACGTGTACTGTACATGTACACAATGTAGTTTTTAATTATGCACCTACCGTAAAGTCAATTTTTATATTCAATTTCAATGGCAATGCTGCTTGTTCTGAGGAAAATTCTGTAAATGTCAAAATTCTATGTAAAAACGCACTGAGTATTAAGCATGTGACCACTGGCCACGATACTATACACGTTTATACAGTATGGCTCTTAGGCAGGCTGTGTACATTATTATACATGTGTGCAATAAAAGCACTGTGTTTATCCATGCATGTGCATGCCTGACAGGTCCCCTTCTCAATTGTATGTACATGTCACTGTCAGTAGTAGCAAGTGCTCTGCAGTGAGGTCGATTCTGTCAGGCAGGAAGTACATGTACCATATTGGTCAAAAAAATACATACTGTTAGTGTACAGGGGTACATGTATGTATGCATGAATGTAGGGGTAGTAGCACAGTACAGTACTGTACGTGTACAGTATACTGTGCATGTACATGTACATGCATGTGCAATACAGTACATGTTCAGTACAGTGTGTACATGTACATGTACAGTACATGTACATGTACAAACATGTACGTATGTACAATGTACATGTACGTCCATGCACAGGTGCATGTAACTGTACAGGTGCATGTACAGTGTAGTAAGGTACATGTACAATGTACATGTACATGTACATGTAAGTAATGTACAATTGTACAGTGTACATGTACATGTACATGTACAGTGTACATGTACATGTACATGTACATGTACATGTACATATACATGTATGTACATGTACAGTATTGTACCGTACATGTCCATATGCAGTACATGCACCTGTACCGGTACATGTACTTCAACACATGTATGTTATGCCATGTTGAAATCTAAATACCGGTGGCATTGTAATTAGGAAATCTGGATGGAACCCACCCCCTTCAACAATACCATTGTACAGGTACATGTACATGTACGCTTTATACAGCATCCATGTACCATTCATGTGTACATGTACAAACATGACAAAGCACTTTGCTATGGACTTTGCTATGAAATCATCGCACACATACATGTACAGTACAGTACTGGGACAATGAGGCAGGTTTGTGCACTCCACTGACATGTCCCATTGTACATGTACATGTACATACGTACAGTACATGTATGTACTGTATACCGATACTTGGATGGAATAATGTCTACTATTCTTGGTTTTTTTTTATCAACTCCACCTCATACATAATGTACCGGAACATGTACTGTGTATGTATGTGTGTCATACATTTTATTGGCGGTAAGATGGGCTTCCTACATGTACATGTACATTGTGCTCATACATGTATGGGACGGGGACCAATCTGTAATACTGTGTCTATTACATGTACATGTACAGGTCTACATGTACATGCACATGTACTGTACTTGTCTACTATGCATGAGGTTTGCAGTGGCAAAACGCATGCATTATCACTCTGGCGAGCGAGTGTTGCTCTCTGAGACCCATTAACTCAGTTTGAATTACCAGTTTAGATGCAGAACATCAGGCCCTCTACTCATTTCGAGATTTTTCTATATCCCCTTCCCAGGTCCCTTTCTGCAGTCTGCATATACATGTAGACCGATTTTCAACATTCCTGTTCAACGACTTTCGTGAAATTGGTCCCTGGGTGGATCCGACCTGACCAAGATTTTGGCTCAAACAGATGCAAGAAAAAGGGCTGTGAAGTGTATCGGATGAGGAAATTGGGCCCAGACCAAGCTTTTAGGCAGCCAGCCGTGCAGCCGTGATAAGCACGGCCAAATAAAAACAAACACGGCCTAATTTTAGCGTCACGCCTTACACTTTTAAGCACAAGCCGTGCAGATGTATACCTTGAGAAAAATAATTATGTATCACTGATAAAAGTGATAAAATACCTTTACAGTAATATTAGCGTGTGTGTAATGTATACATAGAACCAGCACAAGCAGACAGTCGATAAAATAATCTGTTACGATCCTCCATCCCATTCACGATCAAATCACGATCCCATTCACGAACGCACAGCAGAGCACGCACTGGAAGCACTATACCTGCTGTGAAAAGTTGAGTTGTGTCATGTTACACTGCAGCGCGTAGGCTGGTTTCGGCCCTACTGGTCCTGTAGTATCGCTATAGCTTCACCTACAGGCGGAAACCACACCTAGACTTGCCAACCTCGCTAACATCGCGAAGGTAAATCGTTCATAACGAAAATGCGCTACTTTCATCGTTTGTCTCCGAATGTTGTTTCCACGTAATTCAACATTATTCTCTTCGTCATTAAATTGATAGAAAGAAGAGATTCCAGGCTTCTATTTAAGAGTAAAATCGACAGATTTGGATGATGTTTACAGGGTGCGCTCGGCGGTCGAAAAATGCGAGTTTGACTTTTTTCTCCGCCGTTTTGGCTCGATCTACCGCGGCGCCGCGCGCACGGAGCGATTTTGCAAAAATAATATATTCTTTACAACTTTCGATATCTCAACAAATAAATGACAAATCCTTCTAAAAATTTCTACAATTCTAGTAAATACATTTCTTATGCAGAGTGCGTACTTCGGTTGACCGCGAAACTCGAAACATCGCTGGTACAAATGTAATAAACATTAGTTTATTGTTAGAAACAACTGTAAGGACTGGTAGAAGTCTACTAATCATTGTGCACGTGCTGAGTGCACACTGGATCGGACAGCGGTCTTGCACCACGATAAACATCAGCCTCAACGTAAACGTACATGTACGTATACGTGCGCAAATCACGGGGACGAGTACGATCCCAAAAGCCGTTTTTAGAGCAGATGTGTGCGGCAAATGCCTTAAATTTCGGACTCAAAACGTTTGTATTTTCAACTCATGTGAAAAAGTAAAAACAAAGGGGATTAAAATTTCACAGTTTTTGAAAAATCAAAACCGAAAAACCGTCTCCAAGGCAAAAAAAAGAGGGAGAATCCTAGTTCTGACGGTTCGGGAATGACAAACGGCAACTGCATATTGGTCGGAAGATTTTGTGCACAAAATATTGGGCACCAAGGACGATGTTCCTCCTCGGATCTCCCGTCTTTCCACGTCAGGTTAAATATTCGTCATAATTATTGTTTTCATCATAATTATTTTATTTCAACAATGTTGTACATGATTATAATTCCAAACTTGACGTTTGGAATCTTGGCACATTCATACAATCAAATTCTGCAATCGAATAATTATACGAATTCGGTAAATAATATACAATGATCAATCAAATATTCGATTATTCAGCACCCCTAAATGGACCATCTCTGCGTTATGCAATAGGCAATGGATCACGGGTTTCTACATATGCACATTTTAATAAAAGTTCATGTACACGGCCTGCCTTTTTTCATACACACCCTGTTCCACCAATCCTGCCTAAAAGCCTGGCCCAGACAAGAGAAATTTTACCAGAATGCAGATTCGGTTGTGGCCCGTGCACCTTACTGGCTTCCATTACAGACACGCAATTACATGTATGTCAAGCCCACTGCATCATTAGTAAAACGAACAAGTCCATGGAACTTACAGACACACACTCACGTCACCCACACACACAAATTCCCTAAAGAAACAGCAGCGCTGGCTCAATGGTAACGTTTTATGTGACCACACTCCCGGCAATTGTAAGCCCATGCATACCGGAGCCATCCAATATCAATTTCCATCAGGTAAGTGGACCAAAATGATTTATTGCATGTCTACGGTCAGTTAACATCGCCGCACGTACACGCAGGTGCAATGTAGCGGGACCGGGAGATTGCCATACACTCATGCAAATAGACGCAGGTAAAACCTGATCCAATCAGGGGATGAACGATATCCAAGATGCCACCTGTCAAACTTTTCAATTACAAATAAACGAAAACAGAATTTAAAATGGACATACTTTTTGCAAGTCCACTGTCTAGACTGTTTTGGGAGTATTTTCCACATAATTTTCCACATAAAAAACCTACTAATCAAATTAATTAATATCTATGATGAAATGTCGTCTATTTTCATCAACATGTACACAATACTACACATGTACAGGTACCGGTACATTGTACAGGTACATGTACATACTGAAGGAAGAAAACAAGTTAAACATTTCACAGAGAACTGACCTACATGTAGACAGTCATGCCCATAGAAAACCCATAGCAGCATATGGTGCAAGATGTACAGAAAAGATGTACGTTGTATGCCACTAAGTTACATGTACCATATGGTCCCCTGAGTTGAGCCATGGAATCACTGTATAGAAATTGTAAATGACTCCAGGATTCTGAAAAAAAAGTACCAAATTACAACAAGATTTTTCAGAACAACATCACATCTGCGAGTGGTTGGAATTTGGAATGTGTGGTTTTTGTTTCATAGCTGAAAATTTTGGGGAAAAACGTACATGTATTTATTATACATACATGTACATATAAAAATACATGTAGTGTACATGTACATGTAGTACTGTACTGTAGTAAAGTGTTGCGTACTGCTTACTGCCAAAACTATTCAACCCCAAAACTTTAGATGGCCTGAAGTTCAATTCCAACCAGGACCTTTTTCTACCTTTGAGAAAGGTCCTGCTAGGGTTGAAACCTCAGGCCCTTGAAATGAAGTACAATGTACTGTACATGCATACATGTACATGTAGATTAAGACACTGTGTGACTTTCATCTGGGAAAAGGACACTGATCATAGGAATGGCATGAGGTTAGTGATACATACATGTACATCGTGTACATCACCGAATTAATAAAATCCGCTGGAACAGGAACCATTTGCCTTGGTCTCAAGTCTTCCTCATGTTCTTCTTACGAGACTGCTGATGTTAATTGTGTTTCTGGTCGTTCGCCTGACGTATCAGTTATCACGGGGAGGTTGACAACTTGAGCCCCTTCCTTGTGTTAACAATCTGCAGGGAGTTTGCACTTTTGTCGTCCGCACGATCTTTCCTCTCAGCTCTCAGTGTTTGATCTCGCAGTTGTCTGGCGTTGCGGAAAAATAATTCTGCACAGCCTGCTGTGAGGAATCTGACAAACCTGCTGAAATCCCCGGATATCCCCCCCCCCCTGCCCGCCAGATGTGTTCATTCAAACAGCAGAGGCAAGGTGGGACTCCCAGGACTTACCAGCCAGACGCCTTTATGATAGTCATTCGCATGGGCGTACCGTAGATGACCCAAAAAGGTATCAATTGTTCCTTTGATACCAGAACTGAAAATGATGGGATATCCTAGGGGCATGGGCTCTGTCACTGTCACTTCCGTATCCTTTCTTAACGTGATTCAGTAGAATAAATGGATGCGGGAGAAAAAACACAGGTTAGAATTCCTGTTGGCCCTTGCCCAATCGGAATATGCATCAGTTTTTTATAACTTGTGTACAGTACAAACGTACATTTTGTACACGTACAAGTACATGTACATGTACGTACAATGTACACTTTATTAGCCATTCATTTATTCACGACCTGTGCAGACTCCGAGTCAAATTTCAGTGTAACCATTCCTGAAATGCATATTTCAACCATCTGCCACTGGGTAAAAACTTGGGTGTTTTTTTTTTTCCACAATCAGTTTAAGTGTATACGGGTAATTACATTACATTTGAGATTACATTGAGATGGAGTTTGAGTGAAATCTAGCCACTTAATATCCACTCAATAGGTTTATCGGCTTCCGAACAAGAGCCCCTGAAAAAGAACACCAGCAATTTAACACCGCTAACAGCTCTAATACCGAAATGACCATTTTTTTCCCCCTCTCCTCCTTGCTCAACTGTGATGTCCAACATAAACACAGACATGTGCGTGTATAGCAATGCCACAGAGGATCAGGCCTGTGACCAATCAAAGAGGCCCAGGCTGATATCTCCCCCCCCCCTCCTCCTCTCCCCACCACAGCAGCCACTCTGATTGGCTGCAGCCCCGCAGACTATTAATAACCGGCGTAACCTGGTTTGGCTTTCCTGTCGTGAGCGTGATGACGGCGAGCAGGGTGCAGACCCCGACTGAGTAGATGGTTGTGCGTGTGTAGGACTTTGTCCGTGGTACACTGTAGGACTGAGGACTCCCCAAGCATGTATGTACATACACTGTACATGTACATGTATGTACAGTTACTACAGTAGACATTGTACAGTACATGTACAGTACCCAGTACGTAATGTACATGTTTATGTACAGTCTCACTCTATTCATACACAGTGCATGACTGCATGCACTATGTACTGTGCACGTGCACATACTGTACATGTACAAGTACCGGTACATGTACATGTACATGTACAGTGTACATGTACAGTACATACATACATGTACATACAGTACATGTACAAGTACCGGTACATGTACATGTACTGTATGTATGTACTGTACATGTACACTGTACATTGTGTGTACATGTACAGGTACAATATACCTGTCCAACATGTACAATGTCTAGCTTGGCATGACATCAACACTGCTTGCATTGAGCTACATGTATGTTATGGAGGGGCCCTGTGATAGGTGCAGGTACCGTACGTTGTGTACATGTTATGTACTTGTACATGTAACCCAAGCGAGCATGTACACGTACTGTACATGTACCGGTATGTCCACTCCAATGGCTCTGGAATCAATGTTCATGTACCATACGCTGAACATGTACATGTACACAAACATGTATGTATACAAGTGTACATGTACATAGACATTTTTTTGCATATTAATATGGGACTTCATTTTTACCAGTCCAATTGTTCAAAACCTTACCATTTCCATCAACATGTACATTGTACGTTGTGACATGACATGAATACATGTACAGTATCTTCTAAACTCAAATGGATCTACATGTACATGTACATGTAGATCCATTTTACTACCGGTACATGTACTGCAAGTCTCAAAAACACAGCAAGGACAAGCCTGAAATGAATACTGTACATGTACATGTACATGTACAGTACCAGTATGTACATGTACATGTACCATAGGCAATGTACATGTACACAAAGGCTACGTAATAAAGCCAAACAATACATGTACATGTACATGTAATGTACATACTGTACATGGACAATGTAGTATGTGTATGTATGGAAACATACATGTACATGTACCAACAGGCAGCCTGATACGTACACGCTCTGTACATATGTGTACGATGTAATGTACATGTACATGTACAGGTGTACAGTACATGTACATGTACATGTACTTGAACAGTACAATAATGTGTACCGGTATCTTCCTTGCACATTGTGAACATCACAAGCCTCTCTTTTCTTTCGAAGCAGAACACAACCAGAGGTCCCTTTAATGCAGCTGTGCACAAACAAATGAGGGGCCCAGCGATGGGTTAGGAATGAAAGCTCATAACTGAGGCAGACATAAAGGTATTAAAGGAATGGACACCTCATGTTTCTGTCACATGTAAAGTGCAATAATATGCCAAAAATGTACACGTACATGTATTTGATTTCCAATGGAACATGGGCCCATCACCCATTGTACATGTACATGTACATGAACCATGAACAGGGTTTTCAGAACTTTAGTCCAAAATTGGGTCATTTCCAAGGCTGTTTACAAAACTTTAATTGGCAAGATACATGTATAACAAACAGGAACCCCGTCCTCATAATTTGCTAACATTAGAAATGTAGGGGGGGGGGCTGATGTTTCCACACTACTGTACATGTACATGTACACGTATACATGTATACGTACAATGTACGGTAGCAGGACCATTAAGAAATGTCCTGCTAGGATGAAAATGTCAGGCCCTGAACATTTTTTAGATTTGCAGCATGTACATGTACCGTACAGTGTAATACTTGAATAGTGTACTTAATAAATACAGTACTTGAACAATGCAAATGATTAGAAATACATGTACATATGTACATGTACAGTACATGTACAGTACATGTACGTACATGTACATGTACATGTATGTATCGGTACTGTACATGTACATGTACATCCATGGATTGCGGGAAATCTAGAAAAATCTCCTGATCAGTAAATTAGTAGGGCTTTTCAGACAACAGCAATATTTACACAGTCGAATGTAGTGTACAAATGTATTTGGACACATGTACATGTACACGTGTACATGTGTCCAAAGTTTCCAAACGGAAAAACCCGTGTAAATTTCAACACGGGTAAATCTTGCTGCCCGATCACACTATGCAACGCAAAATTGCATGTCACGTGACACGTGTAAATTTCGACCCATGTAATGGGTTGAGCTGTTCACACTGCTCAAGCATACACGGTTGCTTTGCAACTTTCGATGCTTTCATGAACATTTAATCATCAATCAGCATAAATGTAGCCTATACAGTACAATTACAGTAGTACATGTTCAACTGTATACTGTCTTTCCCGCATGTACAAATGTACATGTACTGTAGGATCCGAGTTATTGATTATTGCACGGTGCTTTGAACGCGTATTTGTGGGAGGTTAAAGGTTTCAAAATTTGTCAAATCGTTTGGGCGCACGCTTACACAGGTTGAAAAGTAACACGGAGATGTTCACACTTAGCGCTTTTATCACCCCGTGTTGAAATTCTCTACATGGATCAACTGCTCTCAAACCACCTCCCGAGCAGGGTTCGTTTCAACCTGGGTCAAGCGCGTTGCACAGGTTGATGCCATGTTAAAATCTTCCAATGTGAACAGGTACGAGAAAAGTAGTGTGACCTAAAAGGCAGAGAAAGGTTCTGCTACATGTACATGTAGGATCGAAACGTTAGCCTTTTTAGGCCCTCTATATTTACATGTAAGAGATTTGCATTTTGGTCATTTTATTCAGTAAGCACAATTGCTGACAGTTTGCAACCTTTCTTTATACTACTCATGGACAAGACTCAACGAAAGGTGGAAAATGCCAGTGCAAGAATTGTACACAATGATTCACATATACAGTACATGTACGCACTGCCTCAATTAATGATTAGAAATCATTTCACCACATTGGCGACCCAGCCAAGCCCTGCACAGATTATGCACTGCGCACACAAGAGAAGTGGGCTGTGGTACCGTATATTAATAATGACAAGTCCCACAAAGGGGTAGGATATTGGTGAGAAATGTGATATCCTCCACGACGTCTCCTCAATAGACGAGGATTCGTGCCACACTAGGCCTCCATTATTACATTTTTAAGGTGCACTGATGGAACACCGCTGCCGACGAGAGAGTGCACCTTTCTGTACCAGACTGACTCAGGGGCACCATTAAATGCTTAGGCACGGGAAAACTGCTTAGCTTACCACGCCTTCCATGTTCAAAGCCCCTACACAACCAATTGGTAAGATCGAAAAACAGAAATTGTAGCAGATTTACATACGTACAGTACATGAAACTATACAGTTTGAAGAAACCTCGCACTGAAATATTTCTGCCTAAAATGTTGTATTTGTTTAGAAAAGAGTAAAAGAAATCATTTACGTCTCATCAAGATCCGTTTTTTTAGAACAATTGCTGAATGCTTCATTTTCGCGAAACAAATGAAGCGGTTTTTCACTTTTTCTTGAGACTCTGTTGGCATATTGAGCTGAAATTTTCACAGGTTTGCTATTTCATACTGCATACATGTATACTGGATCAGACAACGTATGGATGCTACATGTATTCTTTGACCACGACCAATGTTGTGTTATCCCTTTCAAGCTAAAACATGGAATGCAGTGCCCCCTCCCAATTACTGGTAACACACAATGACCTAGAGGCTAACGATGAGCAACACAGGGACGCCATTAGCCTACAAAATTATGCAACTCAATTTCATAGGGGGCAGGTCTGATTAATGTGGGTTTAAGAGGGGATCTTAAGTTCAGCGTTCCGGCACTGAGGGGCAATCCTAACGTTGTGGAGGTCAGAGTCCATTCCGGCAGGGATATCCAAATAATTACGCTGATTTACAGACAGATCATCCTCAAAATGCTTCCTAATTTGCTGACCGGATAGACTGAATTAAAAAGTGAGGTGGAGGTACAGTATTGAAGTGGCACACTGGGTCCCCAAAGTAAACCAATTCAAAAACAATTTCAGGGGATCTAAAAAAATAAAAATTTAAATGCACACAATCATGTGCAAATTATAAAAATAAAGAAATAAATCGAAAATTCAAATTTCCATAAGAATTTGGATTTTCAACTACTGTAGACTTACACAAGGTAATTCAGTTTTTATTCTTACTGACTGAAATGACCAAAAATAAAAAATTAGGAGGGTCTAACCTGACTGGACTGAGATTTGTACAGGTACTGTACCCAATGCTTTGGATTCACATATACTGTACCAGTGTTTATATGAGTTAATCTACATGTACATGTACTCCATTTCAGATTCATTTCATTAAATACTAACAGTACACATGTACATGTACTTAGTGAGTACTACTCAATTACAGATGAATTCCTTTCTTTGTTTGTGTTTCAAAAGAATCCTTGCTGTGCATACATGTACTGTACATATCTACAATGTATGCCAGGTACATGTACTATTGCCACTCTGACCGAGTATAATGTTGGAGTGTGTATAGCATTACAGATTTCATTCAAGTGTTATAAATACAGAGGAATAGAGAAATACCCCCCCCCCCATAAAACCCTGAGGTAAACCACAAATTGATTATCATTTGTCTGATACTATTGTAATACCAAAAAAACTCCCCCACAAACTACATTCTGAACACAATGTACCATACATGTACATTGTACATGTACACCTGTACAGTACATACATGTACATGTTGTACATTGTGTATGTGTACAATGGTGTGTGGGCAAATCATACCATACCATTACTAGTACTGTATGTATACATATGTACATGTAACTATTTCATTCGGCAATCATTCCCCATACGATTCCTCTAAACAGTCTCTTGTTCATCTGGTCACGCCAGTGCAACCTGAGGCTCTTGTTGGATGCAAAAGCAAACATAGTAATGAAATTACTAGTACAAATACGCTGTACTGTACAATCAATAGTATTAAAGAGGGACCTGCCTTAGACTGAGGGGACAAACAAAAAGCGGACTCCACAAAGAAGAAAAATATTTATCTTGAATCTCACACTTTATTTATTCATGAGAAACCAACTGACCATGGATGAGTTCCTTATGAAAATACATATTCTACAAACATGATGAAAAACTGCTTACCGTACATGTATCGTGGGAACCCCCGTTTTCGACGCTACACGATTTCGACGCTTAGCCTTCTAACTCACATCGCACTATGAAAACAGCTCCGTATAACGATCTTAGACTTCGTATCTTACAGTTGGTTTCCTGCTCTTGTCCGTCACCGAAAATGTGGAAATTTAAGGCTTTTCCAGTAGGCCAAACTCGTGTTATTCAAAAAGTTGCTCTTTTGGGGTCTATTTTCCTAGGTACAAAATTGGCAGTTGCTTCGAAGCTCCAGTTTTCTTTATTGTTGGTCCTAAAAAAAATCTGAGTGTACCATAACAAACCCCAACATCCGTAGAAAAAAAATATATCACGCAACTTGAGGCAGTCCGTTCAGGGTAAAAACTATGGAGCCTCCTATAGGGCGTCTCGCTTATATATTTTTTTAAATTTATTTTTTATTATTATTTAAAGACAAAAAGTAACATGGCCCAATAGGCTTTTTTTTTAAATGAAAAAAATAAAAGGGCAGCTAGAGAAAGTACCAAGAAGGAGGAAATGTGTCTCTGGAGTGACATTGGGAAAGGTCATAACTGAAAAAGCAGCGAGAAAGAGGATTGTGGAGTTTTTTTTAAACGTCACAAAAGAAGACATCAACCAGACCGATACGTTTTAAGCATAAATTATGAATGATTTGAGGAAAGTGTTAGAAGCAGTGTGGAAAAACAAAAACAAAGATGAACACAAAAAAACATACAGGGAAGAATTTTACAGTGTCACACAGCATTTTGAGTTATTTTAAGAAGTTATTTTGCGTTTGGCTACACTGGGACACCTTACTAAACACCACTGACGAAAATAGGTGACGATGCTTACTGCGCGGTGCGCCGCGGACGTCAACAAAACCGGGTAATCTTACGGAAGTGACTTGGCTTGATCAACCTTCTCTATGATTATTCTAATAGTCTGTGGTGTGGAGAAAGTGACTGGGACCTCTTTTAGTGTGAAACTTTCGTCCACATTGTTCAGTTTGAAGAAAAGTCCTTATATCGTCGAAAACCGGTTATTGGAGGATACACATGTAATGACTTAAATGACCAAAATGAGAATCTCAACAAAAAAGGGGCCACCCATTTCAATCTGCAGCCGGCCTTGAGAGGTCCTGCTAGGATCAAAATAATGCCAGACCCTCTACAAGTGCTTTTGTGAGAATCTGATTGAAAGAATGGCCAAGAAAACTTTGTCTGGACCGGGACTTGAACCCGAGACCTCTGGCTTTGCATATCAGAGCTCTGACATTGTCTGATATGCAAAACCAGAGCTCACTCGGTCCTGGTCCAGTCAAAGTTTTCTTGGCCATTTCTTTTTCTTCCAAATTTGTTCAAAAGTTCCCAGTCACTTTTTCCTCTAATATTCGTTGACTTTTTGACATTCTCATGCAAAGGCAGAGAATTCCTCGAACGGAATGAGCACAAATTTCTAAGCCAGTTCTATGTGATGAGGAACGGCCGGAAAAATGCCACAATAAGACTGGATAAGGTTTCAGTTTCCTGGGCCACCCTCCCAAGACCCTCAGATGAAATGCAACCTAGAATGGAGCTTCTCCTTTGTGACTCGTACATGTACAGGTCTGTATTTTATAACCATTTCTTTGAACCCACAAAACAAATTCAATGGGTGGTGGGCTGGGTCTATAATAGGACCTGGAATCCAGGGCTCGAATTTAGCAGCGGCCATATGGCAGACGAAAGTTGGATGAAGTTTAAACCCCCCCCCAAAAAAAAAAAACAGTCTCCAGTCTCTACATCGCTTTGTGCGTTGAACTTGATGCAATCTTCTTCCAATCATTGTTTTGAATTGAAAAATGACAAAGAAAACTTTAACTGGACCGGGAGGGAGCCCAAATTGCGTACCAGTGCTCTCACTCATATCAATCATGAATTTGTTATGTACAAGAATCATTCTAGATGCAAAGAACAACACTGAGAACATAAACAGAACCCTAGAAATAGTAGAATTAACTCTTTCCATCTGAATTCGGCCTGTGCCCATTACTAAACGTGTTCACAGAGTGGCAACATTTGCCTTCTGTCTAGTGTCTACAATAAAAAAATTGAGGGCCGCACATTTTGATCCTCGCAGGATCTTTCTCAAATGCAGAACAGAACCATTCTACAGTAGCTTTGAGAGAGGTCCTGCTAGGATCAAAACGTCAGGCCCTCGATATTTTCAATCATTTAGTCAGTTTGCAGTTTGCAACATTTTGTTAAAGAACATGATATTCAATCAGAATGAACAGCAACACAGCAAAATGCAGGCCAGTTGGAAATTGGCAGGGCAGTTACAGTTTAAGCCTGGTGGCCCGGCTGGCCACTTTGAAACGAAAAGAAAAGAAAAGACATTTATGATCAAACACTGGAATCCCTTCTCTTCTATTTCAGGAAACTTCAGGTGATGATTTGCTGCGGTGCACAAATCATCATTACGAGGGATAATGTCTGGACAGTCTGGAGGGTAATGCACTAGTAGCGATAGCCTTGTTTTTGTTAATATCAGCCATTACCGATGGCGGTAAATGTACATGCATGTACTTAGACTTAGCCATTTGTATAATTAACCGTGAGCTCATCCAGGGTACTCAGAATCCCTGAATGTTTCAGAGCACCTGTCCAAGGCAGTAAACTGTGCAACAAAAAATGATGGTACAGGTGGACACTGATGTTAACATAAAAAAAAATAATAAGAAGGCATTGTTCAAGGGGGGCATCTGCACTTTTTTCTGCAAGCGTAAGCTGCGGGCTTCGTAATGTGAAATGTGCTTGTACCACGTGTACACATATATCATCCACGTAAAAAAGAAATGATGGTCCGTATAATGTTATTGCCTACATGTACATGTATGCTCACTGCTTGCATTTAATAGTAAAGAGTAGGATGCACCTGCCAATAGCAGAGCTGCTGCCTACAGTTGAACATGCAAAGAGTTATCGCATGATCCAATATGGCGACAGCCATCAATCACGCCACGCGACGATTTCTAACGATTACCTGCACCCTGCTCTCATTCTCCTCCCTACATGTATTTTGGTTCGTTCTCTCTCACTCTACCACTCCCTCTCTCTCCCTCACTCTCTCTCCTTACCCCCTCTCTTTCTCTTTCTCTCTCTCTCTCTCTCTCTCTCTCTCTCTCTCTCTCTCTACATGTATCTCTCTTTGGCATCTCTCTCTCTCTATCTCTCTTTCCCCTCCCTCTCTATCTCTCTTTCCCCTCCCTCTCTATAGATCTCTCTTTCCCCTCCCTCTCTATCTCTTTTTCCCCTCCCTCTCTATCTCTCTTTCCCCTCCCTCTCTATCTCTCTTTCCCCTCCCTCTCTCCCTCTCTATCTCTCTTTCCCCTCCCTCTCTCCCTCTCTATCTCTCTTTCCCCTCCCTCTCTCCCTCTCCCTCCCTCTCCCTCCCTCCCCCTCCCCCTCCCTCTCCCTCTCCCTCTCCCTCTCCCTCTCCCTCTCCCTCTCCCTCTCCCTCTCCCTCTCCCTCTCCCTCTCCCTCTCCCTCTCCCTCTCCCTCTCCCTCTCCCTCTCCCTCTCCCTCTCCCTCTCCCTCTCCCTCTCCCTCTCCCTCTCCCTCTCCCTCTCCCTCTCCCTCTCCCTCTCCCTCTCCCTCTCCCTCTCCCTCTCCCTCTCCCTCTCCCTCTCCCTCTCCCTCTCCCTCTCCCTCTCCCTCTCCCTCTCCCTCTCCCTCTCCCCCCCCCTCTCTCTCTCTCCTCCCAACCCAAGGGACTTTTTGCAGTGCATATTGCGTTATTGATTACTGTAAAGAGAATGTGTTGAGCCGAGTCGTGGAAGAGACTCGGGAAATGGAAGGGGGGGGGAGAGGATGCCTTAATAACAACTTACACCTGTACATGTACAGTGTACGCCAGCTATCCAACAATGCTCAGACTGACAGACGACAGACAGCTTCCAACGACATCGACAGACAGCTTCCAACGATTCCGTTCAAAAGAACTCCACTAAAAAAAGCTCCTCAAAAATTTTCCTTTGCAGGAAGAAGCCACAATATGATTTAAAATCTATCACCGTCAATCCTTGTACATTGTATCTTAAAGGCCCAATACAACATTGAGAAGATCGGAAAACATCGATGTCCACAGATTTCCTTCCAATTTACACCATTTGTAGATGGTCATGATAGAATCCTCATGTTGAAACCTTAGTCTTACGGTCTGGGATGCTGTACTTCCCTAGAAATCTTCACTCAAAAATCGACAAATTACAGTAGTTTATTACTCGCAAGTCATAAACTATTTCTTACACTACAGAACGGTGCAAAAACCTTGACTTTTTTTAGCTTTTTCTACTTTCTCAGATCACCATTTGATCTAAAACCTTCGCAGGATTGCTTTTTTGGGATGCTTTATGGTTTAACACACAAACAGTGGCAATCTTTTGACCTTTACCAATGTTGTATTGGGCCTGTACAAAATGCTGCAAACTGCTTAGTGCTTTCTGACATAAATGACAAAAATGCAAAGTTCAAACAAGTAGTGGGCCTGATGTTTTTCTCAAAGGTCCAGCTAGGATCCAAAGGTCAGGGCCTCTAATTTTTTGAGACCATTTATTTCTGTTAAAAATGCTGCAGCCGTATTCATTCTCTGCAGTTTTTGGAGATGGAGTGGAGGTGGAAGCAGTGTTTGTCAGGAATAGCTCTCCCGTTTTCTATTTATTGGCCAGTCGACAAAAAAACTGAGGGACGTCTTGTAAGTGCCACACTTGGGATGGAAGAAAGAGGAATGAGATTGGGGCGCACATCCTGTTGAGAACCTTTCAGGAGTCGAAATTCAATCGCACGGTTTCTAGTTACGGACGGGAAATGGTTGTTAAGAAATGATCGGTTTACAGATACGCAATTATGCGCGCGGTTGCCCACGATGGCATAGTTGGCTTTGGGAAAAATTTGTCCCAAATCCAAACGCACAGGCTGTCACCACAGTACAGGTGAGGGGGGAAATTACATGTACATGTACCAGTAGCACCAAAATGTTGATATTGATAGGAAAAGAGCAAGTTCATAATGCACATGTACATGTAGACTACATTACTGCTTCTGAAAGAGCACTTTAATCTTTAACAATCACCTCTGTGCAAATTAACGAGTGGAATCGGACTTCACTTAAAGTTACATGTACCGTACATGTACATGTGCGTGTATTCAGTATTTGTACACAATGTAAGGATCAACTTTATACAAATTTACAGTACAGATGTAGCTTCTAGAAATGTATTCAATGTCAGCAATGTCAAGTCCATGCACAGACATTCTCAATTTTCAGCCTATTGAGCAAAGAGAAGCTTACACAGGCACAGTGGGACCACCGTTCATTTTCTTAGCACTTGGATACAAGGCAGGCCCCTTCCCATGCCTGTCCCCGGTGGATATTTTTGAGCATTTAACCTTCAAACTTCCAGATTCAATTTTTTCCCCTATTCACATCCTGATTGGATTAACGTACTGGAGTGGGGTTTTTTTCAAAGCCAGCTTGGAAACATGAGCAGATAAAGAAAGAAAAACATGATTGATGTAGGCCTACATGTTTGTCACGCAAGACTAAATGCACAGCTCCACTGTGTAAATGTAAACCTTGCAACAAGTAGTGGAAAATTAAGAGGGATTATGCTACCAAAAAAAGTACACTTACACTTACATGTACATGTACATGTACATGTACAGGTGTGTACATACACCTGTAGATGTACATGTACAACAATCCATTGAGGCATTCATTCACAAAAACTTAGCAATGTGTAAAACATGTACATGTACATGTACATGTACAACTGTACACGTATGTAAGTCAGTCTACACTATACATGTAAAAATGTACATGTACTTATTCTGATCTCTCGCGCCATGACAACAGGTCATGGCAACAATACCTACCATGGCAACGCACCATGACAACGGCCAAGGGGTGGGCAAACAATCCAAACAATATCAGGTTTATTTTTAGCTGCATTCATTTCAGAGTGAAGTGCGTTGAATTAAAGCACAAAGGCGGGTCAATCTGCAGGCAATAATTATTATCATGCGTGCACAGGCCAGTGTTTACATTCTCTGTTTTCAATGCTCATCATCATACAGTATGTACATGTACAGGTGTGTACAGTACATATACAGTACATGTACATGTATATAAACCTGTTGACAAACATGCACAGGTACACATGTGCATGTACATGTACATGTATATGTACATGTACATGTACGTGACATTGGGTGTTTATCAAAAGTCACACACATGCACAGAAATGTACACGTACTACATGTAGTATGTAAATGACAGCATGTACATGTACATGTACACTGTATGTATGACTTCAATTTGTACATGTACAGTAAAGTAAAGACACAGTACATGTACATGTACATGTACATATACATGTACATGTACATGTACATACATGTACATGTACGTGACATTGGGTGTTTATCAAAAGTCACACACATGCACAGAAATGTACATGTACTAGTATGTAAATGACTGCATGTACATGTACATGTACATGTATGTATGACTTCAATGACAAAATGCAAATCTCAAAAATGTAGAGGGTCTGATGCTTGACGTTCTAATCCAAACAGGACCATTCTGACTTTGAGAAAGGCCCTGCTACATATACGATAAAAACTTCAGGCCCCTCCAGGCCCTCCTCATTTTTTAATTTAAAAGTGTCAGACATCTTGTTTCTTGGGCAGCAAATTTCAGGCAGTAGACTAACGTTAACGGCTAGTAGATCTTTGGTGGCTACCATGGCCTACAACTCAAAAATGGCCACCAAGCTACATGTACAGTGTACATGTAACAGATCTGCTACCAAAATGAGAAACTGAAACATGAGTGTGCAGGTACATATGTGTACATGTATACATGTAGATCTACTGTATGGTTTCATGATGACTTCAAGAACAGAAGTAGAATCTGAAACAAAACTCCAGCTTGTCATTTCCCTTTCTGACTGTTCACGGCTCCTGCTTTCCTTATAAATGCAGTTACTGATGATCATGATGGTGTCGGTTTAATAACGAGCGACTTGCTCGGTGCATCCGTAGGCCACTGGTCAAGGATAATGACATCAGCAGGTGGCAATGGACTGGAATTTGGAAATTTATGTACATGTAATTACAAATGCATGTCATTATGAATAACACAATAACATGTATTGGTACATGTGTGTACATGTACAAGTATGCATACCACTCGTACATGTAGATCTATAATGTTATTCCAATGACTCAACAAGCAATGTGCATTTTCTCAGTCAGTGTACATGTGTACATGTACATGTACATGTATGTACCGGTACATGTACATTTTACATGTACATGTACATGTACAACTGTACAATGTACATGTACATGTACACACAATTGCTCTGCAAACTAGACCAGGAACTGCTGAGCTCAGCATGTACCGTATGGGTAGCATACTAGCATGTACTGTACCTGTACATGTACATTTTAACCGTCCATGAAGTACATATGTAGGCCTACATGTACATGTACATACGGTACATTACAGTACATGTACTGTGTCTTTACTTTACTGTACATGTACAGTACGTGTCTTTATCGCCCAGGGCCAATGTGGAACAAGAAGACCAAGGGGCTGGACACTAATCCGATCCTGGCAGAGCGAAAAAAAAATTGTACAATTGACCCAGCCACTGGATACGGTACTTGCTTACTGTAATTCACTTACAAACTCAAGCAAGTGGTTGACGGTAATGAAAATGATTGGATGAAATCAATCTAATGTAAGCCAACTACCTACTTGTGTGGACTGCAAGGAAGATAATCATTTTCCCGGCACATTTGACACATGCATGTTGTTCTGCTGGCATGTGCCCCACTTGGGGAAGGGGTGGCCAGACTGAATGTGTAGGCAGATCGCAAAGCCTCCAATTACTGCTAACGAGAAGCAAACACGAGTCACAACTCCGGAGGGTGCAGGCAAACACTAGAGGGACACTTGGGACTGCTTGCAATTCGGCCTGTCAGTCAAAGTGCAGCACTGGTTAGCACCAGGCACACACCTTCAGGCCCATGGACGTTGTCAGACACAGACAGTGAATTTTTTTTTCCTAAGGTCCTACATGAACATGTATCCAAGCTTTTCATAATATTATTATCATTGGATCTTACATGCACTTGAGATAAAGGTACTGTACACTGTACTGTATATGCATTGTGCATACACATACTGTATGTAATGCTACGTACATGTACATGTATAGTCCACACAAAAACGCAAATCTTTTACTACATGTATTTGCTGAGCTGAAGACTAGTCGGAACTCATTCAAATTGCTAATAAAAGAAGCAGGTTCAGAGGTTCATGTACATGTACATACATGTACATGTACAAACTCTGCAGAAAGTTTAGGATTGAAACTTACATGTACAGTATAGTACGGTACATGTACATGTACATGTACTGTACGTACCCACACTGTACAATGTACATGTACATGTACATGTACATGTACATGTACAATGTACCGGTACATGTACTTTTGATCACTTGTAACCATTTTGAAAAAAGTGATCATAAACTAAACAAAAGTGCCCAGCTTGCCAGGCCATCCCGAAAATGATACACCATGCAGGCTGGTTTGGTTTGCCTGTGGAGAATTGCTTACCGTAAACAAGAACGAGCAGGTTCCAGCAGACCCTCTGTACTGACAGTGCAATGTGCATGTATACATTGCGAGATTAAGTTAGAATGATCAGATTAAGGGGCGGGGGAATGGAGGGAAGACAGGCCAAGGCACCTGTACATGTACATGTAGATCCCCAGACATGGACGTTGGATGGATGGTGTGGGAAGAGAAGGGGCGGGGGGCCTTGCTTGCTAGGTATCGGTAGCAGGAGCGTTGCACTGGAACTGCACGTACACCGGTTTACCTACAGTACCTCCACTGACAGCAAGGGCTGACGGAAGGGGGCAGGCCATTATGCTAGCCTGCAAATGGTATCAGGCTAATGCTGTTGCCATCCCCCCCCCCCCCCCCCCCCCGGGAATAGACTAGTCAATGTGCATTTGAAACCAAGAAAGAAAGTAAGAAAACAAATGGGCCTGTCCTAGCCTGTCCCCCATGCTAGCATTGACTGTCCCACAAAAATGTTATTACAGCGTCGAAAACTGTCGATGTAATACACAGATGTACAGTATGTACACATGTATAAGTTCCATGTGCTTCATTTCATATCTCAACGAGATACAAATTTGTGTAAAATAATAATAATTAATACGTACGTGTACATGTACATGTAGTACATGTACGCAAACTGCTCACTGGTTGAAAGTGGAATACTGTGCATAGAATGATAGATGCATACATGTATCCACACACAGTGTCACCTGCACTAAATAAGCAAATTGTGCATGTTTAATTGAAAAATCAATGGGATGAAACTAATGGCCTCAGTAGGTCAGATAATACTGTTAAAGATGATACACTACAGGTACACAGACTCCAAAGAAATGAAACACACAATGCACGGCTTTTACTTCCACATAAACTTTCCCGTTGTGAAATGTGAATATCTGCCCACAAAATCAAACATGGGTAAGCTTCATCAATAAAGGGTGCAGATGAGAAAAAACAATATTTTAATGACACAATGGTACAGAAGTAAAAACACATACACACACACCCTGTATGTACATTATACATGTACATGTACACCTGCCTTGTAAATCTTCCAAGTCTCTCTTTTGTTTTGCGGAGTTAGTTTCAGCAGTTTATAAAATGAGAGCATTTTTAAAGTAGAGAAAACTCTCAGAGCAAGAACTTCACAGAGGTACATGTACATGTACATACAGTATATATGTAGCAAATACGGCTTGGTGCATAAAGTCATTGCCTTAGTGGCCCATGGTCATTGCCTTAGTGGCCCCTGGTCAATGCTTCAGTACCCACAGGTCATTGCCTTAGTGGCTCTGGTCATTACCTTAGTGGCCCCTGGTCATTACTGTAGTGGCCCCTGGTCATTGCCTTAGTGGCCCCTGGTCATTACCTTAGTGGCCACTGGTCATTGCCTTAGTGGCCCCTGGTCATTACCTTAGTGGCCCCTGATCATTACCTTAGTGGCCACTGACCACTCCCTTAGTGGTCCCTGGTCTTTGGTTTGATGTTCCCAGGTCTTTTCCACAATAACTTCTGCTCATAACTTCAATGTCCCCTGGGCCTGACCATTGCTTAAGTAGCCCCAAGTCAATACCTTCATGGTCCTTTATAGTCAATGGCCCATATGGTCATTATCTCAATTGCCCCTGGTCACAGCCTACACGTAAGTCTCCCCTGTACATGTAAGTAACTCATAAACCCTTCAGGTTTCTACATAAAAGTGCTACTCCTCTCTACAAAGGAAACCATCCAAAACCAGCGCTCAACATGAATTCTTCAAAACAAAAAATTAATTGAATTTCTGTTCATCAGCAAATGCATTTCTCATGCACTATTAGTATTACATGTACTTCATCGGAAATTGATGAATAAGAAAGGAAAGCTTTCGAAACAGTGGCATATTTTTCTCACTCATTTTTAATTCATGGATATCCTCTGGGACTCTTAATGGCTTCATTGTCCGAGCTGAAAACCATTTCCTCCACCCGCCCCCCTCAAGGATCTCACTTCCCATCTGCATGCTAATGCAGGTGCACGATTAATTAGAAATAGTGTTGTTTTTCTGCCAAAAAGAAAGAATTCCTAACAAGCAGGTGCACTAACTTACACATCAGACAATGGCCCTTTTTGTTTTACAAGGTTACTTTTTCATTTTCAATTGACATTCATACATGTACATGTACAGTGTACGTGTATATGAAAATTCTTTCTAGATATAAAACATGGCATCCAGACTGTGTCAACTCTCAATTTAAATTGGGTTATTGAAATACATGTATCGCTTCTAAAATGACAGCCATTTTGTGAAGTGTACACGTATGTTTGTATCTTCAACAGCCACAGGGAAGAAATTTACACGTACATATATATGTACAGTGTATCTCCAAAGCTCACCTCTCTGTCGAATTGACAGTTTGGGAATAAAGGATACTTACCATATTCATTTGTTGCAGCCAATGAGAGGATCTTCTTCCTGCAAATTAGCATAAAACAAGGTGCACCCTTTAGATTTGGACATGCACGTGTACATGTACATGTAGGAACTAGGAAATGGTTTGGCAGGGTTTGGGTTTGTTCCTCACTTCCTTGGGTAGCATTTACAGCCGGGACCACTGCAGATTGTCACCCAGGGTTAAATACCGTTAGGAGTCTGTTGGAGTCTCTCTCTCTCTAATCGTTGGCCGCTGCTAGTGAGCGAATGCTGGGCAGCCATTCGATGCGCCTCGATATAAAGAAGTCACAGGGCTGCTGTTCCTACTTCAAAGAGGGGACACTACTGACAGCTGCCTTGCCGTCTAATTCATGCCTCTTAATCTGCTCAGCATTACATGTACATGTAGTTGGTAAAAGCTACACATGTACAGTACATGTACATGTAATGTATTCACAGTCAGGTAGCTAATACGGTAGCTACACTTACCATTTACCAATACTACACGCCCTTACCTCACCGCCACTGGAAATGTGGATTTTGTGAACAACGAACATACATCCTTAAGCCTGCAGTCAAATGTCTGTACTTTCTTTTGTGGGAACATGAATGTATAATATTGTATGAAAATTGATGCCGGTAACAAACCAAAGGCAGAGGCTGTGGTCCTCAAGACAGTGAAGACACCCTCTATCATGCGGATGCACGCCACCTATGGTACTGTATATCAGGGTTCGACATTAGCGGTTGCCCGCTTGCCCGGGGCAAGTAAAATTTCACGTCGGGCAAGTAAAATTTCACGTCGGGCAAGTAAAATGTTCAGATGTTAAAATTTTGATAGTTACATAATTGAAATAATCAAAGTCCTTGCCCAAAACGAGCCAATTATATGTAGATATTGTTCGCATTATTACGATTATTATTTCGAAAAAGCAGAGCTTTTTGCGTCTGCTGACGAGTGGACGCGATATGCGAGCACAGATTGTATCCCGCACCGCTACAGTGTATAGCGGTACTGTACATGTACATGTACAGGTACATGTACAGTCACATACACAGTGTACATGTGCAATACATTTACATATGTACATGTACATGTACTGTGTAACACATGTACTGCACACTGCTTTGGTCCAGTTCGCTGGTAAACATACGTTCATGCGTATAGGAATAGGATCGCTGGGTACCATTGAGGATAGAGAAAGCATGCCGCACGTGTGTTGTAAACAGCGACTTTCCAGTCTTCGCACCACGATCCTGTTCCCGATTTTGTATTCTGAGACTTGAACAAAGATTTGAATTGAATCTTGGTTTTTCTTTCACGCACAGGGAAATACATTTTTAACGATTGGATATGGTAGGGTACATTATTTTGTTGGTAATGCCCAAACACGCAGGGTGGACCAATAAAAGTTGTAGAGTACTTTTTTTTTCGTGGTCCGATCTTCCTTCCTCAACGGTCTGTTTTGGTTGTTAGTAACGAGATAGGCTTTCCGCGCGGACCGAGTTGACATGAAACCCCCAGCCTTTACGATCGTACCGTGAAATCCATATTAATATTTTGAAAATTACTTAGACGAAATATTTATGGAAAATGTGCTACGGAAGTAACTTATCCTCCTCGCGAAAAAATTACAGGGTGGTCACTGGTGTACAACTGTACATGTACATGTACATGTACATGTACAGTACATGAGAATCTTTTTCAGTGTCGGCCTAAAGTTTATACCATGGAGGTAGAGGATCCCTCCTCTACCTCCATGTTTATACGATGCTCCGCGGTTTGACCGTGTTGTTGTCAGTGACGTCGGCCGTGGCGCACGGCCAGAAAACTGCTGTTGCACGCCGAATCATGTCGGTTATTTTCCCTCCGTACGCCATACTTCTACGAAGTAATTTCTTTATCTTACACAATTTTTCAAACATAAAATACCCTTATTTCTTCTAATCAAATAACATACGGATCTTTACACCCCCGAATTTTATTTCCTTTTGTATAAATTAATTTAATGGCCTTATAATCACCAATATCGTGGGAACTGATAATCAACATTATATTTTTTGGGAGTGCTGCTCCTCATTTTCATTTTCGGTACGAAGAGGAAAATCTTCACAAGAAAACCGTGAATGAATGGTTACAACTTAAACTTATTAACAGTTGTTTTGAATTTCCTGATTGATCACTCATGCACAGCAACTGTGGCTGTGCAATTCTATATTACTTTTAGTTTTACTTCTTGTAGGCCTACTTCATTTTTGGTTTTAGAATTTACTTCACCGTAGGGTTACCGTTTGTCACTTCCCCTTGCATAGTAGAATCACTTTGCTTGATCAAGGGCCTTAATCACCAGTGCAGTGGAACCGACATTAGATTTTTTGGGGTGCTGTTCCACATTCAGGCGGAGGTAATTGGAGCGCTGGATACATAGCTCATAAATCTGTACCCACTATGTATTCTATTTGCACGGATTCAGAGTCTATGTCGATGTTTGGTTTTTCATTTTCGGTACGATCTCAGCAAGAAAAACGTGAATGAATGGTTACACTTATTAACAGATACTGTTACTGTGAAGCGCAGTGGACTTTGAGCCAAAAGCCCCATACTTTTTCCAAGATCCTAGGGAGAACTCTGATAATGATTATGGGTTTTGAAAATTTAGAATTATAATAAATCACAGCTTTTAGCAAACTCATAATGTTATTGAAAGGCTTAAGTGATTTAGGATTAAATTGATAACTTCGATTTTTAATGTTTTCTTTTATTTTCATTTTCGGGCAAGTAGATTTTCCATTCGGGCAAGTAAAAATATGAAAAGTGATAAATTCACTTGCCCGAAGGGCAAGTAAAAAAAATGGCTAGTGTGGAACCCTGTGTATATGATTGTATACATTCTTCCTCCCCCACTATCTCAACAAAAATACGAGATATCTTGACCGACTCCTTCAAGTTTGGCAAGTTTAATAAAAGAAAACTTCATGAGTTTTGCTTATCAGTTGCCAAAAGACCAGGTCTATCAATCTAAATAACAACAAAAGAACTAAATTCTGCCTTTGAGAAAGTTCCTGCTAGGATCGAAATGTTGGGCCCACTAAATATTGTGAAAATAATAAATTGATAACAAAATTCAGACAGAATGCCAATTACATGTACTGTAGGCTAAATGACAAAAATGGCAAACAAACAACAACCAACCTGACAACAAAGTTGCTTGTGTTTTACAAATTAAGTTACACTAGACAAGTGGTTAATAATTGAAGACTGTGTATTTGGAAGAGAGGCTCGATACTATGCCTACATGTACATATATGCCAATACCAGATTGTCCATATGTTCCTTTGGATCCTTTATAATGGCACTACAGTAGTCTACGGTAGTCTTGCAGTTGGGATGCTTGGGAAGTAAAAAAGAAAAATGGGTATGGTAAGGATTCCAGGCTATGTATACTGAACCCGCTGCTTCCCGGCAATGTGCAGGTATTGATTTTCTTGTAAAATGGGCAATATAAATAGGCAGACCGAGGCCGCAGGAAAAAAAATGCATGGCTTTTGGTCATGTTCATGTACATGTACAATGTACATGGCCAAAGCATGCAGTGTACATGTACATACAGTAGTATGTACATGTACACAATGTACATGATTTTTGTTAATTACAGAAAACAGTTAAATTCTGCTGGGCAAATTTTAAAACATACATGTACATGTACATGTACAAGTACTAGTCACGCGCTGTGCGTATACAGGTCAGGGCAAATTTCTACATGTACAGTACATTATACATGTACATGTACATGTACTATGTGTACAGTACATTTTGTGCATACATGTACTGTACATGCACAATGTATTCAGGTCTCCTATTCTATTCATGTGACTTTCTGTTCGAAGAATAGTCATGCACAAGCATGGTGGGCTGTTTTTTTATTGCTGTTTTTTTACGAAAATCGTTCAAGGGTGACAGCATTGAACACTCACTAGGCAGTAGGCACAGTAATATTCAGATACATGTACATTAATAGCATTTACATGTACAGTGTGTAAGGTTTATTTATAAATAGAGTACTTTTCTGACAGAGGGCAATGGACCGTCAACACCAAAGGGGCAAGGGAGTATACATACATTGTAGACTGTACATGTACATAATGTACAGTACATGATGTACGTACATCAGCTAAATTTTGTAGAATAGGCCTACATACATGTACTGTACATGAGCTGTACCAGAAAATATTTAATTCACAGAAATCCTCTGGTCAGGGAAAGGAATGAGTTATGTATCGATGTGAATCCATTGGACAAGTGCATGTACATGTACTTGCAAAGAGATACATCTATCAATGGAGAAAAGGAGAAGATGAAAAGACAGGGCAGGAACTCCGGGTTAAAAAGGGCACGGCAATTTTTGCCTTGAAATTTCGGCAAATTAAGGGCATCACGGCAATTTCTGCAATTTTTGAAGGGCATCAAGGCAATCGCAAAACAAATCCGGGGCATCAAGGCAATTTAACTACTTTTTATTAGTACCGATGCAAACACGACGTAAGCACCTTAAACAAACTTTGAAAATAGGCGCTGAAGGCACCGAATCCTTGTTTTAGGTCTCCTACTAATATATCATCGTTTCTGTGGGACCACAATGCCTAAAAAAAATATTTTCCAACATAAAAATGACGTCTAAAATAAGTTTCAGTCAGCCACCAACACGCATTCTCACGGAACATAACCTGTACCATTCAGGTGTGGCCGGGGTGCTACTGCTATAGTAAGCGGGACGACAAAAATATCTGACAATAGATCCTCACAAAACAATCGAAATAAAAAGGATTCTAAATAGCCTACATGTTTGTAAAGATGGATTTTTAAGCAGCTAGGTCCAACCTAAACGAGCATATTATCGGAGCTTATTATTGTATAAAGTCGCACCCCTCTCATTCCTAATAGAATAGTCCATGCTGTCAACGTATCGTGATGTGGGTTCGGTGTTCCAAAACCTTCTCATCAGTTCTCGTCCCAAAAATTGAGAATGATTACGTTCGTAGGCCTACCTGAAAAAAGGAATAAAGTTTGCGACATTTTTGTGCTGCATCGTGAGGTAGTAGCTCGTTTTGCTGTTTAGCTTTCTCCTTTCGGGGCATGGTTACGACTTTGAAAAGGCACCCGCGAACACGCAAACCTTTGACAGCTCTATGATTCTACTTTCGCACGCAACCCAACCACGTGCTGCATACTGCGCAATCTAACTATCGTGCAACGCAAATCGCTTCCAACTACCGTTGGTACCCGTTGTTTGGTACAGCCAGCGATGTCCAAGATTCACTGGTACCCGCAGACTAAAAGTTCGTTGATATGAAACTGTCCCGATCGAACGCACTGCACACATGTACATGTACATGTACGTATATTGATCGTGTACAGTATGTGTACGTGTACATGTACATGTACACCCATACACAGTCCGTACAGTTGTGCACAGAATGCGCAATGTTTAGCTGACAGTGCGCACGGTACAGTGAAGCTTCCGTGTGTGCTGCACACACACTGCACAGCAGTCGGAATATATTTCATGCGCGCTGTGCTAACGGCCGTGCGGCGGCCGGCAGTCCGATCTGCCCAACTATCCATCGGCAAAAAGGGCACGACGGCAATGTGCTAAAAGGGCACGGCAATTTGTTGCCGTGAAAATCCTCCAAATTTAAGGGCACCGCGGCAATTGGTGAGGGCACGACGGCAATTGCCGTCGTTGCCGTCGTGAATTTCCTGCCCTGAAAAGAGCATAATAATGTTAAAAAACCATCGAGTGAAACCCTCTGCAACCCTTTACATGAATCATGTCACCGCAAACTTCCTCACAATCAGGACTTCCAACATGCATAGCCATTAGTCTTATATACTGTAACATTATAACCAAGTGGCCTAAACTTCACCGAAAGGTTTTGAATGCTACTTGTTAGCGCAACAGGCTACGCTTTGCATTGTAATTTGAGGGCAGCCAGCCAGATGTCTCTCCTGTCCGACGAGCCAAAATGCGGCGGCCATCTTTGATTTCGAACTGAACATGCAGCTGCTAGTACACACAAATCGATGACGTTCTGACAGGATTGCTTTGTGCTGTTCAGGAAACAGTTGCAGGGCAAGGCTCAACGCGGGCATGTGCACGCACACACTCACAGACCCACTGCGCTCCTGAACCTGTCAGAACATAATTGAATTGCGTGTAGCAGTTCCGTGTTCAGTTCAAAATCAAAGATGGCTGCCACATTTTGGCTCGTCGGACGGGTGAGACATCTTCTCGATCAACTGAGGTGAAATTTTTCCTTTTTTCCCAATCGTCAATAAAACAAATGACCAGTATTGGAATCTGTGATTCTCACTGGATCCCAAAATGGACGATTTAACAGGTGTTTTGGGGGGTAAATCTGGGGATTTCAGTCGGGGGTAGTCGAAAAATTTTAATTAAAAAATTAACAGTTAAAATTCAAGCATTTTCATTTTTATGATACACATGTAACTTGCTTGGACCCTACAGTTACCTGAACATCTAAATTTTAAAAAAAGTGGCTTGTTGGGTCCAAGTTACTCGGTCTAAAGGATTTGAACTGCTAATTATTGCATGTCAGCTACATTCTTGAAAAAAAATGTGAATCAAACATTAATCAACACCTTAAAAGCAGCAGCCATTTTTAATCATGTTCATAATCATATTCTACAGTTCAGTCAAAGCCAGCAGTATTCATTCCCATCAAAATACTTAACATTTGGATGAGGGGAGTACATGTACACTGACTACCGGTAGTCATTAGTCAATGCCCACATTACAGTCATTTTGATGTACAGATGTGGCATAATTAATCCTAAATGAGACTTAAGGCTTTGCATGGTGAGTGAATCAATATAGGAAGGTTTGCGGTGAACACCATGTATCAGGTCTCTTAAAGGAAGAGGTATGGTTCTGAAAAGAACCTGAGGGTAACTCGACATTTCGACCAGTATGCTCTGGCATACTTTCTCCTGATGACGGCCAGAGCATACTGGTCGAAACGTCGAGTTACCCTCAGGTTCTTTTCAGAACCATACCTCTTCCTTTAAGAGACCTGATACATGGTGTTCACCGCAAACCTTCCTATAATAATTAATCCTTATTTGCTATTTCAGTTATCCAATTACTTGAATTAGGCACTTGGGGTACATGTACACCTGTAGCTCGTGCGAATCAAACTACCAGTACCACTAGGCACTAGCAGTAGCACTACACTAGGCACTACCACTCCAAGTCACAGTGCAAGACTGCCAGTGCCATGATTCTAAGTAGTCTGAGTAACTTGGACCCGACAAGTCACCCTTTTTTATCAAAATTTGAAATTTGGAGGGTCGGGTGACTGCCAAGCATGTAGCGTCCGGAGTCCGGACATCGCACAGCGCTGTACCCATGTACTGTAGACAGAATTGTTAGGACTGTCCCCGGACGTTGCATGATTTGCGCCGTTCATGAAACAGACCCACTGTGCACACGGAACTGTCAGAATGCTATTTTTTGAAATCGAAGATGGCTGCCTTGTTTTGGCACGTCGCAATGGGAGAAACACCTTTTCGGTCAACTGAGGTGATTTTTTCGGCGGTTAATCTGGGGATTTCGGTCATAGTCAAAATGTTTTTGTGGTTTGTACTAAACAGTAGTGTTGGGACTCTAGTTTCCTTGGACCCTACAGTCACCTAGTCCGAGTAACTTGGACCCTTACAATCGCCTAAAAACGACGTGTGCACAGTGGGTCTGTGTGAGTGTGTGCGCGCAAGCGCATTGACTCCTATGTTCGCGCAAAACGTCACCAATTGCATGTACATACTCTTTCAATTTGAAATCAAAGATGGCCGCCTTTTTCGCTCGTCGGACGCGAGAGAATCTTCTTGATCAACTGAGGTAAAATTTCTCATTTTTCCCTAAACGTGAATAAAACAAATGACCAGTATTGAAATCTGTGATTCTCACTGAATCCAAAACTGGGCGCATGGAACGGTTTCACGGATGTTTTGGGGGTAAAATCTGCGGATATTGGTCGGGGGGAGTCGAAAAACGGGAATGGTCGGCGTTACCTTGCAGTTGCAGGATTGCTTGGACCTAGTACTACTGTACTAAGTAATTTTTTTTTTAAGGGCAACTGTAAGGGTCCAAGTTACTCGGACTAACACTAACAGTAACACTAACAGTCACCAAACCCTCCAAATTTAAAAATTCGATAAAAAAAAGGGTGACTTGTCGGGTCCAAGTTACATGTACTCGCACAAGACTCAAAGAGAAGATTCAGAATACAGGAACACCCAACTTCAGCCGTCCCGGTCTCCCTCTACCCCCAGAACTGTGGGGTTCTACTTCGTCCGCTGCTCTCCCGACCGGAACCCCACAGATAACTAGGCTTTTTTCCCATAGGCTTATGTGTAACGTTCACAAGTGCTGTGGCATAGGGATCAGCAGGTTCAGCATAACTCATAAAATACTGCTTCATTTGGCCCAAGATTTCTAGCATATGTGGTTTACATACCACGCACCTGTGTGCAACTGTCCATTTGGCGAAAATGTGTCGATTTCCAAAAAAAAAATGGGCGAAAACCTCCCGGTTTGGTCGCGAGATCCAAACGGCAGCGCCGCAACTGGCAGTCTGGTCCCCTGTCCGTCTTCGCAGCAAGGCGCTATACCGTACTACAGGGACCAGACTGCCAGTTGCGGCGCTGCCGTTTGGATCTCGTGACCAAACCGGGAGGTTTTCGCCCATTTTTTTTTGGAAATCGACACATTTTCGCCAAATGGACAGTTGCACACAGGTGCGTGGTATGTAAACCACATTTGCTAGAAATCTTGGGCCAAATGAAGCAGTATTTTATGAGTTATGCTGAGCCTGCTGATCCCTATGCCACAGCACTTGTGAACGTTACACAGAAGCCTATGGCATGGGAAAAAAACCTAGTTATCTGTGGGGTTCCGGTCGGGAGAGCAGCGGACGAAGTAGAACCCCACAGTTCTGGGGGTAGTCTCCCTCAACGTCTCACTTATTTCCTTTCCAAGTAAGTGAGTAACCAACAATTTATGTGGGCAATCAACATAAAAACTGAGGTTGAATACTGTTTATTTTCATTTCGAAACAAATGGAAGAAACAGATCAGATGTCCGAACAAGAAACACAAACTGTTCGAGGGTCGGAGAAGGGCGCAGGTAAACGTTGTGTACATTGTCCGGAAACTGGACACACACATAGGGATCTACGGAGGGTAATGAAACTACGTTTTCGAACACTAATTACTTCATCTCACCTAAGCCTAAATAACAACAGCCAAATCGCTGCGGACGCCTGGCTCGGATCAGTTCCGAGCTTCTCAGCTGTTAGAGGGGAGACTCCTACCTTAACGGAAAGCAAACTCGACGAAATGCGGTTGTCCGCTGGCGAAGAAAGCGCTCAAATCGCGGGACGTTTCTCGAGACTACTCGCCGGTCGCAGATGAAGTTTCGTATTTTTTTCGAGTTGATGAAAATTTCGATCCTGGATGAGGTTGAGGTCAAATGGTAGTGCGCATGCGGAAGCGGGGCTCAATTCGCTGGTAACCTATCGCGAGTCTGCTCGTCCGACATGCGGTAATGAGAGCATTACCAGTGAATTATCTGGATATGATTTGCATAATTGATTTCCGCAGAGACAGACGAGTTCTCCCGACGTTACGTACCTACGGGCAAGGTGGATATGTATGGGTCTGTCTGGTCATGATCTGGAGCAGTGATCTCTGCATAGTACATGTACACAAACCAGTTAGCCAACTAGGCACACATCGTGCACAATTGCAGGCTGTATCGATCGTGTGCTGTCAAAAGAGTAAAATAATTCTAAACACCCTTTCGAAAAATTGAAGCAGGTTTTTTTTCTGGTCAATCTAATTTACCCATCCCCCTACCATAGCGAATTGTATCGATCGATGTGAATTTGGCAAATAAATAAATGGAAAACTGGCAGCTAACTTCAATTTTGCACAATTTAAAAAAAGATAAAACCAAACAAATATTAAAAAGGGAAAACAAATTGGGATTTTTTAAACCACCCAGCTTTCAATTTCATTCTGATGCAAAGTGCAAACAACCATTATTATTTTTAGGAAAGCGACTGACTGGGAACTTCTTGAACAATTTTAGAAAAAATAGCAAAGAAAAAAATTACGGTGGAAGGGGATCGACTTGAACACGATACCTCCGATTTTGATTTCTTCGCCTTCAGTTATTGCGTTGTTAATTACTTGATTCCATTTGCTAGTCGGTTGATATAAATGAATAATTGGATCAATAATCTGATCAAGATAAAAAAAAAAAAAAACACGTGAAGGCACATATCTCAAAAGACTTTATAATTAAACACACGTGCACACCTATATCCATGGGTATGACCATGGTATAAAATTGTTCCGATCTACATAAAAAAAATATGGATATGGCCGGTGTCATGGCCGGCTGATATAAAATTGTAATTTTGTAAACAGCGGATGATTTTGATAGTCCAGACTTAGACTGAGTGAGAGGGTTGGAACAGCGTATGCCAGACGGACGTATTGACAACTATTAATTGGTGCGAATCATAATTAGGCCGTTTACGAAATGAAGGCTTATCGGTCATAGGCGTCTAGAAAAAAAAACGTTTGCCCTTGCTTCTTGGTACAGTGTGTAAAGTAATGTACAATGTAAACTGTACATGTATCGATACATGTACTGTACATGTACACTGTACTTTACTTATCAAGCCAACAGACCTACTGATCAGATTCTGGTCAGTGACAAAACATCTATGGTGTGAATACACAGCGCCCTCAATGGTCCATTTAAAAGCGGCCATCTTTAAAACTATTTACCATAGTCTGTAACTGCTCCTTTAAAGAAAAAACAAAACGTAATTTATGTACTATTCAGTCTATTTTGTCAAAATTTTAATTCAATTAGACACATTATAAGAGTTAATTTTTGATCTTATAGTTTGTAAATTGTATCTAATTTCTCTAAATAATAGTTTTTATAAAAAAGAATCCCCGAGTACATCGTCAACCTCTAATTTTTGTCACCCGTCGTCTGAAATCGCTTTTCCATCCTCACTTCTCCGAGCTCCTTACAAAAAATGTCCGATTTAGAGATTTGTAAACTGGCTTACGAGGGGAATTTTGGGGGGCTCAGACAGCAAGTTGAGGCCGACCGGAATGCTGTGCAGACTTTTGACAAGGTTTGGAGCAATGTAGAATTTGTAGTCAGACCATGGACCTCCATGGTCAGACCATGGTCAGACTCTAGCCTAGGCCAGGCGTACGGTACATGTGTGGTGCTGCACAGCCAATCACTACACTAGTCAGTTCAGTGGTGGACAATACATTACATGTAACTGACAGTGACACTGTAGAACCGTAAACAATAACATGGCCCAGACCCTTGGTATCCCCGATTTTAGCTATTTTTATATTTTATTGGCTTGAAAGACTTTACAGCAGCAAGGGGTTAGCGGACCCTTTTTTTATCGAATTTTGAAATTTTGAGATTCGGGTGACACTGACAGTGACAGTCACCCGAATCTCAAAATTTCAAAATTCGATAAAAAAGGGTGACTTGTCGGGTCCAAGTTACTCGGACTAAGATATTCCCAGAAAATGCTCACTGATTATTCTTGTTAATGTTGTAAGTTGTTGTAGACTTGTCAATGCCAATGCCCCCAATGGAAATGCATATGTCTTTGTTGCAAAATGCTTATTAATAAATAAACCACTTCCTCCATGCCATTGCTAATGAGTAATGTATCTCATGACCAAAATGCAAATTTACAAACATTGGAAAGTTTGATTGTAGGCATCCAGTTTGAATAACTGAAATCGTGACAAAGGATCCGATTTGTCTTTCTCTTTCCTTGCTCTATGAAATAAGTAACACATTCTAGTCCCACTTACTGGGCCGCTAGGAGCTCCTCTGAAACAATTTGCATGTTGATCTGTCGCACTAGCATCCCACCGCGTCTAATATAGTAAAACAGACATTCTCAACGTCTAGTACCCAGTCTTTGTGTAATATGTTGGATCATTGCTAAAGCGCATGATGAGATTTTACATCGTGTACACGGTGTACAAACATATTGTGTTTTGAACAGCTCGACATGTCCGATGCCGACATAGGAGACATTTTGTCGGAATTGCAATCCAAAAATTTATTGTAAGTACCGCTGAAATACCACTTGTTCGTCTTGACATTTGTAGAATTCAGAAGGTGCTTTTATTGAATCTTTTGACATGATTTCGGGCATTTTTAAGGCCATCTGTTGAGAACTTGTCTCTGTTTTACTATATCAGTATATTAGAGGCGGTGGGCCATTAGTGCGACAGATCAACACGCAAATCTTTTCAGAGGAGCTCCTAGCGGCCCAGTAAGTGGGACTAAACGCATTCATGATTCTTACTCAAGTGTAAGCCAAAATGGCAATAACAATACAATAGCAGATGGTGGTTATTTTCTGAAGCTGTATACAAGTAATACTAAAAAGTAAGAGTAATTGATACAAATAGCAAGAGGATTCCATTTTATTTTGTCTGAACAGAGTGAGAGGACAGTTCTCCATTGGGCTGCGTCTGGAAAGCACTTTGAAATCGTGCAGTATTTGCTGGAACTGAAGCCACCACCAAATGTCAATGCAAAAGATGATGTGGGTATCCTTGTCATATAAGCCATTTCCTCACTGGTGATAACTTGATATTCGATGTAAAGTAGCTGTATCACCACTAGTCACTACTAGTACTACTACTAGTGAGTAGTGTGGGTGCAGCACACTCTTGGAGGTGAAGTGGCATTTCCACCATTTAATTTTGGATGTTTCTGTCTAATGAAAAGTAAGCTTCATTTCATATCACTACAGTAGATAGTAAAGGAGAATTCATTCATTAAGATTGCAATTTTCTCTTCAGTTTCATCTCATGCAAATTAGACCATTATTGTGCTATTTACAACAGTGATTACCAAAAATATGAAGGAAAAAAATATGAAAAATCTACCTGCTTAGGACTGGGAGATAGATTTACTAAAATTCTATGAAAAGAAATGGAATCTGATCCATTCTGATTAAATATATTCATACTTGTGTAGCACTTTGGACTTTAAAAAAAATCTGATCTAAATACTATGAGGTAATAAATTGAATCCTATCTTTCAAATGACCCATTCAGATATTTATTTTATTTTTGACAGAACAATTGGACACCACTTCACATTGCTGCCTCAGTTGGACAAGAGGAGATTGTGATGGCCCTGACAAGTCAAGGTGCAGAGGTCAACGAGTGCAACAAGACGGGTCAAACCCCTCTACACTATGCAGCATCCAGGGATCGACAAAGAGTGAGTATTATTTGAAAAGGCGGGTGACAGAATGAGACTGGTAGTAGACTGAAAAAAGGGTAGATTGTTGGCTGGGAGGGATTGACATTTTGACCACGTAATGCTAGCTTCTGTCAAGTGACTCAAGTCGCTGAAGACTTGTGCGGTCTCAATTTATACCCAGGCTTGCTTTTGGCCATTAGATATATAATTGTGCATTGGGGGTTTGCTCTATTGACGTGTAATTGAACACACTATGCTAAGTGCTTGGCCCGATTGCCTTCTGAACAAAAATACACTGTGCTGCCGCAGATAGCCGAGATCCTGCTGGAGCATGGGGCCGACGTGAACATAGGGGACCAGACCAGGGCCACCCCAATGCATCGGGCAGCCTCCAAGGGCAACGTGGAGATCGTCAAGCTCCTGCTCAACTACAACTGCAGGGTTGACACCCAGGACTGCACGGGTAGCACAGCACTGTGAGTGGTCAAGGGTGTCAAACATTGCGTGGGCAATTTCTAGAGGGATGTCCCGCCATAACCTTATCCCTGTCGAGTTCATTGATGTCGCTCAATGAACTCACAAGTTTGTGAGACACAGGCCAGGAAACTTGATGCTTGAATCTCAATTTGTGGAACTTGCTTATAGCAGTTTGCAACATTTTTGTATATCGAACTTGATAATAAGCGGTGAAACAGTCATTGTTTAAAAGTAACTCCTAAATTCAGAGCAATGATTGGTGAAAGTAAGTAATTAGCACAGCTCACCTTTTAGTGAGTCAATACTGAGGTGAACTGCAGCTAATTATTAAAAATCTCAGTGGATGAAACTCAATGATTGATGAAACTCTAATGAGCGAAAAAGCAACTGTGGAAACTCAGTGGTTCAAACTCAATTGGTGGAAATCGGTGAACGATGACACCGACATGGCGAAGCTCACTTGCTCAGTAATTACTCAGTGGGTTAAAGTAAATAATCAGTCCATAGCAACTCAGTCAGGGAAACACAATGTTGAAAGCTTCCCTGTCTTTGATAGATGGAGAGCAGCTGGTAACACACATTTGTTGGACTTATAGTTGAGTTAAGATTAAGATTGGTGAGAATGTAATTCAATGAAATATATTGCGGGATTGCCCTTCCCCTAATGTACAGTACGGTAGTCAGCACTGCAGCACTGAGCATATGGTACCTATTACACTTTGGGAGGGGCAGAGTCATTCTTAGACTGCCATTGCGCATTGGTGATGTTGCATCCTGTGTCTCTATCTATGCACAGACACCTGGCTTGTGAGGAAGAGAGGGCAGAAGAAGCCACCATTCTGGTACGGCACGGTGCCTCGCTGCACATCCAAAACAAGGTTTGTACCAATCCACAAGATTCAGGTTACCCCACAGACTGCAGAGTCAATAGACACATCTCCGACTGTCTGAATTCATTGGCTGTGGCTTCAAGGCACACATGCATCTATGGAAGTAACTAACAAGCGGCTGTAGCCAGTTACCAATAGACGTGCATGTTATTTCAAGCCATATCCAATGAAAATCAGACACGGCCCAGTACTTCTGGACACATCCTTACCACACGAGTAGAAGGATCTGGTGAAGTGGCGCATTCTACATCTGCAGATTAATATCCACTGTTGGTCCAAGGGAACCATTCTGTGAATCTTTCAATTGCCACATGATGGAAGAAAGTGGTTACCACAATCTCATTCAAACTGTCAGAAGGAAGTTAAGAATTGACAGAGAAAATGACAAGCTGTCTTCTTTGATACTCCCAATAAGAGCAGGTAAGCTGACTGAAAGGTGTACAAATGCACCAAATACAAAATCTGTGTACACTGCATTATATTTAACTGGTGGTTGAATAAAATGCACATCTAATTTCACATTACAGGATGAGAAGACACCACTGGAGCTAGCACCTGCTGGACTCGCGAGGGCGCTCTCCAGTCTCAAAGACTGAAGGATAGCAAGCAAAGGACACTGATGGCAGTGATTGTATAATTATGACTAATGCCAAGCTGGTGTGTTCCTGCTCAAGTGGGGCTCTACATATAAACAAGGCTGTTCAAGTAGTACAATGCGTGGATACATTGCTGTATCAGTGCAGTCACACCACAGTGCCCATTGGGCATCACGCCTGCCCGTTGAATGCCACACCATGTCAAGTGCCAAGACCATCCAGTCAACCACTTGAGCACCACACCCAGCCAGACAAGTGCCATGGCTAACCAGTCAGGTGTTACATCCGACCAAGTGCCATGCTCTAATTGTTGATCACCACGCCCAAGCGGTTGAATGCCACACCCGACCCGCTGAGTGCCACGCCCAACCAATTGAGTGCCAAGCCCAACCAGTTGAGTGCCATGCCCAACCAGTTGAGTGCCATGCCCAAACAGTTGAGTGCCACTCCTAGACAGTTGAGTGCCACTCTTAGACAGTTGAGTGCCACTCTTAGACAGTTGAGTGCCAGGCCCAACCAGTTGAGTGCCAAGCCCAACCAGTTGAGTGCCAGGCCCAACCAGTTGAGTGCCAGGCCCAACCAGTTGAGTGCCAGGCCCAACCAGTTGAGTGCCAGGCCCAACCAGTTGAGTGCCATGCCCAAACAGTTGAGTGCCACTCCTAGACAGTTGAGTGCCACTCTTAGACAGTTGAGTGCCAGGCCCAACCAGTTGAGTGCCACTCTTAGACAGTTGAGTGCCAGGCCCAACCAGTTGAGTGCCAGGCCCAACCAGTTGAGTGCCATGCCCACCTTTATATCGTGATGTCAGGCTTCTTCTGGGTGGGCAGAAGGCATAGTGTATTTCCATATTGAGCTTTTCAGCTGGACATTCAATGCGACTAGTCAGTCCTGAATGAAGAAAACAGAAAATCAAGCAATGATGATTGAAGTGGACATCAAGCCCTTCCCTGCAGTGTGAAAGGGTGACCTTTAACCTCAAGTGATGGACTACCGGTACCTGTCTGTGCAGCAAGTCTAAGCACTGCACACTGCAGCAAATATTGTAATAAATGAGCAAATAAATGTGGTATTTAAGTTCCATTTTGAGTACACCCTTCATTTTTAAGCAAGTCTTGTTTTGAATTTGTTTCCATCGGTTCTCTGTGTAAGGCTTCGAGGTAGTGGAGCATCGCTATAACGAATGCCGATATACCGAACATTGGGCCATAGTGAACATGCCCTTTGGCTCCCAATTTTTGTGTACAAAATATGTGGCTGCAACTGTTATAACAAATACTGAACAATTTTCATAGATCCCAGGACGTTCGTTATAGCGACATTCCACAGTATAACCATGCCTCGATTACTGAACAAGTATAAGTATCTTGCTTACAATACCATGCTTGCATTTTAAATACAACAAAAACAAATGCAACAATAATAAAACCCAACCGAAGTAAAAACAACCTTTTCTTCCATCTGCTTAAATTTCTTATCCATTGGTCCATTTATTCAAATATAGGTATGTAAATAGCCATGCACAAAATTAAGTAAAATTAAGCTATTTTCTTTTTTCTCAAAATTGTTCAGCAAATTAAAGAAGTACAGCGATGCTGGAATTCTGGATGATAGGAATGTCTCAGCACTTTCAGTGGTTTTGTTTCCATTTTTCTTCAGTCAACAAATTAAAGAAACAGGCTACGATCTGTACATAATGGAGTAAGGCATACAGGTTCTTGGCAGTTTGATATTTTTTTTTTAACAAAGCCTGCAGCAAGACTGTTTCTGACAACTTCATCCGTTTTGTTTTCTTGTTTTGCAACTCCTCGTTGAGATCTGAGATTCCTATTATATGCATGCCTTTCTGGTCACTTCACGACCCCTTCTGTATAAGTACAAATAAATTACCTCCTTTTTACTTAAAAGCCAGCATTTGCCATTCATTTATGCAAGACTTTCTTTCTGAGAGGGAACAAATATTACCGCCTCCTTCAAAAGTAACAATAGCCTTTCTAACCATACATGGTCACTCTGCATACTATACTTTTCTTCAATAAACAGCTCTTTCCATATAAAAAAAATCGGTACAGATTAAAAATGCATTCTTCTCCATCCTGAGTGTGTGAAATCACAGATCTCTATACAAAGTGGGTGGGTCCATGGTCCAGTAAGCAACTGATGCAAGCAGCATGTTGAGGCAGGCACACTCGGCCCTCTGCCTCAGTAGTCAGGTACATGTAGCTAATTATAGCTCTTTCCCTTTTCCCTGTCAAGTGGGATTTTGGCCTTGTAAGGCAGTGAGCTGACTGATATTCAATTTGAAATATTGGCAAAGAAAATTTGACTGGGCAGGGACCTCTGGCTTAACGTACCGTATCAGCGCTCTTACCACCTGAGCTATCCAGCCCTTAGATGGTGGCCTCCTCAAATAGTTAACTATCTTTGCTGGGGTGGGTGCACCAGTCAGAAGCGATTCATCATTAAGTGCCATATACATGTATCCCTCAGGGATCAGGCACTGGGTTTTCAGGTACACCATGTGAATTTGTGAAGTGTCTCTTTAAATAGAGAAATAGCACTGATAACAACCAGTGAGCATAAACTCTACATTTTGGCCGTGATGCTTGGACCGACCTCAATTAATTGACTATCCAATAAGATTTGAAAGTTTGGTGGAAACACCAAGTAGTATGTTTGCGGTGACACCATGTACATCATCTCTCAAGATAAGGAGTATTACCAGCTCTTTTTAGAGCCATACTCTTTTTCTTGAGCGATAATGTACATGGTGTCACCGCAAGCCTACTTATCCATGAAAATTGCAAAAGCTCAAGACACATGGATAACTAAGCTTAGACACAATGCTATGCTGGCTGCTATCTTGACCTGAAACTGTTTCTGTACACTGCGAGGTGAAAAAGCCCACTCAAAATTGGCTGCATATGATGAGGGATGTGCTGAGCTACTGAACCTGCCTTGTAAGGCAGAGAGCATGGCTGTTTCACTGAGTGTGCACTGGGCTTCAAAAATTGGCCATTTGTGCCTTGCATGACTGTACAATGGTCAGTGGGGAAAGGGTTGAGCCGGCACAGCCAACAACCACACATGACCGAATGTAAGGCAAGCGCTATGAAGAATGACAGGCATCAGCTGGAATCTGGCTAGCCCCACACCATCCACTCTATGCAGTGATCAGTGGGGGGTAGACCAAGATAGTAATACCAAGGTATTGTTTCTGTATTCATGTACATGTATATCAGCCGCAGGACAGAATGGTATATCAAAACCACACTCCTTTTTGGCAAAGTCCTCATGCTACGTTATATAAAAATCTACCTCTAAAGTGTATTATGGTAAAATATACTCTTCATATGAATCCAGCTCTCCAAATTTGTCTCCCGAGAAGTTATATCATACAAGTTTACAACTTACATTTACATGTGTATTGTTAAAAAACTGTTTAGAAAATTGCCTTCCGGGCCACATGAAGTTCTTCTGCTAAATGATCAACGCATTATGGGTATGGTTACCATGGATATGTACCATTGCCGACCAAGTCAGCTAAAATCCGAGCAAAAGCAGGTACAATTTGTCTATGTCTATAAAAATCTTTTTGATTTGTTTTTCACCTTTCTCTTCTGTGGCAAGGATGGCTTCAAATCCAAGATGTCCTTGAAGTTATTTACTTGCTTGTTTACTATGGTGTATATTTGGTATGGTAATTCGTACCTGGATATTGATATAAATTGGGCCCCGTAAAAGCCTTTGCCTGTATGGTTATGTCAGTGTCACATTAAGTAGTGCTGACATCTTGCACAGAGTTTACTGACCTTATACAAAGCTAGTCTAATTATGGTGATGACCAAACCAGGTTTATAGAATCCTGTTGTCTGATGTTCAAAACCATCTGGTTTCTGAAAGCTTGTCATCAGGTAACACACCTACATGTATCATACATGTAGCTACAGGTATGATTCAAATCATCCGCGTTTTCACTAAAGGGCAAATCCATGAACGCAGTATGTTTTGAAAATACTTTGGTGAGCACAACAACAAGTGAGCACAACTTTTTCTAAAAAGGTATTTTTGACCGTCTTTAAATGTGTTCTTGTGCTACTGTGGTCTATGAGTTTTGCAACATGCAGTGATACTGATTTCCGTCTTAGGTTTCATGCAATTGAAACATGACAAAAATAATTCACCAGTTAGGGAAAACGCCGACAAATTGAAGTTCACATACCAAGGACAGTCAAGTTCATCATGTGTATCGATAGCATTATAATTATAAGCACATTGCAGTGATTGCACCATACATGCACACTGGTGATAACACTAGGTTTGTTCCTAGAGTATTACAGCACATATTGCACTCCATCCAGACAGAGCACAATAAGTTTACATTACGTGCATCAAAAGTCACATAATTATATATATCACTTTCTGATATCTACTGTATTCACATCTCAAGTGACGACTCTGAGAAGAAATCTATATTAAAAATTTCATAGGTGACTACTTGGTCACCTTAACGTTATTCAATATGTACAGATATAAGTCATCAATGCTTGGATTGCAAAATGCATACTGTTTTATACATCAAGGTGGAAGAAAGGTTGGTGAAGGAACTGTATCCCCCAATAAACTGATAGCCTGAATATAAAACCCCTTCTTAAAGTCACAAAACATGAGTTGAAAGTTTGCTGACCCTTCTGACGGCAAGAAACTTCAGCCCTATCCACACTGGACTTGTAGGAAAGTTCTTACCAGGACAATGGTGAAAGTCTTATTTCTTAGTCTTGTGGTTCACATTCTGACATTATCAGCTTTTTGAAACTCTGATAATGACCAATTGTGTACAAAAAAATCAAAATAGTCCCCTTTCTCATGTGGGGTCAACTTTGAAACTTGACCCTGTCAATCCCCATTCTCCAACAAGAAATCTTCATTCAAGTCCTGTGAATAATTGGGGGGGGGGGTACTCTTGACTGCTTCACAAAGCAACCTTCTGAAAAGAATCTCTTTAAATGACACCAGGAAACCATTCTTTCAATGATTTGCCCGCCACACAAAAAAAGTCTCAAATTCACATTCTGTCCTTGAGACAGAAAGTTTTAACATCGTATGATTAAACTTTTCCTGTAAAAAATGGCCCTGGATTGTTACTGGCAAACAAGGCAATGGTGACAGTAATTTCAGAGGAATTTAAAAAGAAAAGTTTTTTCTTTTTTCTAAAAAATCAAAATTGCACAATTTAACGGTCATACAAAAACAGTGACCAATCTCAGTAATTGGTATTTTGAGATGGACAAGTTCAACATTTCACTCATTTTGTATTGACGCTTTCCGAAATTAAAATGGATTTCCGAAGCAACTATTTTCATCCTCGTGAGAGAATACCAGAGGGATCCAAAATTCATGCTAAAACATGCATAACAGAAATAAACTAAAAGCTCATCATCGTCAACAAGTCAAAGAGGTCACATCATGGTGCTACTGACGAATAACACAACCCTCTTCCAGTCATTGCACAAACGAAAGACAAACTGGGCGGAACAGAAGTCGATTTCACCAAACACATCATAACTTTCGATCCACTGCAAGACGATGAGCGATGCACATAAACCATACGGTCTATCACAACTTTACATCGTAAGTTGAGTTCTGGTGCATCGCAAGGCTTTGTGAAATCCACCCCTGTTGTAGCAAGTGACTGTGCCTGATGACTGACTGCCATAAAACTGTCACCTGAGATGTACAAATGTAACTCAGTCCTATACGCATTGCTTTACTGACCTGTGGTCGATTTCACCAGACCCATGGTTACTTACGATCAGTTGCAAGAGGAAGTGCAATGCACAAAAACCATCCGGCCTATTGCAACCTACAACAGGTCATCCATTAGTCTAGTTCCTGGACTCTCCGTACAGCAAATCAAAAGGCAAGCTGATGTGTCATACAATTTTATGTTCTTGCTATATGGTCAATTACCACTCCTGAAAGAAAAAACACCACATAAACTTGACTCTCTTGGGAGTGTATGGGCCTCCATGCTGCTACGGAAACCCGCAAACACAAACCCAATGCAAAAAAATGACTTACAAGTATGTCCAACTGAACTGAACGTTTTCCAAATACTGAAATGTTCGTGCATCACCCTGGCCATCACAAAGTCAAAAGGAAAACATCTCTTTCAAAAACAAAGTATCCCATCCAATCTGGACTGTAAAATCTACAAGTAAAATTTAAAGTATACATGTATAAGGAAAACTCCCATGTCGGGTCTAGCAGATTCGTGTCCAAGAGTTACAGTGTTTCCAGCATATAAAAACGGTGGTAGGCCAAAAAAGAGCACTCTATTTCATAAGACTCCCCGATCAAAAAACGTTGAGTAAACAGGTTATGATTTACTTTCTTTGTTAAAGGTGACAAATTCACCATCAAAATAGAAAGGTTTTTCATACTTTGGTTTTGGTAAAATTCATGTAAAAAAAGAAATACAAAGCACCATTAAAAAAACCTTCAAAACTGGTGGTTTGGTTTTCATACAAAGAACTTTCCAAAACAAAGACAGAAACTTTGAGTCTTTTTCTGTGGATTTGTCAAAACATTACTATAAGGCAGGCTTTTGTGTTCAAAAGTAACAGGTAAAAAGGTAGCCTCAGCTAATTTGCATACTATTTCACCCAGCCAATTACTGCCAATTACTGCTGTCTATTCAGAGAAACTGAATAGGGTGTGTACAGGATTCATGTATAGGATTCATGAGGTGAGGAGCCGCAATGAATATTCAAGAGGTATCAGGCTACGGCATATCAGCCAATCGGCATGGAAGGTTTCTGATGTGTTTTTTTTTGGCAAAGCCTGCATAGGAATGTGTACAATCAAATAATCCATAGCTTTGAATACAAGGGCACACTTATGAGATTAATAAACCTCAGAAGGCAAGATGCAAACTGCAATGCATTGTAGTTAAGTGAATATGTGCTTATGGGAGTTTTAGCTATATCAATTTCAAGCCCCTTTCTGTATTGATCTACATGACCACTATACATGTACATGTACATTACCAAGAAAGTGCTGAACTGCTACATACATGTATACCCAAAGCCCTTCATGAATGCCCATAGTAGGACCAGCCTCAGGCTTTTTCCCCATCACACAAAACCATGGAACAATGGTTACGGTCCGATGTCGATGAATTGAAGGTCTGTTGTCATGTTACATGTATAGTGGTGCATCAAATTCACAAACAAACGGTGGTCTAAAGCTTTGTTTTCTACCCGTGACATTATTACATCTTGCAGAAATGAAACTGAAGTCTGAGCCCGAACCTAAGCCTTCCTTTGGAAAAGGGCTCTACAATGGCCATCACTGCAGGCAGAGTGCAGACCTGACAACCAATGAAAAAAGCATGAACCTGCCGCCGAAAAAAAAAAGTGTTACTGGATCTCCACCAACCCAAATTTACACATAATTACATACCGGTAAACGTGAGAGGGGCCATTAATGGAAACTGTTGCAATGGGAACCCAAATAACAATAAAATATCAAACTATTAGAAATTAATATACAGTCATGCTTCTGTGTACAGTACATGCATCTACACGTATGTGTACACAAGACAACCTATAACTATAAGAATACTTGATTTCAGACTTTCTCAGCTTGAAAAGCATTTACAAAACCATGTCACCGACTCAGTAAAAATCAAGGTGAATTCATTGCACATTATTTGTCCTGTACAAAATGAGGATGGTACCGTAAGTACAGTGGCTGGCCAGTTGTTTCATGAGGCAGAGACATTCTTAAAAGATGCAAACTGATTGGTGACATGGATGACCCAAAATATACACGCACACATCGTGGAAAAGTAAGAGGGCCTGACCTTTCTGAACCCCATAAGACCTTTTTCAAAGGCAGGAACTACCTGAGAAAATGGGTTTTGAGAAGGTCCTGCTCCGATCTAAAGGTCAGTCTGTCTTCTGTCTCTCCATTTAACAATGTGAGCTGTGTCTGGCTTTGACTTTGAGGCTTGCAAATAATTCCCTGCAAGCATTAGGTGCAAGCTGGTGACAATTCGGCTATTTTACGGTCATAGTGATATGCAGTGAGTATCATGTTCACGTTTGAGCCAAAATCTGACTGAAAAGAAGAGAAAACCTTCCAAAGTTGGCCAAAAAATAGTAAAATTCTTAGAATTTGTCCACTTCCCAGAAAAAAAATGGTATCAGGTCAATTCAAAAATTAAGATAGACTCCACAAATTCTTTCATATGTTTACAACTCGTCTTTTTTCCTCTTCTTCACATTGCTGGACTTGCCAGCGACCTTGACCTTTGACTTGGATATCTTGCCCTTGCCCCTCTTGCCCGCCTTGACCTTCTTGCGGTTGCGCGGCTTCTTGGTGGTCTTGGCCTTGCCCTGCTTGGCCGTCGGGGGCGCTGTTGTCGTTGCCGTCGTGGCGGTGTCCGGCTCGCTGGCTCCGCTGCCTGGCGCAGTCTCGTCCCCAAGTGTCTCTGATGGCTGGGCCTCAGCGTCCACCTTCTCCTTGCCTGTCCACACCTCGCTCAGACAAGCTAAAGGATGCAGGGGGAATCAATCACAGGCCGCTATGTGAGTGGATGGGAGCAACTTTTACTCGATGGTCAATGTATTTGTGAAGATAGCAGAGAGAATTTGGACAGACAGGGCTTTGCCACCTAAGACCTCTGGCTTTAAAGAACCAGTGCTCTATGATGAAGAATCTATGATGATAGTAAGGAAAATTTGTCTGGGCAGGGACTTGAACCTGAGATCTCTGGCTTATTGTACTAACACTCTATGATAAAGGATCTTTGATGATATTAAAGAAAAATCAGACTGGACTTGGACTTGAACCCAAGACCTCTGACTTTAAAGTACAAGTGCTCTACGATTAAGAATTTCTAATGCTAGCAAAGAAAATTTGCGTGGGCAGGGACTTAAACCTAAGACCTCTGGTTTAATGTACCTACAGTGTACTGCCAGTTCTACGAAACTTCAAATGTTGTAACATTTTGCTGCCTTTTCTAAATATTGCTGAAAAGAGTCTTTGTGGTACAAGACTTATGCAACATTTGCAAGTTGAGTAACTTATGCAACTTTTCTTGAAATCGACTGCAGTACTCTGTGATAATGAATTCATTTATTTAGTGAATAAAATTTGACTGTGTAAGGATTTGAACCACAGACCTCTGGCTTGACTTAACTCTGTGAACTTTATTTTCAAATGAACAACAGAAAGGCAAACTAACAGCGAAAATAAAGGATAAAGTAATATGAGAATCTTTGCCCTATTCATGAAATTGAGAGGGCTGGGGTCCAACCGCTTTAGCACCAAAATTTGCTTAAGCACAAAAAGTCAAGATTCGTAGGATCATGCTTAGTAGGATCATGCTTCGTAGGATCATGCTTAGTAAAGAAGAGTGGAATACAAGTCTGAAGCAATGGACATCACATTTCAGTGTGGTTTGTAATTCTGTTATAAACACAAGGCAGACTTTTCACGCTTAAGCAGCTTTATGTAATGGGACCCATCCCTGATGTTTTGATCCTAGTGGGAGCTTCCTGAAAGGTCCGGCTGGGACCCTTTTGGGGCAAAATAAATCTTGGAAAGCATTGTTTCCGCTGCGTGGAAAGATTTGTCAGTCTGTGAAAATGCCGAAAATAAAGAGTACACACATGTATGTAGAAAGAGTTTCAGACTGGGCTGATGTACATCAGACATGTCAGACTGAGGCCTCCATACCTTGGTCCTCTTTCTTCAGGACCCTCTGCATGCACAGGTAGTCCACCAGGCTGCTCTCTTGGTCCGTCTTGAAGAACCAGTTGCCGATAGCGTCCTCCTGGTCCTCAATCAACTGCTCACACTGAGAGGTAAGTGAAATTGAGACTAAGTGAAAATGATAATAATAACAATACAACTACGGTAGATACCGGTAATCTGCGCAGAATGCCAATGGTGCTTTGTCTATGGACTTTTTGGCTGAAGGAGGAGGAAGAGGATGGGGAGGAGGAGGAGGAGGAGGAGAAGGAGGAGAAGGAGGAGAAGGAGGAGAAGGAGGAAAAGGAGGAGAAGGAGGATAAGGAGGAGAAGGAGGAGGAGGAGAAGGAGGAGGGGGAGGAGGAGGAGGAGGAGGAGGGGGAGGAGGAGGAGGAGGAGGAGGAGGAGGAGGAGGAGGAGGAAGAGGATGGGGAGGAGGAGGAGAAGGAGGAAAGGAGGAGAAGGGGGAGGAGGAGGAGGGGGAGGAGGAGGAGGAGGAGGAGGAGGAGGAGGAGGAGGAGGAGGAGGAGGAGGAGGAGGAGGAAGAGGATGGGGAGGAGTAGGAAGATGATGGGGAGGAGGAGGAGAGGGAGGAAGAGGATGGGGAGGAGGAGGAGAAGGAGGAGAAGGAGGAGGAGGAGGAGGAGGAGGAGGAAGAGGATGGGGAGGAGGAGGAAGAGGATGGGGAGGAGGAGGAGAGGGAGGAGGAGAAGAAGAAGGGGGAGAAGGAGGAGGAAATAAAAGAGGAAGAGGCAGAGGTGGAGGAGGAGGCGGAGGAGGAGGAGGAGGTGATGGAAGAGGAGAAGGAGCTGGAGGAGAAGAAGAACACAATGGACCTCTCTAAGAAGGCAGAATGACAAAGACAAAGACAGATAGGAAGGGGAGGGTGAATAGGACACCGATGACAACTGAGTCCTTCATCACCCGAGTCCTAATCAATCTCTCTTTCCTATCTGTTTTTGTCATTGTCATTCTGCTTTTATGAAAGGTACTCCTTGGATCGAGATGTCAAACCCTCTACACAAGGGATTGAGACCAAGACTGAGACCAGAAGGGATTGAGACCAAGACTGAGACCACAAGGGATTGAGACCAAGACTGAGACCAGAAGGGATTGAGACCAAGACTGAGACCACAAGGGATTGAGACCAAGACTGAGACCACAAGGGATTGAGACCAAGACTGAGACCACAAGGGATTGAGACCAAGACTGAGACCAGAAGGGATTGAGACCAAGACTGAGACCACAAGGGATTGAGACCAAGACTGAGACCACAAGGGATTGAGACCAAGACTGAGACCACAAGGGATTGAGACCAAGACTGAGACCACAAGGGATTGAGACCAAGAATGAGACCACAAAGGATTGAGACCAAGACTGAGACCAGAAGGGATTGAGACCAAGACTGAGACCACAAGAGATTGGGACCAAGACTGAGACCACAAGGGATTGAGACCAAGACTGAGACCACAAGGGATTGAGACCAAGACTGAGACCACAAGGGATTGAGACCAAGACTGAGACCACAAGGGATTGAGACCAAGACTGAGACCACAAGGGATTGAGACCAAGACTGAGACCACAAGGGATTGAGACCAAGACTGAGACCACAAGGGATTGGGACCAAGACTGAGACCACAAGGGATTGGGACCAAGACTGAGACCACAAGGGATTGAGACCAAGACTGTGACCACAAGGGATTGAGACCAAGACTGAGACCACAAGGGATTGAGACCAAGACTGAGACCACAAGGGATTGAGACCAAGACTGAGACCACAAGGGATTGAGACCAAGACTGAGACCACAAGGGATTGAGACCAAGACTGAGACCACAAGGGATTGAGACCAAGACTGAGACTACAAGGGATTGAGACCAAGACTGAGACCACAAGGGATTGAGACCAAGACTGAGACCACAAGGGATTGAGACCAAGACTGAGACCACAAGGGATTGAGACCAAGACTGAGACCAGCCAAAAGTGGTCAGGGGATGTACACCAGCCACGGTGACCCACCTGTTGCTTCATCCTGCTGACAGAGGCCGAGGGTTTCTCCCAGAGGTCTTCAGGCATGCCCAGGTCCACCTTGACTCCCTTTTCCTGCAGCCCCCGCAGCGTCTTCATGGTCTCTGACTGGCCCTTGGCAAACCTACACTCCACACACGCCAACAAAGACCCACAAAAAGTAACAGATTTAGAGGGGCCCTTGGAATCTTGCTTTCGAGAGGTCCCACTAGGATCCACAAATCAGGCTCCCTAAATATTTGAGATTTGCATTTTGGGCCATTAAAGTCGGTTGTATAACTACAAATAGTTACTTGAAACATGCAACATTTGCTGTAACATGTTACTGTAATTTATTACAGGGTCCCTCTTAATGTACATGTAACTTACATTTACTGGTAGTTAGTATTAGAAACTGACAGTTTATAGTTGACAGTACTGTTGGTAACTAACATTTACTGCAACATTTACTGTAACATTAACATGGGCTACACAATATGCCATTTCCGTCGTAAGTCGATCAATCGAGTGTAATACAGTGTACATGTACATGTACTGTTACTTGTGTATAAACCTGCTTGTAGATGACTTGACAATTCAAACCACGCGTAAGTCGAAGTTCCGGATAAGTCAAAGTTTACATTCATTCCCTTGAGATTCAAGTTATCAAGGTTTTACTGTAGTAACTTACTAGTTTGACCATGCAACTTGTAATATTTTGAGGTAATCAGGCAGATCACTGATCATACAGTGTCAAATGTTTTGTGCTAACTGAAGCATACAATGCTAAGTTCTACATGTATGTTTACAATGTTCCATCAGGAATGGAGCAAATCCAAATTCCATTCTTACTCAAACTGACCCACTATGTGTATACTGTGTTTAGTACACAATTTTCTTGTTAAAAGTGTATCCTAAAACTGTAGGCAATTCTAGACTGTGTTCGGCTGTACAGTATGCTACTTAAAAAAAAAAAAAATGTCATTGAATGACCTGGAGCAAGATTGGGAACCTAATCCATGGCGTCCAAAAAAAGAAAGAGTGGGGAGGGGAGGCAAGGCTGGATGTAAATGCTGTCCTTCGATTTGCCCAAGGCATTCTTATCGATTGCTCAGGAAGGTTACAGCTTTGCTTGCCACGCGCTGCTTGTCTTATAGCAGCCTGCTTTGTGTACATGGGAATGTAAGGGCCTGAGGAATGCCTTTATGCACAGACGAATTCAAGGAAATTTTCAGGAAATGGCATTTATTCCATTGCATGTGAATAGATACAGTGTAGTGTGCATGGAGACATGCATTCTACATGTATAATATTGTCCAGCACCACTGTCTTACTGCACATTGCCATTCACACTGTGTGCGCTATTATTAGGGGGATGGTGCAATGGGCCCTTGAAAAGGTTTCTCCAGCCAGTTCAGTTTCTATCAGTGACAAATTGTACATGTACACTCAATGTTTCTGCCTTTGAGAAAGGTTCCACTAACGTAGGATTGGAAGCACATGGCCCTCTACATTTGTTGAGATTTGTACTTTTCGGTCATTTCAGTCAGTGAGCAGGGTGCGACATTTTTGTAGGGTACTTTGAGAGAAGTTGTTCATTTTTTGCTTTGCCATTGTGGAGCCACAATATAATCTGGACATGGGCATCTGCACGAGCCTGACAGTGACGATCCTTCCCTCGTGCTGACAGCAGCCCCTAGTGTAGATTCTAGTGCAACTACAGTATTTTTTTCCCGATGCGGCCAGTTCGAGCTGCAAAACAAATTGCATGCAAATCTCTGGGTTGTTGAAGCATCTTGGCCACTCTATAGTCAGCGTGATTGCCCTTGCAAGTTGTACTGCCTGACTTCATCCCTCCCCCCCTCAGGCAGCAGACAGCGTGAGCTAGGCATATGCAGGCAGATCTCAGCTCCAGGCCTAGTCTGCATTATGCACATGTACATGTGTGTGTACACTACATTGTACATACATGTAGCATTTTTATACATGTACAAATGTACAGTACCCTACAAAGTCATATGTTTATAATGCATACGTGTACTGTACGTTTGTACAAATGCACACATACACATGTACCGGTACATGTGTACACATGTACAATACATGATGCACCAGTATACATGTACATGTACAATCAGCGTGTTTCTACTGTTTGTCGGTGATCCGGATCACCGACACCTGGAATATAGTGGATAAGAAATACCGGGTGTTAGCGTGTGCTCAGTAGAAACATGCTGTACATGTAATTGAATGTGTACAATGTACACTTATTCTTAGACTTACCAAATAAAATGACACCCACGACGGTAATTATGTTTTTTGGCAAAATGCCACAGCATGAATTTATTTTGATTCAGCCAGAAACAATTTCTACCGGATACCAATACTTTGTATTCAGGGCAAACCGGCAAATAACTAAAGGAAAATCAAGTGGGGCACACCAGACCCCTTGGGCACACCAGACCCAATACAAATTTGGGCACACCAGACCCATAGGAAAGTTGGGCACACCAGACCCAAATGAACATTGGGCACACCAGACCCATAACAAAGTTGGGCACACCAGACCCAAATGAAAGTTGGGCACACCAGACCCATATGAAAGTTGGGCACACCAGACCCATATGAACGATGGGCACACCAGACCCATAACAAAGTTGGGCACACCAGACCCATAACAAAGTTGGGCACACCAGACCCAAATGAAAGTTGGGCACACCAGACCCATATGAAAGTTGGGCACACCAGACCCATATGAAAGTTGGGCACACCAGACCCATATGGACGATGGGCACACCAGACCCATAACAAAGTTGGGCACACCAGACCCATAACAAAGTTGGGCACACCAGACCCATAACAAAGTTGGGCACACCAGACCCAATTGAAAGTTGGGCACACCAGACCCAATTGAAAGATTGGCACACCAGACCCTTTCAAACACCCAAACCACAACCTGAAAAATTGTCAAACCCATGAAATTGCTGAGCAAACCAAACCCAGCCATTTTAGGCCATGTAGGCCTACAGTTACAATGTAAACAAGAATAAACTACCCACATAGCATGTGTATGAAATGAACGCAGAAATTATTCCAATGTCAATTCAAAAGCCTGTAAAGATAACAGCACAATAATACTATTTGTTACACAATAAGCCAGAAAGGCCCACCGCTTATACATACGGTCGGAATGACCCCTGGTAAACATCACAGGGCGCCAAAGCCTATTAAATGAGAACTTAGTTGCCTGACAAGTACCTGTATTTGATACCTAAAAGTAAAATTAGGCTAATTTACGTAAACAAAATGATAGTTATGATAAACCCATAAAATTGATCCCGTGTCTGACAAATTTCCCGCTAAAAAATGCCAACATCAGGAGGAGTTGGGGATGGAGGTGGGTAATTAAAACATTATGGAGCTCACATACATGTAGATGTGACCTCCATGAATAGCTGTGACAAAGTGAGCCAATTTGTTCACTAACAGCCAAAACCAAAAACCTAGAAAGATGCTGATTGGACAAACAGAAACCATCTTCTCATTGGCTATAAAGGAGAGCCAATCAGAGCACACAACCCCTGAGCCCTGATTGGTCAAAATACCAGGATCTGATTGGTCAACAGAATTGTTCTTGGATCCCTGCTCGACACGAAATTGTCAATGGGATTTCATGTGTTAAAATTATCCCTAGGGCTGTGCATATCCAAATGTGGGACAGCAAACAAGAATTTGATTGGTTGACAGCCCATGAGCTTGGATCCTTACTTGCCACAAAAAAGGCAATGGGACTTGTGTGCTAAATGATCTCCATAAAAAACTATGCATAGTGTAATGTACATGTAGGTCAACCCATCCATTGGCATGAACCAATTTCTATGAAGTACATGTAGGCCATGAAAACATCCATGTTCAGCATACATGTATCTCCACCTCGATCAACTGTAATGGGTTGTACACTGAAACACCATTCAGAAATCACTGAAGCTAAGAATAAGGCATTTGATCACTGAATGATAAAATGTGGTGTACTGTATGTGTATAATGTACATACATGTATATAAGTATGTACAGTGCATTTGCACAGTACATGATTGCACTAGTGTACATGTACATAATTGTACTGTGTAAGTATGTAAATGTACACTTTACATTCCGTTTGTGAGCATTTTCACAAAGTGCCGAATCAGTTTTACATACAGTACTTTGTACATAACAATTGCAAAAAAATAAACCCACCTCAATCCTTCGTTCTAAGCAGAACCTTTTAAAGGCAGAATTGCAGGTCCTACTGTCGAAACGTAAGTCCCTCTCTCTACTTATTTTGCGATTGCATCAAGGTCATTTTAAATAGTCAGTATAAAGCAGTTTGCAACATATTTGAATATTTCCCTATTTCAAGGTAGGCAAAATGCATAGGTTTTGCTGTAGATGGATTAGCCATTTCGTGACAACGCCGATGTGTACATGCATTATGAACGCATGTGCACATACATGTACGTGCAGACCTGAATGTACATGTACACCAGTACAGTACATGTACTGAATGTAGCCCAGCACAAGTGAATGTGTCAAACTGACTAGAACTGACTGAGGTCTCTTCATGCAGGGCGCAATAAGACAAAACAGGAGCACAGCAAGACACAAATTAAATTGCGCATCAGCAATTCCCTGCTTCAGCAATCATGCGTAGCTGTACGGTATGTACATATACATGTCTAGGACAGTACCTTACCGTTCTAGCTGACTAGTAAGAACACCAATTGCAGTACAAATGTATGCACCATTTTTGTGTTTACCTGAACTTCAAGTGTGTTAACTACATGTACATGTACATGTACATCCATGTACACATGTACAGGCCTAATAAATAATAATGCATACATATTTTTTTATTTTTTTTATTATGAGGTGATATTGTTACACAAGTCTGCCTGTTTTGTGTCATTTTCTCTATTTTTCTACATGTAGCTTTCCCGGTTGTCCATACCGTAGTTGTATTCAGAATTCTAGGCCTACGCATAATTTGCAGGGTACATTTTCTTTCTGCCCGGCGAACCCGGCAAACACTCAAAAAATTTCCCAAAAAATTGCATTCGGGAATTGCGTTCTGGATGTTTTTGAGAGTTCACTATTCACACACAAAAAGTGGACCGGGTTTTATTTTGTGCTAGTGGGAACGCACATCCTCAAGGCATTCTGTCCGGCTAGTATTGAAGTGTCGGGCCCTCTTACATACATGTACGTCCATAAGAAGTTTGCAACTTGTTTGAGTTATTTTTCCTTTCAGCAGAGGTCAAGCCCTGTGTCTTTGCAGGGTTTAATTGGTATGGATTAGGTTGTAGATTTGGTTATTTGGTCATTTGTTTGTAGATTTTGTAAACTTTTCTTCAAAGTGCACAGCAATGATGAACAAGATAATATGAAACTGATATTTGAGAGACAACTGAAATTACAGTACATGATGCATCTCTTTTTTTTTCTTCTTCTAAATAAACCCTCAACATTTCTCAAAGGTAGTAAATTGCAATTTAAAATGAAGCGAGTATAGAATATGCGTGGGTCGCAGAAAGACAACTTCAATCAATCATCTAGGCCTATTACTGGCACACGCTATCAGTGTCCATTATCAACGGCAATCCTAATGCAGTCACACCTTAATGTGTCATCAATCATCCATTGAATAACCCACGCCGTGCTACAAAGCTACACACAATGTCACGACATATAGATGTAGCCTACATGTACATGTACGCACTTCATTTCGTGGCCCTCGTATAATTCTGCATCGCAAGCGAAATCCCAAGTCATGAGGCTCACAAGTTTCAGATGAGCTATCTCCAGTGCTGACGCTTGAAAGAGCACGGCCACCGTGCTTGTGGCCGTGCGGCGCGCATTATCACCCGTGCTCACATCGGACTGCAGGAGCAATCGGGGGATTAGCGTTCCCACAATGGCCGCCAAAAGAAAATTACAGCCGGTGGTTGGGGCTGCCTCACAAATGGCCGCTGAGTCCATTGTCACGCATGCCCCGCCAAATGGACACAACTGTGCCGTTGCCATGGCAGCACGAGGTAAATGTCTCTCTGCTAATGAGGGAGGTCAGAAATACATGCATGGGGAAGGCAAACAATGGACCAAGTACATGTACATGTACACGTACATGTACATGTACATGTATACATGTACCGTACACGTAATAACATATACTTATACATACATTTTACATTGAAATACATGTAATTGCATTTCAGCTGTCCCAGCAATGAGTAAACTGGTTTTCTGAATGAGCAGATTCGTAGAATTCAAAGGCATTGGTGACAACACCCAGACTAGTCCCTTTTTTCTGGCAATTTTACAGCTTAATACCAAATGAAATGGGATGTAAATGTCATTTGCTCACTTCTCTGTTTAACTGCTCCTTAAACTTTCAACTTTCAGCACACACCAGATTGTTGTTGTCCAGTTTGAAGCAGAGTAACAGTAAAATCTACCGATAAAGTCCTGAAATTGTGACACTTCTAGTAGGAATTTATCATTTTTATCAAGAGTCCAGAAGAATATGGGTAGGGATTAAAGCAAGACAAGCAAAATGCAAACTGCTTCTGGCTTACAGAGTTTTCTGCCCAATTTTCACATCTGAAAATGTGGAGGGCCTGATGTTTCGATCCTAGCATTCTGTCTTTGAGAGGGGTCATGCTAAGATCATGGCATCGGGACCTCTTAATTTAAAAAAAATGGGTATGTGAAATTTTGGGCAGAAAACCCTGTTTGTCTGCTGTGCAATGATTGTTCCTCGGCTGAGTGCCAAGTGCTGCGTTTCAGAAATCCGATTGATTGGAGGAGACCCGTGCAGTCTCAGGGAAGGTTCAGACTCCGCTTCAACGTTGCGCCTCACTGGCATGCGGCAAGCACCCACCTATGCCTTCAGCGGGGAGGGAATCACTTTCCTTGCCTCAAGCACTGCCAAGGACACGGGTCTCTCCACCTCCCATCAACGTCCCCTCCCCCCACCCTGGGCATAAATCAATCCAGGGACGGAGTGAGAGCTCCTTGGCCATGTCCCCCATTACGCTGACTTACCAATGATTCCATCCGACCGTCAACGAACGATCAAATGAGTGTCCTTCACCACACGAAGGCTTAGGCTCTACATTGGGCATGGGTTAAATTTCTTTCAACCATTTTAAATTCACAAGCATCAAATGATGAGTTTCTCTATTCTGACCACAGCGCCTTGGCGAGTACTCAGTCTTTTACCAAATGGTCCTTTTACTCCTTTATTGTTACATATAATCAGGTAATACCAAATGAAAACTTTGGGTTTGGCTTTCATTTCTTTGACCCACTTCAATGACACAGGCATCAAAGAACAAGCATCTGACCACAGTTTTCTAAAGGAATGCTTGGTACTGCACAGGATCTAGATAGCTGACAAACTTGCTAAAAGACTCCATCAATGTCAAGAGCATGTAGGTCCCTTTACCAAATTGGGCTTGGGCTCTGGATTGGATATCGGTATGAAAAAGGGGGTCTCTTTGAAGAAGAGGGTCGATTCTGAAAAGAACCTCAGGGATTTAACTAAGGTCCCAATTCATGGTATCCATTACGACATCTTCTTTTCCCACATGAGAGTGCATAACCCAAGAAATTCTGCGCTAACCCTATCAGCTAAACAACTTTCATAGTTACGAACCCTTTGCATGCCCAGCAAGCTGTTAATGCCTTGTTTAACACCCATGAAATATGCATGCAGTAATCAATATATTCTGCTGTCATCAGTGCCAGGTGGTTTTTTATTTGCTACATGTAAATACATGTACAGTATATTAGCTGCAACAAATTTCTAAGTTAAAAAACAAAAATGTTTTCTGGCCAAAATGGCCAAATTGCAATTTTCAAAAATTATAGAGGGCCAGACATTTCGCTCCTAGCAGGACCTTTCTATCTGCCATTTTATTTGAAAAAGGTCCAGCATGGATCATAATTTCAGACCCTCTAAATTAATTAGATTACATTTTTTTTTAGATTGACTCGTTTAAGTCAGTCAGCATTTTCAAACATATTTTTGAAAATTACTTTTGTAATAGATCCTGTGAAATCAGCTGCTGAAGATGACCATGGCATACTGCAAGAAAGCACGGGGATCGGACAGTTTTCAAAAACTGAGGCTTTCCTAAACACACACATGCCTACATGTACTTTACTGTAATTCTTGTTCTCAGCTTTACGAGGAGTAGGGCCTATCCCTCAACTGTCAACTGCATATCACTTCACTGAGTGGAAGGGCTAATACGTATTCATGCATGGGAGGCGTGCGATTTACACCCCCCCCCCCCCCCTCCCCCTCCCCCACTTTTCCTTATTTCCAGCCCTCTTCAAGACGACAAGGCAAACATCCGCTTCCCAAGAGCCGGCATATTCCTTCCCATGGCCGATAGCATTTCACCTGGGTAGAGGTGGTACCAGCAAAAGAAGAAACCTTTCTCTCTATCTCTGGGGGCACATCACATCTTGTGAATTCAGCCTTCAGGTAGACTCATAATCCTGCACTGTTGTTGGGTTGGTGTTTGTTTTTACGATAATTTGAGAAGAAATTCCCAAAGGCCTATCAATGGTCCACAGCATCTCACCAGAATAATGATGGTAAAATAAAGGATTTATAACAAAATTTAGTTTATTAAGAAAGGAGAAAGTTATGTACAGTGTAGTCCTACTGAGCCTTTGAAAGATTGAAGACAGAGCAGAAGATTGTTACAACAACATGGTCAGGGAGACTACATGTAAACACCCTAAATTTCAAATTCTAACAGCCATGTGGATAAAACTCCTATCAAGCGATTGTGTCCTTGCAGCAGGGACTGTCAGAGCATGTCAAATTGCCTGCAATAACAAACGTTGCAAACTGCTTGCTGGCTTTGCTGACCGGAAGGAAAATCTTGAAGATGTAGAGGGCCTGACAATTTAATCCGAGCAAGAGCTTTCTCAGAGGCAGAACAGCCTACTGTACATGTACATGTACATGTACATGTATGTAAGGAGGACTGCTCTGCTGTCAACTGCATACTGATGCCTTTGGATTTGAGAGTGGCTTTGGATTTGAGAGTTTTACTATGGCCACTAACGCTACAGGGGCATGGAGGCAAGCAGTCAAGGGGATGTGGGATAGGATCTGGCACATTTAATACTAGGAAACATTACATGTGCATTTCTGACATAAAGTACACTGTACATGTACATATGTGTACATTTAAATCACCCCCAAAACACGGACACCATAACCAAGATTAACGACAACAGAGAAATACAGAGAGAAAAAAATTCATGAAATGATCTATGTACACGTACATCCGGAGGAGGGAGGACGGATGTGTATTCTGTGCAATGGAGAGCCACAGTGTGCAAAAGGCATTGACTACTGCAGGACAATGGACTGACCAGTGCAGAACGAACACACAAATAGACGTGCAGTGGGCGTTGTGCCGTCCGCAAACAGTGCGGTGCTGGCGTGCATATCCAATATAAAAAAACACACAATATTGCTTTTGAACAGGAACCTCCCTCCCTCCCCTCCCCCTCCCCCTCCCCCAGCCACACCATTCAAGAGGAAACAAATGGCCACAATCCATTTCATTTCAGACAAGCCAAAAATCAAATTGGATAGAATTGAAAGCTCTCAAATAAATGGAGTGCAGGGGGAAAACGGAAGTTACAGAAGTGCTGCTCAGTGCTTAGTACATGTACTCCCCTGAATTATAAATAAAGATTATTTGGAAAGTATTTATTTTCATTAAAATTAGTGTTTTCTTATTAGAATTATTTTGAAAGCATTTTTTTTTATACATGTAGATGTAGCCTGAGGGTTGTCCATTGTATGTACATGTGACCTTTTGATGTCCTTAATTCCATCTAAGATAGTGTATTATTGGCTACTCATCAAGAACTCCCAGTGGCTATTTTGGACATGACATTCTTCAAATTTGCTAAGTGCCAAGAGAGCAATTCCAAAGAATATGCTAGCCAGCCACAGTTTTAAATGGAGACCTTTCACCAAATGGAGACATTTTCAAAAAGCAAAGGAGAGAGGGACATTTATCAAACACTTCAGGGGAAAAAATTATTGGAAAGTTCTAAACAATTTTGGGAAAATTGTCATGCGTTAGTTCAAGAGCATCTAGACAGAAAATTAGACCGTGACAGGATTTGATCTGAATGTATATTTCTTCAATTTATAGTGTCGTCAAAATAAATGAAAGCATCCTTTACTGCAAACTCTTTCTACAATGACAAACCTAAATTAGATACGTGTAGATGTGAAGATTGCAGTGATAGAAGTACAGTATTTAGAAGACACAGAAAATGACATTCTACATGTACATGTACATACTGTAGTTCTAACTGCACTGCTCCCTGACAAATTACATTTCACCTGAGCAAAGTTCCAGAAAAGTGTACATGTATGTACAGTACATGTATACCAAGAAGGCAATGTCTGTTACAGTTTCTGCATACACTGTACATTTCAACAGAAGGGGTGCCATAATCTACATTGTACAGTGTACATACAGTGTATATTGCACATACATGTACAGTACAGGTACCGGTACCAGGCACCTGCATTAGGGTGCACACAGAATACTTACTCTGGACTGAAAGCATTGCCAATATACATGTACGACAAAAAGAAAAAGTTCCACCTCTTTAGCACCCATAGCACCTACATGTAGATGAACATTGTGCACACATACACACTGTACATGTACATGTACGTGTACACACATGTATACATTTGCATCATGCCTCGAGCTTGTTTAAACTTCATAATTTCTTCTTTTGTCTTTTTAAAAATTTGAGAGACATTCAGGGCATTTTCCAAACTTGACAGAGGCTTAGGTTCTGACTTTGTCACCTTGTAAATATGGAAAAAATGTACAGTATATATGCACATGTACCTTCGGTTCTGGAGAAGATACTCCGTTTTGAAAAGAAAATATTCCCAAACTTCAACTTCAACCAAGAACCCCAACCCATGATTTTCAGGCTTTGAAAAGCAGAGACGGAGCTGGAGCCAGAGCCTAAGCCGTGTTTTGGAATAAGACCTATTAAAGTGCCATGGATTTCTGCAATTGCTGCAAAAAAAAGTCACTTTTTCATCTTGCTATCATTGAATTGAAGAATAAAGGGCAGGCTGGATGGCTCAGAATCAAAATCATTCAAAATTGTCAGTCAGTTTTTCCTTTAGGCCTGTTTGTTTGAAAACTGAAGTACTTGCAATGCCAAGAATATGAGCCAACTGGATATTCCAGCTAATAATGCATGCTTATTGTGTGCAGATGACCAGTGCTTACTGGCCGGGATGTGGAGTAAACCAGTGCTGAATACCAGCACTGGCCACTGTGTCCACCAAAATATGAAATCAGGCCCACAAAATTTTAATTTTTGTCTGTGATTGAAATGTGACGGAATTTCTTTATCAGGCTGGCAACAAATTGAAAGTTGGTGGACTGACTGACGAAAAATGGGGCAGTGAAAGTGTGGCGACTTGAGGTAACACCTCCAGTTCTTTCAACGAGGGTTAGCCCAGCTCAATGTACAATCAGGACTGTATGGTTGGTCCTTTACCCAAGTGCCTGCTGAAAAAAAACCCTTTATAGGCAGCTCAGGCGGGATTCGAACACCACGACTCTTGCCGAGTTGGTCTAAAATCGTGTGGTGAATTCGAGTCTGTATAGCGGCGGGTGCCGCATTCAAGCGTGGATGAAATATGATGCATCGGTGAGAATGTAATTGAATGAGGGTTTGTCCCCTCCCCCACCCCTTAGGGTGCTGCGTAGAGCCATCCTCAAACAGGCCTGTTTTTCACATGGTACACGTATGACTGGTACTGGATGAAAATGCAATTCTTCTAACCTGAGGGAGGAGGACCGTTCGGCGTGGATGTTGTACTGGAGAATCCGCTCACAGACACTCTCTAATGCCTCAATCAGACGAAGCTCACTGTGTAGGGGGACAGAGGGAGGAAAACATCAAACAAGGCCATGAGTACACTGACATAGCTTATGAGCCAATTGATACAATACAATTACAGGCTGGAATTCTACACTACAGAATCCTATTTGCCTTCTGCAGGATTCTGCAGGATTCAGGGCACATGAGAGGACACATTGCAGGATTGTGCAGGATTCAGGGCACATGAGAGTTGACACATTGCAGGATTGTGCAGGATTCAGGGCACATGAGAGTTGACACATTGCAGGATTCTGCAGGATTCAGGGCACATGAGAGTTGACACATTGCAGGATTGTGCAGGATACAGGCTACTACTATCAAAGTGCTGGAGAAGGATTTTGCAGGATTGAGGTCACATGAGAGTTGACACTGTAAGAATGTGCAGGATTGAAGGCATAAGGCGATTTTGTCAATGTCAGTAGGAAAATTCAGGATGCTGGTAACAATTTGGACGTCGTTGTGGCTTTTGTCAAGAAATTATCCGTTCGAAAAAGGGCCCATTGTTCTAAGCTGAAAAAAGTCTTTGTTTAGAATGTGGACTAAAACTCCATAAACTCAGTGCAGGATTTGGCAGGATTCAGGCAATGGTCCACAGTAGCTAGTACTGCAGGATTTGGCAGGATTCAGGTCACATGGAGCTTTGAACAAGGTAGGATACTGTAGCAGGATTTTGCAGGATTCAGGTTATATCCTACAAAAAATTGGTGGGGGGTTAGGGTTAAATACTAGCACATAAGCACAACAATTCTGTGCTAACCACCATGAGCAAAAACAAAAATCTTTAGTGACGGTGTGCAGAAAGTGGTGCCCCAAATGTCTTGCTAATTTTCAAAATGGGTTTTATAATATGGTTTAGTACAGGTTTTGTAAAGTAAATCAATTTTCTTCTACAGTTACGAGTACAAGTGTGCTTTTCGTTTCACTAGCTGATCAAAAGAAAGCGACTTCAGTTTATCAGCTCTCCTGCATCAAGAAAAAACACCATACATGTACAATCGTACATTGTACCGTACGGGTAGGCCACAGCAAGCCTCCTCTCTTCAGCTGCTGTGTATTCTGCCTTTCTTGCAAGCTCTAGCCGTTAATCAAAAAATCAAATTAAAACCATGTATACTCACTATATAATGAGTGCACAGGTTTGTTGTAGGGCTATATTCAACATGCAAATTATACCTTTCCATACACATTCCTGTGTCTGTCTCATTGTATACACGTAGGCCTACAATGTGCCTATTCTGGGAGTGCAAAATGTTGTCAAGATTTTATCAAGAAGGTCATGGACAGCTTGGAGTTCCTTTCTCAGTACCTTCTCGCAAGAATTTCAGTGCTACATGTGTACCACCTTTAAGTTTTTAAGGTCAGCAGAAAAAAACCTCATCTGAAGAGCATTATCAGATCAGGGTCAGGACCGTTTTCAGGGGAGAACAAGAGAGAGAGAGAGAGAGAGAGACACAGAGAGAGAGACAGAGAGAGACAGAGAGAGACAGAGAGAGAGACAGAGAGAGAGAGACAGAGAGAGAGAGAGAGAGAGAGAGAGAGAGAGAGAGGGGTGGAAAAGATACAGAGAGACAGCCAGAAAGACATACATGTAGGGAGAGGAAGACAGACACAGGATGGGGGTGAGAGACAGAGAGAGGAGAAAGGAAAGAGAGACAGACAGACAGTGCTGGAGAGGGAGACACTGGACAGAGAAAGAGAGGGATGAGAGACAGACAGATATCTAAGGAGAGTGACTGAGTGAGACAGACAGAGAGACAGAGAAAGTGGGGGAGAGACAGACGGACACAGAGAAACAGAGACGGAGAGAAAGGGAGAGAGAAAAGGAGAAAGGAGAAATTGCAATTGGTACTTGGTTGCATACACAGGTATCATGTGCCTGATTATGTGTTTAGATTATTACACCACAGATCCATATGGCTGATTAGATTTGCTCAGCACAACGCTGACGTGTCCTAAAAGTTGACAAGCATGCCGTATCAGGGAGTGGGGAGAGAACAGCTCTAAGTGATATTGCGTGCTGCTGAATTAATTCTACTATATGGCTAGGCTTGATAATTACACAGGACTGGTGTACTGATACAATAAATGTTGTGCAAACTACTTGCGGACCAAGAAGAGTTGAAAATGATAGAATTCTCAAAATGTTACAGCTTACGGGGCAATTTGCATAGGTTGAGACACAGTTATTTTCTGTCAACATCGAGGGCTGCACACGTTGGGCGTTCATGTTCAGAACTTCAGAGCATAAATTGTTTTCATCACTGACCAAAGGTTCCATCCTAAAAATAAACACTACATGGGTAGATGCTGCTTGTATCATCACAATCCAACAACAACAACAGCAACGATGACGTTTGTTCCCCGGAAATGTCAAATTACTCAGAGATGAAACCTGTGGGCAGAGAGTACTTTTGTTTGTTGGATATTTCAGGAGTCAAGCAGGGGATCTGGGCAGGCAGATTTTAATTGCCCTCCAGGGAAAAGGGAGAAATTGCAATTGGTCCTGTGCCCACTTGGCGTTATGATCGCTGTACTCTCTGAGGTAACCCCTGGCATTTTGGCGACGAATTCTACGGAGGGATTAGAGGGAGGATCGGCTTGATATGAAGGGAGTTTCGAGATGGAGAGGTTGACCAGAGCCTGGGGTCACAGAGAGCTCTTTAATGATCTGGACAAAACTCCTGTACTCCAAATCATCCATTTTGGGGTGTAAGCTTTCATAGAACAAATCACCCTTCCCCCAACCCCCCCCCCCTCCCCCCCCAAAAAAAAAAATAATAATAAAAAAAAAATAATAATAATAATAATAAATAAATAAAATTTTAAAAATTGGGAAAAATGTACAGCCAACAAGTTAGGGGAATAAATCCTTCTACAATGTAGGTTGATAACATTGGAAATTCATACAATTATGTACATGTATGAACTGTCTGACATGTCTGAGAACAGCCTCAAGACAAGATTGCTCTCTACCCATTTTGAGTAATCAGTACTGCCATTGTTTCTCTCTGTTTGTACACTGTACATTACACACTGTAGTGTACAAATGTACACACATTATCTTGGCCTATTGCATTTTGTAATAAGGTGTGTAGAAAGAGCACCTTGAGTATTTAATTGATGGAGTTTTATAAACACCCATTAAGGGCATTAGTACATTATTATAACACTTTAAACTCAAGGCCAGCTCTGGGCCACAAATACTGTACAGTACATCTGTTTGGTTTGCTCTGATGGTTTGCTCTGGTGGCCTGGCTGGCCAACAAAGTAAACATTTTAGGGGCAACTGGCAAGAATAACAAAGGGGTCTTGGCTAATGGGACTTTGGTGGCAGGATTTCATGGCTTGAGAATTTCGAGCAAGAAACGGAAACTTAAGGTAAGACAAAGATGTTGCCAACTACTCGACTGATTTTTCTGCCTTAAGGGCCTGCTAAGATTGAAATGGTGACTTCTGTACATTGTATGCAGGACAAAGATGTTGGCAACTGTTTCTCTGGCTTTCTTCCTTAACTACACTGTATAGGGCCTGCTAAGATCAGAATGGTGGCTTAGAGTAAAACAAAGATGTTGCCAATTACTTGGCTGTCTTCCTGCCTTGAAGGACTTGCTTTAGAAGATTGAAATGGTGACTCAGAGTACATGTACCGGGTAGGAGAAAGATGGTGGCAACTGCTTGACTGGCTTTCTGCCTTAGAGGGCATGCTAGGATCGAAATGGTAATGAAGCAAGACAAAGATGTTGCCAAGTGCTCGACTGACTGTGCCTTGAAGGATTGTGTCTGATCAACCTCTGTGTACAAAGATGGCTCTTTCCAGTGGTCAAGTCAAAGCTTATGAGTGACAGCTTCAGTGACTTGTCTGTGGGCTGGGGAGTGAGTATAGAGGGGGGACACTGACAATTGGCTGAATATACATGTAGATGACATTACAGCACTGGCCCTGGATCAAAGTGTCTGGAGAAGCTTTGTAGTCACCTGCTTTGCAGCCGAATGAATGAATGAATAATGATAGAGGATGACAGCCAGATGAATGGCTTAGCAATAGAAGGGATAGCGGATACTCACGACTTGTGGTAGCTGACTGCCTTCTTCTGCTTGTCAAACTGATGACCAATCTGGAGCACTTCCTTCTTGCGGCCGGTCTCAGCCATGGTGTCCTGCAGCTCTTGGGCCACAAGCTTGCAAACTGGCAAAGACATTCAGTAATATACAGAAACGCTATGAATTGCTGAGATGACCAAAAGACAAGTCTTAAAAATGGTAACTGTACATGTAGTCATTCATGGACATGACTGTGTACTGTACTACTGATGTAGAGCTATGTAACTGTAGTCGTTTACTCCCTTTTCAGCAGTTTTTAAGCGTCAAACAAAATCAATGTCGACAAAGGAGTAAAAGGGCTGCAGTTACTGTACTTAGCTAGCTGTGTACAAAACATGCACTTCACTATTCCTATAAAAAAATCACCCGACACCTACTGGCTACAGGCTACAAATTTCGAAAAAAGGTGACTTGTCGGGTCCCAGTTACTCGGACTAAGGTGGTGTATCGCTAGTTGCGGTAACCTTAACCCTCATCCTCCCGAAGGTCGTCCAAGGATGAGGGTTACGGTTACCGCAACCATGGAGGAAGTATTTCCTTCCTCCATGCCGCAACTAGTGTAGCATTGTGGATTTTCGTTTATCCCCAGACATTTGAAGTGTGGTCTTGCCAAAAATGTCGGAATGAGGCTGAGACTTACCCCCAGAACTGTGGGGTTCTACGTCGTCCGCTGCTCTCCCGACCGGAACCCCACAGATAACTATGCTCTTTTCCCATAGGCTTCTGTGTAACGTTCACAAGTGTAGTGGCATAGGGATCAGCAGGTTCAGCATAACTCATAAAATACTGCTTCATTTGGCCCAAGATTTCTAGCAAATGTGGTTTACATACCACGCATCTGTGTGCAACTGTCCATGTGGCCAAAATGTGTCAATTTCCCCCAAAAAATGGGCGTTCCCATGTGGGGTTCCGGTCGGGAGAGCAGCGGACAATGTAGAACCCCACAGATCTGGGGGTAGCTGAGACTGAGGTACATATGTACATAGCATGGAGGATCTTCCTATTCCTCCATGCTGTGACTGAGGTACATAGCATTAGCATGGAGGATCTTCTTATTCCTCCATGCTGTGAGTGTGACTGAGGTACATATGTACATAGCATGGAGGATCTTCTTATTCCTCCATGCTGAGAGTGAGACAGAGTGAGAGGCTCTGTTTCCGGGTCTAGCGTAGTCCGAGTAACTTGGTCCCGACAAGTCCCCCTTTTTTATCGAATTTTGAAATTTGCCGTGTCGGGTGGCCTATACTACGTGAGTCACCCTAGTCCGACTAGTAACTTGGACCCTTACAATCGCCATTTTTAAAAATTTCGATACAAAAAAGGGTAGCTCGGACTAGGTCTAGCAACAGCACCAGCACTAGCACAGCAGGAGCAGGAGTAGCGCATCAGCTGGCTACCGCAGCTAGCCGTGGCTCACCTTCACATCTGGACGGGTCACGGTGCGGATTGCTCTTGTCCTCACGGTCCAGCTCCTCAGAACGACCGAACCAGGCCGCGGACACCACCAGGAAAACGGACAAGAACAGCATCCTCCTCGTCGTTCCCATCTTCGACATCCCTGTCCGAAACGACCGCTAGCGAACCAACATTTGCAGTCAGTTGCTGGGCTTTTTTTAAGTCGATTTCCGGGAGCGAAACGAACGAGCAAGACGCACGGCAATTAACCAGTGAACGTGGATGCACACAAGCAATGGGTTTCTTTTTTTGTAAACACAGCGCTCGGTGTAGTGATGTCTGAAGTCCTTGGCGCGTCAGTATCACAGTGCTCTTATTGAAATAGTCACCAGACTACTGTCGGTGGTTTTCGTGTGAACTTTGACCTTTTCATAAAAGGGGGAGGGGCCATAGAGATCAGTGGGAGGAGCAATAGCAAAGGACTAGAGCCCCTCTATAATATTATAAGTTAATAAAAATATGAGCGCCTGGTCCGTTTTATTTCATTTCATTTATTATCTCACAGGGACAACATTACATAATACGTGTATAGATACAAAATCAAAGAACATTAAAACTACATGTAGTTAAAAAAACAAAATAAATTCACAAGTGACACAAAATTAACACCCACCCTGTCGGATTGCCAAAATGCGAAGAAAATCACAATCGAGTCAAGCCCCGAGTCTTGGGTTCAAAATCCAGTCAAGTCAACTTTCCGTCGCTATTCTAATTGTTTTAAGATTTCCTAGTCAGTTTTCGTCTTCTTTTTTTATTTGATAATAATATAACTTTACTTTATCCAAGGTTTTTGATACTTTATTTATCAATACTAATTAATCAGTTCTAATAAACAATCTTGTGATTAATAGTGCAGTACTATAGGTCTAAAGGTTTCACCAGATTTAACATGTGTGGAAATTAGGCTAATGTGGACTATATCGACGATGTCGATAATTTCAATAAATTTATGAAATAATACAATTTTTGTTAGAAAAATATATTTTTGTAAGTAAAAGTGAATAGGCCTATAACGTTAGATAAAAACATTCATCCTTCACTTATACAGCGCAGAAACTATGTCATAATTTATGCATAGAAATATAATTATATGCATAGGAATACATATGCATATACGTTTAAACATTTCTAAATTAAAAAAATTCACCTTTGATCACCCTTTCTACTTATTTCTAAATTACTTTTCTTTGCTTTTTTTTCAAATTGTTAAAATATTTCTCAACTAGTTTCCCCTTTTATTAATCGTTTTTTCTTTGACGAAGATATCACTTTTCCCCCGTCCCACTGTCAACGGGGTAAAATGCTGCCAGCACCGACCTCCTCAAAGCTTTCAAGAATTCCAAGAAACCTGCAGAAAGGAGTGGAAACGGTTCATCCGTTTGAGTGAGGTTCCTCGGGTTTCAAAATGCTGCACTGGTATAGCACTGACCATGGAGGAAGTCTCATTCCTCCATGATGACAACTTCACGCATTCTTGTGGGTTCGAAGATGGCTGAATAGACCAATCTTCGCACGATAATGCCTGGTGCAGTGTGGACAAGCAAAAGCCGGCAGTGGGGCACTGCTCAGTGATGACGCTTGCTCTGCCTTTTCGACGCTGGCGTGTTTGTTCTTGCTTGTCGATCCACACGTCTTGACTCGTAGCCTGATACACCAGCCCTAACCATATGGTGCATGCACCAGGCAGAACGGTCTTCGCCAGTAGATTCTTCCCAAGTGTCTGGGCCAAGTTGATGCCACAGCATTTCAGGGAAGATTTTAGTGTATATCCATATACTGACAATGAAGACAGCGATGGTATCGTCAGGGCTATAAGAAGCCCGGTGGTAGCACGCCATGCAGAGCGTCACACCAAAAGCCCGGATTCAAATCCTGACCCATTCGTATTTTTAAGCCCCCCCCCCCCAAGGGCTGGAAATATTGGGTATAGACTGGGCTCGAAGTAGGCGGTTTGAGCTTAAAGGTATACAGAAATAGGATTTGAAAAACTCTGCGTAGGTCAAGTGGTAGAGCGCAGGTGCTAGGGCCAGAGCCTCGGGCTTGGGTTCAAATACCAATCCAGTCGTTTTCCCAGACATTGTTTCAGATAGTGGTGAATACTCACCTGGTTTACCAGTTGCCAGGCCAGTTGGCGCTTCTTTTTTGTTGGAGATGTCGACCCCAGCATTCTTACGGGATGGCACGATGATATATCTGCAGATTATAGACGGAAATTAGATTTGTTTTCTATGATTGATAAACCAACAAAAATATTTCAATCTATAAGCTGGCGTTTTCCTTTAAACAAATGTAGCATCCACCCTCCCTCCCTTCCACCCACCCCTCCATCCCTCCCTCCCTTCCCCTCCCTCCAGACCCTCCAGAACCTCCAGAACCTCCAGAACAGAACCTCCCTCCCTCCAGACCCTCTACATCCTTGTCTTCCATTCGGTTCGCATCCCGGCTTACTCTGTGACTAGGGCCATGTGGGCAGATCGGAAGCCCGCTAGACCTTGCAGGCATTCTTTGTAGACTTCCACTGCCCTCGGATCTCTGCAGAATGTGGCTGGAAACAAAGCAAGAGAACGGTGAGGAGTTCATCCTTGTGATATTATCAACAAGCCTAAAAATTGGAAGATCACCTGCAGGTTATTTTGCACATCATCTTATTCTACATTTAGCACAATTTCATTCAAACAGCGGATTTGCTTTAAAACTGTGTGTATTAATGACCCAATCCATCCACCCGTCCATACATTTTTCCATCCACAAGTCCATCCGTTTTTCCATTCATTCCCACCCACCTGGCCTCTTTATCCATCCATCCATCCATCCATCCGTCCCCAATCCAGCTAGCCAGCCAACCAGCCAACCGAACTGCCAGCGAGTCATCCGGTAAGCCAACCAACCAACTATAACTAGTCAGCCATCAAGCCGGATCGCCAGCCAAACAGTCAGCCAGCCAGCAAGCCAACCAGTCAATCAGCCAGCCAGCCAACCAACCACCCGACAAACCAACCAGCCACCCACCAGTCGTACAGCCAGCCAGCCAGCCAGCCAGTCAGTCAATCAGCCAGCCAGCCAACCAACGAGCCAGCCAACCAGCCAGCCAGCCAGTCAGTCAACCAACCAGCCAGCCAACCAGCCAGCCAATCAGCCAGTCATGCAGCTATAGCAAGCCAGCCATCTAGCCACCTACCCACGCATAACTATATCACCCAGCAAGCCGTCATGTTTCATGTATAGCTCACCGAAATGACGTATTGATGGACCGTCAGCAAGTGCCTGGATAAATTTACGATACAAGGGAAGCATCCTCCTCTGATAATCCTTGCAGACATTCTCTAAACCAACAAAAAACATCATCATTCAAGGCGTTAATGGTCAATGGGTATTAAAAGACCAAAGCAATGTTGCACAAAAATTATTGTTGCAAGCTGTGTACACTAACTTAATCATTGACCAAAATACAAAATAATCGCCCAAAAATTGAGGGCCTGATGTTTCGGCACAGCTATAGGCCCAAAACGTTAGGCCTATCCTCTAATTTTCTGAAAGAAACTTGATATGTTTGGTGACATTTTGATTATCATTTTTTACCAACGTGGGTCAAAATATCAACATGTAGCCGGTTTCCATAAAAGTTTGATTTTGTCGATTACAAACTCCCAAAAGTTCCGACAAAGCCGAACCAAAAAGTGTTGGGGAAACGATTTCCATCGTTTTCACATTGTAACAACAACGCGGCCTACGGGTTTCCATCTGAAAATGCACAGCACTTCTATACTGTTTGTGTGAGAGCGCCTGGTGACCATGCTGACGCCTGACAACTTTACCCTCTGACGGCTGATGATGAACTCCAAGGGCTGCGTCCAGGCACTGCAGTAAGGGACTTTGGCCAGCACTTCCCCCTCCGAACTTCGCAAACAATGGCAAAGAAGACTTGTTAGCGGTCGATAATGCAATATATACATGTACGTGTATATACAGTTTGAGGAATGAGAGAGATCAAAGTTATAAAGAAGTTACTTTACACTTATGGGCTCAGAACTGACTCCTTCGTAGATGAGTCCCTTCCATCCTTTGGCTCTGAAGGCAGGGCTGTTCCACCTGCATTATGTCACAAAGGTAAAATAATATGAATTGAAGGCCACCTGTCCAACTCAATTCACCCTGGTCCAGCCTAGTGCAACCCAACCCAGCCCAATTGAACACAATCCAGTCCAGCCCAACCAGCCCAGCCCGGCCTAGCCCGGCCCATACCAAACCAAACCAAACCAAACCAAACCAAACCAAACCACACCACACCAAACCAAACCAAACCAAACCAAACCAAACCAAACAGAACTAACCCAACTCACCCCATCCCAGCCCAACTCACCGAAAGTCATCCGATAAAAAAACCAAATCATTACAGTATTCACAAATCTGTGATAAATAATTGTTGTCGACCAACCGAATGGATACTAAGAAGTAAGTTTGCCATTGTCAAAAACGAACAACCATTTTCTTGTACATCTAAATTTATGAACGGAAGACCCACTGAGATATTTTTTAGGAAACAATAACTTATAGGTTGAAATTATAACAATGTCATATTTACCCTGCAAGATAGGGACGTAAAATGTTGTAAAACGCCCACGGTCGACATCTCTCTGAGGGAAAAATAATAATTATAAAATCAGTGCAAAGTTGTTCCAAACTGCTTACTGGCTAAAATGATACAAAACCAATAAAGATACAAATCATGAAGTGACTGACTTTCATCGTAGCAGAACTTTTTTGAATGCCAGGTCATCTTTTATTTGTTATGAAAACCAGTCATAGTCAAACAAATTAACATAAAACAGACTAGGAGAGTATTTGGGAAGGCCGCCATCTAAGGGATGGATATAGCTCAGAATGTAAGAGCGCTGGTACGCAAAACCAGAGGTCTCGCATTTAAGTCCATGTCCAGTCCACGTTTTCTTGGTAATTTTTCAGAATTCTAAAATAGTGAGAGGGCCTGACGTTCCGATTCTTCCTAAAAGACAATGAAAGTGTGATTCTGAATTTCATATTATAGTGGGAAAAAAATCGAACCGGCATTCCACGAGTTGGGGGTTGGAAGTGGAGGGTCGGGTTTGGGCGAGAGGCGTGTTTGGTTTGGGAGGTTATCAAGTCGTGATACTCGTCATTAGTCTAGGCCTACCTCTCATTCGGCTCAAGGACTCTCTCATTTTCTTCAGCGCCTTTGCAACCTCTTCCAGGGCTAGTATATACGTTTCAACATTGAGATCTTTCACTGCCTTTGGATGGGAGATGAGATAATTGAACAAAATTAGAAGTTCATTGTAAGTTATTCCTCCTGGCGTGCATTCAACGGGGTTTAAGGCTTCCCTCATTACAATCTACATGACGCTGTGCATGCCATTGGTATAGACTCCTTTCGTGTCCGCGTGCCAGCATTCGGGAGTGAAGGTGATTCTTTTCTGGTGATGATCAGGAACAAATCCTGGGTTCTGGATCTCTTGAAATTTTCGTTAACATTGCGGCTCTGAGGTTAATAGCAAAGCACTTTGTAGACGCTTCCCTGACCTGATATTCAATTTCACGATAATCAGTCATCCGTTGAGGTGTCTGACTAAATAAATACACCGTGGGTTGAAATCACAATATGGGGGAACTGAGCTGCTTGGCGGAGGTCTACGTTCTCGTATAGTGCTTTTCTAGTTTTGCATGGTGTTGCTCATTATCAAGCGCACCTGTTGGGCCTCGACAATCCCGCTCAGCGCAGGCGCACCGTCCTTCTCCACCTGACCGGTCACCATGAAGAACCAGGCCTGATCCTCACCGCCAGGCAGGTGGACGATAGGCGTCATGTTGCTTCCAAAACAAACCACGACCCATTTGTCATTACATAATAATTGGACTAAAAACATTTTAGATAAGCCACAACAATTCAAAAAACGTCTGCATAACCATGCATTAACCAGTTGTTACTAAATTTCATGAAAGCTGGGGCTTTCACATGGCATGGTCCAGCTTCATCATGGTCATGATTCCTTTCGAGTACACAAGAAAATACAATTATGCTCTTGAATCCACGACGTCCAATTACCCCCCCCCCCCCAGACCGTCCGAGACCGTCCGAGAAGACTTCGATGTCATTGCACAAAAAGCAAACAAAATCCGTATCGCTAAACCATGCATGTTCGTTCTGGGACCAATTTCATAGAGCTGCTTCACAAGTTCACTTTGCCAGCCCAAACTTCACCTTTGCTTTATGATGAGTGTGAGAATAGTGGAATACAAGTGAGAAGCAATTGACATCCCATCGTTATGCGCATTGTACTCCTGTCTACAAGGGGAAGAATGTTCACACGTAGCAGATTTTCACCCTTAAAGCCCCTACACAACATTGGTAAGATCGAAAAACAGAACTGTTCACATATTAACATGAAACTTATATACAGTTTGAAGATGGTTATAGTAGAAACCTCTAACTGAAATATTTCTGCCTAAAATGTTTTAATATGGGAGGAATGCTGCAAATGATTTTCGCGAAACTAATGAAGCGGTTTTCACGATTTTCTCGAGACTCGGTTGGCGGATTGAGCTGAAATTTTCACAGGGTGTGCTATTTCATGCATTATGTTGGATCAGACAACGTATGGATGCTATTCTTTGACCTCGACCAATGTTGTTTAGGGGCTTTAAGCGGCAAGTATGAAATTAGCCCCTGATCTTCAGGATGGTACCTACTCGGCTGTCATGGGTTCCGCGGGGTCGACGAGGCGCCAATTCTCCTGAACGGTGCTGAGCTCGGAGCAGCAGGGAACAACGCCCAGCGCATTGGACACCTCCCAGTAGGGCACGGCCAGGCACTCCGGGATACACTGGGGGAAAACCGCGGTGGAAATCAATAACGTCGGACGCACCGAGCATACAAAATAGTGTTAATAAATAAGTCGAGTACAGGACTAGTATATGAAGTATATTCAGTACATGAAGTATATATGAAGCTCGCTGGACACCGTGTCTGACATCCACAGCTGGCTGCCTGCACGACCACCTTGTGGGAGCCGAAGCAAGGCGCTGCCGTTCGTGGGAGGAGGCATCTCACCTTCGTGGACCAGCTCAAGAGAGATACCGGCCTCACCAGCGCCGAGGATCTACGCTCCTGTATGCTTGATCAGGATGACTGGAGGGCGAGGATTCGTGGCTTGGCTCGTGACGTCGCTACGGCTGTCCCGGCATGATGATGATGATAGGACTACATTGTTGTTGAAGTACATTATTATATAGGCCTACATTAATATCTACATTCGTCACATCCGCCGCGATACAGATACGAATCCACCACATGCTCTTAACCTGCTGCTCGGTGGCCAAGACTCGAGAACGCACGCATGAGTCGTGCCGGGTTCGAATTCCGCCCGAGCTGCCCGTATCTTCAGCAGGCAACCGGGCAAATCAGTGAGCATACCGTCTTAATATCGCGGCGAACAATTATGTACACCGCCTCGAATATGTAGACCCTATACAGCGGTGAGTACCGCACGCGGCATCACACATTTATATTTTTCTTAAGATATGAAATCCCGCACGATCTGCTTACATTTGTTTCACCATGCATGATTGCAATCGGGCAAAGCACTGAGCATACCGTGCTGGCTACACGTTTGATAAATAGGGCAAACCTATCCAACCTACCGCCAAATCACATCATATGGATGCTAATTTCATGTAAGACAAACGTGAGTCACAAAAACGTCGAGGAACTGAAAATCTTTCCACCCAAACAGGTCCTTTCCTGAAGTCAGAATGACTTGCTCAGATCCCGATCTCTTCCGAGATCGGCAGTTTTGACCATGCACTGTATGCAGTTTGTAACATTCCGGTATCACTAATTGTGAAAGGAGACGTTTGAGACGAGACAAACAGACCGCTGGATAAGGCAATGGTGATATTGATATGATTGATATACAGACTTTTGTTCATTAAAAAAACATACCCTTGTAATGCACCAATGTAGGACAAGGCCAAAATGCTCCTAAACTTTCAATGGTAAAAGTCTTTGCTTACACGAAGACCTTTTCTTTTCATCACTCAATGGGAGGAGACAAATAAGCCTCTCAAAGAGAAGAAAACCTTCTAATTATGAAAGGAGACTAGACGTTTGAGACGAGACAAATAGACCGCTGGATTATAAGGCAATGGTGGGCTCTATGGTGGCACTCACTTGTGGGATGTTGTCGTCCCCAGCCATCCAGACATAGCATTGGGTAATAGCACACAGTAGGACATGGGCAAGGCGCCACTCGGGCTCACTGTTTAGCCGCCTGAAATCCAGGCACGGCATCTGGACAAATGAATATATAGACAAGAACGGGGGTATCAATCTGAGAGAAGCACTCACTCAAGAGATTCACATTTGGGCTAAAAAAGACTTGTAACCGAAATAATGAGTTCGAGTCCGAGTCCGAGTCCGAGTCCGAGTCCGAGTCCGAGTCCGAGTCCGAGTCCGAGTCCGAGTCCGAGTCCGAGTCCGAGTCCGAGTCCGAGTCCGTGTGCACGGGTCCCAAAGGTCGAGTCACACCGATTGTCAGTCTTACCTTGATCACTTCACACCTGAGCGTGCCATCTTGAACTAGCTCGGGGAGTCTCGAAGCTATGGTCCACCATGGGTCAAAATACTCGGGGAGGCAACTCTGCAAGTGGTAACCAAAATACGCCATGCAGATGAGACGCAGCAGAACGGATAGCCGCTATATGCTAAGGGCAGGGCATGGCAGGGCAGGGCAGGGCAGGGCAGGGCAGGGCAGGGCAGGGCAGGGCAGGGCAGGGCAGGGTAGGGCGGGGCAGGGCGGGGCGGGGCAGGGCAGGGCAGGGCAGGGCGGGGCGGGGCAGGGCAGGACAGGGCGGGGCAGGGCGGGGCAGGGCAGGGCGGGACAGGGCGGGGCAGGGCGGGGCAGGGCGGGGCATTGTAGGGCGGGGCAGGGCAGGGCAGGGCATTGTAGGGCAGGGCAGGGCAGGGCAGGGCGGGGCAGGGCAGGGCAGAACATATATTTCTATGATACACATAATACAAATAATGTTACAGACTGCTGACTGACTTTAATTACCAAAATAATGAGTAGCCATACAATTAGCACAGTATGGGGAAAATTAGCATAGCCTCTAAACACTATCCGGCGATCAGCAAGGAGAAGTTCTAAAATCTAAATAGAGTGCGTTTAGAAAAACGCAGTGGCTGTTGTTACGGCAGTCGTCCGTGTGGTTCCCTGACTTGATTGTATTTCGTCAGCATTGCAGGCTGGTTGAACCAGTATATTAGCTGATAGTCTGGTTCCAAGAGCTAAACATCCTGACAAATACTGTTAAGTCGGGGAACCACACGGACGACTGCCGTAACAACAGCCACTGCGTTAAACAGGAAATTTAACTAATGCAACCGAACACGACCCAACTAATTTAGTTTTAAAAAAACCCAACAACATTAAAACAAACACGCCACCTGTATATCTAGGGCTTGGAGGATAGAGTAGGGTCAACTCATGACCTTTATGAATAACCAATAAGCCAAATCCACATAATTTTATATACATGTATCCCAGCTTCCTGGACATCCCATCACTACCAATGTGGTTTACTTTAGCCGGACTGGCAAAGAGTTTAGAAATACACAGAATTAGGCAAACTGGGGCTCGAAGACTCAGGCAGTAATAATCAACCCACAACACAGGTGTGTACAAATTGCCCCCTTTTGTAGACTAAACAAACACAACATTCTAAGTTTGAACTTAATTAAATGAGGTTGCACGTTCCTTTAAATGTTAATTGCATCGATATACAGACTTTTGTTCATTAAAAAAACATACCCTTATAATGCACCAATGCAGGACGAGGCCAAAATGCTCCTAAACTTTCAATGGTAAAAGTATTTGCTTACACGAAGACCTTTTCTTTTCATCACTCAATAGGAGGAGACTAATAAGCCTCTAGTGACATTTAGAAAGAGAAGAAAACCAAATAACTTTCCACTTTTCCACAAACTTTTTCGGGGCAGAAGTGTAAGAACTAGAAAATGACCGTTCACTCTCCTCTGCCAGTCTGCAAACTGATCTCAACTAGACCGAGGCCTACTATTATATTTAGAGAGCCCGACGTTTCAATCCAAGCAGAACCCTTCTCAAAGTCAGAATGCCTTTTTCCCTAGTGCCAATGAGAAGGATCCTGATATAGGCTCCAAACGTCAGACCATCTAGCTGTTTGGCATCCTTACAAAATACTGCACGTTAGCTCCACCATAACCGATTCTTGATTGCAAATTAAAGGTCACATAGGCCTACCAAAGGATCGTCGTTCATGAAAGCGACCCGACTGGACACGCCGTACACCTGAAGCTGCGCCACTTGGGCCTTCAATTTGAGAGCGGCCACCTCCATGCCCGAAACTTCCGCCGAGTTCAGTCTCGTGAAACTGTTCTGGTATGGTCAGTCGGCCGCCCTACTTCGGTGTTGCGGACTGTCGTGGGATCAAGGGGGTCACGTACCAGAGCGAGCTGTGATCAGTGGCAAGGCAATATTAGTGGAACTGCTTGTCGTCGATTTCCACAGTGGTTATAAAACCATGGAGGTCAAACCGCGTGGGCAGGGCAGGGCAGGGCAGAACATATATTTTTATGATACACATGTAATACAAAATGTTACAGACTGCTGACTGACTTTAATTACCAAAATAATGAGTAGCCCATACAATTAGCACAGTACGTATGGGGAAAATTAGCTAATAGATTATAGCCTCTAAACACTATCCAGCGATCAGCAAGGAGAAGTTCTAAAATCTAAAAAGAGTGCGTTAAAAAAAAGGAAATTGAACTATAAATGCAACCGAACACGACCCAACTATTTTAGTTTTAAAAAACAACAACAACATTAAAAACAAAATCCAAACTGACACGTTCCATAACACAACCAACCAAAGAACCTTAGACTCAGACCCTTTGAAAGAAATGACCAACTGAAATCCAGACTAAACCAAAAAACAACAACAAAGTAACCAAACCATCAAACCATCAAACCACACAAATTTAAACCACAACCCAGTACAACACAGCGTTTAAAGGCCCATATACAACATCGGTAAAGGTCAAAAGATAGAAATCCTGCGAAGGTTTTAGCTTAACACCCTTGGTCAAAAGGATTGTCCATAATTATCACCATGAAATGAAGAAAAACAAGGCCGGAAAACAGAACGAAAAAAAATTCCAGGCGAGCCCTCCTCTCCTTATTCCTCCATGGACATCCTAACCACTGGTGTTTGTTTACGTTTTAAGGGGTTAGACTGGCCAGGGTGATATGTCCTTGAATGAGCTAGAGGCGTTCAGCCGCGTCCGCACTGGACTTAAAATGGGTAAACTAACCGAGCAAATGGGTAACTTGACCATTTTAAGTCCAGTGCGGACAGCACAGGAAGTTTTCCTCCCAGGAAACTTACCCGACTCAAATGGGAAGTTTAACCGACCAACTTCTGCCCGGTTAAATTAACCAGGTCAGTTTAACCGAGCCGAAAAGTCCAATCCGGACACGACGTCTCGGTAAACGACTCGGTAAAAAAACAGATCCGTTCCGGCGCAAGACTCGTGCGGGCGTGGGGCCGTAGCACGCACATGCACATGTACATGTACTACATGTACTGTACACGTACATGATGTACACACACGGCCGGTAGATTGTGTACAGACATCCGGTGAAAGGTCACCACGAAAGTGCCCTCATGCGTTTGTTTGCGCCAGTCGGTTAGTTTTACCGATCGTCTCGGTTAGTTTACCCATGGAGGAAGGAAATATACCCGAGTCGAATAGTCCAAGTGCGGACGCCTGGAAGATTTACCCATTGGAATGTTACCCACGGGCTCGGTAAGAAATAAGTCCCGTGCGGACACTGTAACAGCTAGCTGGCTGTCGGTTACCGTGTGTGTTGGCATGGCTGCACTCGCACACGGCCTTGATATGCCCATGCCCATGCTATTATACCGGAGTACTGGATAGGCGGGTACTTGTACTGGTGTGGGAACTGGGAATAGATTAATTAATTTCAACTTGCGTTCGAATAATAAGTTCCACTGCCAAACGCACCAAAGAGCAAACAAAAACGCCACCTGTATATCTAGGGCTTGGAGGATAGAGTAGGGTCAACTCATGACCTTTATGAATAACCAATAAGCCAAATCCACATAATTTTTTATACATGTAGTATCCCAGCTCCCTGGACATCCCATCACTACCAATGTGGTTTACTTTAGCCGGACTGCCAAAGAGTTTAGAAATACACAGAATTAGGCAAACTGGGGCTCGAAGACTCAGGCAGTAATAATCAACCCACAACACAGGTGTGTACAAATTGCCCCCTTTTGTAGACTAAACAAACACAACATTCTAAGTTTGAACTTAATTAAATGAGGTTGCACGTTCCTTTAAATGTTAATTGCATCGATATACAGACTTTTGTTCATTAAAAAAACATACCCTTAAAATGCAGCAATGCAGGACGAGGCCAAAATGCTCATAAACTTTCAATGGTAAAAGTATTTGCTTACACGAAGACCTTTTCTTTTCATCACTCAATGGGAGGAGACTAATAAGCCTCTGTAGTGACATTTAGAAAGAGAAGAAAACCAAATAACTTTCCACTTTTCCACAAACTTTTTCGGGGCAGAAGTGTAAGAACTAGAAAATGACGTTCACTCTCCTCTGCCAGTCTGCAAACTGATCTCAACTAGACCGAGGCCTACTATTATATTTAGAGAGCCCGACGTTTCAATCCAAGCAGAACCCTTCTCAAAGTCAGAATGCCTTTTTTTCCTAGTGCCAATGAGAAGGATCCTGATATAGGCTCCAAACGTCAGACCATCTAGCTGTTTGGCATCCTTACAAAATACTGCACGTTAGCTCCACCATAACCGATTCTTGATTGCAAATTAAAGGTCACATAGGCCTACCAAAGGATCGTCGTTCATGAAAGCGACCCGACTGGACACGCCGTACACCTGAAGCTGCGCCACTTGGGCCTTCAATTTGAGAGCGGCCACCTCCATGCCCGAAACTTCCGCCGAGTTCAGTCTCGTGAAACTGTTCTGGTATGGTCAGTCGGCTGCCCTACTTCGGTGTTGCGGACTGTCGTGGGATCAAGGGGGTCACGCACCATAGCGAGCTGTGATCAGTGGCAAGGCAATATTAGTGAAACTGCTTGTCGTCAATTTCCACAGTGGTTATAAAACCATGGAGGTCAAACCGCGTGTCCAATTGCTGACCAGTTCCAACATTTGTGAGAAAGGCCATTAAGACGACCTTGAATTCCTTTAGCATTGTAATTTAGTGTGGACTTTTACAAAAGGCAAACCCTCGATTCTCCTCGACGCAAAAGCTCTTATTTCCTATGACAAAACATATTGCAACAAGTTACGTGATCCATGAGGCGACCCACAAAGTGAGTTTTTAGGGTAAGAAAAAGATCGAAAACTAAATAGTCAGTTTCTGACTGTGTATAACTTGTAAGTTGGATCAGACTCAGCAGGCCTAGCCTATGGGCCGGAGGAATGGTACATAGACCTACCCATCATACATACTTCTACACCATACAGGTATAGATCTACAACAAGTGATGTGTTAATGTCCTCCGATGTGTCAACAGTGCTTATAAACTTATGAACTCAGAAAAAAGGGGAACGAGAAAGCGCGTTCACAAGAAAAATGACAGTGCCCATAAAAGAAAATGTTACGTAGGCGTATAGCGATGTAGCCCATACAGTGTAATAAGTTTGCTACATGCTGCAGCCACACACCTTGTCGACATAGCCAAAAATGGGGTTTCTCACCGATAACGTAATTGTGACGCGTGCGTGAAAATCGAATGTTGGTGACCATCGGCCTGCCGCGAGGCAAGTCTCTGCCTTGATTTACGTCATACCCCCAGCGAAGTTTTATGAAGCTTCCCTTCGTGGGGCGTAGTCGTTTAAAAAAAAAAACATGTTCACAAATCATTTCCCCCCTATTTATTCCAGTAAATAAATCCAACCACACATATTGTTCAGAAGATCACACTTTATTGATTTATTAACATTACAAAAATTGTAATCGAAATTTTATTTCATGTTCCCTTTAAGTTTTAAAGCACGTGTTTTGGAACGATCCAAAATAGTCAGGTACCCTCACTAATTTGTTCACTAATTTAAGACTATGGCGGTGTGGTACCATCAGCATCCCACAGGGCACTGCACTGAAAATCTCAGGATTTTTTCTGACCGCTGCATTTCAGTTTAATTTTTCGCCTGGAACTTTGCCGCTGCCTCCTTACTCGAGGGACTGGATTGACGCTTACGAAGTTGGCACTGGCTTCTGGAGAACTTCAGGGATCGGTAAAGAAAAAATCCACACCTTTTTGATGGCTTTTGTGGGTGGGTTTCTTCGGGATGAAATTAAGAATGGAAGGAAAGTGATACTGATGATAGGCATGGCGTTTTTATATGACAAGTTTACACGTGGTCGAGTAAGGGATGGGTAGGCCCCTATTGTAATTTGTAAATTGTATACTACTTACTGGTACTAGTTTTGCATATTCATTCCCTAAATCCCTGCATTGTGAAGTTGTTGAAGTTGAAGTTTTATTACTCATGAAAGAATGTCATGGTTACATAGTCATACTCAGTCATAGTGATTAGTGGATTACGAGTAAACAGTTTCTTTTGCTTTCTTTATTTAGATTTTTTTCTTTTGAAAAATGGCAAAGAATATTTTGACTGGACCAGGATTTGAACCAAGACATCTGGTTTTACGGACCACCACTGCCAGTACCAGCACTCTTCCTCAGTCTTACACATCTGATCTATTCAGCCTGTGCAGATGTAGTCCAAGTAACTTGGACCCTTACTGACTTAGTACAATCGGCCTTTAAAAAAAAATTGAGGGCAAATTAAAAAAACGCAGTGGCTGTTGTTACGGCAGTCGTCCGTGTGGTTCCCTGACTTCACATTATTTGTCAGGATGTTTAGCTCTTGGAACCAGACTATCAGCTAATAGACTGGTTCAACCAGCCTGCAATGCTGACGAAATATAATCAAGTCAGGGAACCACACGGACGACTGCCGTAACAACAGCCACTGCGTAAAAAAAAAGGGCAATTGTAAGGGTCCAACGGACTAGTGAGTAGTGCAGATGGTAAAAGAGTGATGATACGCAAAACCAGAAGTCTCAGGTTCAAGTCCTCATTGTTCAAATGGTTCCCAGTCAGTTTTCCCTTTATTTGTTTAATTTGTATGTGTTTCTGTTTTTCTTTTTTTTGATATAGACACAAACTTGGGTTCTCTTCGCTGAGCGCAGATAATGCCTTTTTATACGAAGCAGGTAGGTCTGTTGCAATTACTCATGAAAGACTGTTTCAGAAAGGTTCTGTTTATGGGCAAGGTTTAACATCTGTGCATAAAGCCTAGATGGGAGTTAACCAAAGACAACAGTGTTTTCTAAAAAGTACATTGCATATAATTATGTTCTGCCTTCAAGATTTCACATTCCAACCTCAGTAGTCATCTTATGTGTTCATACTTTGTCATATTGTTTGAATATATGGAACTCATTCCAACTCTTGTTAGCTTCAGACAACAATTGATTTTAATTTTTGCTTTGAATTAGCTAAACACCCCTCCCCCAACCCCCAAACTCCCCCCCCAAAAAAAAAAAAAAAAAAAAAAAATGAAGAAGATTATTTTAGTCAAACATACCTGGAGCAATGTGATTTCAGGCTACTTTTGGCAGAGCGACCAAAACAACTAAGCCCAACATACATGTAGCCTAGTGTTCTCAGTAACGCCATTCACCAGTGGATGTGCGGTCCTAAACAATAGTACATGTATCTCTGCACATTCCTATTTCGTAGCCAGGTGCACTGAGTGTGCTAAACCTGCCAGATTCCTGTCCCCATGCACACCGTGCCTGTTATTAGCTACGCATCACTGCCTCCCTTCAATCCTCTCTCAACTAGTCAAGCAAATGCTGCTGCAGATTAAAACCCATACATGTACATTACACCTTCGAGCAAGATTAGACAGCAAGGCAGCTGTCAGTAGTGTCCCCCGCTGTGCGTGTGAAGCAAGAACAGCAGCCTTGTAACTTCGGTTTTTTTTGCCTAGCCTGTGCCCCTGCCATCCTCCATGCCCCTGAACTGTGTGTACATGTAGCAGTTCAGCCATTGTACATGTACATGTACATTGTATACATGTACAGTATGTACAATAGCACATAATCTATATAATCCCTATTGTTAGGCAGGGGCCAAATTCATAGAGGGAGGTATACATAAATCAAAATTAACTTGGGGTTAAATAAATCGGTTTTGTTATAAAACCCAAAGTGTCTATCATTTTTGACCCCAAAAATGATTAATTTAGCCCCAAAACTCTATATTTTGGTTCGAAAATTGTGCCCCCTACTGTAGAGACAAACGTACTATGTCACATACAGAATTTGAGGTCAGCCTTGAGGTTGTGCGCTTTGCACTGGCCCTGCATTGTCTCTATTGTCTATCAGCCGTAAATTCCGAACTGTCACATGCACAGTAGCGCACTTTATCGTCTCAGCATTTCAATTGCCTCGCTCGGCTGCTTTTGGTCTGTATGTAACGTCACATGCTCACAGGGGGAATTTTGGGGGGTGGGGCTAACATGGACTTTTTTCAATTTTTTTGGGGGAAATTAGGCACTAACAAAAATTTAAAAAATAAATCCTGTATTGATTATATTGTGAACATTACCTAAGGAGAGTTTTTAGCTCTTTTTCAAATCCTATTTCTGTAGACCTTTAAGCGTGGAAATATGAAATATGAAGTGTGAAATATTCTTCCCCATGTAAACATTACTTCAAAGCACATTATGATATGATATCAATTTCTTTTGACTTGTATCCCAATATTCTTTACTCAGCATGAAATAAAAGTGAAGTTTCTGCTGGCAAAGTGATCTTGTGAATCATGACATTTTGGTGCTTAAGCAGCTCTACAAAATTGGCCCAGGTGGGCCTGAAATTTTAATTGGCCAGGGTCAGGCAGCCTGCTGGGTGCTGTGCTAGGGACGCGAATTTTTGTCTTCATATGTATGCAAGTCATTTATGAGAAATTTGTCATGATTTAAATTGTTTTCATTATTCAGAATTTTTAATTCCCCCCCCCCCAGAAGTCAATAACAATACATGTTATGGGCTGAGTTCGACCCGTGTTGGGAGACGGCCGAGTGCACATGCTTGTCAGCACAACACTGTAGATATTGTACTGTGCAACGAACAAACATGCCAGATTTTGTTGTTGCATGTTTTGCATGGGGTATTAAACCCCACATGCACAGGCAGCGCTGCCTCGAGTTCAGTACAGGCACAACAAGAAACATCACAACTTCTCTGGCTGTAGGCACATAATTTGCTTGTCTTGAAGCAATATCTCTGTCATTATCGGAATGGAAAACGGTGTCTTTTTACAATCATAAGAAGCTCTCGCAGGGTGAGATCGGCAAAAAAACGGGTCCCTAACAAAGTCGTCAGCGATGCACTGTAGTCTGTACTACGATGTCGACTTTGCGTGCGTGCATGTGGCGGCAGAAAATACGAGAAGTCATTCGATTTTACTAAGGGGTAAGGGAGGTTTAAAAGACCACTATACAAATTATAAAACTATTGTACTTATAAATCAACGTTGTAATTTTCTTTCATCAAACAGTGGCAACAAATAAACAATAGCTACTGCGTCGCAAAAATAAGCGAGGCGCTGGCGGCTGCCGGATTCGAGAAGTCAGCAATAAAGTGCCGTGACGCGCCGCAATGCATTATGTTTTTTTTTAGATTGGACCCGTGTTGAAAGTTCGATGCCGTGTGTAGTGTGAAACGATCACGCATTACACTGGTCAAAACATTACACGGGTTGAGAAAATGCCGGCGTGGCATTGCGTAGTGTGAAACTGCAGCGAGAGTGACCCATGTCGGACCCGTGTAAGTTTCAACATGTGTTGAACTTTCATAGTGTGAAAAGGCCTAATGAATCATGAGAAAATCATGAAGAATGTTTGACTCATATACCTACTGAAAACAAATGTGCTCTAGGGACAGGTTGTCTGTGGAGGGCTGAATAAGTTTCACCTGCGTGTGGCATTTGCAATGACCAAATACATTGTAGTACAGGGCAACTTTTGGGAGCCTTCCAAAAATTGTCATTCTTAGTTTTGGCAGCAGTGACCGCATTCTGACCGCACCGCGTGACAATTAGGACAGGATTTTCTGGTTCTCCTGACTACTTTACATATCCATGAAACTGACTAACAAAAAACCATATTGCTAATTGCGTGCAGTATGTGACCATCACCGAGCCCTGCCCTTTAAGATGGTACTATTATTATTATTAACTAAATAAAACTTGATAATTCTCAATTAAGAAGTAACTGTAAAGGCCCCTAAGTAAAAGGAGGTAATCATTTTTTTCTTAAAGGGCCCATGCAACATTGGTAAAAGTCAAAAGATAGCCACAGTTTGTGTGTTCACATTAACCATTAGGCCCTAAATATTCCCAAAAAGAAATCCTGCAAAGGTTTTAGCTGAAATGGTTATCTGAGAAAGTCGAAAAAGGCAGAAAACCATCGCGGTTTTCGCACCATTCTGTGTCGATGTTTGAGTGAAGATTTTTCAAGAAGTACAGCATCCCGGCCAGACCATAAGATTTCAACATACATATGCAGGGTTGGTTGATTTAAATCACGTTGTTAAATCACTCGTGCCATCAAAATAGGGTATAGCGCTGATGTGCAGTCGAAAAAGGGTCGGTCTGGAAACACACTTTCCTTAGGGTCAGTCAGAAAAGAAAAGAAAACTCTAAGGTTGGGGCGTCAAAACTTTTTCAGGGGGGGGGGGGCTTTATTTAAAAGGCAGCGAGATCTTTTTTCTGTCCAAATCTCTCAAGAGGGTCAGCTTGGTAGACTTACATGCTGAATAATCATAGGCACCCAATGAATATTCATGATTTTCTTTTGATGGGTTTTTGTTATGTTTGTGTTTTGTTTCCAAATGACTGCAGGCCCTGCTCAGGGTTTACTCGAGCTGGAACGCTAGCAAGAGAGGGCACACAGACCGCTATATCCAGGTGGCCTATGGCAACACATTCCTTCAGGAGCTCAAGGTAGACGAGACCCACCGTAAACCCGTTGCCCACACTGGGCCAAGTTTTCATAGAGCTGCTTGAGCATGGAACAGCTTCTTCACTCGCTCTACCTCCATCTGATATTCCCTTCCCTGTTCTTGTTTTCCCCCCTGTCTATGAATTTGACCTTTTAAAAAGTTTTGTTAAATTTCTATCTCGGGCCTTCCTGAGTCCCTTTCTATCTTCTTCCTATAGCCCTTACCTTGAGTGGCTTTTTAGACTTGTCTTGGGCGAATTTGCATTATAATAAACTGGAAACTTTTTTCAAACAATGATAATAACATTTTAAGTTCACATTTGTGTTGCGCGGTCTTCATGGTTGTATGCGCATTACATAGAATACTATCAAAATTACTTTCAGACTAAGACCACAAATTATGTCGCAATCATCAATACATGGGAAATACTACTGTATTAGTATCAAGTAATTGTGGGGTGATTTAAATTGACTATTTTCAGCTTTTAGAAATGAATAGTTTTAATAAACGACAAGGAAATTCTTTACTCGACCCGGACATGAACCCAAGACCTCTACTTTTGTATACCAGAACTCTTACCATCTGGACTATCTACCCCTTAGATGGTGGCCTTCCCAAATAGTCATCTAGTCTTTGCATAGGTGGGGGCGCCAGTCAGAAGCATTCAACCATTAACTGCTGTATTTCTCCAGGGATAGCTCAGATGGTAAGACTAAAAGTACTGGTATGCAAAACCAGAGGTCTCAGGTTCAAATCCTGGTCCAGTACAAGTTTTCTTTGTAACTTGTTCAATTTATTTTTCAAATTGTTAAAAAATTTTTTTTACCCCAGAACACCTGCAGTAAGAACAGACAAGATGATGCATCCCAGGGAGAGATAGTCTCTCAGAGTGAGAAAAGGGTCATGGGAGACCAGGAAGCACTGTCAAGCAATAATCCTCTGACGGAATCCCAGAGTGAAAGCGACATGGGTGCAGCATCTTCATCACAGCCCTCAAAACCAGACACCAGCACCCACCACAATCCACCACAGATCCCCAAGGACATCGGAGGAACTTCTGAAGGCACCGATGTCATGTCCTTGAGTCCGAAAGCGGAATGTCCGAGGGCGGCCATCCGGAGAAGCCAGCGGAAGAGAGCCACTGGCGATGTGTCCGACACCTCGGCATCCAGAGAAGCTGAGGCAGAGCGGAAGGCACCCACACAGAGCCAGGAAGACCCAGAGGTAGCACCCACAAGGATCAGAGAGGGTGGGGTCCAGAGAAGTCGTCTGACGAGGCGCTTGGAAAGACTGACCGAGGAAGCAGGTTTGATGGGAAGGAGAAGGTTTGCAGTTGGCAGGAGGACACGACTTGGTCACAAAAGGGCTGCCAAAGACTCACAACATCAGAGTCCTTCGGGGGATACTGATCGAGATGGGAATCAGGGAAGCGGTGCTTCAGCTCTGAACGCCCTCAAGGATTCTTCAGTGCCGAGTAGAGAAGGGGACAGTGGCAGTCTTCAAAAGAAGGTGGCAGCCACATCTAAGGTTTTGAGACTGAGACAGACGGCCAGAAAGCACTGCCCCCCAAGTAAGCGTCAAAAAGGTTTGTCCGCTCAGCAGAAAAGCCAGCCTGAAGCTCGGCCCATCGGCTCCCAATCTGGCTCTGAGCAAGCAAAGGGCATGGGCTCGTTTGGGCAACCAGTCTCCGTCAATCTTCTCCGCATGGAAGCATCCAAGATGAGAGGCTTTCCCACGAAACTACACAAGGGCGACTTTCAAGGAGATGTTGGAAATAAACAGGCCTCGTCTGTGAAGGAGAGCTCTGATGTTGATGTGGAAGGCGACATTAATGAGCCGCCCAGACCAGACCCTGCAACCACCGCCCACGAAGAGGGGATGGTCAGCACAGTCCTGAAGGAATCCGCCAAGACCACTTGGAAGTCAACTCACACAGCTGGTCTCCACTCGGATGGAGCGATGGACGAGGATGTCCCAAGATTCGGCAATCCTCAGAGTGAGTTGGGTTTCCCCAAGAACCGAGGTTCTCGCAAAGCAGCAAGCTGGAGGAAGCAGGTTGCGCCAGACATCCGGTTGAAGCAGCTGGGCTCCTTTCACGAGGACCGACGCTGGGATGTGGGAGTCGTGGCCAGCATCGACGACGGTCCCCTCCTGGAGGGGGACGACGGACAGGGATCGGCCACCGATGAATCCGAGATGGCATCTGCCCCCAGAGAGGGGAACTACGACTCTTCAGATGCATCTCTCCACTCCGTCGTTCCTTCGTCGAGGAACAAGGTCTCGCCGACAGATGCTCCCGAGCCCAAATGCTCGGATGACGAGGATATCGGGATTGACCTCTCGTCGGTCGTCAACGAATCTGTGGAGGACGAGGACAGCCGACCCCCGTCAGAGAGCCCACTGCCGGGACTCTCTGGCCTGAACCGCAACCGACCGGCAGGCGGTCCCCCGCCGGAGATGAACGTTTCCTCCTCTCCCGTGTTCAGCACGTGCCCCAAGATCACCACCAAGCCGGCCCCCTCAGGAGTGACAAAGATGACGAGGGCGGAACCAAGACCCAAAGAGAGTGCAGGAGATGATGATGCGATGTCTGGCGCCGTCCAAGGTCCTGGTCCTCATGGGATGCCGCAACCTGAAGCAGCACTCCAAGAGCCAAAGCCGAAGAAAGGAGAGACTGTGAAAGAGCGAGGTGATGGTAGAAAGAAAGGAGCAGCCCCTGCTGAGGATAGGAGCCAGTCTACATTAAAGACTGACACAATGGGAGATCCCGATATGGTGTCCTGCCTTTCAGGTGGCATTCATGCATCAGGAACCACAAGCAGAAGCTCAAAGGATACCGCCTCTGACAGCGGGGTAGCAGTGGCACCGGATGTAGCCAGAAGATCGCCCTCTGCAGCCAAGAGGCTGGCTGCAGGCAGGAAAATCAGGACGGCGGCTGAGAAGAAGCAGGGCAGGGTCAGAGGTCAGAGCGGATGGGAGGAGAGCCTGAGGCAGAGGCCGACGCCCATCAGCAAGTTCCAGGCGGGCGACACACCCAAGGCTTGGGTGCGTCCAGTCGACAGCAGGAGACAGCAGGAGACTGGCCAAGAAAAGAAACGATGGCAGGTGAGGAAAGACTCCATGAATACTCAGGAAAGATTTATAATTAGGAAACTAATATCATTATAGTCCATTCACTGCAAAAACGAGGATATTCATAGCACCAGTCTGGACTGTTTGCTGCTGCTCATGTGGCCAAGTTGAATTTGGCGGCAACTCTTGACTGGCAGGCAAGAACTCTTGATAGGCCAGGTGTGGGTGGACTGGAGGAAGGGAGGGGTTGTGAGATGGAGCTCTACTTGCAGTGAACTGACAGCAAGTTTGTTAAGTACCCAACTTTGAAAGATCATTTAGGATCTGCCAAATGTTATTGCAGCATTAACTGTGATGGACTTTGTTCTTGAGGGATTAAACAAGTATACTTTAAAGATGCATTGATCAAAATTCAGATTTTGGTGGGGATGGGCGCACACTATGCCCAGTTTTTCAAAAGGCAGGACCTTTCACACATCATTTTTACTCTGAGAATCCACTAGGATGAGAATGCCAGGACCTGTACAAATGTTGACTTGCTTGTTTGATTTTCTTTGTTTTTGTGTAGCCAATTTTTGCATATGAATTTGTCTGTTTTGGTATCAGAGCTCTAAATAGAATCATTTTCTTTTTTGGTTTGCATTGGTGCAGTCTCCTAAGAAGGTAACGCCTTCTCCAGCCAAACCTGCGAGTGTGAAGTCACAGCGTCCTGAGAAGACCAAGCGGGTTAGGAACGTTTGGCAGGTGGGTAGAAATTGGATCCTTGTGCCATCTGAAATTGAGCATTGCCTCAGGAGAAACTCTTTAATGCCACTCATTTGACTCGACCTTGACTGTAAACTGACTTGGATTCTTCTCAGTTGATTGGAATACCCGTCAGTAGGGATGATCCTGACCATGTTTTTTTTTTATTTCACGACATCACGCAAACGTTCCATCGTTTGTGAAGTTGCGCAAAATGCATGCGCGGCCATAAGTCTCTTCAATTCACCTTGATCTTTTCCAACAGCCGCCTCCGGCAAAGAAACTCAAATTGTCTGAAGACGCAGAAGATGAACAGAGGCCAGAACAGCATGAACAGGACAATAAATCTACCGGCCAGGTATCCAAAGATTCAATCTTTCCTGAAAAAGAAATGCATTCATTATATACATGTATAAACATTCTTATTGACAACTTACATGAGATTAAAAATCCTGCAATGGAATGATTCATCGGGTGCCCTGCAAAAGGGCATAAGTGCGCTCAGACACCGACATCACCTTATACCTTTCTGCTGGGAACAAATTCTGTCTGGTCCGTTTTATGGCTGTGTACAATTAGTTTTTACTTGCTCTTTAAGAAAGGTCCTGCTAGGATCGAAACGTCAGGCCCACTAACTTTTGAGATTTGCATTTTGGTAATTTTAGTCAGTAAGCAGTTTTCAACATTTTTGTATATCATATTGTGAGAGGATTGAAGTGCGTACAAAACGGAAAATAATGAGTAATTAAAAAGATGATCTTGGTGACCTTCTTTTGCCCTTATGCCCTTCTGCAAGGTACCCGACAAATTGATATCTTCAATTTTTTTTGGACAGTCGCCACCTCCCAAGAAATTTAAGTTGAGCGACGATTCCAGTGAACCCGAGGCATTGAGTGCAAAGGAGAAACAGGACAGCTTGTGCACTGGCAAGGTACACAGTAGAACTTTCCTTGTTGCTTAGGAATGGCTCCGTGTTGCATGATTTGTACCATGGTCAAGGGATGGATCCTACCGTGCTACTGAATGTAGCAACTATGTCCTGTTGCCAAGCAACATGCATCATTGCTTAGTGATAGCATCATGGTGCCTAGCAACAGTGGAATGTGGTGGCATCCTGTTGCCACATGTGACACGTACTGTCATTAGCTTAGCCACAGTATTATCTTACTCGGCTAGTCATGTATGCTTCCCATGACACTATGAACATCTAAACCAAGAAAACGGGGTGAAAATGTCATGTCTCTCTGACCTGATAAGGACATCTTAAAGTCACTAAAGAGACCCCAAAATCCTGTATATCAAGGGTGGCAAGCTCCAGCCTTGAGGGATGGCTAATTCAATTACAAGTAGGGCCCATGGGCTGCCATAACTCACAATTGTTGACCTTATGTGGAGGTACTGTAAGGTGTCCTTGTAACTGTCACTCCCAGTTACTTCCAAACTGCTCATCACTCGGTGTTAAACATATCAATGTACTTCTTCATGCCCTCAATGCCTCTAGCCATTTACCACCAAAAATGTGGCCTTAGAGACCACTGGTGAAAATACCAAACGCCTGAAAACAATTGGTTAATTTCGTGTCATGAAATAAGGGTGAAATCACTGAATTTTTTTAACATGGTTAAATGACATTTTCACCCTGTTTTCATGGTTTACATGTAGATGTTCATAGTGTGAATGACATTACATTGCTAAGCAATAGCCTCACATATTGCCTCACAACGTTGTGCGCCATGTTGGTGAACAGCATTGCCTTGGCTAGGCAACGCGGCCATGTAGCCTAGCAACACAGCCTTATTGCCGAGTAACACGAGAATGTTTCTAATGAACAGCACATTTGAGAAATCATCATGTTTGAAGTGAACTGATTTCTGTGCAGCGGCGTGCATGAGTCATTAAGACATCACTTTCTGACGTTCTTACTGCACACAAGGAGCCAGTTCTCCAGGACAAGTTCCAGTACGGGGAGCTGGTCTGGGGCAAGATGAAAGGCTTCAACTGGTGGCCGGCCACCGTCATCCATCATCACGTGTGCGGACAGGAGGCTGCCCCCACCGATGCCTGCTGGCTCAAGTGGTTCGGAGATGACAAGTTCTCTAAGGTAGCCATCCCGCTGGTTTCGACAAAAATCGACACAATCTCGTTGCTCGTACTCTTTCCAGTCATTGAAGGCAATCAAATTTTAATTGGTGGATGCCCCCACCCCGGCAAAGACTAGTTGGCTATTTGGGAAGGCCGCCAACCAAGGGCTGGATAGCTCAGATGGAAGAGTACTGGTACATTAATCCAGAGGTCTCGGTTTCAAGTCCTGCTCCATTTGTTCAAATTTTAATTCGGTTTATTTGAAAGCCTGGAAAAACTCAAAATGTTATCAGGTTTGTGTTCAAGTTAAAAGCTGTATAGTTAAAAAAAAAAAAAAATTGGTGCACCTGTCTTCAGATGGAGCACAAAATGAATGGTAACCGTACAGATAATGATGTTTGTTGTCTTTGTTCACAGGTGAACTTGACTCAAGTGAGCCCCTTTTCCGAATTCTCTACCCACTTTTCGCAGTCCACTCTTCTCCATACGGCCTTGTATCGGAAGGCTGTTTTCAAAGCATTGCAGGTCAGTACACTGCATTAACTCATTTCCTTTCTGTATTGAAAATTCTAAGTAATACAGTAATTGTTGCAAACTGTTTACCAACGTGCACAATTTGAGAGGGCCTGACATTTTGATCCCAGCAGGACTTTTCCCAAAGGTCCGTCCCCCTAGGGTCAAAACATCTAGGGTGGATTTCACAAAGGCTTGCGATGCATCCCAACTCGCCTTACGTTGGATAACCCACCACAAGATGTGATTTAATTCTGTGCATCACTCATCGTCTTACAAGTGGTCATAAGTGATGAGTTTGGTGAAATCAACCATTGGTCCCCATAAAGAATTTCTTTCAAACACTTGTTAGATACATGTTGGAAAGTAATCAACAATATTTATGACAAGGGACGTAATTGGAATGCAGTGAGAGGTTTTAAAGAGAGATGTCTGCTTTTGCTTTTGATGAAATTGAAACAAAAAAGGCAAAGAAAACTTTGCCTGGACCAGGGACTTCAACCTGAGACCTCTCGTTTTGTGTACCAGGACTCTCACCATTTGAGCTATCCAGCCCTTAGATGGTGGCCTTCCCAATTAGTCAATTGTCTTTGCCAGGGGCACCAGGCAGAAGCAATTCAACCACACTGTGAACATCTAAACCCCTGATCTGACCTGATAAGGACATCTTAAGGTCACCAAGGAGACCTGAAACAAACCCTGAATATCTAGGGTGGCAAGCTCCAGCCCTGAGAGATGGCTAATTCACCCCTGAACCATCTTGATACCTCACAGCTGTTGAATCACTGGCATCCCCCATGTACAGTACATCAGAAAATCTGACCAGTGTGGAGGTACTGGGTGGTGTCCTTGTAAAAGTTACTGCTTATCACTCAGTGTTGACATATCAATGTACTTTGTTATATTCACTCTCTCAATAGCCATTTACCGCCAGGAATGTGGCCTTGAACAGACCACTGGTGAAGCACTGTGAAAATGCTGGATATTGGCTAACTGTGTGCTGTGAAATAGAGGCGAAAACACTGAATTTTCTTTTCATGGCTAAATGACATTTTAGATGTTCATAGTGCCATTAACTGCTGTATATCTCCAGGGATAGTGCCCCCCCCTTTGCCACAGATCCAAACAACCAATGGTTGCAGCCTGCAGCAGCTCAGGGATCAGACAAAAGGATGCAAATTTGTTAGACTTTTCTTTTGATGTTTTTTGTTTTGTTTATCTCCTTCTCATCAGGTGGCTGCCAGCCGTGCGGGCAAGACGTTCAGCACAGACCCGGCCCAGTTCCAGCCCTACCTGCCCAGGCGAAGCCACCACTCCGACCCAGCCTGGCAGACATTCTACGACCTGTGCCACGAGATGACCCAGTGGGCCCAGGACCAGCTGGAGGCCGGCGGTCAAGCCGGCATCGCACCGAGCCCCGGTCAGTCTTCTCAGCACCGACAACCACCGCTATGTCCTCTTGCACTGATGGAGGATGGAGCCATGAGTTGTCCTTCCTCCTCCACACTCCTCTGTCTTGGGCTGCTACCTCAGCCTCTGACCGTGTTCAATAGCCTTTCTCTGTAAAAAGTTCCTCTCAAGTTTTCCATTGATCCTCCAACTTTCCGTCCACCCCTCTGGTGTGCCCCTGCCCTGACCTCGAGGCCACGAAAAGAGCCATTTAATTTGGCCACTAGGCCACAAAAAGAGCCGTTTAATTTTGCCACTAGGCCACCAAAAGAGCCATTTGGCTGCTTGGCCTCCAAAGAGAGCCATTTAGTCACTGCAAAATTTGCTTGGGTGGCCACCAATGCCCCCCCCCCCCAAAAAAAAAAAAGTTGAAAGGCAATCCCTGCTAAATTCATTTTTATTTTCAAATGCTCTCCATTTTTTGTTAGAGGAACGTCAAATCCCACCCAGGCCAGTCTCTCCATCGCCTCCCCCCAGTCCCGTCCTCAAATCTCCGCCCTCCAAGAGGGCTGTGGCTCGCTACTCATCCAAGTCCGGCAGCCCTTGGAAGGATGCAAGAGGTGGGGAGCAGAGAGGCGGGCCTTACCTGACAATGTTAAAAAAGAGAGAGAGAACCATGGATACTGAGCCAGCATATCACTGGATGGAAGAGCTAGTCTCCCTTTGCGCACCTTGCATTGAGTGCAATGTGTGATGCACCTGCACTTTGAGGTGGAATGAAGAGAATGGGGGGTTCAAATCCTGCACAGATGCCCAGGGCCACTTTCGAAGTGCGAAATTGTGAGAAAAGTCTTTCCTCCTTAACTTTCAAAAAAAAAATTTGTAATTCTGTTGACTTCAGACTTCAACATGCATTTGATGCTTTTTTTGCAGGCTTGTCTGGAAGAGCAAGCAAAATCTGCTGTATAATAACCTCATTTGTTTGTTACTTATCATTCACTTTTGTCTGCTTGATTTAGATTTGGTTATGCCAGAAGTTCGTAATGGGATGAAGTGCATTGAAGGTGTGTACACATTCGACAAAATAAGCTTGAAATGTGCTATCATTTGGTTTACATTTTAAAGTTGTGACAACGGGAATTCTGTCAGTTTATCTTTGCTAATTATTAGACCTCTCCTATCACAAACAAGGACAAATTGACTAGACCAGGACTTGAACCCATGACGCTGGTTTAATGCACCAGTGCTCTACCTACTGAGCTAATCTCTGTGACAAAGACCAGGCATTCTGGTTACTTTAGGTCATTATGCTTTGGCTTGATGTCAGTATATCTTTCGGATGATAAAGACATTCCACTGAAGTCCTTCAGATTTTCACTTTCAGATATCTGCATTGGTTGTGGGAGTTCCAGCACTGCTGCAGAGCACCCATTCTTTGTTGGAGGCTTGTGTGAAGTGTGCAGGGTAAGGCAGAATGGCTCATAGATCAGGAATTCTCCAGCTACTTTAGAGCACACTATTCTTTGTTGGAGGCTTGTGTGAGGTGTGCAGGGTAAGGCAGAATGGGTCATAGATCAGGAATTTTGCAGCTACTTTAGAGCACCCATTCTTTGTTGAAGTCTTGTGTGAAGTGTGCAGGGAAAGGCAAGATGGGTCATAGATCAGGAATTCTGCAGCTACTTTAGAGCACCCATTCTCTCCCTGAGGCTTGGGTAAAGTGTGCAGGGTAAGACAGGATGGGTGGGCCATAGACCAGGAATTTTGCAGATACCACAGAGAACCCATTCTTTGCCCCAAAGGTTGTGTGAAGCAGAGTGAGACAGGTTGCAGATTGCAGGACAGACATTCTGCAACTACTGCAGAGCAACCATTCTTTGTCAGAGGGCTGCATTAAGTGTGCAGGGTATGAGGACATTCTGCAATTAAATCTATCATTGTTGAAGGTTTGTTTTAATTGTCTGTTGAATTTGAATGGCCATTCCTGCAGTGACTACAGAGAGAATAATTCTGGAGAACTTGGTGGTAAAGGTCATAAATCAGACATAATGCATTTGCTATGGAGCAATCATTGATTTTGAATGTTCGTTTCTCTCTTATATGGGTCTCTGGTGAAAACGTGAGCTTTCATTGTCATTATGTTTTGCAGGTTGAGTTTTTGGAGGCGGCATATGTATTTGATGAAGACGGTTACCAGGTAAACAAGCAACCCCCCAAAAATACTAAGTATATAATAAAATGGTCTTCTGTGAACACTATTGACTTTATGCGACAAAATCTTCATTTCAATCCACCAAACAAGCTCAACTTTACACCGGCAGTGGTTGAGATAACTGCACAACTAGGCAGGAGTCATTAGGTCCAATCCGGCAAGTAGCTAAGCTGCCACGCAAAGAAAGGATTGCACAGAAAAAAATGTGTTGTTGTCAAGCATGCTTGTGTGACCACTGTTTACATCACGCAGTTTATAGTGGGTATTTTTTCATCCCATTTAAATTTGGCACAGAGCAGTAATGGAAACATACAAAGAAGAATGTGGACAGTATGATAGTCTTATTCGCTCGTTTCCACTCCTGTTCTGCACCAAATGAGATGGAAAAATACCCACTATAAGTCGTGATGTGATGGCTTGCAAACATTGGTCTTGCGATTGGTCTATTCTAAGAGATTTGTCTGAGGGGAAGCCCAATCTGCCATGAAGATGCAATGGGAATGCCTCTGATTGCCCCTTCTTGCTTTTGCCAGTCATTCTGCTGCATCTGTGCAGAAGGCAAGGACATCATCCTGTGTGACCAGCCGGAATGCTACCGGTCCTTCTGCCACGACTGTGTGGACCACTTGGTCGGGCCAGGCACGGTGGAGAAAGTGAGTAGCGTCAAGACGGTCCATTGTCTAGTACAAACAACCAAGATTGCTCATCCTTTTGGTGCACTGGGTCCCCATTCCCTACCCTGCCGCAGTCAAAGTCACAGCCATAATAAATGGTGGTCCAGTGATCCATCAAAGTGATTCTCAAACCAGGAACATTGGCTGCAAATGACCCAACAAGACCACTGTACCCCCCATTTTACTGAGTTGGCTCAGATTTTGTGATATCACTTTTACCTGTATTTAAAAAAAAATATTCAATAGGTTCTTGCCATGGACAACTGGAAGTGCTACATGTGTGACCCAGAGCCCACCTCTGGCCAGCTGTCCCGCCGGCCCGACTGGCCCCACAAGCTGCTCATGTTTTTCCAGCAGGACAGTGGCCGGGACTTCCAGCCCTTGCAGAGCTACCCCCCTGTGGAGATGCATCTGCGCAGACCAATCAGGGTCCTCTCCCTCTTTGATGGCATCGGAACGGGTATGCCCTGTTGGCTAAAAAAAAATGGTCACCTTAACCGGTTCCAGTTGCCTAAATCTGGTTGCTTTGGTTGAATCTGATAGGTTACTTCCACTACTTCCAATTGCTTCAACTGGTTCCAGTTGGCTCAAACCAATTGCTTCAACTGGTTCCAGTTGGCTCAAACCAATTGCTTCAACCGGTTCCAGTTGGCTCAAACCAGTTGCTTCAACCAGTTCCAGTTGGCTCAAACCAGTTGCTTAGTCAACCAGTTCCAGTTGGCTCAAACCAGTTGCTTCAACCAGTTCCAGTTGGCTCAAACCAGTTGCTTAGTCAACCAGTTCCAGTTGGCTCAAACCAGTTGCTTAGTCAACCAGTTCTAGTTTGCTCAAACCAGTTGCTTCAACCAGTTCCAGTTGGCTCAAACCAGTTGCTTAGTCAACCAGTTCCACTTGGCTCAAACCAGTTGCTTCAAATGATTGTGATTGGTCTATTTTACCCATGCCCAGTTGACTCAAACTTTTGTTCTCTGAATGACCCAGGCATAAACTGTGGCAGACTCTCACCTTCTTTGATCCTCAGAGTTAATAACTGGATTGATTACCTGTTTCTCTTCTGCTCATCTGTTGCTCTGTGGTCATCCTTGTGGATGTTCTCTTGTTTCCCCCTTGAAGGCATGCTGGTTCTGAAGGAGCTGGGACTGCAGGTGGAATGTTACTATGCCTCTGAGATCAGCGAGGAAGCCAAGCAGGTGTCATCCGTGCGCCATGATGGGATTCTGCAGCTGGGAGATGTACAATCCATCACCGCACAAGAGGTACATGTAGACCACACAGCCAGGAAGCCCACACCTCCCTCCCAAAAAAGGAATAGTCGAATTATCTGAAATATGATGTATTGTTTGATCACTGTAAGAAGAGCTTGAGCATATTGCACCAGTCTGGACTGTGTACTGCCATAGTGTGTTGCTGCATGGAATTTGATGCCACTCTATCTTGACTGACAGGCGATATTGATCCTGATAGGCCAGTTGTAGGTGGACTGGAGTAGGGGGACATGGGCATTTAACAAGGTCAAGCTCTGCATGGAGTTAATTGTATGTCTTTCCCACACAGGGAAGAGTTACCAGTAGGGCTATGACACACAAGGCATTTAACAGCCATTATGGCTTTGACTATGACCATGACTGTGACTATGGTCATGGCCATCATGGTATTGGTTATGGCTACAGATCTGTGGCCATGGCAGTGGTTGGACCAGTCCCATGGCTATGGTTATTCTACCTATGAATTTTCAGAAGAATTTCCTTTGGGATATTGAGACAATGTCAGGAAACTACATTACCTAAAGTATGCCTTTTAAATGTAGTTCAGTTGCCCGCCTCCATATGTTGAATTTGGAACTTGCTTTGTGTGGCATGTCCTTCCATTGCAGTGGGATAATAGGTGAATTACTGGTGATTAATTTCCGGCTTTTCTATTTTCTTTTCCCTTTGCAATTGTAGATAGAGTCCTTAGGGCCTTTTGACCTGGTCATTGGTGGCAGCCCCTGCAATGATCTGTCTATTGCCAACCCTGCCCGCAAGGGACTCTTCGGTAATAACACAAACTTCCGATCTTTTTACTCCCCAAAGGAATCGTCCAATTAATTTTCAGCAATTATGAGATGATTTTTGCAGATTTTGCAGAGGGGCTTTTGTGAATTCAAACATAATTTTGAGAAATGTAAAGATTTTTTGTTTTTGAAAACCTGGTCAATTTCAAAAATAAATAAAAAGCTTCAGATAATTCCTTGGAACTTAATGAGTAATTACTGGGATTCTTTTTTTGATAAACAAATGTTAAAATAAAGGATAAAAACAATCAAAGGTGTATTTAAGTGTCAACTTTTAAACCTGTGACATTTCTCATTTGTTTGTTGGTGTGTTGTTCTGTCTATTTGTCTGTCTGTCTGTTTGTTTGACTTCAGAGGGCACAGGTCGTCTGTTCTTCGATTTCTACCGCATTCTGATGGCTGCAAGGCCCCAGCCAGATAGCAACAGACCATTCTTCTGGCTCTTTGAGAATGTGGTCGGAATGCGACACAAGGATAAGGTGGACATCTCAAGGTTCTTGCAGGTGAAAGGAGAGAGGGAGTGAAGTACAGTAGGGGGATGGGTTAAAGGAGGGTATATGGGCATGAGGTGGGGGATCGATGGGTGTGAGGATGGGGAAGGGGGTGGGTGTGAGTAGGGGAAGGGTACGGGTGTGGAGGGGAAGGGATGAGTGTGAGAAGGGGGACGAGGATGGATGTGAGGATAGGGAAGGGGATGGGCGTGATGGGAAGGGGATGGGCATGAGGAGGGGAAGGGTTTATGGAGGGTAAGTTGTGGGCATGAGGAGTAGGGAGGGGATGGGTGTGATTAGAGGAAGGGTAAGAAGGGTAAGGGATGGGCATGAGGAGTGTGAAGGGGGTGGGAGTGAGGAGAGAGAAGAAGCTTTCAAAGATGTTTGTGTAACTTCTCAATGCTCCCCGTTGAGGAGTGAGACAGATGCAATTTGAGTTGTTCTTTTCTTTCAGTGTGCCCCTGTGGTTGTGGATGCCAAAGATCTCTCCCCCGCTCACAGAGCTCGCTACTTCTGGGGCAACCTGCCAGGAATGAACAGGTGCGTATCAAGGGTGACCTCCAACCTGATAACCTATCTTAAAAATATAGAGGACCTGATGTTTCGATTGTAGTAGGACCTTTCTCAATCAGTCCCTCTACATTTTGAAGATTTTTGTCATTTTTGGTCAGCAGACATGTTTGCCTAATTTTTGTATACAAGTGTGATTACCTACTGTGTGTCTTTCCCTGAAAGTAGCTCCAGTTTACAAAGATCTCCGAGACTTTCTCTTGCTCTTCGTGTTTTTTTTTTAATGTTTTCTCAGGCCGAACATCGCTACAGACCACAACAACCTGAATCTACAGGACTGCCTGGAGCCTAACTGCAACAGGCAAGCACAGGTGATGAGAGTTCAATAAATCAGCATGTCATGGCTCGGTTTAGGTTTAGGTCAAGTGCCCCTCATCCTCTGTGCTAAGATGTGTGCAAAGCCAGGCTCACACATTCAAAAGCCGGCATCTTTTGAAATGGATGCTCTCACTTTCAGCAGATTTGCTTTTAAAAACCCTTTCCTATGTGAAAACTGACCATCTTATGGTTATATGATGGTTGCTGTAGTTGGGAGTGTAATTAGAAAAGTAGAGAAGTCTGTCACAACAAGGGGACAGATAGGAATGGTATGTTACCATAGTTTGAGTATCAACATTATATTCAAGAGCAAAGAACTGGATAACTGGTTACTGGATATGCATTCAAGCTTCTGATTTAACGCATTGGTGGTCTACCATTGAAGCTGTCCAGCCCCAGGTGGAGACCTTCCCAAAATAATAGTCAGCTATCTTTGCCGGGGATGGGGTTGCTGGTCTGAGGTATGAACTGTTGCATTTCTTGAAACTGCAGCCTTTTTAATCATCTGCACTGAGGATTTTTTTTTTCCTTTCTTTTTTATTTGGTCATCCGTCAGTTTTCCAAGGTGCGCACTGTCACATCCAAGCTCAATTCCATCAAGCAGAAGAACGAGCAGGTGCTGCCTGTGCTGATGAACGGACAGGAAGACACGCTGTGGTGCACAGAGATGGAGAGGTATGAGTATTCAATGATTATGGCTGTGACTTGAAATAGAAGGACTGTTGGTCTTGGGTGGCAGCCACTTGCTTGCGGCTTCCATAGGCTTGTGTGTAATTGGAAGCCGTGACTCGGGACATTATGCCAGGGCTTAATTAGCCCACCCATTAAAGGTGTGATACTTGATGGGTTTTCAATCAATCATACAGAAAATTATTGAAAAGTGATTCTGAGTCAAAGTCAGCCTGAGCATGAGTCAAAGGGTATGAAACAGAAATTGCTCACAAGTTCAAAATTTTCGAGGTGTTGTTTCAGAAGTACAATGTGAAAGGGATAGGTTTGCTAACGGAATTGTAAATGGGAACAATACAGTACAAAATCAATTGAAAGTGAGATGATTGATTCAAATTGAGGTTAGTAAAGGATAAGTTCAAAGATGCGATACTGGATTGGTTTAAGGTCCTTGCTGGATTGGTTTAAACGTCTCTTACTGGATTAAATTGAAGGGAACAATTTTATTTTATTTAATGTTTATTTTTTCTGCATTTGAGAAAGGTCCTGCTTGTATCAAAACATTGTGCCCTATCATTTTTTATTTTTTTATTTTTTTTCAGGATTTTTGGGTTTCCGGAGCATTATACTGACATTGCCAACATGAGTCGTTCTTCTAGGCACAAGCTGATCGGGAAGGCGTGGAGTGTGCCTGTCATCAAGCACTTACTAGCTCCACTCAAGGAGTACTTTGCCTGCGAGACGCAGCAGTGACATCTCAAAACTTCTTTTTTTTGAGAAATCATCTCTGCACAGATGATGCCATGCGTTTGGATTTTAAGTTGTTGTTTTTTCCACGTTTCTTTTGTTGCTGCATGTTTGCCGAGACCTTGGCCCAATTTCCTTGAGCTGTTTAGGAACGAGAATCTGCCAAGCACGCCGATTCCTCTCCTGGCCATGGGAAAGGTTGCCAGCTGCGTTCCACTCAAGGCTTGTATCCTAGATTTGGGTGCTTAGCAGCAATTGTAAGCGGAAACTCGGGCTGGTTAACCTGATTTGATCAGGGAAGGCTCTTCGTGCTTAAGCATATTTTTGGGTGCTCAAGTGGCTCTATGAAATTGGCTCATGCCGTGCAGTGTCTGTTGTGGCCTACACTGCTTTTGCATATGTAGATGCAAGTGTTATTTGATTTGCCTCTCTGGGTAAGGCATATAGTCCTGGGCTACTCTGACATCATGAGTTCTTAAAGCTAATCTAATGTACACAATTTTAGTCCTCTTGGAACTTCATTTCAGGGTAATATAGTTAACGGGAGTAACAATATACTGTGTATTTCTTTGTATTGGCAGTATTCCACTGCCAAGAACTATACAAACCCAGCCACCAAGGAGATTATTTCACTGATAGTCATCTTGAAATTTCCTTTTTAAGGTGACACGAATGTTAGGGTTCCTAACAACATACTGTGTCATTACATAGCAACATAGTGTAATGCATGGACACCTGGGTCTCACTGCTGGGATTTCTGAATTCACATGCACACATACACACAACCAAGACTGTGTCATACTTGGTCTTGTTAAAAGTTCATGTTAGGGTAAGATAGAGTATAATGGGGTTATCAGTATGGTGTGAATGGGTAACAGCTAGGTATAATGCAAGAAACTACGCTAGTCCTCTTGGAAATTCATTTCAAATGTTTGTTTTTTATGGGGGAAGAGTATGGTTTCCACAGAATCTGTCTCTGGTCGCACTCGCGTGGATAATAGAACATCATGCAAACATAAACAACCGTATATAGCTGGCTCTATCATACTGGTTTTCTTTTGGGTTTACGTTTAGAGGAATGTCACTTACCGATCATGGTACTGTATTGATTTTTCACTGAAGTGATTCTTCAGAAATCAGTGTTTTCTCTATTTCTATTGAGATTAAAACCTTGTGTTCAGTATTTTTACATGTTACAGTTTCTATCCATCCCGCTTTATAAACATTCTATCAAAGATGCCAAAGATGATTGTGTAAGAAACAATTGATATATATAAATATTTTTTAAGATTAAAGTAAAATCAAAGAAATTATAATTGTAAATTGTATGCTAATCGCTATTTAATCAGACAATGTTACTGACCAAAAATACCCAAAACAAAACAAATGAAACATAAAGGCAAGCATAAAGCCATTAACTATTTCCCTTTTGAAGGCATTTTGCTTAAAAACCTTTACAAAAAAAAAACAGATCAAAATATACACCTACGTATTGAAGTAATTGTCAAACTTTGAAAATTCATCTGATGTTTTATCACCGGTTTTCTTGTTTTTTTGGTTGAGGATCCTGAACCATATTTCTGCATCGATCATTGCAAGCGGAAATTACTGATCTAATTTCCATCCATTCCATCCATTTTCACCACTTTGGTCACCTCAGTTTTTTTTAAACTGCACAACAATGGTTCAGTCAATGCATATTGTGGTCAAGGCATACTGCATTCGTCTTCTTTGACAGATTCTTGGGGATTTATGCCCACAACGTGCAGCACAGTTGGTCCAGCAGATGCTGATATGGTTCAGACATGGATTGTTCTAGTTTTTGTTCTTGACCAGTGTTGGCCAGATATTTATAAACATGTTCCATCAGTTGCAACAGTTGGTTTTTACATTAAAAGAAGTTTCTTTCAACTTCACAAAAGTTATTTCAATGATGTGTATTGATGTATTTATCTCATTTTAAATGTTAAAACATAATGAACATTTTCCCCCTAACTCAAAGTAGCTTTTTGAATTTCCAGAAAACCATAATATGTTTAATAAGTATAGGCCCCTACATAACTTTTTTTTAAAGGTATGGCTGTATGTTTTTTTCAAGGCTACAAAAGCAATGAAAGATTTTGAGAAAGGTCCTGCTTGAGGAAGGTCCTGCTAGGATCAAAACGTCAGGCCCACTAAATTTTGAAATATGAATCAAACAATGATTAATAAATAAATATCATATAAATCAAAATAGCAAATAGATATTTATTAACAACAGAAAAAAGTATTGCTTAATTTAGAAAGAGCACTGAAAGTTAGCACTAGTTCAGTATAGTCGGATAACTTATGATAACATGTACCTGATTGACCCATGATTGACCTTACTCGTGCGAAGTTATGTAACCAGCAGTTCCCCATGATTTCACCAAACCCATCATAACTTTATACTGTATAGGGATACCCACCAAATCGAACCTTAATTGTTCTTTAATCTTACACATAACAAGTTATTCCGAGTACTGCATAGCGATACCAGCATGGTTTGAGTTTTTGTTTACATGGCATGGTATAACGCTCACGTGTTTTCACAATAGAGCTCTATTTATTTATAGAGCCCATGGTTGTCACTTCTGCACAACAACCTTAATCATGTAGTTCGTGGGGGAGTATTTCTGCAGTTACCTATTTGACACAAACTGTACGTGGTATATCTTATGTCCAAGACCATGTGGGCTACAGCACCATGACAGCTGAACTGTCAGCTGTGGCTGTCCATCTCTCTACAGCACAGGTAACTTGCAGATTTTCTCTCATATATTGCACTCATTATTTCCTCAACTAGGGCACTCCTTATCAATTCAAAGTTTTATCATTTTGCTGACAGGACTATAGACTGGTTTGATGGTAGTTTTTGGAGGTGATTGAGCATTTAAAGAGAAGATTTTTGTCGGATTGGAAACTGCTTGGCTCATGTTTTGATTGTGTGACGTACATAATTATGATGGACCGATTGAATAGGAGATAGCGGGTAATATTAATACTAATGATTATTACTATTACTACTACTTACTAGTAGTACTACGAGCATAATTTCATTGAATGTGACATGTCAATAATTTGTATAGGAACCACTTTCATCTATAAATTGTACTGAACGTTTGGGTATAGGGCCTAACCTGTGTAAGTGTGTGTGTAGTATGTTTCATGTAGCATATTGTGTTTAGGTGTTGGTCAGAGCATGGTCAGAGTCTCTCTGTCCCTCTCACTCCCTATCTTATGTACCTGTCTGTCTGTCTGTCTGTCCCTCTCTCTTCCTACTCTCGTCCTGTCTGTCTCCTTTTCTGCCTCTCTATCTATCACTCTCTTCTCTGCCTTTCACTCTGTCTCTCCATGTCACTCTCTCCCTCTATTTTATTTTTATCTCTTGAGCTCTCTGTCTGTCTCTGTCTCTGTCTGGCCTTTTCCCTCTGTCTCTGTCTGACTATCTTTGTCTCTTTCTCTCCAGGCTATCAGTTTTGGACATGATCAGGATTGTCTTCACTGCCTTGTGCTTGACCCTTGTCTTCAAGTTCATGCTGCCCATTCTTATAATCTGCTTGGAGCACAAGAAGAAGATGCCTTTCATCAGGAGCAAAGGACCTTATGGGCTCATTGTCTGACCCTCGTTGAGTCCTTGGTAAGTCTTCCAACCACAACCATTTTTATTGTTTCAGGTGTTGAAATTCTCTTCACTAAGAAAGCCCCTCTCTCCTCTATTTCCTGCTTTTACTTGTCTTCACTTATCTTGCTCCTGCCCTCTCTCTCTGTCCCCTCTCCTCTGTCTCCCACTCGTACCTGTCTGTCTGATCTCTGCTCTCACTCTGGCCTTTTTTGTTCTCTCTCTCTTGTCTTTTTGTGGTTCCCTCTTGTTCTTCTCCCCTTTCCCTCCCAGGCTCCCACCCCGCCTCTCTTTCTGTTACTCTCCTCTGGCTCCCGCTGTTACCTGACTGTTTGTCCCTCTGTCCACTTGCCAAAGCTCCTGCCTGTCTGTTTGTCATTTTCTCCATTGTTCCTGCTCTTTCTTTGTCCATCTCCTCTGGCTCCTGCTCTTACTTGTCTGTCTGTTCTCTCTACTGCCACTCTCGCCTTTTCTCTCTCTCACTGTCTGTATGTCACTCTCTACTCTCGCTCCTGCCCTGTCTGTCTATGTCTCTTTGTCCCTCTCCTCTGGCTCCTGCACTTACCTGCCTGTCTGTTCTCTCTCCTCTTGCTCTCTCCTTGTCTCTCTGTTTTTCCTTCTCTTGCTCCCACTCTTACACGTCTGTTTGTCCCTCTCTTTTCGCACTCCCACTCTATCTCTCTTTATCTGTCCCTCTCCTCTCTCTCGCTTTCTCTTACTTGTCTGTCTGTCCCTCTCTCCTCCTGCTCATGCCCTGTCACTCTCTGTGTCTTTTTCCCTCTCTGTCTTTTGCTATTCATGTCTGTCTGTGCCTCTCTCCTCTCACTCTCATCTAGTCGTTCCCTGTCTCACTGTCCCTTACTCCCACTCTTACCTTTCTGTCTGTCTGTCTGTCTGTCTGTCTGTCTGTCTGTCTGTCTGTCTGTCCTTCTCTTTTCTGGCTCCTGCTTTGTCTCTCTTTCTCTCTGCCCCTCTTCTTTGTCTCCCACTGTTACCTGTCTGTCTGTCCCTCTCTGCTAATGCTCCCACCCTGACTCTCTATTTCCCTCTCGTCTTGCTCCCACTCTTGCCTGTCTGTCTCTGTTTTTTTGTCTCTGTCCCTGTCTCTCTTTCCCTCTTTCCTCTGGCTCCCACTCTGTCTCTTCACCGTCTCTCTATCCCTCTCTCCTCTGGCTCCCACTCTGTCTCTTCCCTGTCTCTCTATCCCTCTTTCCTCTGGCTCCCACTCTGTCTCTTCACCGTCTCTCTATCCCTCTCTCTTCCGGCTCCCACTCTGTCTCTTCCCTGTCTCTCTATCCCTCTTTCCTCTGGCTCCCACTCTGTCTCTTCCCTGTCTCTCTATCCCTCTCTCCTCTGGCTCCCACTCTGTCTCTTCCCTGTCTCTCTATCCCTCTCTCCTCTGGCTCCCACTCTGTCTCTTCACCGTCTCTCTATCCCTCTCTCCTCTGGCTCCCACTCTGTCTCTTCCCCATCTCTCTACCCCTCTCTCCTCTGGCTCCCACTCTGTCTCTTCCCCATCTCTCTATCACTCTCTCCTCTGGCTCCCACTGTGTCTCTTTCCTGTCTCTCTATCCCTCTTTCCTCTGGCTCCCACTCTGTCTCTTCCCTGTCTCTCTATCCCTCTCTCCTATGGCTCCTACTCTGTCGTTTTCCCATCTCTCTATCCCTCTCTCCTCTTGCTCCCACTCTGTCTCTTCCCTGTCTCTCTATCCCTCTCTCCTATGGCTCCTACTCTGTCGTTTCCCCATCTCTCTGTCCCTCTCTCCTCTTGCTCCCACTCTGTCTCTTCCCATCTCTCTATCCCTCTCTCCTCTGGCTCCCACTCTGTCTCTTCCCTGTCTCTCTATCCCTCTCTCCTCTGGCTCCCACTCTGTCTCTTCCCCATCTCTCTATCCCTCTCTCCTCTGGCTCCCACTCTGTCTCTTCCCCATCTCTCTATCCCTCTCTCCTCTGGCTCCCACTCTGTCTCTTCCCATCTCTCTATCCCTCTTTCCTCTGGCTCCCACTCTGTCTCTTCCCTGTCTCTCTATCCCTCTCTCCTCTGGCTCCCACTCTGTCTCTTCCCAATCTCTCTATCCCTCTCTCCTCTGGCTCCCACTCTGTCTCTCCCCCATCTCTCTATCCCTCTCTCCTCAGACTCCCACTCTGTCTCTTCCCCGTCCATCTATCCCTCTCTCCTCTGACTCCCACTCTGTCTCTTCCCCATTTCTCTATCACTCTTTCCTCTGGCTCCCACTCTGTCTCCTCCCCGTCTCTCTATCCCTCTCTCCTGTGGCTCCCACTCTGTCTGTTCCCCATCTCTCTATCCCTCTCTCCTCTGACTCCCACTCTGTCTCTTCCCCGTCCATCTATCCCTCTCCCCTCTGACTCCCACTCTGTCTCTTCCCCATTTCTCTATCACTCTTTCCTCTGGCTCCCACTCTCTCTTCCCCGTCTCTCTATCCCTCTCTCCTTTGGCTCCCACTCTGTTTCTTCCCAGTCTCTCTATCCCTCTCTCCTGTGGCTCCCACTCTGTCTCTTTCCCATCTCTCTATCCCTCTCGCCTCTTGCTCCCACTCTGTCTCTTCCCCGTCTCTCTATCCCTCTCTCCTCTGTCTCCCACTCTGTCATTTTCCCATCTCTCTATCCCTCTCTCCTGTGGCTCCCACTCTGTCTGTTCCCCATCTCTCTATCCCTCTCTCCTCTGACTCCCACTCTGTCTCTTCCCCGTCCATCTATCCCTCTCTCCTCTGACTCCCACTCTGTCTCTTCCCCATTTCTCTATCACTCTTTCCTCTGGCTCCCACTCTCTCTTCCCCGTCTCTCTATCCCTCTCTCCTTTGGCTCCCACTCTGTTTCTTCCCAGTCTCTCTATCCCTCTCTCCTGTGGCTCCCACTCTGTCTCTTTCCCATCTCTCTATCCCTCTCGCCTCTTGCTCCCACTCTGTTTCTTCCCAGTCTCTCTATCCCTCTCTCCTGTGGCTCCCACTCTGTCTCTTTCCCATCTCTCTATCCCTCTCGCCTCTTGCTCCCACTCTGTCTCTTCCCCGTCTCTCTATCCCTCTCTCCTCTGCCTCCCACTCTGTCATTTTCCCATCTCTCTATCACTCTCTCCTCTGGCTCCCACTCTATCTCTTCCCCGTCCCTCTATCCCTCTCTCTTCTAGCTCCCACTCTGTCTCTTTCCCATCTCTCTATCCCTCTCGCCTCTTGCTCCCACTCTGTTTCTTCCCAGTCTCTCTATCCCTCTCTCCTGTGGCTCCCACTCTGTCTCTTTCCCATCTCTCTATCCCTCTCTCCTCTGGCTCCCACTCTGTCTCTTCCCCATATCTCTATCCCTCTCGCCTCTGGCTCCCACTCTGTCTTTTCCCCATCTCTCTATCACTCTGTCCTCTGGCTCCCACTCTGTATCTTCTTGTCTCTTTTCCATGGTCTCTCTCCCTCTCTTTCTCTTGCTCTTCCTCTATCTGTCTCTCTTTCTATCTCGCCATCTCTTTCTCTTTCTGTCTTGACATATCTCTTTGTCTCTGTCTCACTCTATCTGTTTCATTTTTTCCAGGCTCTCGAGATGGGACATGATCAGGGTCACCTTCACCAGCTCGGGTAAGACCCTGGCCTTCACGCTGCTCTTGTCATGTTCTCTCTGGAGCAGGAGAATCATTTGCCCCTTTGTGAGTCCCGGGCAAGTCTTCATACCACAGACACGATTTATAGTTACGGTGGTGAAATTTCTTCACTCCCGCTTTGTCTCCCTCTCTCCCTCTCTCTCTCCTCTCTCTCTCTCCTCTATCTCCCACTCTGTCTCTCACTGTCTTTCTGTTTCTCTCTCCTCTCGCTCCCACTCTTTCTCTCACTACCTCTCTGTCCCTCTCTTCACTGGCTCCTGCCCTATCTCTCTTTTATAGTTAAAGTGGTGAGACTTCTTTGCTAAGAAAGCAGGACTTGCATGTTTGAATCCCTGCCTAATTTTGCCCGAAAGATTGATTACCTGGAACGCAATGCACCATACGGTGCCAACCAATCATGGTCTGGCAACACCACCTATACAATCACGTTGATATCAAGCACTTGGTCATACAAGAAGCAAGCAGGAAACCCGACTAAATCGTTGCTGGACTAGCAGACCTTTTTAGACTCATTGACCATTGCCTTTATTTACATTCTAAGAGGATTTGCTCTCCTCAACACATTTCCAACACAGCTCCAACAACTGTGAGATTTCAACCAGGCTTCTCTCTCTTGTCCATCTGACAGCTAAATATTAGTTACTTTGGTAAGAATGATTTGAGATCAGTAAGAATGTATGTAGAACCTAATTCTGTCTGATGGTAAGAGTCGCTTCTAGCTATTCTTAGCATGATATCTAGTTCTGTTCCTTATTCCTTCAGTCAGCAAACTTAATTCAGAACCTTTGTTGAAACCGGTTCTGGTAAGCAGTGGGAAGCCTGCCTGAAGCGAGAATTGGACATTTGGTTTACCGAAGTGGCTGAGGTCGTACTTTTGGTGTCGTGAAGATGGGTTAAAGTCTGTTGTATGAAAATGTGCTGGTTTTTTTTTTTCATTTGGAAATGCTGACTGACTCAACAACCAATATGCAAATCTCATAAAAAGTAGAGGGTCTGACGTTCTGACTTTACCAAAACCTTTCCCAAAGAAAGAATGTTATTTGTTTCAGAATGTTATTTGTTTTCTGACCACTATGCACGAGCACAGTGGCTCACAAACTTACCCTCTTACAGATAAGTCATCTAGATACTGTATATTAGTGTGTACTGTGCTCTGGACTTGTATTATAGTTGAAAAAAAAAAGTTCAATTCTATCGGAGGAAATGCAAAGTGTGTGTTGATTGATTGAGTTTTGATATTGTTGAAATTGTTGGAGACAGACTACATTAAATGCTTTGGGGTATAAGATTGGGATAAAGAGGATATGAGATAGGGATTGAAAAATATTGAAAACTGAGGGGATAAACTTAATAACATAAGGACATATCTTTATAAGGACATATCTTTATGGCGTAAATGTTAAAATACAGCAATATTATTAAAATAAGCCCGAAAGGCTTGTCAAGTTTTGAAAGACCAAGGTATCTTTAAACCTGGAACAAGTTCTGAAGAACCAAAAAAATATCCGGATTTCACAACTTTAGACCAATCACTGCTAGTTGAATTCGTCTCAATTTTAATAGACATAATTATAAGAAGAAAGAGAAGAAAAAAGAGAAGGGCCAGCTATGCATTTTTATTTCGAAGTTATAGGTTTGCTGTATATTTTGTTGGCTCGGACGATCTCTCAAGGACGTAAAGCAGCTCCCATCCCCTTGGACATAATAAAAGGTTAAGTTTGTCTTGGACCAGGATTTCGAAGGGGGAGAATCAACCAGGGGAGAAAACGTGGTCGGATCATAATGTGTTCTTAAAGAAAATTAAGAAAATACCGCCCTCTATGTGTGTTACCGCCCTCTATGTGTTATTTCATGCATATGCTGGGTGAGACAAGGTATGGATGCGATTGTTTAACCATTGTAAAATTCGCCCCATTTCGTCCCTTGCGCTCATTGGTTTATGCGAGGGGGAACTGAACAACAAACACGCCCCAATTTTCCCCGTGCACCCACTGGTTTGTGCGGGGGTTGGAGTGACTACCAATTCGCCCCATTTTCGTCCCATGCGCTCATTGGTTTGTGTGAGGGTTGGAGTGACTACCACTTCACCCCATTTTCGTCCCATGCACTCAATGGTTTGTGTGAGGGTGGGAGGAACACCTACTTCGCCCCATTTTACCCCGTGCACTCACTAGTGGTGGGGCTATAATGAGGGAGTTCCACTTCGCCCACATTTCGTCCCATATGCGCTCACTGGTTTGTGTGAGTATGGGAAGGAACTACTACTTCGCCCCCATTTCACCCCGTGCACCCACTGTTGGCGGGGATTGACGTTGAGAGTACAACGTCGCCCCATTTTCGTCCCATGTGGTCAGTGGTTTGTAGGAGGGTGGGAAGGAACTACCACTTCGCCCCATTTTGTCCATTGCACTCGTTGGTTTGCTCGGGGTTGAAGTGGAACGAACTACATAACACTTTGTCCCAGAGAAATACCGCAGACAAGATCAATATTTTATGTATGTAATATAGTTCTTTATTCCATAAAAAAAGGAATATAACGAATATTACCTTGTGTTGGTGTGCAAATAAAAGGGGTTGAACCGCCCCATTTCAGAGAGAAAATACATATTATTTTTGACAATTGAGCCTTAAATGGAAATATTCAGCATTTTTCAATCATTCTGCCTTCATTTTCCGTTTTTAGGTAGCGCATAATGCTTTGAAGATGAGAAAAGTCATAATGCGTCAAAGTTTTTGAGCCGCTGACTAATAATAAAATAATTAAAATTATTTTTACCGGCCGCATGAGGGCGGTCTCAGTATTAAACAGGGAGAGCTCTGTGGTTTTAAACCAACATGGCGGACGCTCTGAAGAATCCTCGTGCGTTTTCATCTTCGAGAAGAATCTTCATTTTCCCCCAAATAGTCGACGCAAAGGCTTAAGAATGATACTCACCATTAACAGTAAGTTTCATAGGTGTTTGCCATGATATAAAACCATTCCATATACTAGAGAATAGGATGATAATTTTCGTAATTCGGACAACACATGGCACCCTGTTTACAAAGGTGACACAACAAAAGGAAAGAAGGCTTTTCAATAGCACGTGGTTGGACCATGCATGTACAGAGGTTGGACCAATGTCAGTAATACGTATTGGGTTTTGAACGAGTGCTGACGGTAATTACTAGTACTTCTACTTAGTTCTAGTGCTAGCATTGAGGGAGGAAGGAAGGAGGCCAGTAATTATAAATATAAAATTAATAAATTAATATGTTTTTGAAAATCATTTAACCATATTTTTGTACGCAGTGGTTGTTGTTACGGCAGTCGTCCGTGTGGTTCCCTGACTTGATTGTATTTCGTCAGCATTGCAGGCTGGTTGAACCAGTCTATTAGCTGATAAGTGATAGTCTGGTTCCACGAGCTAAACATCCTGACAAATACTGTGAAGTCAGGGAACCACACGGACGACTGCCGTAACAACAGCCACTGCGCTTTTTGAATAGTCCGAGTAACTTGGACCCGACAAGTCACCCTTTTTTTTATCGAATTTTGAAATTTTGAGATTCGGGTGACTGTAGGGTCCAAGACAGTGTCGCAACATAGCTGATGTGTACAAACCGCCAAAAAATATTTCGACCGAAAAACTACCCGACCCAAAACCCCAGATTTACCACCGAAAAGACCCGTATCACCGTCCTATGTGCCCATTTTTGAATTCAATCAGAATCAAGGATTCTAATACTGGTCATTTGCCTTACTCATGTTTTGTAAAAAAGGGAAAAAATACCCTCAGTTGATCGAGAAGGTGTTTCGCCCGTGCGACAGCCAAAACAAGGCGGCCATCTTCTTTTCTTAAAATAGCATTCTGACAGTTCCATGTGCGCATTGGGTCTGCAACCGTTGAGCCCGCGACTGTTTCATGAACGGCGCAAAGCATGCAACGATATTTCACCATGTGAAAGCACATGGTGATTTGTGAACCTTTCTTTCTTTGTGAATCTTATTTGAAACCTCTAAAGAAGCTTTCATTCTAAATCCTGAAAACAAATAATCCAAAACATGTAGGCTTGAAATTTTCGAGAAACATTTGAAGTTACTGCTATGCACCACACACCGCGTATCATGTCATGACAGCAGTAGACTTGTCCTGACCCCCGCCTTGGTCTGCGCCTATTGCTCCATTTCGTTTACCGAATTGCAGAAATGAACATGTCCGTACATTGTATTTGTGTTCAGGCACAGACTGGTAAAAAGTTTAGCTATGCATGTGATTACAGGATGCATTTTTATTAGATAAGGATCATAAGGTGCTGCTCAAGACACAAACGCATGTGACACGAACGGTAAAGCATCTACGTTGCGCATGTTGCTATTTTCGCTGTGTGCTCAGGGCCAAATGCTGCAGACCGAAATGTTGCCTAGTTCAAATCCTGCTTGAGCTACCTGAGTTATTTTTATCAGGCACCGGGCAAAGCACTGAGCACTCAGTGTTTATCACGTCGAGTAAGGGCAAAACCTCTTTGAATTACATTCTCCTCGACGCAAACATCATGTTATATCCAAAATGTTGCCTACATAGGAATTAAAATTTGTTTTCTAATTGGCCGACTGCGTAAAACAGTGCCTAAATAGCGCGTAAGATTTTTCTTCTGACTGGGGAAACGTAGCCTTGAGACAAGGCATTTGTGAGAAAAAGAACGTAAAATCTGCATTGACGAAAGGCTAGTCAAAAAGCTGCTGACCATTTGAGTCATGTCATAACCTACTCAGTTTCTCAGCGAGCTATTCATTGACTGAACTCTTTCCTTCTAATTTGTAAAATGGCCAACTTGTCACTCTCCAACATTAAAAAATTGAAAGTTTTATCAAATTTACAGTCAGGATTTTAGATAAAGGGTTAGAAAATAGAGTCAAAGGTCACTCATAGATATAAGTTGAGGTCACAGCTGTTGTCGGATACTCGACACTGACGTAGTATCTGTTCACTTAAAGGGGAATGAAACCAGAGAAAAATGTTGGCTTATCTGAAAAACAACCTGCAATTACCTACTGGTATGTGCTACTCACCTACGAGTTTCATAAAGAGGGAAAAATCATGGAATTCAGTGGTCAAATTTTTGTTCCCATAACCCGCCATCTTTTCGAATGGCCCGCCAATCATTCCGGGGGTGTGACATCACTCTTTATGAAACTTGTAGGTGAGCAGCACATAAGTACAAATGTAATTGTAGGTTGTTTTTAACACCCAATCAGATAAGCCAAAATTTTTCTCTGGGTTTCATTCCCCCTTAAAATACAAAACTTTCAACCTTTTCCCGCTAGTCTCAACTTATTCATCTAAATTACATGTACTACTTCACTTATATGTAGTTTACTAGTAATACGATAATTTGAAGTAAACTTATTATTCAAAGTTTTGCAAACTGAGACCATTGCCGAAAACATGGCTGTATACGCGTACGATAATATGCTGCGCTACTCATACTGGTAATGGTATCATGTTATGCCAAGCATAAAGCTATGATCCGCGTAACTAGAAACAATCAATGAATTTATACTCGAAACTTACGGACTTGGATTTTTTTTACTGGTAGTTACAGCATTTTACATGTTGTTAAAAATATGTGGAAGGAATTAGGCAATTTTAGGCAGTTGGAAAATGTGTGGTGCTCGGAAAAAGAGAAAATACCACCAGTTGTGGTCGGGGGAATCTCGAGTGCCGGGCGGGTTTTCCAGCACTGACCACTGTGGGCAGAACCCTGTCCGTCAATAAGCTGAATTTGGACGTCATAAATCTTGCTGACACGTCCACATTAAAACCCTAACCCTGCTGACTCCAACAGAAGCCAACAAATTTTGGGGCCTGTTGTCCTCTGTTGGGTTCAGCAGTGTACAGTACTAAAAAACTGTTGAGGATTGTTGGGGTCAGCATGGTTGTCTGGCCTGGCAGCCACACAATGAAGATAGTCCAAAAAATCTACAAAAAAAGCCCCAAAAACAAAGGGCCTAAAGGGAACGACCCCAAAGAAAAGGCCCAAGAGAAAAGGCTCAAGAGAAAAGGCACAAAAGAAAAGTCCCAAAAGAAAAGGCCTAACAATTGTCTGTTACTTGAGTGTTAGTCTTTGCTTGGGATCAACACTGAACAATATAGTTGGATTTTGTTGGGACTGGCATTGTATGCAAAGTTACTGCAATATTACCATCATTGCAGGACCCTGCTGAACCCAACAGTATCCACTGTTGGGTACTGTTGGGATCAGCAGGCTTCACACTTTCATGCTTGTGAGGGGGATGTTAATCCACCCATCAAAGCTTGCAGTGTAGTCACTGGCACTGCAGTGTCCATTTCGAAGCTTGCTTTCACAGAGACCATTCAGGCTCATACATGTATAACTGTCAACCATTCCTATTTTGGAGGAATCATTCCTCTCTTTTTGGTAAAAATTTAGCACTTTTTACAAGCTCTTAACAACAGATTCTGATTTTTGGCTTGGAAATACACATGTGTATTCCTATGTAGTTTGCTCTGAAATTCCTCTTTTTTTAGCAAAGTATTCCTTATTTCTATTAAAATAGGTTGGCAGCTATGATCATGTTTATTTATAGTTTAGCTCCATGTTCCTATCTGTTGCCATTGAAAATTATTTTCAGCAGTAGCAATGTCATTAGATACATATGTATGTATACATGTACACAATTTCCTCCAGTTGATGATTTATTAAAATCATTTTCTATACTCTATGTTTTTGTTTGTTGTAGTAAGCCAATCTGCCAGCCATGATCCAATCATCTAGCCATCCAATCAACATAACGAGCATCACCAAACCATCCAGTTGGCCAGCTATCCAACCAACTTGCCAGCCAGTAACCCATTTAACATAGCCCACGAGTCAACCAGCCATCCAATCAACCAGCTATCCAGCTACCCAGTCAGCCAGCTATCCAGCCACAGCCAGCTATCCAGCCAACTTGCCAGCCAGTGCCCCCTTCAACCAGCCAGTGAGTCAACCAGTCATCAAATCAACCATCTATCCAGCCACCCAGTCATCTATCCAGCCAACTTGCCAGCCAGTGACCCATTCAACCAGCCTGCGAGTCAACCAGTCATAAAATCAACCATCTATCCAGCCACCCAGTCAGCTATCCAGCCAACTTGCCAGCCAGTGACTCATTAGCTATCCAGCCACCCAGTCAGCCAGCTATCCAGCCATCCAGTCAGCTTTCCAGCCAACATGCCAGCCAGTGACCCATTCAACCAGCCAGCGAGTCAACAGTCATCAAATCAGCCAGCTATCCAGCCACCCAGTCAGCCAGCTATCCAGCGAACTTGCCAGCCAGTGACTCATTAGCTATCCAGCCACCCAGTCAGCCAGCTATCCAGCCAACTTGCCAGCTACAAGTAGTGACCCACTCAACCAGCCAGCGGGTCAACCAGCTATCCAGCCACCTAGTCAGTCAGCTAGCAATCCACAGTCACCCAGTCAACAAGTTATCCCGTCAACTAGTCACCCATCCAGTCATCCGGTGTTTTGCTTCAGGTGAATTGGACTACATGTAGATATTTTGATTTCATACCTTGAACATGGATAAACATACATCACAAACTTACAGGTTTATGATCTTTGCAAACTGGATGAAACTCATGGTGCTATTGTAGACATTTGCTTTGCTGACATTTCTGTCAATGTAGAAAATTAATATGCCAACATGTCAACAAAAATGTTCAGATATTGCAATGGAAAGTTATATCAAAACGAAGAAGAAAAGAATAATGAAAATACTAATGTCTATAAACCAGCTAATATACTTAGGTCTTCTTTGAAATCTTAGCATCAAAATGAGTTGCAAGCATTTCTGTTTTGGTAAAAGTGTGATCATTGGTCAATTTCATCAAACTCATCATTGCTTACGGCCAATCGCAAGTCAATGGGCAATGCAGACTTACGATGGATTATCCATCGCAAGTTAAGTTATGACACATAAGGGTTTGTGAAATCCACTCCTGGTCACGTAAATCATTGGTGGAATATTGATACATGTTATAACATGTTCTGTTGTGTTGTTTTCATGTTGCAGGTCTAATCCAGCCTTGGTATAGTCACCCTACGATGTGAACTCCTGTCCCTCTGAGTTTGACTCCAAGCATCATCTTTGCCATCAGCAATTCAGGGCTACCCATTATGTGATGTGACTGCCATCTGCGATGTGCCTCATATCACCTGAAGAACCCCAAGAAGTAAGTACCATAATTTCAGGAAGACCTGCACATGACTGGATGAGGGTTTCTGTCCCCTGTCTGCATGTATGCCCATGCCCCTTTTTCCCCCTTTCAGCATCTTTGGTCATATCATTTCTTTCGTCTTGGTGAGCAGAATGCCACAAAGATGACAGTTTAAGTGTTGTAATCAATTCTGTAACACTGGCAAAAGAGTGATCAGTGGGCAATTTCATCAAACCATTGTCGCTTACGGCCAATCGCAAGACAATGGGCTATGCACAGAAACAGTCTGTCAAAAACTTACAATGGATTATCCACCGTAAGTTGATTTACAATGTATCATAAGGCTTTGTGAAATCTACCTCTGGTCAGGTAAATCATGGGTGGTATATGGATGCATGTTGTAACATGTTGTATTGTGTCGTTTTCTTGTTGCAGGTCTAATCCAGCCTTGGCAATATCACTCTTCGATGTGAACTCCTGTCCCTCTGAGATCGACTCCAAACATCACCTTTGCCGTCCGCAATTCACGGCGACCCATTATGCGATGCACCTCATTTCACTTGAAGAACCCCAAGAAGTAAGTATCTATTCAAATAACTTTTCAAAGACATTTTTTTTTTCAGAAAGATCAGCAGCCAATTTCACGAAACATTAGTTTATGGCTTAGCTCCACTTATGCCATATCTTATTGCGTAAATTGAGCAGTAACTTTATGATGGATTTCACAAAAATTGCACATTATCGGGAGAGGGCGGAAGTCTGGAGCTTACGTCACGTCATTAGGTGGCGTAAGTCATTGCTACACATTGTAAATATGGTGTTGATGATATGCTGTTAGCCCAGCATGAACATTGAAGAACACCTGGCCGAGAGATTGTATCAAGACAGAGCAAATTATTTGGATACTTTCAACGACCAACGACAGAGAAATTATAGAGGGTCCTAACGATTTTCCTGTGAGGCGATCATTTGTATTGTTGAAGATGAAATTGCAAGAGATTTTTAGTGTTAGACTCGGGTAATATCCTGTTTTTTAAATTAAGGAAATAAACAAAGAAATGAAATGAAATGAAATTGAATTAAGATTCTACCGAGTTTATCACCAACAATGAAGGCCTTACGTGAGATTGCACCATTCACCGGAATATATCGTCATAGTTGAGAGAGTCCATTGTTTAAACAAGTAAATTCCTATATAAAACCCTACAAAAGCCCCAAGCTCCTCAGTGCATTTTGTGTTATGCCCAAGTCTTGGCTGTGAGTCCAAAAAGGGATGAGACGGATCAAACCTAATTGGATATGGTACTCTGGATGGGTGTATGTAAGTCCTTCAGTGTTAGTGATAAACTCGGTAGAATCTTAATTAAACTTTATTTCATTTCATTTTTTTGTTGAATTGTTTAATTCTTCCTCGTTATCACATAACACTTTGGCCTTACGTGAGACATTTAGAGCCAGCTGACAGGCAAGAACGAGTACATACAAAGCGATCATCAAACTCCATCAGCAATTTATTGCTTAACTGAGAACTACGCACTCTGTGCAGAATCTAAAACCGTCTTAGTAATGTTCGACACTTGGATAGGTTTTGTATAAAACTTGGTTGAACAGTTTGTCTACCCTGCAGTACGTAAGATACAATCTAATGAAACTCCGTTTTGAAAGGCTGCACTGCAAACTGCCGATCTGGTACTGTGCGCTTTGAACATATCCGCATCGATACCTGCTGCTTTCACAACTTTGAAAAAGCCTGTGTTTCTTTCCCCAACAGAACGTGTTTTTGACAGATACATGTACTCTTTGAGTAAACTTACAACACAGAGCAACTTATCAAAGGGGTAGTGGCCTATAACGACATCTATGTAGGGTTTCCCAACCTTACAGGTCTTATTTAGTTGGCTTGTCAACTATAAAAAGTACATCCAGTCGCTGTTACTTGAACATAGTCTAAATTTAACAGAGACAGTGTTTGACAACCTTGTCCTGACACAAGGGCGAAAAGGACAGCATTTTTCATTGCAATGGCTTTCAGTGACAGTTTGTCATTCGGACCCAACCTTTTAAGGTATGCCAAAACTATAGACATGTCCCACGTGTATGTATATCTTGGTAGTATGGGGCATAAGTTAAACACACCAGTCATAAACCTCTTGATGAGAGGATGCGCACCCACTGTCAAGCCTCCTACGGTGGGTAACACGGTAGAGATAGCACTACATTAAGTGTTCAGACTACTGTAGTTACTGCTGCTATGAAATGCCGCAGCGAGTCAGTCGATTACTGCTGGTACAGTTGCTCGATACTGGATCAGTCTCTGTCCTAATGCAGAAGAGAATCCTTTTTTCATGGGACAGAGTTAGCCAGTAGTTTTCATGGCTTTTTTATGGCATTTTCACCAGTGGTTTCAAAGGCCACATTCCTGGTGGTAAATGGCTAGAGGCAGTTTCGAACGAACTGTGAATGACAGTTACAAGAACACCATACAGCATCTCTATGGGGGCTGGGGGCCTTACTTGTAATTGAATTACCTAGTCAACCCTCAAGACTGGAGCTTTCCAACCTTGGGGTCGTTCAGACACTGTACTAAAAGTGGTCTATCTTTGGTTTAAACTGAAAAAGGTCTATCTAGTTGTGTTTGAACGGTCTACGTAGACCGTTTTGGGTATAAGCTACAAACGTTCTATCTCAGACCGCTGAGGAGGGGTGGACTAGAACGTACATGTAGACCGGTCTACAAACCTTAACGTGTCTGAACGGTCTATCTCATAACCACATCCGGTTTAGGCAGATGAGTGGGCGCATTACATGTACATCACCGCAAAACACAAGGACGCGATGTGCATTCCACTGATGTTACGTGCACTCTTGCTAGCCAGACCTTGCCTTGTATTTTTGTGATCGTGCTTTCACCGTGCCCTCGCCCTTTATTTCGAATTTAATTATGGAGACGTCTGCCACTGCCACTGACACTGGCACTGGCACTGCCACTGCCCAAGCACCTCGCAAACCTAACTGGTCCGAGAATGAAATCGCACACATGATCGGGATTTGGTCCGAAGTTGATGTGTCTGGATCGTACGTCTGATGCTGCTGCCCTTGTAAATAGTTAACAGGTCATGCAGCAAGGTGGTCGTTGTGTGATTGCATCGCTCCATGTACTGCCATGTACGTTCACGTGACAGCAATTCCCAGATTTCTTCGCGAAGTATGTGTCTGGCTTTCAACCGTCGAATCATAGCAATCCGAAGAGCCTTCCGTCGGTCGTATTCACCAACCATTCGACGATGTGACAACATCGCAAATATCATAAGAAGCAACAGAAGTCGAAGTCGACCAGAGGCCATTTTGGAACTTGTTCAAAAAGTAAGGCTTGGGGCTAGATCCCATACATACATGTACATGTACGTCCTTACATGTACATGTACATGATATGCACGGTTCTCTGCAAATACGCACACGTTGTAGCCGGCCGGTCACGTTGTTTAGAGACCTGGGTTTTGTCTTTTTTTATAAAATCGCAAAGCGCGCGCTTTGTGTCAGTTAAGGGAAGTTGGGTTTCAGGGTCAAGCAACGTGTGTGACCTCTTAGTACCAGAGATAGACCGCTTTCAGTTGAACTCAGTGAGTATGAACGCAAGGGGTTTGCAATGAGATATTTACCTCCCGCTGTGACCGCAAATGATAGACCTTTTTCGGTCTCCGTAGTACAGTGTCTAAACATAGCCCTAGATATTCACTTCAGGTCTCTTAAGTGACCTGAAGATGTCCTTATCAGGTCAGAGAGGCGATTTTTTTTCTTGCTTCATACACCATATAGCCATATTTCCCATGCTAAACCATTCAATGCTGGGGAGTGTGTACCCCCCAGAGTGTTGTAGGTATGCCACTGCAGTTACATTGTCCGATTTTATATCGACATGAATATTGCATACATTTAGGGCTTGAATTTCAGAAATAAAATGTACTAGACAGCAGGTCTGGCAACAGAAGACTCTTACTCGGGTCACACTCACAATAGAAACACATGCAGTTGCTGGTTCCTGGGTGTATCGGAAATGATTTGATATTTAGTAATTCTCAACGGATTGTGTGCCGTGTTGGATGTAAAAGCAACGTGAAAGTTGACAGCAATCTGACCAAGTCTGCTTTTGATACCTTATTATTATTATTATTATTATTTATTCGGCCAATGAAAACAAACAAGAAGTACATTCAAGGTGAGAAAGGTCATACAGTCTATATCATGGAAATTCAAGATGGGAGATTAATTGTTGATTAAATACCAAACAAGGAGAATATTATGCACATGTATCAGAGATGTGATAGGTCAGGAAGAGATGGGGTAGGGACTGGGGATGAAGGGGAACAGATTGGGCAGGAGGGTAAGAGGGAACATGGAGGGAAGGAGTAAACAAGCACAGTAAGGACAATCCAATCTAAGATGGCCAGGAGGAACAAAAGTGAAAAACACTGTGACTCAAAAGCCTGTTCCTCCAAGATAACTTGCATCATCTTGCTTGTTTACAGCGCGAAATATTTCTCACAATTCCTTGCTTTGACCTGCAACATGACCTGATTCATTCCGCACGTCCAGTCTACCCTCGACGAAGGTCCATTGTGGGCGACACTTGCCTTTTCCTTACTGAGTGGAAACTCAGTGATCCGGATCACTGACACCCGGAAAAAAGTGGGCAAGAAATACCGGGTGTTAGCGTGTGCTGAGTAGAAACGCACAAATTGACGCATCATTTAGGTCGCGAGGTCGGCCAACTTTTCGCTAACTGCGGTCCCTGTGGCACCTTCGTAGTCAAAAAGCTGCTCGTAGTCTCGTAGAACTGCGTCGTCTTGTTGGTTGACCTCTAGCAAAATGTCCAAGGCCTTGCTCATGCTGAGGACGCTGCCAGAGTGGTCAGAGTCAACTTTAGGCCGCTTAGGGCATGGCTCTGACAGGACTACAGCCTGTATCTGCTCTACAGCATTGGCCGTAGAAGACAACTGCTCTTGAAGCGGTGAAAGTTCGTCTCTCGTAATGGTGTTTGCCGTAGCCTTCCTCTTGACTTGTGCCGGTTTCCTAATCGTTGGGTTTAACCCTGGTCGGACTGCTGTTGTTAGACAGACCCTGCTGATCTAACTGAGTGAGAATAATCATGATCAAGGAACGGCTACCAATCGAGAAGGTCACATTGTTCACTCATGTTGGATTTTTCACAGACATAGTTGTAGATAAGAATGATACACTCCGGTCATGAAAAATGCACTGAGGAGCTTGGGGCTCGTGTGGGGTTTTATAGCAATGGACTCTGTCAACTGTGACACATGCCGGTGAATGGTGCAATCTCACAGAAGGCCTTCAGTTTTAGAGATGAACTTGGTAGAATGTTAATTAAACTTCATTTCTTTTCATTTATTTGTTTAATTGCTTAATTATTGCATTAGAAAACAGGAAATTACCCAAGTCTAACACTAAAAATCTCTTGCAATTTTATCTTCAACAATACAATTGATCCCCTGACAGGAAAATCTATAGGACCCTGTATAATGGAAAACGACAGCCTACCTCCCTGCAATTGGCTGCCTCAAACAAACATCCCACGGCGCGTGTACTCTCAATCATGAACATGTCATGTAGCCTATGTACGTGTACCTGAAAGCGTGTGTAGTTCAAACATTCGTTGCTATGACCTTAGGGTCACCCTCATGACCTCGTCAACTAAATTCAATAACAACTAACATAGCTGCCAACCATTCCTATTTTGGAGGAATCAGTGCTCTTTTTTTGTAAAAATTGTATCACTTTTTGCAAGCTCTTGACAAGAGATTCTGATTTTTAGCTCGGAAAATAATATACATGTATTCCTATATAGTTTACTCTGTGATTCCTCTTTTTTTTAGCAGAAGTATTCCTAATTTCCTTTAAGATAGGTTGGCAGCTATGAACTAAGAGAAAATCCAATGCTGCACAGCTATTAAAGTGGTGTTTCGTGAAATTAATTTCAAGTTATGGCGCAGCTACTCCATAAGTTTTGGAAGCATTGCGCACCGCATTAAATACGCACTGTTTCGTCAAGTCGGCTGCTGCACATGGCCTTTTGCAATTGAAATTTGCATGCCAGTAATAAAGATGTATTCTAAATGATATGCTCAAGCTTGTTGTTTTCACTTTTTCTGTGCTAGGTGATCTTGTCAAGACAATGAACTGCGGATGTTTTACAGCGGAGATGTCACCATTCCAGCCAGTGATGTTGCCTGTCCATAGCAAACAAAGACGTCATAAAGTAATTATTTTTGCTTAATTTCGGAGGGGGTTAAAGCAGTTGAAATTCACAATTTTTGAAAAAGAAAATGTTTTGATTAAATCCTGTTCACCAGAGAAAATTTCTCGGATTTTTAGAAATTCAGAACGATTATCAAAATGCCTCCTAATCTTCCCTGGATCAACCCAGTTTTTCTTTGGTGCTGTATTCAATTCTTATACTTTCAAACTGTCCTCAACTCATGTTGGTGATGTAAACGAGGCACACTTTTTGGTGTTAGGGATCAGTCTCGAATCTAAGAAGAAATCTTTCATTTTAATACAAATTTAAATTTTGTCTAGGATTATTTTTGATTATTACTTCATTTTCATGTGTGTCAGTCTGGGATGGATTCATTTGATTGAGTTTTGTTCAGCATCACATTCTTACACATAAGTGGTATATAACTGGTTCACCATTGATACATCATTTTTGGACCTGGTGCATGGCATCATTTTCATTGTCCCCTACGTGGGTGAATAGCTTAGTGAAACACAACATCCAATTATCCTCTTGGTGGGGATGTCTGTATCTTTAATCATGTCATTTTTCCCCTGAGCATTTTTGCTCATGTCATTTCTTTCCCCTGGGTGGGGATGTATGGATCTTTGCTCATGCCATTTTTTTCCCCTGGGAGGGGACGACTGCATCTTCGCTCATGTCATTGCTTTTCCCTGGGTGGGGCAGCATGTCCCAAAGAGGGTAGTATTCAAACGTCATTGCATATCCATTATTTTACACAACTTTGCAATTGCTTCTGAAATTCATTTCCCCTAAAATGAATCCATCCCAGTCATTAGTGATTTCATGTTCTCATGTCTTAAGTAATGGGTCAGGATAAAAGCTCATATGAAATCAATTCATCTTCATCCTTAGAAAATTGACTTTACGAAATGGCTTTTGAAAAAAAATTCAACTTTTTAAATATCTCCTTTTACTACCATTATTGCGGTTTGATATTTTAAAATTCTTTTTAAAATTTCATACGTTTGGTTTCTTTTATCAAAATCTACCAAAGTTTGTAAATTTTGTATGAGTGCTTATCCTGAACCATTTCAAATGGCATGACCCCCTGCCATTGTAATTCTGTAAGGAGCCTATGATTTTCCATTTTTATTCACCTTCACATGAAACTCACCTTTTCTAATTCAGTGACTCATCATTTCATACATTATTTTTCTTTCTGCGTTTAGACAATATGTTCTGGCCAAAACTGGGCAAACATTGCTTTCAAATTTCAATCCTGAACATTCTAAAGCTGGGCTTTGGCAAAGTTGGATTTTTCACCCAAATTCATTCAGATAAAGGGCAAAACAAGCCAAAGAAATGCTGTGTAATCAGCAAATACTATATAGTTTAAGGGGATTTTTTCTAAAACTTTCACTAAACTCAAAATATGCATCAGAAAAAGAACTCAGGAATTTTCAAATTGTCATATTTTTTTCAGTTGTTTTTAAAATGGAAATTCATTGGCCCTTGTAGATAGATCCTCTGTACTTATGTTTGAATGATAATTGAACTGGTCCAACATGCATTTTCTCTTTTGTTGCTTACCACCATAATCCCCTGAGTGGGGAATAGCTCAGTGATACATGGCATCCACTTTTCCCCCGGGTGGGGATATCTGCACATTTGCTCATGTCATTTTTGTCCCCTGGGTGGGGATGTCAGGATCTTTGCTCATGCTAATTCTATCCCCTGGGAGGGTATATCTGCACCTTTCCTCATGACATTTCTGTCCCCTGGGTGGGGAGGTCAGGATCTTTGCTCATGTCATTTCTGTCCCCTGGGTGGGGATATCAGGATCTTTGCTCATGTCATTTCTGTCTCCATGGTGGGGATGTCAGGATCTTTGCTCATGACATTTCTGTCCCCTGGGTGGGGATATCAGGATTTTTGCTCATGCCGTTTCTGTCTCCATGGTGGGGATGTCAGGATCTTTGCTCATGACATTTCTGTCCCCTGGGTGGGGATGTCAGGATCTTTACTCATGTCATTTCTGTCTCCATGGTGGGGATGTCAGGATCTTTGCTCATGACATTTCTGTCCCCTGGGTGGGGATGTCAGGATCTTTACTCATGCCGTTTCTGTCCTCTGGGAGGGGATGTCAGGGTCTTTGCTCATCTGATTTCTGTCCCCTGGGTGGGGATGTCAGAATCTTTCCAAATTGTTCAGTTTGTTGGAGCAGTTCTCTTTTGTTTATATTTGTATTTGTTTATACTTATATTGTATCTAAATCTGCCAACTGCCAACACTCATGTCATTTCTGTCCCCTGGGGGGGATGTCAGGATCTTCGCTCATATCATTTCTGTCCCCTGGGTGGGGATGTCAGGATCTTTGCTCATGTCATTTCTGTCCCCTGGGAGGGGATGTCAGGATCTTTGCTCATGTCATTTCTGTCCCCTGGGTGGGGATGTCTATAATTGCTCATGCCATTTCTGTCCCCTGGGAGGGGATGTCAGAATCTTTGCTCATGTCATTTCAGTCCTCTGGGAGGGGATGTCAGGATCTTTGCTCATGCCATTTCTGTCCCCTAGGAGGGGATGTTAGAATCTTTGCTCATATCATTTCAGTCCCCTGGGTGGGGATATCAGGATCTTCGCTCATGCCATTTCTGTCCTCTGGGTGGGGATGTCAGAATCTTTGCTTATGTCATTTCTGTCCCCTGGGTGGGGATGTCAGTGACTTTGCAAATCGTTCAGTTTGGTGGAGCATTTCTCTTTTGTTTATATTTGGATTTGTTTATATTTATATTGTATCTAAAACTGCCAACTGTATAAAATTGAATCTGAAGATATGCACAGTAGTGCAAAATGCGAGTGCCGGTCGGTGCGCCCTCTACTGTCTGGGATGCAAAGCGACCTAATGGCCCGGGTGCATTGGTCGGTATGCCTCATGTTCAGTGACATTGGGCTGCTGTTGCTGCTGGTGCCCTAATCTGCTGCTGCTCTGCCTCACATGATTTGACAAGCTCATTCCAAAATTCCACCCCAAATTCCCCATAGGAAAGAAAGGACTTTGCTGTTGTACACTTAGATTTTGATTTGCCTGTGTGCTTGGGTCGGACTGAGGACCCTTTTTTGCACTTTTTTCGATCTTTTGTTATCCTAAGTTGGTACCCGTCATGCTTTGTTCCTGTGTAATCAGGACGCTGTTCAGACTGGTCTCCACGACCACCTTTTCTTACAGGACATCTGCTTCTGATCTGAGGGGGCTCTTGAACCTGATGGATGATGGTGACCTCTGTCTAGTTGATGATATGATGATTGGAGAAATTATATTTTGACATGTATTTTTTTCACTCGTTGATTTGACTTGCATACTTGAAAAAAACCCACATTTTCCTCAACTCAGGAGATATCAAAGACGACATTGGGTTGTGTAGTTTCTAACTTAATCTAAACTAAACTTAATTCATTAAGTAGTTGCTTACCAAGCTCCTAGTAACTTTAAAAGAATGTAGGAAAAATTAGCCTATTAGTCATTTTCTTTTATACGTTATCTTTAGTTTTTACAACATACAAGGATTGAATAGGTACTTCTTAGTTGTAAAAATGTAACCATATCAAATCACATGTCTTATTCTTCAATCTGAAATGCATGATTGGCTAGGTACTGTGACCATTATTATTCTGAAATTCTATTCTAACTATAATGCCCAAATTATGCTTAGGGAATGCAAATCTTGTAGATCTTAACAAAGGAAAGGACATTGACTAGGAGTTTCTTACCTGTTAGATAAGAATTGGTTTTAAGTTAAGACACCAGTCGTAGCATAACATTTAGAAAATAAATCTCCAAGATTTAAACAGTTAAAGTTCTGCAAAATTTAAATTTAGTTATATAAATTTGTTTTGGTAACTAGACTTTGAAGATTCAAATCAAATTTTACAAATAGGTCAGACAGGGCAAACATTTATTAGAACTATCGGCCGTAGTTACTCTCAGAAAGCATTAGGCCAGGTGTTGTAGGCACTGACAGGATACTAATTAATGTAAAGTAAGTTATTCTTTGGAAATACCAGTCCCTTTAACTTTCCCAGGATACTAACCTTCGCAATTAATGAATATAATCTAATGACGTCAAGTAATTGACTGTAGGTAGATCATAGAAATGTCAGATTAGTTTATTTGAGCAATGTCTAGATTTGGTTTTAAGATTGGAGGCTACTACCTAGAGGGTATTTTTCTTCTAATTTGTTCAAATCACTTTTCTTCTAAAATAGTTATATACACTAGGTGTAGGTCTTTATTAGGTTGTACTTGAGCAGCTTGTAGTCGTTAGATAGTTCCATTTCCACTGTATCAAACCATGACAATGCTCAGTTGTGGGATGAAGCAATAGTGCATTAGCTTACCTTAGCAGATCAAGGATCACAATGCAAGCACTTATTGCCAATAATTAGGAATTAGAAAGCTTGGTTGGTTGAGGTCAGATTTAGAATTCAGGATCGTACCTATAATTTATTTCAAATGTTTACCTTTATCATCTAGTTAGGGATCAGGAAGCATTGTTTGATAGTATAGTTCAAGATTGTGGAAATGATTCACTTTGATACCAATTTAATTCCAAAAAGATCTAAGATCTTTCCCGCATGTTTTGGCAGCATTAAAGAAATTCTCGAAACATGTTTCTATTGCTTTCCGAAAAATCACGTCAAAACTTATCCTAAAAAATCCACTCGACCAAAAAGTTGTGTGTCAAATTTGAAATCCTCACTGAAAAAATTAAACTGTTTTTGGCAAATGTTGAAATAGTAACGTATTCACCATGAATTTCTTCCGCAATCTGTAATTTTAAATCATTGTGTAGCTCATTATCCTGATATATGTTTAGTTATTCAAAGAGTAGCTAGTGTCTTCCTTTTTAAGGTTTTTTCTGTTTAGTTTATTAATTAGTATTAATTAGTATTAGGTTAATATTAGGAGTAGTTTTATCCTACATGAACCCAATGTCGTCTACAATATCTCCCGGTAATAGGAAAATATTCTGAATTTTCTCTATTTCTTTTTTAAGCGACCCAAAGCAATGAACAAAAACAATGAAAGAAAACATTAGCATCTTGCTAAATACCATGAAAGCTCATGGATTTTGTTTTGGCCATTTTATTTTTTTTTAGAAATAAATTGAATCGAATATTTCTCTCGTTAGACATGTTGGAATATTGTTTCTCCAATCAGCAAATCATCATCTAGACTGAAGTTGTCTTCATTTTGAGGGTCAAGGACTCAATTAGTGACGCTGTGGAAAAGTCCAAATGAATCGGCATTTTCTTTTTTCTTTTTTTTTATACCAAAATTCACCTCCAAAAGTCTGAACATAGTGGCCTGGTTGCCCGAACAGGGAGTGACGTCCCGCCCACCCATACAGAAGTATCTCTATCTGAGTGTACAGCAGTGAAACCTTTCTGACCTTTGTTCAGGCCTTTGTCATTCCCAACAATGCGTGGCTTTCTGCCTCGCATTGCTAATGAGCTTGTTGAAATATGTGTTGCAGAGCACTGGTGGAGAGGGGTGCCAGTAGCACAGTAGTCTGGTGCCGCTGGACTTGGGGCATACTGGCCAATGTACTCGGGCCATTAGGTCGCTAAGCATCCCAGACAGTAGAGGGCGCACCGACTGGCACTCGCATTTTGTATTAAATTTTTTTTAAATAAAAAAAAATTCACAGAACAGAGTGATCTCCTTTCACGTTTTTATTTGTCAAAACTTGAAATCTCCCCCCCCTTACAATTTTAACACGTGGTTAACTAAGGATACGCATACATGGTTTAAGGGGCTACATTGCAAACAGCCTCCCTGAAAGTTACAGCCAATAGCAAGAGGGCGCTCATCATTTGGCATTTAGCCAATATGAAGAGCGCCCTCTCTTTAATGGCCATCTTTCATGGAGGCTTATTGAAATGGTCCAACAATATAACCTTCAGGAAAATTTGCATATGACCTTTATGCATAGCAAATAGATGCAGCACAAAGGTCACATGTAAATAGTCTTCAGGTTGTATTAGCAGAACACATTTCAATACGCAATGTAGCCTCTTCCCAAAGATATCATTTCAAACTTTGTGCTTGACCATTTTTAACTATTTTATTTGCAGCCGAGCAGCGCAAGTTTTGGACCTTAACTTTTTATCTTCCTTATATTTCAGCACAAATGCAGAACAGTTTTTGGCGCCTAGAACTTCGACCCTGCAGTAGATGCCCCAAGAAATGGTGTAAAATCTGAATATCAAGCCCTTTTGACATTATATATTGCATTTTTATTTGCCAACAGATAAGTGATTGAGGCAGCGCAGCAAGAAAAGACGCAATTAGAATTGGACATGAAATCGCCGGCACGAGCCATCGCAATTTGGAAAAGGTCAGCACAAAGAATGAAACGAAACCTTTGAAACCAGTAGTAACCTGCCACCGTAAACAAGTTGGAGTAAATTTGAGAATTGCGCGCAGCTTTTTGACTTTGATTGAATTTAGCAAATGAGCAGAAAAATGCTTAAACAAAGTTGGACCATGTTTCGTCAAAAATAAAAAAAATCAATCTACAGCCAAGACCATTTCTTGCAACTGTGAAAATGCCAAATATTGGTGCATATCAATGCATCGTCGCGCTATCTTCAATTAACTAGACACAAAACAAGCCCAGAAAGGTGGAAATGACATGCTGTTTTGAATGCAATTACATCTCACCAGCGCTTTGTCAACTGAATAAATTAGATGTTTTGCAAATTTGGGGCGCGCTTTTCAAAATATCTAGAACAAATACCAGGTTTGTTTTTGGAGCAAGCATAACGCATAAGTAACATCCAACTTGGTTCACGGTAGCAGGTTACGCGTATCCATAGTTAACCACTCATGCATGGTATGATGGAAGTATGCCAGCTAATATCTTGATTCGCATTATTTAAGGACATTTGTTTCAAAGAAAGCAATTTAGCCAAGAAAAAAAATGTTCAACTTGATGTCTTGTTGCAACAATTCTGTGCTGAGCGTAACTTGGGAAAAATTTAAAACTTAGATTAAAAATTGTCCAAACTGCTATGCAAATCCATGAATTATTCCAGCCCAAAAGCAATTCAAACTATTTTCGAAAAACAACTTGAAATTTACACGTCCCAAGGATTAAATGATTTTAATTTTAGCAGTCTTTCCCCAAGGGAAAGAAATTCTTCCAAAAATAACTGATCACAACGGAAAAGTATGAGCACTGCTTCTCAATGCATAGTTAATTTAGAAAAATCTCATTGAATTATGCTAAGGAAATTAGACAGCGCGCTTTATTGATCCGTCAGTGATAGAAGAATCAATGCTATAGACTGGCATACTTGAACCATCCATGTTACAGTTACATTTACATTTACTTAATTCCTCGCCCAAAAAGACTGGTATCTGGCGTGATTAAATCTTGTTTTTGAAAATGCCAAAGTTCATTTTGTGTTTATGATCGCCACTCAACCCCCAGGGGTTGCATAAAATTCTTTCAAGATGCTATTGCAAAATTCAGCATTTTTAAGGCCCATTTGAACAAAAATCTTTCATAAGAGTTTTTGAAAGGTACATGCAATGCAGAAACATTTTTTTGGCGCATTTAACCCCCAGGGGTTGCATCAAATTGCATCATTATTTGATTTGAGAACTCTGAATTTGAAAGGCCCATTTGGACATAAATCTTTTGGAAGAGTTTGTGAAAAGTATTACAATGCAATGAGGATTTTATAACCGAATTCAACCCCCAAGGGTTGCATAAAATTGCGTCAACGTGATTGCAGAATTCAAAATTTGTAAGGCCTATTTGGAGTCTTTTTAGAATACAGTAGTTTGCAGCTCTCAGAAATTTGTGCCAGACTGATGACCAGATACCAGTGGTTTTGGGGAGGGTCTAAAGTGAAGAACACATCCAATGAGTGCACACGGCACTCTCTTTTAATTATTGCAGCTTACAATGGATCCAGTTAATTCTCATATAAATAATAGTTCATAGTTCGGGTGAAATGTTCATTGATGACAGACATGTCTAATTTGGGATATTCTGAAAATCTAATGGATTTGTTGTTCTTGTTTCTTGTTTCAGATCATGAGGGTCATTGTCCAGGGCTTGTGCTAAGCCCATCAGGCATTAAGATGAATGGCATCGGCAGCTTGGTAACATCAGAGGTAGCTTGGCTGGACTCAAAGCTCTCCCAGGGACATCTGGACATCGGAACGGGATCCAGTCGCTGAATGCATGACAGATATGATGGAGACCCCTTCGTTGTCTTGGCGTTCCACTCATCAGCTGGGTAGAGGTCGCTCGATGGTCATCCAACAGCTCAGCTCATTGTGTGATGCACAGAAACACAAGTACAAAGCAAAAAACAAGAAAGAAATGTTTTACTTGATTATATTTAATAGAAATGAAGGGGTTGTTTATCGCGGTGGTGTAGATAAGTAGAAAGGGCGATTATATTTATTTCAAGTCATGGTCGAGCACAGGGTATGAGGGACACACTATGCCTTTCTGTTAGTTTTGATATATTTTAGCTTTTGGAATTATTTTTCGAACTGCATATTGAAATCGGTACGTGCTCTTTTTGGGTCTGCATTACTAAACATGATGGTACCCAGACCGAAACGTGTAACATACCAAGACGAATGACATCGGCAGTTTGGTAACATCAGAGGTAGCTTGGCTGGACTTGAATCTCTCCCACGGACATCTGCACATTAACCAGCCGCTGAATTCATGGCAGAGAGATTTAAGGGAGACCCCTTTGTTGTTTTGGTGTTCCACTCTTCAGCTGGGTAGAGGGTCACACGATGCTCATCCGAAAGCTTGTCTCATTCTGTGATACACAGAAAAACACACACACAAAAGATAGTTTTCACTTACGCTATTTTTAACCCATGATCTAGAACAGGTTATGAGGCATGCACCCCGCTTTGGGGCTATTTTTTGACAATGTCATTTTTTATGCCATGCTTGTTTTTTAAATTTTTTATATATAATAATTTGAGGTTTTTGAATTATTTTTTTTAACTGGAATTGCAAATCAGTATGTGTTTTTGTGTCTGCGTTACTAAACATGCTGGTACCCAGACGTGTAACATACAAATCAAAATGGTTCATGGAACCCGTAAAATGTTCATGACCGGGATTCATGTGCATGATGATTTTTGAATGTTAATTCTTGAATATATGGGGTTAAGACCACCTAAGCATGGACAAAACCCACAAATGTATGTTGCCGCACTGAACATTTAATGCGGAAATGAATTTCACCCTGAGCAAGCTAGGAAACCTTTTTTAGGGAGACTTTTCCCCCCTAGAATAGTCTCACAGAAATCCAGAAATCCCTTCCAAAATTCCAAAAGGTGGGAAAAACCTCCCAGATTCACTCCTAGAAATTTGTTATGACAAATACCAGCCTGAGAATATATTTACTTATTTAGACACACGGCATGATTAAATTATGTTGGCCCAAACCTAAACCCTTTTTTTTAGATGTACTGTATGTTAACTTAACACAATTTGAAAAATAATCTTCTTTTTATAAACCAAAAAACCCCCCAAAATTAATAGAAAAGGACAGGACAAATCCACACACCTCATTGTAAGTATTTTTGGGGTCCATTAAGCATTCGTTCTTCAGTGAGGGAAGATTTCCTGAATTTTGTCAGTTTCTGGACACTGGTATCGACCGTAAATTGCGGTGAACTTCCCTTGGGTAGAATCACGTCCAGTCGGCACCAGAGTCAGCAGCCAAAGAAAGGCGTGGTGTACGGGTTTCCTAGCCTTCATGAAGGGCCTATTGAAAACAGCCTGGTACCCTGCGTCCTTGCAATGTAAAACGCTGATGTACGGTGTGCGGCAGATGTACGGTTGATCTTCTGTGACCTTAACAGTAGTTGATTTAATTTCATTAATAATTGAAAGACGTACTCAATATTCATATTCAAGCATTTTGAATTCATAATTTTATTGTTTCCATTTTAATTTCTAAATGAAAGCACCGAGTATTCAGCTTGAAGGATAAAGCCATATATTATATTGATGGTTTTAATAATATTTAAATGAGTATAACTTTAAATATTTCATAAAAATATGATAATTTTACACTTAAATGATTAATAAAAATGTATTTTGTACTTTGATGATTGAAATAAAGCACCCTTTCCCCAATGATAAACCCTATTAGGCCGTATTTCTTATTTGAAATAATATAAGCCTGAAATAATTTTTTTTTTTTTTTTATATTGATAAAGTCATTCAATTAAAGGTCAAAGGTCAATAGGGCGCCCTCAAGCGTTTGATGGGACAACTTTAAGCTATTTTAAGTAAACTGGACCGTAGACCGTTAGCTGAGTATAGCGCCCTCTATTGAGTAATGGTAGACATTTCCAAAGTTTCAATCCATTTGAAGGAAAAACTTACCCCAAAAACAGTAGAGGGCGCTGTTTATTTTTTAAATTATTTTTTATTAAATTGTGTATAGCGCCCTCTATTGGTCAAATGGTGAAAGTTTTGGAACATTTCTGGATTGAAAGTTCCAAACCTTTCACAAATTTACCAGTAGAGGGCGCTATTCACAATTTACTCTTAGAGTTCCAGTGGAGTAATTAAACACGTGAGGGCGCTGTTTATTTTTAATCTCAATCAAATTTGGTAAGAAGGGCGCCCTCACGTGTTTAATTACACCACTGGAACTCTAAGAGTAAGTTGTGTATAGCGCCCTCTATTGGTAAAATTGTGAAAGGTTTGGAACTTTCAATCCAGAAATGTTCCAAAACTTTCACCATTTGACCAATAGAGGGCGCTATACACAACTTAATAAAAAATAATTAAAAAAATAAACAGCGCCCTCTACTGTTTTTCGTAAGTTTTTCCCTCAAATGGATTGAAACTTTGGAAATTTCTACAATTACTCAATAGAGGGCGCTATACTCAGTTAACGGTCTACTGTCCAGTTTTCTAAAAATAGCATAAAGTTGTCCCATCAAACGCTTGAGGGCGCCCTTTTGACCTTTGACCTTTAATTGAATGACTTTATCAATATAAAATTTCTTTTATTTTTTATTTTTTTTTAATTTCATGCTTATATTATTTCAAATAAGAAATACTGACTAATAGGGTTTATCATTGTGGAAAGGGTGCTTTATTTCAATCATCAAAGTACAAAATACATTTTTAATAATCATTTAAGTGTAAAATTATCATATTTTTTATGAAATATTGAAAGTTATACTCATTTAGATATTATTAAAACCATGAATATAATAATATGGCTTTACCCTTTAAGCTGAATACTCGGTGCTTTCGTTTGGAAATTAAAATGGCAACATTAAAGTTACAAATTTTAAATGCTTGAATATGAATATTGCGTACGTCTTTCAATTATTAACCAGATTAAATCAGCTACTGTTAAGGGCACACAAGATCCATCGTACATCTACCGCACACCATACTTCAGCGTTTTACATTGCAAGGACACAGGGTACCAGGCTGTTTTCAATAGGCCCTTCATGAAGGCTAGGAAACCCGTACACCACGCCTTTCTTGGCTGCTGACTCTGGTGCCGACTGGACGTGTTTCTACCCAAGGGAAGATCACCGCAATTTACGGTCGATACCACAGTGTCCAGAAACTGACAACATTCAGGAAATCTTCCCTCACTGAAGAACAAATGCTTAATGGACCCCAAAAATACTTACAATGAGGTGCGTGGATTTGTCCTGTCCTTTTCTATTAATTTGGTTTGTTTTTTTTAGTTTATAAAAAGAAGATTATTTTTCAAATTGTGTTAAGTTAACATACAGTACATCTAAAAAAAAAGGGTTTAGGTTTGGGCCAACATAATTTAATCATGGCGTGTGTCTAAATACATTCTCAGGCTGGTATTTGTCATAACAAATTTCTAGGAGTGAATCTGGGAGGTTTTTCCCACCTTTTGGAATTTTGGAAGGGATTTCTGGCAAACGTTCTGTGAGACTATTCTAGAGGGGAAAAGTCTCCCTTAAATGTTTCCTAGCTTGCTCAGGCTGAAATTCATTTCCGCATTAAATGTTCAGTGCGGCAACATACATTTGTGGGTTTTGTCCATGCTTAGGTGGTCTTAACCCCATATTTTCAAGAATTAACATTCAAAATCACCATGCACATGAATCCCGGTCATGAACGTTTTACGGGTTCCATAAACAATTTTGATTTGTATGTTTCACGTTCTGGGTACCAGCATGTTTAGTAACATAGACACAAAAACACAAACTGATTTGCAAATCCAGTTAAAAAAAATATTCAAAAACCTCAAATTATTATATAAAAAACAAACAAAAAAACCAAGCATGGCATAAAAAATGACATTGTCAAAAAATAGTCCAAAAGCGGGGTGCATGCCTCATAACCTGTTCTAGATCATGGGTTAAACATAGCATAAGTGAAAACTATCTTTTGTGTGTGTGTTTTTCTGTGTATCACAGAATGAGACAAGCTTTCGGATAAGCATCGTGTGACCCTCTACCCAGCTGAAGAGTGGAACACCAAGACAACGAAGGGGTCTCCCAGCGGCTGGTTAATGTGCAGATGTCCGTGGGAGAGATTCAAGTCCAGCCAAGCTACCTCTGATGTTACCAAACTGCCGATGTCATTCGTCTTGGTATGTTACACGTTTCGGTCTTGGTACCATCATGTTTAGTAATGCAGACCCAAAAAGAGCACGAACCAATTTGCATACGCAGTTCGGAAAATAATTCCCAAAGCTCAAATATATCAAAACTAATAGAAAGGCATAGTGTGTCCCTCATACCCTGTGCTCGACCATTGACTTGAAATAAATATAATCGCCCTTTCTACTTATCTACACCACCGCGATAAACAACCCCTTCATTTCTATTAAAAATAATCAAGTAAAACATTTCGTTCTTGTTTTTTGCTTTGTACGTTTGTGTTTCTGTGCATCACACAATGAGCTGAGCTGTTGGATGACCATCGAGCGACCTCTACCCAGCTGATGAGTGGAACGCCAAGACAACGAAGGGGTCTCCATCATATCTGTCAAGCATTCAGCGACTGGATCCCGTTCCGATGTCCAGATGTCCCTGGGAGAGCTTTGAGTCCAGCCAAGCTACCTCTGATGTTACCAAGCTGCCGATGCCATTCATCTTAATGCCTGATGGGCTTAGCACAAGGCCTGGACAATGACCCTCATGATCTGAAACAAGAAACAAGGACAACAAATCCATTAGATTTTCAGAATATCCCAAATTAGACATGTCTGTCATCAATGAACATTTCACCCGAACTATGAACTATTATTTATATGAGAATTAACTGGATCCATTGTAAGCTGCAATAATTAAAAAGGAGTGCCGTGTGCACTCATTGGATGTGTTCTTCACTTTAGACCCTCCCCAAAACCACTGGTATCTGGTCATCAGTCTGGCACAAATTTCTGAGCGCTGCAAACTACTGTATTCTAAAAAGACTCCAAATGGGCCTTACAAATTTTGAATTCTGCAATCATGTTGATGCAATTTTATGCAACCCTTGGGGGTTGAATTCGGTTATAAATTCCTCATTGCATTGTAATACTTTTCAAAAACTCTTCCAAAAGATTTATGTCCAAATGGGCCTTTCAAATTCAGAGTTCTCAAATCAAATAATGATGCAATTTGATGCAACCCCTGGGGGTTGAATGCGCCAAAAAAATGTTTCTGCATTGCATGCACCTTTCACAAACTCTTATGAAAGATTTTTGTTCAAATGGGCCTTTAAAATGCTGAATTTTGCAATAGCATCTTGAAAGAATTTTATGCAACCCCTGGGGGTTGAGTGGCGATAATAAACACAAAATGAACTTTGGCATTTTCAAAAACAAGATTTAATCACGCCAGATACCAGTCTTTTTGGGCAAGGAATTAAGTAAATGTAAATGTAACATGGATGGTTCAAGTATGCCAGTCTATATCATTGATTCTTCTTTCACTGACTGATCAATAAAGCGCGCTGTCTAATTTCCTTAGCATAATTCAATGAGATTTTTCTAAATTCACTATGCATTGAGAAGCAGTGCTCATACTTTTCCGTTGTGATTAGTTATTTTTGGAAGAATTTCTTTCCCTTGGGGAAAGACTGCTAAAATTAAAATCATTTAGTCCTTGGAACGTGTAAATTTCAAGTCGTTTTTTGAAAATAGTTTGAATTGCTTTTGGGCTGAAATGATTCATGGATTTGCATAGCAGTTTGGACAATTTTTTACTCTGCTAAGTTTTATAATTTTTCCCAAGTTACGCGCAGCACAGAATTGTTGCAACAAGACATCAAGTTGAAATTTTTTTTTCTTGGCTAAATTGCTTTCTTTGAAACAAATGTTATAAAATAATGCAAATCAAGATATTAGCTGGCATACTTCCATCATACCATGCATGAGTGGTTAACTATGGATACGCGTAACCTGCTACCGTGAACCAAGTTGGATGTTACTTATGCGTTATGAATGCTCCAAAAACCAACCTGGTATTTGTTCTAGATATTTTGAAAAGCGCGCCCCAAATTTGCAAAACATCTAATTTATTCAGTTGACAAAGCGCTGGTGTGATGTAATTGCATTCAAAACAGCATGTCATTTCCACCTTTCTGGGCTTATTTTGTGTCTAGTTATGAAGATAGCGCGACGATGCATTGATATGCACCAAAATTTGGCATTTTCACAGTTGCAAGAAATGGTCCTGGCTGTAGATTGATTTTTTATTTTTGACGAAACATGGTCCAAATTTGTTTAAGCATTTTTCTGCTCATTTCCTTAATTCAATCAAAGTCAAAAAGCTGCGCGCAATTCTCAAATTTACTCCAACTTGTTTACGGTGGCAGGTTACTACTGGTTTCAAAGGTTTCGTTTCATTCTTTGTGCTGACCTTTTCCAAATTGCGATGGCTCGTGCCGGGGATTTCATGTCCAATTCTGATTGCGTCTTTTCTTGCTGCGCTGCCTCAATCACTTATCTGTTGGCAAATAAAAATGCAATATATAATGTCAAAAGGGCTTGATATTCAGATTTTACACCATTTCTTGGAGCATCTACTGCAGGGTACAAATTCTAGGCGCCAAAAACTGTTCTGCATTTGCGCTGAAATATAAGGAAGATAAAAGGTTAAGGTCCAAAACTTGCAAAAAAAATAGTTAATGGTCAAGCACAATGATTGAAATGATATCTTTGGGAAGAGGCTACATTGCATATTGAAATGTGTTCTGCTAATACAACCTGAAGACCATTTACATGTGACCTTTGTGCTGCATCTATTTGCTATGCATAAAGGTCATATGCAAATTTTCCTGAAGGTTATATTGTTGGACCATTTCAATAAGCCTCCATGAAAGATGGCCATTAAAGAGAGGGCGCTCTTCATATCGGCTAAAGGCCAAATGATGAGCGCCCTCTTGCTTTTGGCTGTAACTTTCAGGGAGGCTGTTTGCAATGTAGCCCCTTAAACCATGTATGCGTATCCTTAGTTAACCACATGTTAAAATTGTAAGGGGGGGGAGATTTCAAGTTTTGACAAATAAAAACGTGAAAGGAGATCACTCTGTTCTGTGAAATTTTTTTTATTTAAAAAAAATTTAATACAAAATGCGAGTGCCAGTCGGTGCGCCCTCTACTGTCTGGAATGCTTAGCGACCTAATGGCCCGAGTACATTGGCCAGTATGCCCCAAGTCCAGCGGCACCAGACTACTGTGCTACTGGCACCCCTCTCCACCAGTGCTCTGCAACACATATTTCAACAAGCTCATTAGCAATGCGAGGCAGAAAGCCACGCATTGTTGGGAATGACAAAGGCCTGAACAAAGGTCAGAAAGGTTTCACTGCTGTACACTTAGATAGAGATACTTCTGTATGGGTGGGCGGGACGTCACTCCCTGTTCGGGCAACCAGGCCACTATGTTCAGACTTTTGGAGGTGAATTTTGGTATAAAAAAAAAGAAAAAAGAAAATGCCGATTCATTTGGACTTTTCCACAGCGTCACTAATTGAGTCCTTGACCCTCAAAATGAAGACAACTTCAGTCTAGATGATGATTTGCTGATTGGAGAAACAATATTCCAACATGTCTAACGAGAGAAATATTCGATTCAATTTATTTCTAAAAAAAAAAAAAATGGCCAAAACAAAATCCATGAGCTTTCATGGTATTTAGCAAGATGCTAATGTTTTCTTCCATTGTTTTTGTTCATTGCTTTGGGTCGCTTAAAAAAGAGATAGAGAAAATTCAGAATATTTTCCTATTACCGGGAGATATTGTAGACGACATTGGGTTCATGTAGGATAAAACTACTCCTAATATTAACCTAATACTAATTAATACTAATTAATAAACTGAACAGAAAAAAACTTAAAAAGGAAGACACTAGCTACTCTTTGAATAACTAAACATATATCAGGATAATGAGCTTATTACAGATTGCGGAAGAAATTCATGGTGAATAAGTTACTATTTCAACATTTGCCATAAACAGTATAAATTTTTCAGTGAGGATTTCAAATTTGCCACACAACGTTTTGGTCGAGTGGATTTTTAGGATAAGTTTTGACGTGAATTTTCGGAAAGCAATAGAAACATGTTTCGAGAATTTCTTTAATGCTGCCAAAACATGCGGGAAAGATCTTAGATCTTTTTGGAATTAAATTGGTATCAAAGTGAATCATTTCCACAATCTTGAACTATACTATCAAACAATGCTTCCTGATCCCTAACTAAGTGATAAAGGTATGCATTTAAAAAAAATTATAGGTACGATCCTGAATTCTAACTCTGACTTCAACCAACCATGCTTTCTAATTCCTAAATATTGGCAATAAGTGCTTGCATTGTGATCCTTGATCTGTGAATGTAAGCTAATGCATTATTGCTTCATCCCACAACTGAGCATTGTCATGGTTTGATACAGTGGAAATGGAATTATCTAACGACTACAAGCTGCTCAAGTACAATCTAATAAGACCTACATGTACACCTAGTGTATATAACTATTTTAGAAGAAAAGTGATTTAAACAAATTAAAAGAAAAAAGCCCTAGTAGCCTCCAATCTTAAAACCAAATCTAGACATTGCTCAAATAAACTAATCTGACATTTCTATAATCTACCTACAGCCAATTACCTGACGTCATTAGATTATATTCATTAATTGCGCAGGTTAGTATCCTGAGAAACTGAGCGACTGGTTTTTCCAAAGAATAACTTACTTTACATTAATTAGTATCCTGTCAGTGCCTACAACACCTGGCCTAATGCTTTCTGAGAGTAGCTACGGCTGATAGTTCTAATAAATGTTTGCCCTGTCTGACCGATTTGTAAAATTTGATTTGAATCTTCAAAGTCTGGTTACCAATACAAATAGAGCTAAATTTAAATTTTGCAGAACTGTAACTGTTTAAATCTTGGAGATCTATTTTCTAAATGTTATGCTACGACTGGTGTCTTAACTTAAAACAAATTCTTATCTAACAGGTAAGAAACTCCTAGTCAATGTCCTTTCCTTTGTTAAGATCTACAAAGATTTGCCTTCCCTAAGCATAATTTGGGCATTATAGTTAGAATAGAATTTCAGAATAATAAGTGTCACAGTACCTAGCCAATCATGCATTTCAGATTGAAGAATAAGACATGTGATTTGATATGGTTACATTTTTACAACTAAAAACTACCTATTCAATCCTTGTATGTTGTAAAAACTAAAGATAACGTATAAAAGAAAATGACTAATAGGCTAATTTTTCCTACATTCTTTTAAAGTTACTAGGAGCTTGGTTAGCAACTACTCAATGAATTAAGTTTAGTTTAGATTAAGTTAGAAACTACACAACCCAATGTCGTCTTTGATATCTCCTGAGTTGAGGAAAATGTGGGTTTTTTTCAAGTATGCAAGTGAAATCAATGAGTGAAAAAAATACATGTCAAAATATCATTTCTCCAATCATCATATCATCAACTAGACAGAGGTCACCATCATCCACCAGGTTCAAGAGCCCCCTCAGATCAGAAGCAGATGTCCTGTAAGAAAAGGTGGTCATGGAGACCGGTCTGAACAGCGTCCTGATTACACAGGAACAAAGCATGACGGGTACCAACTTAGGATAACAAAAGATCGAAAAAAGTGCAAAAAAGGGTCCTCAGTCCGACCCAAGCACACAGGCAAATCAAAATCTAAGTGTACAGCAGCAAAGTCCTTTCTTTCCTATGGGGAATTTTGGATGGAATTTTGGAATGAGCTTGTCAAATCATGTGAGGCAGAGCAGCAGCAGATTAGGGCACCAGCAGCAACAGCAGCCCAATGTCACTGAACATGAGGCATACCGACCAATGCACCCGGGCCATTAGGTCGCTTTGCATCCCAGACAGTAGAGGGCGCACCGACCGGCACTCGCATTTTGCACTACTGTGCATATCTTCAGATTCAATTTTATACAGTTGGTATTTTTAGATACAATATAAATATAAACAAATACAAATATAAACAAAAGAGAAATGCTCCAATAAACTGAACGATTTGCAAAGTCACTGACATCCCCACCCAGGGGACAGAAATGACATGAGCAAAGATTCTGACATCCCCACCCAGGGGACAGAAATGGCATGAGCAAAGATGGACATCCCCACTCAGAGGACAGAAATGGCATGAGCGAAGATCCTGACATCCCCTCCCAGGGGACAGAAATTACATGAGCAAAGATCCTTACATCCCCTCCGAGGGGACTGAAATGACATGAGCAAAGATTCTGACATCCCCTCCCAGAGGACAGACATGGCATGAGCAAAGATAGACATCCCCACCGAGGGGACAGAATTGACATGAGCAAAGATCCTGACATCCCCTCCCAGGGGACAGAAATTACATGAGCAAAGATCCTTACATCCCCTCCGAGGGGACTGAAATGACATGAGCAAAGATTCTGACATCCCCTCCCAGAAGACAGACATGGCATGAGCAAAGATAGACATCCCCACCCAGGGGACAGAAATGACATGAGCAAAGATTCTGACATCCCCACCCAGGGGACAGAAATGACATGAGCATTGACATTTGGCAGATTTAGATACAATATAAATATAAACAAATACAAATATAAACAAAAGATAACTGCTCCAACAAACTGAATGATTTGCAAAGTCACTGACATTCCTTCCCAGGGGACAGAAATGACATGAGCAACGATTCTGACATCCCCTCCCATGGGGAGGAAATGGCATGAGCAAAGATCCTGACATCCCCACCCAGGGGACGGAAATGAAATGAGCAAAGATAGACATCCCCATCCAGGAGAAAGAAATGGCATGAGGAAAGATCTTGACATCCCCACCCAGGGGACAGAAATGGCATGAGCCAAGATCCTGACATCCCCACCCAGGGGACGGAAATGAAATGAGCAAAGATCCTGACATCCCCACCCAGGGGAAAGAAATAGCATGAGCAAAGATCCTGACATCCCCTCCCAGGGGACAGAAATGGCATGAGGAAAGATCATGACATCCCCACCCAGGGGACAGAAATGGCATGAGCAAAGATCCTGAAATCCCCTCCCAGGGGACGGAAATGATATGAGCATTGGCATTTGGCAGTTTTAGATACAATATAAATATAAACAAATACAAATATAAACAAGAGAGAACTGCTCCAACATACTGAACGATTTGGAAAGATCCTGACATCCCCACCCAGGAGACAGAAATGACATGAGCAAAGATCCTGACATCCCTAACCAGGAGACAGAAATGACATGAGCAAAGATCCTGACATCCCCACCCAGGAGACAGAAATGACATGAGCAAAGATCCTGACATCCTCTCCCAGGGGAAAGAAATGACATGAGCAAAGATCCTGACATCCCCACCATGGAGACAGAAATGACATGAGCAAAGATCCTGACATCCCCTCCCAGGGGACGGAAATGACATGAGCAAAGATCCTGACATCCCCACCATGGAGACAGAAATGACATGAGCAAAGATCCTGACATCCCCACCCAGGAGACAGAAATGACATGAGCAAAGATCCTGACATCCCCTCCCAGGAGACAGAAATTACATGAGCAAAGATCCTGACATCCCCTCCCAGGAGACAGAAATTACATGAGCAAAGATCCTGACATCCCCTCCCAGGAGACAGAAATTACATGAGGAAAGATCCTGACATCCCCACCCAGGGGACAGAAATGGCATGAGGAAAGATCCTGACATCCCCTCCCAGGAGACAGAAATTACATGAGCAAAGATCCTGACATCCCCTCCCAGGAGACAGAAATTACATGAGCAAAGATCCTGACATCCCCACCCAGGGGACAGAAATGTCATGAGCAAAGATCCTGACATCCCCACCCAGGAGACAGAAATGACATGAGCAAAGATCCTGACATCCCCTCCCAGGGGACAGAAATGTCATGAGCAAAGATCCTGACATCCCCTCCCAGGAGACAGAAATTACATGAGCAAAGATCCTAACATCCCCTCCAAGGAGACAGAAATTACATGAGCAAAGATCCTGACATCCCCTACCAGGAGATCGAAATTACATGAGCAAAGATCCTGACATCCCCTCCCAGGAGACAGAAATGACATGAGCAATGATAGGCATCCCCACCTAGGAGACAGAAATGACATAAGCAAAGATCCTGACATCCCCACCCAGGGTACAGAAATGTCATGAGCAAAGATCCTGACCTCCCCACCCAGGGTACAGAAATGTCATGAGCAAAGGTGCAGATATCCCCTCCCAGGGGATAGAATTGGCATGAGCAAAGATCCTGACATACCCACCCAGGGGACAAAAATTACATGAGCAAATGTGCAGATATCCCCACCCGAGGGAAAAGTGGATGCCATGTATCACTGAGCTATTCCCCACTCAGGGGATTATGGTGGTAAGCAACAAAAGAGAAAATGCATGTTGGACCAGTTCAATTATCATTCAAACATAAGTACAGAGGATCTATCTACAAGGGCCAATGATTTTCCATTTTTGATAAAACTGAAAAAAATATGACAATTTGAAAATTCCTGAGTTCTTTATCTCATGCATGTTTTGAGTTTAGTGAAAGATTTAGAAAAAATCCCCTTAAACTATATAGTATTTGCTGATTACACAGCATTTCTTTGGCTTGTTTTGCCCTTTATTTGAGTGAATTTGGGTGAAAAATCCAACTTTGCCAAAGCCCAGCTTTAGAATGTTCAGGATTGAAATTTGAAAGCAGTGTTTGCCCAGTTTTGGCCAGAACATATTGTCTAAACGCAGAAAGAAAAATAATGTATGAAATGATGAGTCACTGAATTAGAAAAGGTGAGTTTCATGTGAAGGTGAATAAAAATGGAAAATCATAGGCTCCTTACTGAATTACAATGGCAGGGGTCATGCCATTTGAAATGGTTCAGGATAAGCACTCATACAAAATTTACAAACTTTGGTAGATTTTGATAAAAGAAACCAAACGTATAAGATTTTAAAAAGAATTTAAAAATTTCAAACTGCAATAATGGTAGAAAAAGGAGAAATTTAAAAAGTTGATTTTTTTTCAAAAGCCATTTGGTAAACTAATTCTCTAAGGATGAAGATGAATTGATTTCATATGAGCTTTTATCCTGACTCATTACTTAAGACATGAAAACATGAAATCACTAATGATTGGGATGGATTCATTTGGGGGAAATGAATTTCAGAAGCAATTGCAAAGTTGTGTAAAATAATGGATATGCAATGACGTTTGAATACTACCCTCTTTGGGACATGCTGCCCCACCCAGGGGAAAGCAATGGCATGAGCGAAGATGCAGTCATCCCCTCCCAGGGCTAAAAAATGGCATGAGCAAAGATCCATACATCCCCACCCAGGGGAAAGAAATGACATGAGCAAAAATGCTCAGGGGAAAAATGACGTGATTAAAGATACAGACATCCCCACCAAGAGGATAATTGGATGTTGTGTTTCACTAAGCTATTCCCCCACATAGGGGACAATGAAAATGATGCCATGCACGAGGTCCAAAAATGATGTATCAATGGTGAACCAGTTATATACCACTTATGTGTAAGAATGTGATGCTGAACAAAACTCAATCAAATGAATCCATCCCAGACTGACACACATGAAAATGAAGTAATAATCAAAAATAATCCTAGACAAAATTTAAATTTGTATTAAACAGACTTGAAAGATTTCTTCTTAGATTCGAGACTAATCCCTACCCCCAAAAAGTGTGCCTCATTTACATGACCAACATGAGTTGAGGACAGTTTGAAAGTATAAGAATTGAATACAGCACCAAAGAAAAACTGGGTTGATCCAGGGAAGATTAGGAGGCATTTTGATAATCGTTCTGAATTTCTAAAAATTCGAGAAATTTTCTTTGGTGAACAGGATTTAATCAAAACATTTTCTTTTTTCAAAAATTGTGAATTTCAGCTGCTTTAACCCCCTCCCAAATTAAGCAAAAATAATTACTTTATGACGTCTTTGTTTGCTATGGACAGGCAACATCACTGGCTGGAATGGTGACATCTCCGCTGTAAAACATCCGCAGTTCATTGTCTTGACAAGATCACCTAGCACAGAAAAAGTGAAAACAACATCCCAATAAGTAACAATTCAAAAAGCTTGAGCATATTATTCAGAATACATCTTTATTACTGGCATGCAAATTTCAATTGCAAAAAGCCATGTGCAGCAGCTGACTTGACGAAATTCCTCCAAAATAGGAATGGTTGGCAGCTATGTTAGTTGTTATTGAATGTAGTGGACGAGGTCACGAGGGTGACCCTAAGGTCATAGCAACGAATGTTTGAACTACACACGCTTTCAGGTACACGTAAACAGGCTGCATAACATGTTCATGATTGAGAGTACACGCGCCGTGGAATGTTTGTTTGAGGCAGCCAATTGCAGGGAGGTAGGCTGTCGTTTTCCATTATACAGGGTCCTATAGATTTTCCCGTCAGGGGATCAATTGTATTGTTGAAGATGAAATTGCAAGAGATTTTTAGTGTTAGACTAGGGTAATTTCCTTTTTTCTAATGCAATAATTAAGCAATTAAACAAATAAATGAAAAGAAATGAAGTTTAAATAACATTCTACCAAGTTCAGCTCTAAAACTGAAGGCCTTCTGTGAGATTGCACCATTCACCAGCCTGTATGTCACAGTTGACAGAGTCCATTGCTATAAAACCCCACACGAGCCCCAAGCTCCTCAGTGCCTTTTTCATGACCGGAGTGTATAATTCTTATCTACAACTGTGTGTGTAAAAAATCCTACATGAGTGAACAATGTGACCTTCTCGACTTGGTAGCCGTTCCTTGATCATGATTATTCTCACCCAGTTAGATCAGCAGGGTCTGTCTAACGACAGCAGTCCAACCGCGGTTAAACCCAACAATCAGGAAACCTGCACAAGTCAAGAGGAAGGCTACGGCAAACACCATTACGAGAGACGAACTTTCACTGCTTCAAGAGCAGTTGTCTTCTACGGCCAATGCTGTAGAGCAGATACAGGCTGTAGTCCTGTCAGAGCCATGCCCTAAGCGGCCTAAAGTTGACTCTGACCACTCTGGCAGCATCCTCAGCATGAGCAAGGCCTTGGACATTTTGCTAGAGGACAACCAAAAAGACGACGCAGTTCTGCGAGACTACGAGCAGCTTTTTGACTACGAAGGTGCCACAGGGACCACAGTTAGCGAAAAGTTAGCCGACCTCACGACCAAAATGATGCGTCAATTTGTGCGTTTCTACTCAGCACACGCTAACACCCGGTATTTCTTGCCCACTTTTTTCCGGGTGTCAGTGATCCGGATCACCGACAAACTACTTGTTTCCACTCAATAAGGAAAAGGGAAGTGTTGCCCACAATTGACCTTCGTCGAGGGTAGACTGGCAGTGCGGAATGAATCAGGTCATGTTGCAGGTCAATGCAAGGAATTGTGAGAAATAATTTGCAATGTAAACAAGCAAGATGATGCAGGTCATCTTGGAGGAACAGGCTTTTGAGTCACAGTGTTTTCACTTTTGTTCCTCCTGGCCGTCTTAGATTGGATTGTCCTTACTCTGCTTGTTTACTCCTTCCCTCCATGTTCCCTCTTACCCTCCTGCCCAATCTGTTCCCCTTCATCCCCAGTCCCTACCCCATCTCTTCCTGACCTATCACATCTCTGATACATGTGCATAATATTCTCCTTGTTTGGTATTTATTCAACAATTTATCTCCCATCTTGAATTTCCATGATATAGACTGTATGACCTTTCTCACCTTGAATGTACTTCTTGTTTGTTTTCATTGGCCGAATAAATAATAATAATAAAAATAAGCCTAAGGTATCAAAAGCAGACATGGTCAGATTGCTGTCAATTTTCACGTTGCTTTTACATCCAACACGGCACACAATCCGTTGAGAATCACTAAATACCAAATCATTTCCGATACACCCGGGAACCAGCAACTGCATGTATTTCTACTATGAGCAGAGTGTGACCCGAGGACACCCGGCAAGATCCACCTCAGTACCCGGTAGGTTGCTGTTGGTGAGCGTTGGGTTGCTGGGTGAGGATCGGGAAAATTTGACACCCGTTTATGTTTCTACTGGACACTCCACCCGGAAACACCCGGAGATGCACGGAAACACCAGGCAACCTTTCGTCAGAAGAAACATGCTGAAAGACTGCCTGAAAGGATGGTGTCTGGAAAACTGAAGAGTTGCCAGAGACCAATCAACATGACAGCACTCGGATTAACACAGGTTAATCCGGAGGCGTGGGATACTTTGCAGGCTAAGACCCGCTCATCAGTTAAATATCAAGATGCAAAAGGTTTAGCAAGCCCTTCTATCGGTCATCGTACCGATACTGCGTGTCATTGAATCCCTAACAGTCAGGCTAAAACTATGCCGGGGCAACTGGCCGATGTTAAGACTGACATTACCAAACTGCTCGATGCAGTTTCAATACTGGGCCAAGTTAATTATGAACTCAGTGTAAGACGATGCAAATTCATAAAACTGGACCTAAACCAACAATTTGGTGGCCTGCGTTCGGCTCATGTGCCAGGAACTGAACTTTGATCTTTGGTTAGTGACAACCTTACACAAAAGTGTAGAGACATACAGGAGACTAATAAAGTAATAAGCTGGACTACAAAGTCGGCCACAGATCAAGGGGTCAGTCAAAGAACACGACCTCAGGGCATCCCCAGGGACACAAGATCCTATCAAACGGCTCATGGAAATTTCCATTATAGCAGCACTTTAAACTCAAAGTGCAGCCCCTACAACTGGCAGGGGGAAAAACAAGCCGGACAACCCACCCAGGGATGCTCAAATCAAGTAGAACACATAAAGGTGGTGAGTAAACATGAACGTTGAGATTATGGACACATAAGCACATACACTGTACGTGAGAATGTTCAAAGTATAATGTCATACAATGGCCCTCTGAGTAAGTACACATGTGAGAATGTTCAAAGTATAATGCCATACAATGGCCCTCTGAGTAAGTACACATGTGAGAATGTTCAAAGTATAATGCCATACAATGGCCCTCTGAGTAAGCACACATGTGAGAATGTTCAAAGTATAATGCCATACAATGGCCCTCTGAGTAAGCACACATGTGAGAATGTTCAAAGTATAATGCCATACAATGGCCCTTTGAGTAAGCACACATGTGAGAATGTTCAAAGTATAATGCCATACAATGGCCCTTTGAGTAAGTACACATGTGAGAATGTTCAAAGTATAATGCCATACAATGGCCCTCTGAGTAAGCACACATGTGAGAATGTTCAAAGTATAATGCCATACAATGGCCCTCTGAGTAAGCACACATGTGAGAATGCTCAAAGTATAATGCCATACAATGGCCCTCTGAGTAAGCACACATGTGAGAATGTTCAAAGTATAATGCCATACAATGGCCCTCTGAGTAAGTACACATGTGAGAATGTTCAAAGTATAATGCCATACAATGGCCCTCTGAGTAAGTACACATGTGAGAATGTTCAAAGTATAATGCCATACAATGGCCCTTTGAGTAAGCACACATGTGAGAATGTTCAACCTGTAACAGCAGGCAGACTCGCACATTTTATCTATAGCCAAATGGCACGAGATCATCACATTGGGTCCTGAATACAGTTCACCATTTTCTGATTGAATTTGCCACTTTTCCGTCACAATATACTGCGCCAAGAGAGATACCTTTCCGCAGAGTGAGGAAAATCTAGTTTCAGAGGAAATACAGTAACTAAAATGCTTCAAAAGAAAGCAAATGTTGAAATGCCGCACACAGATGGGGAATTCTTCTCTAACTTATTCATCCATACAAAAAAATATTATCCTGTGTGGCTTAAATGGCTTTGTCAAATACTCACATTTTTTAATTAATTGACAAATTTGCCAAGAAAACTTTAGCTGGACCAGTACTTGAACCCGAGACCTCTAGACTAACGTACTACTGTACATGTAGTGCTCTTCCATCTGAGCTATTCAGCCCTTAGATGTTGGCCTCCCAAATAGTCAACTACAGTAGTCTTTGCCAGGGTGGGGGTGCCAGTCACAAGCAATTCAACCATTAACTGCTGTATATCTCAAGGGATCACACCCCACTTTTTTTAAATGCCATTTTTAAATGGAGACAATAGGATATACAATGCAGTTGGTGAATCCAAACTGCTTCATGGCATCTCTTGACCTGAAAGACGCATATTATGCAATACCAATAGTCTTCCATTTGGGCTTTCATGCGCTCTCGTGTTTTCCCAAAGGTGACCCTTAGTCACCTCACTACGGCGTGTTGGTCATGTGATTACATCGGTAATACAGGTGATGGATGAATGTATAAGTACGAAACTCACTGAAGATTTGAGGTTCACAATTAACAGACTAAAATCTGTGCTGGAACCCACCCAGAACCTTATTTTCATAGGTTTTCTGCTAGATTCAGTCAAAATGACAATTTCCATCCCGTCAGCTAAAGCTGATAAACTTGTTGCTGATATCAGTAAACGTATACGGTATAGCCACATATTCCCCGGGAATTTGAGAAGTGGCTAGAGTGACAGGGCTAATGGTTTCTTGTGAACTAGCAGTCCCATATACAGAGCCATTTTCAGACGCACTGACGAATAGGAGAAAAATAATTCACTGACCACAAACGGAGAAAACTATGATGCAAAAGTGGGTTTATCTGAATGAGCAATTTCAGATTTGCAATGGTGGGTATCACACATGCCCTCGGCAACAACCCCAATACACAGGAATATGCCTAACTGTACAATCAAAACTGATGCATCGAAGGCAGGATGGGGAGCCCATCATGATGGCCAGGCAATTGGGGGACAATGGTCCACAGCCCAATAAGTACACCATACATCAATGTGCTTGAACTCAAAGCAAGCTACTTGGCATTGCAATCATTCTTCACAGATGTCAGGGCTTGAAATATCCACTAGATCAGTCATGGACCGAGTCTAGTGATTTCAGCGTCAGTCTAGTGCCGAGTGTGACTGCACTGGACCGACTGTCTAGTGTTTTATTCCTGCACCATGAAGAAAATGGCACTCATATATTGACTTTGACCTGTACAAGTAAACAGCATTTTCTCAGGGTTTTCATTTCACTGTGTGCAGTTTTTTCCCCTCTTTATTTATGGCACAGGTCTTGTAAAAATAGTTCAGGTCCAGTAAGAGTCTTCCGTTGCTAGACCTGCAGTCGAGTACATTTTATTTCTGAAATTCAAGCCCTGGATGTACGCAATATGTCGATATAAAATCGGACAATGTAACTGCAGTGGCATACCTACATGTACAACACTCTGGGGGTACACACTCCCCAGCGTTGAATGGTTTAGCACGGGAAATATGGCTAGGTGTATGAAGCAAGATATCTGGCGATCAGTCTCACATTAACCAGGCAGTCAAAACACGACTGCTGATTTCCATGAAGACTTGGAATGGAAACTACATGTAAATGCCAAAGGTTTTGGAAAAATTACTGAGGCTCTAGCTCCTTGTACCAGAGATCGATTTGTTTGTGACTCGGCTGAATTTTCAGCTGAAGCCGTACATTTCCTGGCATCCAGACCCAGGTGCAACGCATATAGATGAGTTCAAGGTGAGCTGGTCACGCACAAAGTTCTATGCGTTTCCACCATTTTGTCAAACAGACATAATTCTAGCCAAAATATGCTATGACAAGGCAGTCGGCATATTAATTGTTCCTCTCTGCCATACGCAAACATGGTTTCCGAAGCTACTGAAGTTGCTAATCAGGGCACCCACCATAATTACCCAACGAACTTGATTTGCTTACACTTACCCCCTCAGGCAGATTACACCCACTGACACTATGAACATCTTAACCATGAAAATGGGGTGAAAATGTCATTTCGCCATGAAACTAAAAAGTCACTGTGATTTCACAGTGCATTTTACAGCGAATTCACCGTGAAACAAATTGCCTCTCTGACCTGATAAGGACATCTTCAGGTCACTTGAGAGACCAGAAGTGAATATCTAGGTTGGAAAGCTCCAGCCTTGAGGGATGACTAATTCAATTACAAGTAAGGCTCCCAGCCACCATAGAGGTGTGGTAAGGTGTCCTTGTAACTGTCATTCACAGTTTGTTCGAAACTGCCTCTAGCCATTTACCACCAGGAATGTGGCCTTGGAGACCACTGGTGAAAATGCCATTAAAAAGCCATGAAAACTACTAGCTAACTCTGTGCCATGAAAAAGGATTCTCTTCTGCATTAGGCCTGGACAGAGCCTGATCCAATTCGAGAAACTGAACCAGCAGTAATCGACTGACTCCTGCGGCATTTCATAGCGGCAGTAACTACAGTAGTCTGAACACTTTATGTAGTGCTATCTCTACCGTGTTACCCACTGTAGGAGGCTTGACAGTGGGTGCACATCCTCTAATCAAGAGGTTTATGACTGGCGTGTTTAACTTACGCCTGACACTACCAAGATATACATACACGTGGGACGTGTGAGTAGTTTTGTTGTACCTTAAAAGGTTGGGTCCGAATGACAAACTGTCACTGAAAGCCATTGCAATGAAAAATGCCATCCTTTTCGCCCTTGTGTCTGGACAAACACTGTCTCTGTTAAATTTAGACTATGTTCAAGTTACAGTGACTGGAATTACTTTTTATAGTTGACAAGCCAACTAAATAAGACCTGTAAGGTTGGGAAACCCTACATAGATGTCGTTATAGGCCACTATACCCCTTTGATAAGTTGCTCTGTGTTGGAAGTTTTTTCAAAGAGATCTGTCAAAAACACGTTCTGATAGAAACGCAGGCTTTTTCAAAGTTATGTGGTCCCTCATAAAGAAGTGGGGACCCAAACCTTATCCAGATGGATTAAGATTGTTTTGAAAGCAGCAGGTATCGATACGGATACGTTCAAAGCGCATAGTACTAGATCGGCAGCTTGCAGTGCAGCCATTCAAAACGAAATGTCATTAGATTGTATCATACAGGTACGCACTGCAGGATGGACAAACTGTTCAACCTTTGCCAAGTTTCATAACAAACCTATCCAAGTGTCGAACATTACTAAGACGGTTTTAGATACCGCACAGAGTGCGTAGTTCTCAGTTAAGCAATAAATTGCTGATGGATCTTGATGATCGCTGTGTATGTACTCGTTCTTGCCTGTCAGCTGGCTCTAAATTTCTTACGTAAGGCCAAAGTGTTATGTGATAACGAGGTAGAATTAAACATTTCAACAAATAAATGAAATGAAATGCAGTTTAATTAAGATTCTACCAAGATTATCACTAACACTGAAGGACTTAGATACACCCATCCAGTGTACCATATCCAATTAGGTTTGATCCGTCTCATCCCTTTTTGGAGCTGAGGGCTGTGGGATTTTATGGGGATTCATTTGTTTAAACAATGGAGTCTCTCAATCGTGACGATATATTCCGGTGAATGGTGCAATCTCACATAAGGCCTTCATTGTTAGTGATAAACTCGGTAGAATCTTAATTCAATTTCATTTCATTTCATTTCTTTGTTTATTTCCTTAATTTAAAAAACAGGATATTACCCGAGTCGAACACTAAAAATCTCTTGCAATTTTATCTTCAACAATACAAATGACAATACAAAATCTATAGGACCCTCTATAATTTCTCTGTCGTTGAAAGTATCCAAATAATTTGCTCTTTCGCGATACAATCTCTTGGCCAGGTGTTCTTCAATGTTCATGCTGGGCTAACAGCATATCATCAACACCATATTTACAATGTGTAGCAATGACTTACGCCACCTAATGACGTGACGTAAGCTCCAGACTTCCGCCCTCTCCCGATAATGTGCAATTTTTGTGAAATCCATCATAAAGTTACTGCTCAATTTACGCAATAAGATATGGCATAAGTGGAGCTAAGCCATAAACTAATGTTTCGTGAAATTGGCTGCTGATCTTTCTGAAAAAAAAAATGTCTTTGAAAAGTTATTTGAATAGATACTTACTTCTTGGGGTTCTTCAAGTGAAATGAGGTGCATCGCATAATGGGTCGCCGTGAATTGCGGACGGCAAAGGTGATGTTTGGAGTCGATCTCAGAGGGACAGGAGTTCACATCGAAGAGTGATATTGCCAAGGCTGGATTAGACCTGCAACAAGAAAACGACACAATACAACATGTTACAACATGCATCCATTTACCACCCATGATTTACCTGACCAGAGGTAGATTTCACAAAGCCTTATGATACATTGTAAATCAACTTACGGTGGATAATCCATTGTAAGTTGTTGACAGACTGTTTCTGTGCATAGCCCATTGTCTTGCGATTGGCCGTAAGCGACAATGGTTTGATGAAATTGCCCACTGATCACTCTTTTGCCAGTGTTACAGAATTGATTACAACACTTAAACTGTCATCTTTGTGGCATTCTGCTCACCAAGACGAAACAAATGATATGACCAAAGATGCTGAAAGGGGGAAAAAGGGGCATGGGCATACATGCAGACAGGGGACAGAAACCCTTATCCAGTCATGTGCAGGTCTTCCTGAAATAATGTCTTCTAAATCCCAATTGCAAAGGAGATGAAGATGGTACTTACTTCTTGGGGTTATTCAGGTGATATGAGGCACATCGCAGATGGCAGTCACATCACATAATGGGTAGCCCTAAATTGCTGATGGCAAAGGTGTTGCTTGGAGTCACACTCAAAGGGACAGGAGTTCACATCGTAGGGTGACTATACCAGGGCTGAATTAGGCCTGCAACATGAAAACAACACAACAGAACATGTTATAACATGTATCCATATGCCACCAATGATTTATGTGACTAGGAGTGGATTTCACAAACCCTTATGTGTCATAACTCAACTTGCGATGGATAATCCATCTTAAGACTGCATTGCCCATTGTCTTGCGATTGGCCGTAAGCAATGATGAGTTTGATGAATTGACCAATGATCACACTTTTGCCAAACAGAAATGTTTGCAACTCATTTTGATGCTAAGATTTCAAAGAAGACCTATGTATATTAGCTGGTTTATAGACATTAGTATTTTCATTCTTTTTTCTTCTTCGTTTTGATATAACTTTCCATTGCAATATTGAACATTTTTGTTGACATGTTGGCATATTAATTTTCTACATTGACAGAAATGTCAACAATAGCACCATGAGTCTCATCCTGTTTGCAAAGAATATAAACCTGTAAGTTTATGATGTATGTTTATCCATGTACAAGGTATGAAATCAAAATATCTACATGTAGTCCAATTCACCTGAAGCAAAACACCGGATGACTGGATGGGTGACTAGTTGACGGAATAACTTGTTGACTGGATGACTGTGGATTGCTAGCTGACTGACTAGGTGGCTGGATAGCTGGTTGATTTGATAGCTGGTTGACTCGCTGGCTGGTTGAGTGGGTCACTACTTGTAGCTGGCTGGATAGCCGGCTGACTGGGTGGCTGGATAGCTAATGAGTCACTGGCTGGCAAGTTGGCTGGATAACTTGCTGACTGGATGGCTGGATAGCTGGCTGACTGGGTGGCTGGATAGCTAACGAGTCACTGGCTGGCAAGTTGGCTGGATAGCTGGCTGACTGGGTGGCTGGATAGCTAACGAGTCACTGGCTGGCAAGTTGGCTGGATAACTTGCTGACTGGATGGCTGGATAGCTGGCTGACTGGGTGGCTGGATAGCTAACGAGTCACTGGCTGGCAAGTTGGCTGGCAAGTTGGCTGGATAGCTGACTGACTGGGTGGCTGGATAGCTGGCTGACTGGGTGGCTGGATAGCTAATGAGTCACTGGCTGGCAAGTTGGCTGGATAGCTGACTGGGTGGCTGGATAGATGGTTGATTTGATGACTGGTTGACTCGCTGGCTGGTTGAATGGGTCACTGGCTGTCAAGTTGGCTGGATAGCTGACTGGGTGGCTGGATAGCTGGTCGACTGGGTGGCTGGATAGCTAATGAGTCACTGGCTGGCAAGTTGGCTGGATAGCTGACTGGGTGGCTGGATAGATGGTTGATTTGATGAATGTTGACTCGCTGGCTGGTTGAATGGGTCACTGGCTGGCATGTTGGCTAGATAGCTGACTATAGGTGGTTGGATAGCTGGTCGACTGGGTGGCTGGATAGCTAATGAGTCACTGGCTGGCAAGTTGGCTGGATAGTTGACTGGGTGGCTGGATAGATGGTTGATTTGATGACTGGTTGACTCGCTGGCTGGTTGAATGGATCACTGGCTGGCATGTTGGCTGGATAGCTGACTGGGTGGCTGGAAAGCTGGCTGACTGGGTGGCTGGATAGCTAATGAGTCACTGGCTGGCAAGTTGGCCGGATAGTTGACTGGGTGGCTGGATAGATGGTTGATTTGATGACTGGTTGACTCGCTGGCTGGTTGAATGGGTCACTTGCTGGCAAGTTGGCTGGATACTGGATAGCTGGTTGACTGGGCTGGATAGCTGGCTGACTGGGTAGCTGGATAGCCGGTTAATTAGATGGCTGGTTGACTCGTGGGCTATGTTGAATGGGTTACTGGCTGGCAAGTTGGTTGGATAGCTGGCTGACTGGCTAGCTGGATAGGTGGTTCTTGGCTCATGGCTGGCAGATTGGCTTACTACAACAAACAAAAACATAGAGTATAGAAAATGATTTTAATAAATGAAAACTGGAGGAAATTTTGTACATGTATACATACTGGTACATACGGTATGTATCTAATGACATTGCTAACGCTGAAAATAGTTTTCAATGGCAACAGATGGGAACATGGAGCTAAACTATAAATATACATGATCATAGCTGCCAACCTATTTTAATAGAAATAAGGAATACTTTGCTAAAAAAAAGAGGAATTACAGAGCAAACTACATAGCAATACACATGTGTATTTCCAAGCCAAAAATCGGAATCTGTTAAGAGCTTGTAAAAGGTGCGACATTTTTACCAAAAAGAGAGGAATGATTCCTCCAAAATAGGAATGGTTGACAGCTATGTATACATGTATGAGCCTGAATGGTCTCTGTGAAAGCAAGCTTCGAAATGGACACTGCAGTGCCAGTGACTACACTGCAAGCTTTGATGCATGAATTAATGTGGACGTGTCAGCAAGATTTATGCCGTTTTGCAAAAATTATCGTAGTACTAGTAAACTACACGTAAGTGAAGAAGTACATGTAGTTTAGATGAACAAGTTGAGACTAGCGGGAAAAGATTGAAAGTGTTGTATTTTAGTGTTGAGTTCAGTCAATGAATAGCTCGCTGAGAAACTGGGTAGGTTATGACATGACTCAAATGGTCAGCAGCTTTTTGACTAGCCTTTCGTCAATGCAGATTTTACGTTCTTTTTCTCACAAATGCCTTGTCTCAAGGCTACGTTTCCCCAGTCAGCCAATCAGAAAAAAAATCATACGCGCTATTTTGGCACTGTTTTACGCAGTCGGCCAAATAGAAAACAATTCTTACATCCTATGTTGGCAACATTTTGGATATAACATGATGTTTGCGTCGAGGAGAATGTAATTCAAAGAAGTTTTGCCCTTACTCGACGTGATAAACACTGAGTGCTCAGTGCTTTGCCCGGTGCCTGATAAAAATAATTCAGGTACATGTAGCTCAAGCAGGATTTGAATTAGGCAACATTTTGGTCTGCAGCATTTGGCCCTGAACACACAGCGAAAATAGCAACATGCGCAACGTAGATGCTTTACTGTTCGAGTCACATGCATTGTGTCTTGAGCAGCACCTTATGATCCTTATCTAATAAAAATGCATCCTGTAATCACATGCATAGCTAAAGTTGTTACCAGTCTGTGCGTGAATACAATGTACGGACATGTTCATTCCTGCAATTCGGTAAACGAAATGGAGCAAGAGGCGCAGACCAAGGCGGGGGTCAGGACAAGTCTACTGCTGTCATGACAGAACAATGCTTCAAAAAAAACAATGCTTCCAACCGGCACTATTTTCACCCCAATATTATCCCAATCAATGTTTGGTTTCAGTAGCGTAAACGTCTCGCTAATACTTCTGCTCTAGAAGTTCTGATCAGGCTTGATTAGTGCAGTGTATGTGTATGCAGCCATGCGGCTGCTGTGCATGTGCACTGTGCAGTATACAGTGTGTGCAAAGACGTGTTGTGTCATGTCACATGTGCAGCGCGTAGGCTGGTTTCGGCCCTACTGTAGTGTCACTATGGCTTTCCCTACAGGCGGAAACCACACCTAGACTTGCCAACCTCGCTAACATCGTGAAGGGAAATCGGTCATAACTAAAATACGTTACTTTGATTGTTGGCTGGTGGAAGTCTACTAATCATTGCATAATCCATACGTACCGAGTACACACATTCAATTCAAACATGTACATTATCTTCAAGTTTTGTTGTTCACTTTACTTGTTCACTAATGATTTATACACAGAACACGATTAACAACAGAACTTGTAGTAAAGTTAATTTAATTGGTATCTACAACAGTACATGTAATACAAGTATTGTTGTCATCATTTTGACCGCAGCCACTAATCGCGAGACTCTGTTCACGAGAACAACTTCTTGTTGGTGAAATTTGAACCACCACTAAAAATACCCTAGCTATAACACTGACCCAGAGTACAGTATAATTATTACGTAGAGATTTTTTGTTGAGTTGTTCGCAATGTTGTGTTCAACTTCAACTAGTTTGCAGTAATCAACATGTAAACTATTCAATTTGGCAAGATTTTAGTTCTAATACCAGAAATTACCTCACTGTGTAAAAGGATGGAAAAAAGTCTGTAATAGACCACCTATTGTTATGAAGACAATAGTTATTGTTTTAGTTTTAAGACCGGTAATACCCTAACCTTATGAGTAGCAAAAGTTGGAAAAAATGCATGGTTATGTGGGGTTTGTAGGGAGAGCAGCAGATGGAGGACCCCACAGTTCTGGGGGTCCATGTACCATACATGTGTATAGCAGAATCATGAACATAAATAAGTAATAATGAGTTTTGAAACAGCAATTAATTGCAAGTGAAATGACATCATCTGGACAAAATCAAAAAGTGGAGATATAGGCCTACTTGCCCTCATACTCATACATGTCATAGAATGATTGATGGAAATTGACTATATTTTCAGTATTGCACACAAGACAAGTCGCAATAAAATTGTAATTGTCTCATGAGAATATGATAATGATGAGATCTTTCTTAAGCATGTCTGAATGTCAGTAATAACTGTAATCAGTAATGTTGCCTTGATTTCTTGAATAAAAGAATCCAAGGAGAGTTGCTGCATGTTGATGAATATGGAATGCATGTATGGCTTCACGGGATGTAAAAAATTATTGACAATATTATTATCGCTAAAATTCGCTATCAATTGAATCACTAACACTAGTTATTACTACAGTACTAGTAGTAGTACTAGTAGTAGTAGTAGTATCCTCCAGTTACCGGTTTTCGACGATATAAGGACTTTTCTTCATGCTGACCAATGTGAACGAAAGTATCACACTAAAAGAGCTCTCAGTCACTTTTTCCACACCACACACTATTACTATTAGAATAATCATGGAGAATGTTGATCGAGTCTGTCACTTCCGGTTTTGTTGATGTCCACGGCGCACTACGCAGTAAGCATCGTTACCTATTTTGGACGGTGGTGTTTAGTAAGGTGTCCCAGTGCAGCCAAACGCAAAATAAATTCTTAAAATAACTCAAATGCTGTGTGGCACTGTAAAACTCTTCCCTGTATGTTTTATTTTCGCAGTGGCTGTTGTTACGGCAGTCGTCCGTTTGGTTCCCTGACTTCACAGTATTTGTCAGGATGTTTAGCTCTTGGAACCAGACTATCAGCTAATAGACTGGTTAAACCAGCCTGCAATGCTGACGAAATACAATTTAGTCAGGGAACCACACGGACGACTGCCGTAACAACAGCCACTGCATTTTATTTTTGTTCATCTTTCGTGGGTTTTTTTCGACATTGCTTCTAACACTTTCCTCAAAACATTCATAATTTATGCTTAAAACTTATTGGTTTGCATTAATTTTGTCCCATTGCCCTGAGCCACTTTGAGATGGGGAAGTTGGATTGACTTTTTTGTTATCACCTATCAACTCCTTTCCCTTCATGCTACCCTCTTCTTTCCCATCCTTTTCCAAATCATCAAAACTTTCCTCATAATAATTAGTCCGAGTAACTTGGACCCTACAAATCACCCTTTTTTTTAATAGAATTTTGAAATTTTGGGTTTCGGGTGACTGTAGGGCCCAAGCTGATCAGTGTCCTAAAGCTGATTATCTGTTCAAACCGCCAAAAAACATTTCGACCGAAAAAACTACCCGACAGAAACCCCCAGATTTACCACCGAAAACACCCGTATCACCGTCCTACGTGCCCATTTTTGGATTCAGTGAGAGTCAAGGATTCTAATACTGGTCATTTGCTTTACTCACGTTTTGGAAAAAAGGGAAAAAATACCCTCAGTTGATCGAGAAGGTGTTTCGCCCGTGCGACAGCCAAAACAAGACGGCCATCTTTTTTTTCTTCTAAAAATAGCATTCTGACAGTTCCGTGTGCGCAGTGGGTCTGCAATCGTTGAGCCCACGACTGTTTCATGAACGTGGAACGATACATTGAATCACACAAGTTTGACCTACCGGAAGAGCATTAACTTTCCACATTTAGAAGGCCAAGCGTCGATAACGAGTACCGTCGAAAACTGGGCCTCCCACGATATAGTATAGTACATGTAGTAGTAGTACTAGTAGTACATTACATGTACATCAATTTCAGTACAAAAAGATGGTTACATAATTTTCAAAAACATAATATTTATAATTACTGGCCTCCTTCCTTCCTCCCTCAATGCAAGCACTAGAACTAAGTAGAAGTACTACTAATTACCGTCAGCACTCGGTCAACGCCCACTACGTATTACTGACATTGGTCCAACCTCTGTACATGCATGGTCCAACCACGTGCTATTGAATGATAAGCCTTCTTTCCCTTTGTAGTGTCACCTTTGTAAACAGGGTGCCATGTGTTGTCCGAATTACGCAAATTCTTATTCTATTCTCCTATATAGTATATGGAATGATTTTTTATCATGGCAAACAACTATGAAACTTACTGTTAATGGTGAGTATCATTCTTAAGCCTTCGCGTCGACTATTTGGGGGAAAATGAAGATTCTTCTCGAAGATGAAAACGCACGAGGATTCTTCAGAGCGTCCGCCATGTTGGTTTAAAACCACAGAGCTCTCCCTGTTTAACACTGACTGAGACCGCCCTCATGCGGCCAGTAATAATAATTTCAATTATTTTATTATTAGTCAGCGGCTCAAAAACTTTAACGCATGACTTTTCTCATCTTCAAAGCAATATGCGCCCCCTAGAAACGGAAAATGAAGGCAGAATGATTGAAAAATGCTGAATGTTTCCATTTAAGGCTCAAGTCCAAAATAAAAATAAAAAACCAATGAGCGCAATGGACAAAATGGGGCGAAGTGGTAGTTCCTTCCCACCCTCCTACAAACCACTGACCACATGGGACGAAAATGGGGCGACGTTGTACTCTCAACGTCAATCCCCGCCACCGTACCAGTGGGTGCACGGGGTGAAATGGGGGCGAAGTAATAGTTCCTTCCCTTACTCACACAAACCAGTGGGCGCATGGGACGAAATGTGGGCGAAGTGGAACTTGCTCATGATAGTCCCACCACTAGTGGGTGCACGGGGTAAAATGGGGCGAAGTAGGTGTTCCTCCCACCCTCACACAAACCACTGAGAGCAAGGGACGAAAATTGGGCGAAGTGGTAGTCACTCCAACCCCCGCACAAACCAATCAGCGCATGGGACGAAAATGGGGCGAAGTGGTAGTCACTCCAACCCCACACAAACCAGTGGGTGCACGGGGCAAATTGGGGCGTGTTTGTTGTTCAGTTCCCCTCGCATAAACCAATGAGCGCAAGGGACGAAATGGGGCGAATTTTACGATGGTTAAAGTTAAACAATCGCATCCATACCTTGTCTCACACAGCATATGCATGAAATAACACATAGAGGGCGGTAACACACATAGAGGGCGGTATTTTTGTTTTGTTTAAAAGAACACGTTATGTTCCGACCACGTTTTCTACCCTGGTTGATTATCCTCCTTCGAAATCCTGGTCCAAGACAAACAATTACCCTTTCATTATGTCCAAGCGGATGGGAGCTGCTTTACGTCCTTGAGAGATCGAGCAAACAAAATATACAGCAAACCTATAACTTTGAAATAAAAATGCATAGCTGGCCCTTCTCTTTTTTCTTCTCTTTCTTCTTCTAATTAATTGTGTCTATTAAAATTGAGACGAATTCAACCAGTAGTGAATTGTCTGAGGTTGCGAAATCCGCATATATTATTTTCGTAAGGGAAATGAAAAGGCAATTCTTCAGAACTTGTTCCAGGTTTAAGGATAGAATGGTTTTTTCAAAACTTGACATCCCTTTCGGGCTTATTTTAATAATATTGCTGTATTATAACAATAACTCCATAAAGGTATAACCTTATAATTATGTTTATCCCGTCAGTTTTCAATATTTTACAATCCCTATCTCATATCCTCTTTATCCCAATCTTATACCAAAAAGCAATTAATGTAGTCTGTCTTTAACAATTTCAACAATATCAGAACTCAATAAATCAACCCACACTTTGCATTTTATTTTCCTCCGATAGAACTGAAATTTTATTTTTTTATTTTTGTTCAACTATAGTACAAGTCCAGAGCACAGTACACACCAATATACAGTATCTAGATGGCTTATCTGTAAGAGGGTCAGTTTGTGAGCCACTGTGCTCGTGCATAGTGGTCAGAAAACAAATAACATTCTAAAACAAATAACATTCTTTCTTTGGGAAAGGTTTCGGTAAAGTCAGAACGTCAGACCCTCTACTTTTTTGAGATTTGTATATTGGTTGTTGAATCAGTCAGCATTTGCAAATGGAACAAAAACCCAGCACATTTTCATACAACAGACTTTAACCCATCTTCACGACACCAAAAGTACGACCTCAGCCACTTTGGTAAACCAAATGTCCAATTCTCGCTTCAGGCAGGCTTCCCACTGCTTACCAGAACCGGTTTCAACAAAGGTTCTGAATTAAGTTTGCTGACTGAAGGAATAAGGAACAGAACTAGATATCATGCTAAGAATAGCTCAAAGCGACTCTTACCATCAGACAGAATTAGGTTCTACATACATTCTTACTGATCTCAAATGATTCATACCAAAGTAACTAATATTTAGCTGTCAGATGGACAAGAGAGAGAAGCCTGGTTGAAATCTAACAGTTGTTGGAGCTGTGTTGGAAATGTGTTGAGGAGAGCAAATCCTCTTAGAATGTAAATAAAGGCAATGGTCAATGAGTCTAAAAAGGTCTGCTAGTCCAGCAACTATTTAGTCGGGTTTCCTGCTTCCTTCTTGTATGACCAAGTGCTTGATATCAACGTGATTGCTCGAGGTATAGGTGGTGTTGCCAGACCACCATTAGTTGGCACCGTATGGTGCATTGCGTTCCAGGTAATCAATCTTTCGGACAAAATTAGGCAGGGATTCAAACATGCAAGTCCTGCTTTCTTAGCAAAGAAGTCTCACCACTTTAACTATAAAAGATAGATAGGGCAGGAGCCAGTGAAGACAGGGACAGAGAGGCAGGGAGAGAAAGAGTGGGAGCAAGAGGAGAGAGAAACAGAAAGACAGTGAGAGACAGAGTGAGAGATAGAGGAGAGAGAGAGGAGAGAGAGAGGAGAGAGAGAGGGAGAGAGAGAGGGAGAGAGGGAGGCAAAGCGGGAGTGAAGACATTTCACCACCGTAACTATAAATCGTGTTTGTGGTATGAAGACTTGACCGGGACTCACAAAGGGGCAAACGATTCTCCTGCTCCAGAGAAAACATGACAAGAGCAGCGTGAAGGCCAGGGTCTTACCCGAGCTGGTGAAGGTGACCCTGATCATGTCCCATCTCGAGAGCCTGGAAAAAATGAAACAGATAGAGTGAGACAGAGACAAATACATATGTCAAGACAGAAAGAGAAAGAAATGGCGAGATAGAAAGAAGAGGGACAGATAGAGGAAGAGCAAGAGAAAGGGAGAGGGAGAGAGACCATGGAAAAGAGACAAGAAGATACAGAGTGAGAGCCAGAGGAGAGAGGGATAGAGAGATGTGGAAGAGACAGAGTGGGAGCCAGAGGGGAGAGTGATAGAGAGACGGTGAAGAGACAGAGTGGGAACCAGAGGAGAGAGGGATAGAGAGATGGGGAGGAGACAGAGTGGGAGCCAGAGGAGAGAGGGAAAGAGAGACGGTGAAGAGACAGAGTGGGAACCAGAGGAGAGAGGGATAGAGAGATGGGGAGGAGACAGAGTGGGAGCCAGAGGAGAGAGGGATAGAGAGACGGTGAAGAGACAGAGTGGGAACCAGAGGAGAGAGGGATAGAGAGATGGGGAGGAGACAGAGTGGGAGCCAGAGGAGAGAGGGATAGAGAGATGGGGAGGAGACAGAGTGGGAGCCAGAGGAGAGAGGGACAGAGAGATGGGGAGGAGACAGAGTGGAAGCCAGAGGAGAGAGGGACAGATAGATGGGGAGGAGACAGAGTGGGAGCCAGAGGAGAGAGGGATAGAGAGACGGGGAAGAGACAGAGTGGGAGCCAGAGGAGAGAGGGATAGAGAGATGGGGAGGAGACAGAGTGGGAGTCAGAGGAGTGAGGGATAGAGAGATGGGGAAGAGACAGAGTGGGAGCCAGAGGAGAGAGGGATAGAGAGATGGGGAAGAGACAGAGTGGGAGCCAGAGGAGAGAGGGACAGAGAGATGGGGAGGAGACAGAGTGGGAGCCAGAGGAGAGAGGGACAGAGAGATGGGGAGGAGACAGAGTGGGAGCCAGAGGAGAGAGGGACAGAGAGATGGGGAGGAGACAGAGTGGGAGACAGAGGAGAGAGGGATAGAGAGATGGGGAGGAGACAGAGTGGGAACCAGAGGAGAGAGGGACAGAGAGATGGGGAGGAGACAGAGTGGGAGCCAGAGGAGAGAGGGATAGAGAGATGGGGAAGAGACAGAGTGGGAGACAGAGGAGAGAGGCAAGATATGGAGTGAGAGGAGAGGGATGAGAAAGATACAGGACGGGAGCGAGAGGAGAGAGGGACAGAAAGACAAGTAAAAGCATGAGTCAGAGAAGAGAGGGACAGAGAGACAAAGAGGGAGCGAGAGAAGACATGGATGGGAGTGTAAGGGTAGTGTAGAAGCCAGAGGAGAGGGACAAAGAGACACAGACAGACAGGGTGGGAGCGAGAGGAGAGTGACATACAGACAGGTAAAAGCGGGAGAGAGGAGAGGGACAAAGAGACAGGGTGGGAACGAGAGGAGAGAAGAACAGACAGACAGGGAAGATTAGGACACATGCCAGAAGGACAAAGTGACACAGGCAGACAGGACCGGAGGGAGAGGAGAGAGTGACATACAGATAGGTAGGAGCTAGAGTCACAGAAGGACAAAGAGAGAAAGAGACAAGATTGGAGCAAGGATAGAGAACATACAGACAGGAAGAGCGGAGGCCAGCGGAGGGCAACAAAGATGCAGAGTGTGACAGGACAGGAGGAGGAGGAGAGAGGGACAGACAACCTTGTAAGAGTGGGAGCGAGAGGAGACAGTGACATACAGACAGGTAAGAGTGGGAGCCAAATAAATACAAAAAGAGAGAGTGAGACAGGGCAAGAGCGAGTGGATAATAAAATGTGTGGGTTGTGGTTGAAAGACTTACCGAGGGGCAGACGATGTGCCCATAGGATCCCTTGTGCCTGATGAAAGCCATTTTCTTCTCCTGCTCCAGGCAGAATATAGAACAGGCAGCATGAAGACCAGGGTCGTGCCCAAGGCAGTGAAGGCAATCTTGATCAGAGAGAAAGAGACAAAGATAGTCAGACAGTGATAGAGGGAAATGACCAGGCAGAAAGAGAGAGAGAGAGAGAGAGAGAGATATTAAGTGAGATGGCAAGAGAGAGAAATGGAGAGACAGAAACAGAGACAAATGGATGGATGGAGTGAGATAGAGAAATAGAGTGAGATAGTGACATGGAGAGACAGAGCAGGAGGCAGACGAGAGAGGGACAGTGCAACAGAGAGGGACAGACAGGCAGGTAAAAAACAGAGCAAGAATAGAAGAACAAAGAGAGAGAGACATGGTGGCGGTGAGAGTAGAGCGGGTCAGACAGACAGGTAAAGCGTGTTCCAGAGAAGAGGGACAGAGAGACAGGGAGAGAGAGAGAGCATGAGTCACAGGAGAGAGGGACAGACAGATAGGCTGAGACAGAGTGGGAGTCAGAGGAAGGAGGAACAGAGAGACACAGAGAGAAAGAACTGAAGCCAGTCTGTGGTACATGTAAGAGTAGGAGCCAGAGGAGAAGGACAAAGAGAGAAAGAGAGCGAGAGACAGCGAGAGAGAGAGCAGACAGACAGGTACGAGTGGGAGCCAGAGGAGAGGGACAGAGAGACAGGGAATGACTAGACAAAAGTGAGATGAGAGAGGGTAGACAGGCAGGAAGAGCGGAAGCCAGAGGAGACAGAGCGTGACAGGGCAGGAGCAAGATGAGAGAGGGACAGAGACAGGCAATATTTGGAGCAAGAGGAGAGGGACAAGAGAGAGACAGGGCATGAGCGAGACGAGAGAGGGACAAACTGACAGGTAAAAGCGTGACACAGAGGAGAGAGGGACAGAGAGACAAAGGAGTGAGAGGAGACAGGGATGGGAGCGAAAGGACAGAGGGACAGACAGACAGGGAAGTGTAGGAGCCAGAGGAGAGGGACAAAGAAACACAGACAGACATGGTGGGAGCGAGAGGACAGAGGGACAAACAGACAGGTAAGAGCGGGAGCCACAGAAGGACAAAGAGAGAGATGAATAAGGTGGGCGCAAGAGGAAAGAAAAGACATACATGTAGGCGTGGGAGCCAGAGGAGAGGGACAAAAAAAGACAGGGAACGACTAGACGGGAATGAGAGGAGAGAGGGCAGACAGACAGGAAGAGCGGAGGCCAGAGGATAGGGACAAAGACGCAGAGTGTGACAGAAAAGGAGCAGGAGGAGAGAGGGACAGACAGATAGGCAAGAGTGGGAGCTGGAGGAGATGAACAAATGAGATGGACAGGGCAGACAGACAGGAAGAGCGGGAGGGAGAGGAGAGAGGGACATACAGACAGGTAAGTGCAGGAGCCAGAGAAAGACAAAGAGTGAGATAATAGACAGACATGTAAGAGCAGGAACAAGAGGAGAGGGGCAGAGAGACGGGGAGAGACGGGGGGAGACGGGGAGAGACAGGGAGAGACAGTGTGAGCCAGAGGAGAGAGGTACAGACAGGTAAGATCGGGAGAAAGAGGAGAGGGACAGAGAGATGGCACATAGAGACAGAGCAGGAGTACGAGGAGAGAGGGGCAGACAGGCAGGTAAGAAAGCAAGCCAGAGGAGAGGGACAGAAAGAGATAGGACGAAAGAGAGAAGGATACAGGGACAGGGAGAAACAGAGAGACGAGAGGGACAGAAGCATGGGGAGACAGAGAGGGAACAAAAAGAGAGAGGAACAGGCAGACAGGTTAAAAGTGAGAGCAAGAGGAAAGAGACAGAGAGACACAGAAAGGCAAGGCGGAATCGCGAGGAGAGAGGGACAGATAAACATGTAAAAGTGGGAGTCAGAGGAGAGGGAGACAGAGACAGAAACAAACAGGACCGTAGAGAGGGGTAGTCAGACGTGTAAACGTTTCAGCAAGAGGGGAGGGTCAGAAAGAGACGTTGAGAAAGGGAGACAGGGGGAAAGGTAGTAGAGAGAAAGCAAGACAGAGACAGAGACAGAGGCAGAGAGAGAAACTAACAGAAAAACAGGGCACAAATAAGACAGTGAGACAAAGGAAAGAAGAGAAAGGGGCAAAAGAGCAAAAGAGAAACAGAGAAAAAGAGACAGGGGGAGAGTGGGAGCCAGAGGAGACTTAGAGGAGAGAGGGGCTTTCTTAGGGAAGAAGTTTCACTGCCTTAACTATACAAATTGGGTGTTTGTGGTATGAAGACTTGCACAGGACTCACCAAGGGGCAGACAATGAGCCCGGAAGGTCCCTTGTTCCCGAGGAAAGGCATCTTCTTCTTGTGCTCCAGGCAGAACATGAGAAAGGGCAGCATGAAGATCAGGGTCTTGCCAGCCCAAGGCAGTGAAGGCAATCTCGATCATGCCCAGACAGTCTGGAGAGAAAGAGAACAAAGTTGGTTAAACAGAGACATAGAGAGAAATGACCAGAAATAGAGATAAGTAAGTAAGAGGGATGGCAAGAGAAAGAAAGGGAGAGATAGAAACAGAGACAGATAGAAAAAAAGACAACCCAGAAAGAATGTGACAGATGTTGAGACAGAGACATGGCCAGACTGAAAGGAGAGCAACAGGCGAGCAAAGATGTCCATGGAAACTTAAATCGAGAATTGAATCCAACCTCTGGTTTTGCATACATGCACTAGCGCTCTTAACATCTGAGCTATCCAGCCCTTAGATGGTGGCCTTCAGAAGAAGAAGTCAGAGGAATTTAACCATTGAATGTCGTATCAACGCCCTCCCCCCAGGACCTGGACAACAGAACATCATTCAAACATAAACAGCCTCATAAAGCTGGTTCTATCAGAGTTTTTGATTTACTTTTAGAGTGTCACTTACCGATCATGGTGCTCTCTTGATTTACCCGTTCTTCAAATCCTTGGAAATCATTAAGTGAGCATTATCACATAAACACATTTTTTCAGGTGATTCTTCAGAAATCAGTCTTTTTACTATTTCAATTGAGAATCAAACCTTCGTAACATCAGTTATAATTGCGAATTGTATACTAATTGCTATTTAATCAGTTAAACGTTATAAAATTCATTCAAGTAAGTGAATCTATATCAGATACATATACAGTGGGACATCGCTGTAACGAACGCCGATATACTGAACATTCGGCTGTAACAAACATGCCCTTCGGCTCCTGATTTTAGTGTACAAAATATGTGGCTGCAACTGCTATAACAAACGGCCGCTATACTTAACAATTGCCATGGATCCCGGGATGTTTGTTATAGCGACGTTCCACTGTATATCATTCCAATATATACAAGAACAAGAACACAGTCTGCTACTCGCCTTCCCTTGAAGAGAATTGAGGGATAGCACAAGTACTGGAATGGTAATCAGATTTCAGGTTCTCACTTTTAGGTATACGATATGGTTGCTGAAACAGCGACAACAAAAACACAAAATATAAGAAGCTGAAAATTTTCACTGAACAAAAAAAAGCATAAACCAAATTGACAACACTTTGTGTTTTGCTCTAAACTAATTCTCTACAGTAAGATTGGTCCACTTCATCTTCGAAAGCTTCCTTCTATGGCCTTAGTGTGCATGATTCAACATTCTACCGTATAAAAAACCCTGCAAATTGTACCTACACGATAACTACATTAATATACATGATTGCAGCTATTGAATCTTAGCTACACTCTCATTTCATTAGACACAATCACAAATTCCCAAAACAAAACAAATGAAACATAAAGACAAGCATAAAGGCAGTAAATAATTATTTCCCTTTTGAAGGCATTTCGCTTAAAACCTACAAACAAATCAAAATATACACCTACAAATGTATGTTGAAGTAAATATCAAACTTTGAAAATTCATCTGAAGTTTTATCACCAGTTTTCTTAACCTTTTTGTTGAAGAACCTGAACCACATTTCTGCATCGTTGCTAGTGGAAATGACTAGTCTAATTTCATTTTTTTTTTCACTTTTGTCACCTCCTTGTTTCAAACAGCACAACAATGGGGCAGTTTCGCTTGACCATATGCAATGCATTTTCCAAGGCACAATGCATCCGTCTTATTTGACAGATTCTTGGGGATTTATGCCCACAAGTGAAGCACAGTTGGTCCAGCAGATGCTGAAATGGTTCAGACATGGATTGTTCTAGGTTTTGTTCTTGACCAGTGTTCCCAAAACTGTTTTTCTACAACTTCACAAAGGTATAGCATTGAGTTAATGTATTTGTCTCATTATGACATTATCAAAGAATGAAAATTACCTCCTCTAACTCCTAAGTAGCTTTTCATTTTCCAGAAAGCCATAATTTATCTACTAAGTACATTATGTTTTCAAAGGTATGGCTGCATATCTTTTCAAGGCTACAAAAGGAATGAAAGATTTGATGCAGTCTTTATCAGCTGAGTTTTGCATATCTTTTCCAGATCACCACTAAACAAAAAGGGGAATTAATTCTGCCTTTGAGAAAGGTGATGCTAGAATTGAAATGTCAAACATTTTGAGACCCAAGAAGTTCAAGTCCAGGTCCAGTCAAAGTTTTCTTCGCCAAAAGACCGATTGCACCACCACTGGTTACATGCCATCACCTGACTTATTGTGGGTATTTTTTTCATCCAGTTTGGTGCAGAACAGCGATGGAAATGTAGAAAGAAGAATGTGGACAAGATGATAGTCTTCTTTGCTTATTTCCACTCCTGTTCTGCATCAAATGAGATGCAAAAATACCCACTATAGTCAAGTGATGGCATGTAAACATTGGTCACACAATAGGTATATTTTTAATTTTGAGACAAACATAACTTTGGTCACTTAAGGCAGTCAGCAATCTGTATAATTTTTACTTGATCTTCCTTGGAAGACTCTTGCTTCTGTAACGGCCGTAGATTAGGCCTAGATGCCCCTCACACATGCCGGGGCAAAAGCCCTGCTCCCTTTGTGCATACGGTAAAATCACCAAACCGTAAACCTTTGTGCTCTGCCTGGTCCACGCCCTGTGGAAGGCTTTAAAAGAGCTTTGTTGCCCATTCATCGGCCTCATTTGCCTCGGGTGACTCAGAAGGAATGCTGACCGGCCTCCTCGCAGGGACGTTCCACCCTACCTACCAGCGGACGGGCGTGGTCGTCAGGCCCCGTCGGATTTCGAGAACTCGTTAGCCCTACGTGCTCTGTCGAACTCTTGAGTTCCCGTGCGCGGCGGCTCCTGCCAGTTCTGGACTGGTGCCAGGACCTGGTGGTGTCAGAGCTGCTGCGCTGGACGACGACCCTGCTGACGTTACACGTTACTGAATCGGCGTTTGGATTGCATGACATGCACACCACTACTAAGCCGAGTTGATGGCCGGTCTCTCCATTCCCGAGGCCCGAGACAAATGAGCACCCATCTATACCGGTATAGACCCCTTCTTTAATTTGGCCCATTATTTTACATTACCTCAGTGTGGCTATGTTTATTTGCTATTTTGTATTGTTTAGCTTCATAATGTATTTTGCATTATTCTTTAATAAATCTGTGTTCTTCGTTCCCTTCTTTTGAAACTCAAACTCTGCTGGGAATCTCCTTTTCTTCCTTCCTGATGTGTTGTGAACCTTGCCCGACTGCTGGTCAAACAAGTGTTATATCGACTAATTCTCTGTCGTGTGGCTTGCAGCTTGGCTGCGTGCCTTGGCTGTCTGCAGCACGTAACACTTCCTACTTGGTGTCATTTGACCCTTGACGAGTTGAAGTTGTTCAACTTTGACCTGGGAATCCCAACTCTTCATCCTCTCGAAACAGCGCAGTTAGCAAGAAAACACAGCAATGCATTCCGTGACATTCAACCCATAGCGTAGTGAAGCCAACGACCTCTGACCTAGGCACCCCCGGCCTTCATCTTGGCCCTCCTCTGAGCCCGGAGTTTCCTGAGCGTGTGCTTGGGTAGGTCCCATCTCTGGTTGCGGATGTACCCCTCCAGGCTGTCCAGCCCTACGGGGGGCAGGTAGGTGCCGACCAGCTGCCTGGTCCACCAGGCGCCCTCTAGAGCCTCCTCGCTGCCAATCTTTGCGAACTGGTAGCGATAGTGCAATGCTCTCACGTACCTGTGGGGGGAGAGAGGGGGGAGGATTAGGGCTTAGACCAAAACCAGGGTTCCACACTAGCAATTTTTTTTACTTGCCCTTCGGGCAAGTGAAATTTATCACTTTTCATATTTTTACTTGCCCAAATGGAAAATCTACTTGCCCGAAAATGAAAATAAAAGAAAACATTAAAAATCGAAGTTATCAATTTAATCCTAAATCACTTAAGCCTTTCAATAACATTATGAGTTTGCTAAAAGCTGTGATTTATTATAATTCTAAATTTTCAAAACCCATAATCATTATCAGAGTTCTCCCTAGGATCTTGGAAAAAGTATGGGGCTTTTGGCTCAAAGTCCACTGCGCTTCACAGTAACAGTATCTGTTAATAAGTGTAACCATTCATTCACGTTTTTCTTGCTGAGATCGTACCGAAAATGAAAAACCAAACATCGACATAGACTCTGAATCCGTGCAAATAGAATACATAGTGGGTACAGATTTATGAGCTATGTATCCAGCGCTCCAATTACCTCCGCCTGAATGTGGAACAGCACCCCAAAAAATCTAATGTCGGTTCCACTGCACTGGTGATTAAGGCCCTTGATCAAGCAAAGTGATTCTACTATGCAAGGGGAAGTGACAAACGGTAACCCTACGGTGAAGTAAATTCTAAAACCAAAAATGAAGTAGGCCTACAAGAAGTAAAACTAAAAGTAATATAGAATTGCACAGCCACAGTTGCTGTGCATGAGTGATCAATCAGGAAATTCAAAATAACTGTTAATAAGTTTAAGTTGTAACCATTCATTCACGGTTTTCTTGTGAAGATTTTCCTCTTCGTACCGAAAATGAAAACTCCCGAAAAATATAATGTTGATTATCAGTTCCCACGATATTGGTGATTATAAGGCCATTAAATTAATTTATACAAAAGGAAATAAAATTCGGGGGTGTAAAGATCCGTATGTTATTTGATTAGAAGAAATAAGGGTATTTTATGTTTGAAAAATTGTGTAAGATAAAGAAATTACTTCGTAGAAGTATGGCGTACGGAGGGAAAATAACCGACATGATTCGGCGTGCAACAGCAGTTTTCTGGCCGTGCGCCACGGTCGACGTCACTGACAACAACACGGTCAAACCGCGGAGCATCGTATAAACTTTAGGCCAACACTGAAAAAGATTCTCATGTACTGTACATGTACATGTACATGTACATGTACAGTTGTACACCAGTGACCACCCTGTAATTTTTTTGCGAGGAGGATAAGTTACTTCCGTAGCACAATTTCCATAATTATTTCGTCTAAGTAATTTTCAAAATATGGATTTCACGGTACGATCGTAAAGGCTGGGGGTTTCATGTCAACTCGGTCCGCGCGGAAAGCCTATCTCGTTACTAACAACCAAAACAGACCTTTGAGGAAGGAAGATCGGACCACGAAAAAAAAAGTACTCTTTTACTGGTCCACCCTGCGTGTTTGGGCATTACCAAAAAAATAATGTACCCTACCATATCCAATCGTTAATGTATTTCCCTGTGCGTGAAAGAAAAACCAAGATTCAATTCAAATCTTTGTTCAAGTCTCAGAATACAAAATCGGGAACAGGATCGTGGTGCGAAGACTGGAAAGTCGCTGTTTACAACACACGTGCGGCATGCTTTCTCTATCCTCAATGGTACCTGGCGATCCTATTCCTATACGCATGAACGTATGTTTACCAGCGAACTGGACCAAAGCAGTGTGCAGTACATGTGTTACACAGTACATGTACATATGTAAATGTATTGCACATGTACATGTACACTGTGTATGTGACTGTACATGTACATGTACTGTACATCGTGCGCACGGCCGCTATACACTGTAGCGGTGCGGGATACAATCTGTGCTCGCATATCGCGTCCACTCGTCAGCAGACGCAAAAAGCTCCGCTTTTTCGAAATAATAATCGTAATAATGCGAACAATATCTACATATAATTGGCTCGTTTTGGGCAAGGACTTTGATTATTTCAATTATGTAACTATCAAAATTTTACTTGCCCGATCGGGCAAGTAAATTTTAACATCTGAACATTTTACTTGCCCGACGTGAAACTTTACTTGCCCCGGGCAAGCGGGCAACCGCTAATGTCGAACCCTGCCAAAACACTTGCATGATGACTGTGACAAAATCCAATGGCTACGAACAGGGGTGTCAGGCCACTTGAAACTGTGTTACTCATAGCCATAGCTGTAGCTACAGCCATGGTCATAACTGTGGCTGTATTCACTGTCATAGCCATAGTTGTAGCTATAGACATTCCCATAGTCACCATAGCCATAGCTGCTAATTCAGGCCCTGCCTTACCTCGGCGGCTCCTCCTCCTTGAAAGGATTGTGGGCAATCAGGTCAGTCATGCCGGCATCGTTGTACAGGAACTTGACAGCCATGTGGACCAGCCAGGGGTTGGATTCGTATCTCTGATCAACCAGGGAAGAGATATAAGTCCAAGGTCAGTCGACGGATGGATTTCAAAGTGGGTTCTCGGCATCAGGGGATAAGGATAGTCTCAGTGGCAGCACACTGCCTGGAAGCCACCCTGGGGTGAGCTGAGCTGAGTGAGATGAGGAGAAGTGAGGTGAGGTGAAATGAAGTTAGGTGAGGTGAGGGTAGGTAAGCTGACCTGAGGTGAGGAGAGGGTAGGTAAGCTGACCTGAGGTGAGGTGAGGGTAGGTAAGCTGACCTGAGGTGAGGTGAGGGTAGGTAAGCTGACCTGAGGTAAGGTGAGATTAGGTAAGCTGACCTGAGGTGAGGTTAGGTAAGCTGACCTGAGGTAAGGTGAAGTGAGGTGTGGTGAGGTGAGGTGAGGCGAGGTGAAGTGAATTGAGGTGAGCTAAGGTCAGCTGAGTTGAGTTGCTAAGCCGTCCAGCCTCACCTGAAAGGCAGCAAACCACATGAGCCAGTCCAGGCGGTAGTGGTAGGGTGATATCAGGCAGGGCCTACGCGTCACATTGCCAGGCTTACACTTGAACTCATACTCCCTCCACTGGGCGTGCGGTGATTTCGGGTCGGCACTGAGGGTGCCCTGGAAGACAACCTCTGTCCTCTCTTTTGTAATGCTAGAAAAAACAAAAACCCAGTGAAAACGACTTTAGGTAAGACAAAAATGCAGCCAACTTCTTACCGAGTTTTCAAGGCTACAGACTTACGAACCACAATGCAAATTTGATCACAGAAAATGGAGGGCCTAATGTTTTGTTCCCAGCAGGACCTCTCTCAAAGGCAGAAAAAACCTCTCTAATTTTTTTCCCATAAAACCATAGCACAGGGCTGCTAACAGAACATACACCAGCAAAACATCCAGCAAAACATCCATCCAAGCAGGACCACTCTCAAAGGCAGAAAAAACCTCTCTAAAAAAACCCATTAACCCATAAAATAGGGCTGTTAACAAAACATCCACCAACAAAACATCCATCCTAGCAAAACCACTCTCAAAGGCAGAAAAAAAACCTCACTAAAAACCCCCATTAACCCATAAAATAGGGCTGTTAAAAAAACATCCACCAACAAAACATCCATCCTAGCAGAACCACTCTCAAAGGCAGAAAAAAACCCACAAAACAGAGCTGCCAACAAAATGTGCACCGTTGAGACGGCATCCCCTACCTTCCGAAAGCCCCGTAGGTGTTGACTAGCCGTAGTGGGTCGAAGGAGGTGTTCATGGCCTGCCTTGGGGAGAGCAGATTGGAGACCACCGGGACGCTGAGGTACGCTATCAGCAAGGCCAGACTGATGTGCAACACTCGCCGAATGTAGACGCCTGAGAAAGGAACCAGGGAGTTAGAGGTTTCAGTTCTTTCACAGGCTCCGGTACGTTAAACAAGGGGTCTCGGGTTTGAATCCTGGTCCTGTCAAATGTTTCTTTGCTGTGATCACAAACTGTTTAAGACTTCCCAGTCAGTTTCTATTTCCTTGGTTTGCTTTGGAAGTTTTGATTTTGAGCCTATTCAGCTTGAACACAGCGGGTCATTCATGATCAGAGCACCCAGTCACAGTCACAGCTACCGTATGGAGGCAGGGACCCGGTTCAGTGTGTGCCCAATGGGACTTTCAGTGTACTCATTCACATTCACACCAATAGTCCGTGCACACTGAAACCCTATTCAGCTCATGGCCCTGGTTTGTTGCTGGCTCTGCATGGTGGCCTATATGATTGTCATGTTCAGCACAGAAACTATGGTTAAAAACTGTTTCTTCAATGCATGTGAACGGGTGAGAGAAATCAAACCGAAGCCCAAGCCCCAGCCTTCATTTTGTAAACGGCCTGTGTTCCATGTGTCTGATGGTCAGCCTATCAGAGTCAGAGTCTATCAGTTACCAGAGTACTAGGGTCCCTCAAAGAGACTCTCCACCACAATCTAAATCCAAAGTCCTGACTGTAAACCGCCCATGGCAAAGGGGGTAGTCATCTGGGCATCACTGACTGACCTAGGGTAGCCTTTGGTCCTGTCCCGGCCCTCTCCTCTCTCTGGATCTGCGCCACCGCTGCCCTGGCCCCGCTCAGCCGGCTAGGGAAGAGCCAGGCTAGGCTCCTGTCGTCAAAGCAGCACAGGCTGGGTAGGATGGTCAGCCAGTTGAGGAAGCTTAGGTTACCGCTGATGATGAGCACCACCTTCAAAGGTCAAAGGCCAAGCAAAGGTTACTCCTGAAGTTAACCAAGGCATGAGGTCATTCAGTACGAGTTAATCATTAATGGTTTTCTTTCTTCTCTTCATGTATGCACCTATATGCAGTTATGGCACCTAGCTAAAGCCAATACCAAGCAGTACATCTTCAGCTGTTGATAAGGATGATTCTATACATAGCCTACCCCTCAGCACAGGAGGAATACCCCCGGTATAAACTATTGCCTATGGCAACCAGTTAAGCCACAGTCACAGCCATAGTTTATTCAGACCTGCCGTAATTCATTCGTCCTATTGCTCTTTTAAGTTAATGGCTAAGTGCTTCTGACTGACACCTCATCTCGGCAAAGATAGTTGACAATTTGGGAAGGCTGCCATCTTTGGACTGGATAGCACAGGTGCTGGTACATTAAACCAGTGGTCTCGGGTTCAACTCCCCTTCCAGTAAATTATTTTTGGCCATTTTTCCCCAAAAAATCAACAATAATTTCAAATTAAGCAAAATACAAAATAAAATATGAATATAAATCCAAAACTTCACACCTGAAATAATATCTGTATTCCGCCAGCAAGCTGCATGGTGGGTCGCCACGGCAACAGAAGGAAAACGGGCACCACCAGCTCCACAAAGTGGTTGGACAGCGTCTCAAACTTGTGCATGGCCTCCGGTGACTGGTGCATGTAGTAACTGATGGGGTTGGGCACCGGCTGGGTCTGGAATTGACGGACGGATGGAAGAAAGGATGGATAATGGGATTCATCTCCCATACAACCGTTGGTGCTTTGGACCGAAACGTCTGCACTGAGCAATACAGAAATGCTGCCTGTGGCTTGCTGACTTTGGACTGGTGTGTGCAGTAACGCATGGGGGTTTGGGGAACTGTGATCTGAAGCAATACAGAAATGCTGCCAGCAACTGGCTGACTTTGGACTGGTGTGTGCAGTAACGCATGGGGGTTTGGGGAAATGTGATCTGAAGCAATACAGAAAAGCTGCCAGCAACTGGCTGACTTTGGACTGGCGTGTGCAATAACGCATGGGGGTTTGGGGAACTGTGATCTGAAGCAATACAGAAATGCTGCCAGCAACTGGCTGACTTTGGACTGGTGTGTGCAGTAACGCATGGGGGTTTGGGGAACTGTGATCTGAAGCAATACAGAAAAGCTGCCAGCAACTGGCTGACTTTGGACTGGTGTGTGCAATAAGGCATGGGGGTTTGGGGAACTGTGATCTGAAGCAATACAGAAATGCTGCCAGCAACTGGCTGACTTTGGACTGGTGTGTGCAATAACGCATGGGGTTTGGGGAACTGTGATCTGAAGCAATACAGAAATGCTGCCAGCAACTGGCTGACTTTGGACTGGTGCGTGTAGTAAGGTAGATGGTGTGTACACAAAGTATGAAATCATACATAGAGTGGAGAATTTTTAGTGTCTATTGACGAATCGGTCCGAGTGTCTGCTGACATCTTCTGTAAGACTGATGCAGCGTCTTGGTGGCCGTGGTAACCGTACCTCGTAATGGTAGTTCATGCAGGTCAGGTCACGCCAACACTTGTCCCCACGGATCTTGATCAGACCCTGTGAAGTGGAGCAGAGACAAAGACAGGGGTTGAAAACAAACAATGGTGACTGAAGAATGTGAGTGACTGCTCACTTGACCATTGGCAAAATAGAATTTTGCGTGGAGGAGAATGTAGATAACATTTGAAGGTCTGTACGGCACAAAGTGGAAAGTAAGTGGTGACACCATGTAAACCTTCTCAAGGAGAATGTAATTCAGTGAGGGTTTGTCCTACTGTACTTGACAAATAAATAAGCACAGTGCGTTGCCAGATTGCTATTTGATATGAAGTTCTCTGGAAGTTCTGTGAAGTCTGGCCATCAAATGCATCATTGGACTAACAATGATGTATGTAGGCATGTTAGTCGACAAGAAGCATGAATCTCAAAAGTTAGAGGGCCTGACGTTTCGTTCCTAGCAGGACCTTTCTCAAAGGCAAAGGCCTTTGTGAAAGGTCCTGCTAGGAACGAAACGTCAGGCCCTCTAACTTTTGAAATTTATGTATTGCAGGTCATTTTAGTCAGTGAGCAGTTTGCAACAGTTTTTAGCATGAAAATACTGGGTGGTCATTTCACAGAGCCGCTTGAGCAAGAAAACCTGCTTAGCATGAAAATTTGTCCTAGTTTAATACAAGATTACCAGAATTATATGACTTCATATTTGCTGCCCTAAACTTGTATCCCAATCATGGGTGATTAGTTTGAAACAAAATTGGAACATTGGCTGAGAACCCTGATTCTCTTCAGCGAGGTTGTTGCTTAAAGGCCCTATACAACATTGGTAAAAGTCCAAAGATTGTCACAGTTTATGTTAAACCATTAAACATTTCAAAAAAGAAATCCTGCGAAGGTTTTAGCTCAAATGGAAATCTGAAAATGTTGAAAAAGGAAAAAAAAGTCAAGGTTTTCAAACCGTTTTGTAGTGTAAGAAATAGTTTATTACTCATAAGTATTAAAAAAAAATTGTTGATGTTTCAGCGAATATTTCTCAAGAAGTACAACATCCCAGACCGTAAAATTTCAACATGAGGATTCTATCATGACCATCTACAAACTGTATAAATTAGAAGGAAATCTGTGGACATTGATGTTTTCCGATCTTGCCAATGTTGTATTGGGCCTTTAAGTTGGCTCTATGAAATTGGCCCTGGTCTGTGGCAGGAAGACGGAGGGAAGCAAAATAAGAATGCCCATATTTACCGCTCCCAACATGATCCTGAAGATGAGCCAGCGGTAGCCCCAGAGAGTCACCCAGGGGGTGGGGGTGTGTCGGGGGAACTGTCGCAGGCTCAGCAAGGGGCACATGAAGATGGCCAGGAACCCTGTCTCCAAGAGTTGGGACTCCCAGCCTGACAACCAATAAAACAAAAATAAGAGTAAGAATTGAAACTTTGCACGGCAGCCATAGTACATAAGACAAACAAGACTTGACGGTTAGAATGGTGGAATCACAATGTGGAAAGTTTGCAGTGACACTATGGAAGACCTTTAAGAAGGGCTTGCCCTACTTGACGTGTAATTAAACAGTATTCTCACTGCTGTGCCCCATTGCCGGATGACAAAAATTCAGGCAGCTTGGGCGGGATTTGAAACCCACGACTTGTGCTTTCTAGTGCAGACAGCCTGACAACTGGACCACCGAGCTGGTTGAAGTTGTGTAGTAAACTTTAATAATTATGTTTAGCAGCAGGTACCACATTGCATCATAGACATAATATGATTTTGCATCAAGGAAAATGTACTTCAAGAAGGGTTTTCCCTACTCGACATGAAACTAAACACTACATGCTAGGTGTGAAAATGTGAAACTGCATTTGGGAAAGATACAAATAAAAATTGAAGCCACAATGATGCTTACCGAATGAATACCTGCAAAGGAAAAAAAAATATCTGATTAGAAACAACACTTTTGTATACATGTATTTCCAAAAATACTCCAAGACATACTGTCATCTGCACACGCTTAGTGTAAATTTACTCATTTCTACATTACTCATTCATAAAAAGGAATTTTATGGGCCTAACCTATCCCCCTCTCAAATAGACAACTAACTTTGCCGAGTTTGGAAGCATTCAACCACTGTCCACCATATATCTCAGAGGATCTGGAGGACATGCTTAGATGAATGTAAACACAAAGGGATTTGAAAAAGATTGCACATTGCTTGCTGACTTAGAAATACCTAAAATGCCTGACATATCTATTCCAGATCCTCTCTCAAAGGGAAGAACTTATATCAGCAATGAAGCGAAGGTCCTGATCAAAACGTCAGGCCCTCCTAATTTTTGATATTGGTCGCTTTTGGTCATTTTTGGTTATGCAACTTCACCCAACGCAAGGCTATAAAGCCACTCAAGGTCAAGGGCTAAGGAAAGGAGATAGAGAGGGACTCAGGAAGGCTGGAGATAGGAACTGACATTCCTCTTAAAAAGGGCAAGATAATGATAACAAAAAGGGCAAGATCGTAGGCTGGGGGGAAACATGAACCAGGAAAGGAATTCCAGAGAGAGGCTGAATGAGGGAAGAAGCTATATATTCTGATACCTCTTAGTTCTACACCTTGGGATAGATAAAGTGAACAGGGGGAAAGGAGGCAAACAGCTTGGTTACTCGCTTAAATATCCTGATAGGAGGATCAAATCAGCAAGAGCAGAGCAACACCTTTAGTAAGCAGTTTGTATCATTTTTTTGCATATTACTATAATTCAAGGTAAAGAAGTATGAAAATATCAAGACTAGTACCATCTCTGTCCGACGGACACCAGCGAGTGGTACAGCAGCCACAGCGTCGCCATGACAACCATGTTGGCACTTCCAAGCAGCAGGACGGTGGCCGACAGGCCCAGGCCCAGATAGGCCAGCCCGTCCAGCCAGCGGTTGAGGGCACCCTCCTGCTCCACCAGCCACAGGATCGTGGGGGCGAAGGAGAGGGCCTTGGCGTTGACGTCGCCGCCCACGTGGCTCTTGATGTTGCCCAGGTACAGGTTGGCCGGGAGCAGGCCGGCCCGTCCGATCAGGGCCTTGTTCTGATGCAGGGCGACCGCAAATGCCGTGACTGGGAAACAGAGGGAGGAGCATTGAGTTAATCCAACAATTCATTGGCAAAAAAAGGGCGACTTGTCGGGTCCCAGTTACTCGGACTAGTGGTAAAGACATGAGTCACAAAATCATGAAGCAAAGTTGCTTCGAATTAAACATACTACTAGTTACTACTACTAGTAACTAGTATTAGTAATGTAGACAACAAGTGCCAGTGGTTGTGCCAGATAGTCTCGTTTCTCTACATCATTTATTGTCTGTTAGTATTACTAGTAAAAAGTAGTATTAGTGATTTAGTATTACTAGTATTATATTAGTAACTAACAGTAGTTATTAAGTGGATTCAGGGATTTTCACACCCAGTTTTACACTGAGGGTATTATAAACCAAAATCTTTCCAATACCCAGTACAGTAGTACTTAATATGGAGCTAGGTAGTACAACATACATGTACTAGTATAGTACATGTATGTTGTACTACTACTACATGTACTAGCCTAGTAATATTAAAAAAAGTAGTAAGTATAGGTGGGCGTGGCACGTAAACTCACAATAAATAAACGCAAGAGACCGCATGAAAACAATGCGCGTTAACCAGTACGTATTGGGCTCCAAAGGACGACCACTTCTTCCATTATCTGGTGGAGTGGATGCCTTCAACTCTGGGGCTTCTTGTTGAGGGCGCGGGGCTTCTTTCTCAGTTTCATCGGCGCCGTGTTTCCCGGGTTTGCGCCGACGAATTTCAGGATCGTTCGTGGCACTGGTGGCTGCCATCTTGGATGGGTGACGAAATGTTGTCAATGGAGGGCGCAATTTCATCGCGTGCTGACGACTCTCGCACATTGATTTCTATGTAAAAAATATTCATAGAGATCACAGTGCTCTCGCATGTTATGGTAGAAAACACTTGATTTTAGCTTTTATTAAATCCAAGCAAGCATGCCAGCAACAACGAGACTAAGTGGCGGTTCATGCAATGGCAATGACCAGGCCTTTCTTGACGTGGCCGTGATGACGAACGACGAAAGGGTCGGCGAGGAGCTGAATTTGGACGGGGAAGTCCCCCGTCTGGAAGACTACGGCATCTCGCCCGAACTTGGTTTCTTGGACGAAAACCCACTGGTAAGCAACTCCATCTATGATCTAATCCATGGTATCGGGAAGGCATCTTAAAACAGCCCATCCACTTTTTTTTCTAGTTGTATCAGAAATACTATAGTGTTAGTAGTAGTAGTATATTAGTAGTAGTACTTTTTTAAAAGATATTTCGATCTCCTTGTACAGCAATCATAAAATCAAGGACTACAGAGTACAGTACAGACACTGACTTAGTGTAGCTACCCACATAGTCTACGAATACGATGTTCTGAGTTTATTCCAGCTAGAGTAACTGCTGCCCAAACTCCAAAGTAATACTCTTTCTAATGACTCCTGATGATTGACTTTGATGTTTGATCACTTCACTTCACTTGTCCCTTAGTCTGGTACTGGTAGACCGTTGGGGCACCACTACTCACTACAGCCCTGCCAACCACCTTCTCTAAGTCTAACCCTCTCTGTTTTTTTTGCTCTCCGAAGGGCTTCACTGAAACCCTGTCCACTCTGTGATAATGTTTGATATGTTAGGCCAATATCAAATTGATTGAAATGCATAAAATTAATAAATAGATTAAAGGAAAACTGACTGAGGAAATTTCAAAAATTGGAAAAGATTTTTGTTTTTTTTGAATATGTATAACTAAGTCTTTTCATATTATAGTTCATATAGTAGAACACAAGAATTGTTTTTTAAATACACACCCCTTTGCTTTTTCAGAGCAAGAGGAAAGGAAGGGTCTGATTTTGTGAGTCTTTTTTTCTTATGTCATCCCAGCGAACTCTTCCCGAGTATTTTGAGCCGTGGTGGAGGATTGCAACAAGACTGCCAGAGCTCATTGACAGTGGAACCCTCCGAGATGAAGTCAACAAAGTAAGGCGCTAAACAGAAAACAAAACAGTTTGACCTACTCGGCGTAGTAAGCACTGTGTGCTCAGGGCTTTGCCTCGATTGCCTGGCACACCACGTAGAATGTCTATTAGAGAAGTAGGAGGTTTGCGCTGACACCATGTATATCATCTCTTAAGAGAAGGAGTATGGCTCCGAAAAGAGCCGGTAACTCACCATTTCGGTTAGTGTGTACTGTACTGATGTTGAGTTACCGGCTCTTTTTAGAGCCATACTCAGTCCCTTAGGAGAAAACCTGTACTACTTGGTAAATGCACCATGCAAACCTTCAAATCGTATATCTGTCTATTTAAGAAGACATGGCAGTGTTGAATCCAGTGGAGTCTTGGAATGCAGGATCACCCCAATGTTTAATAGAACGCAGTGGCTGTTGTTACGGCAGTCGTCCGTGTGGTTCCCTGACTTCACAGTATTTGTCAGGATGTTTAGCTCTTGGAACCAGACTATCAGCTAATAGACTGGCTCAACCAGCCTGCAATGCTGACGAAATACAATCAAGTCAGGGAACCACACGGACGACTGCCGTAACAACAGCCACTGCGTTAATAGAAACACTCCACACATGTACTGATGTAGAGTCCAAGGATTCCATTCAGAACCACACACACTCACAAAGTGATATCTTCACAAGGTGTCACCGCTGCCAGCCGATGACTTGCTACCTCCACCATGAACAGCCTGAAATCTGAGCGGTCCAGCCCTTAGATGCTGGCCTCCCAAACAAGAGTCAACTAGTCTTTGCCCGGGTGGGGGCACCAGTCAGAAGCAATTCAACCATTAACTGCTGTACATCTCCAGGGATCACACCCCCGCTTTCATTCAGATGTAAACAACCAATTGTTATAAACCTGGCCACAGCAGCTAGGGGATCACCCAAAGTGGAAGCAACTTTTTCAATTCAAGTCAAACAAACAAAGGGAAAACTGACTGGGAACTTTTGAACAAATCGAAAAAAACAAAAAACAACAGATTTGTTTGACTTACGGTAGAAGCAACATTTGTCTCTTTGCTCTGCAGATGCCGTGCCTGGATTTCAGGCGGCTGAACGGTGAGCCCGAGTGGTGCCTTGCCCACGTCGTACTATGTGCAATCACGCAATGCTATGTCTGGATGGCTGGGGAGAAGAACATACCACGTGTGAGTCAGGAGGGAGGGAAGTGTGAATTTGATGGGAGCCCAGCTTTAAACACCTTCGGTATACCTTAGATATATTATGATAAGTGTCGGTGAGGAATCATGTGAATATCGTTGACCGATTCAGAGTGACACATGTCAGCCAATCAATGCCCTCCCTTGCCTTGACAGTATCCCCTTCTCAAACAGTTTTCAGTAAGTAGGACATTCATCCACAGCACAGTCAAAACCTGGAATCACTTTTGGGAAACCGTACAGTAGTTGCAGAGAGATGTTTCTCAATTATCAACCATTGTTGTCAACATTGCAATCTTTGAAAAAAAGAAGAGTGAATGAGTCAATGAATTCCTGAACTTCAAACATTAATTGTTTTGTTTGTACTGTATAGTTGTAGCTGCTGTTAACCATTCATTAGACAATGAAGATATGCTGTTTATAGTGCCCATCAGCCTATTTTAGAACCCGTCACTGGTCAGTGCATGGCTACTGTTCACTCAAGCACACAATACAAAATCCAACAACCGCCACTGTACAAATCTCTATCCATCACACAGCCTCCATCAGGCCGGTAGTCAACTGGTTGAGACGCCTGCACTAGAAAGCAGGAGCTGCAGGGTTTTGTCCCTGCCTGAGCTGCTCATGCAGGGGGTGACTGTAACTTCAGTTCAGCCCCAAGATGCTGAATGCAGGACACAAAACCATTCTGGAAACAGCCCTCGGGAAACAGCCCTCGGGAAACAGCTATTGTCATCTTATCTTATGAATTGAATCCCACGATTTCTTGCACACAGTGCAAGATTTAACACATTATTTAAGACTATACATGTATCATTCATTTGTTATTATTTCTTGTGTGTGTGTATTTGTATCTAATGCTGGCATTTTCGGTGTTGAGTTTGGCAAGCTATTCATTTTTGCAATGCACATTTTGAAGTCTATTCCAGAGAGCATAGCAGTCCCATTCTATGAGGTCTCTGAACTTCTTGGTATTACACCAAGCTGTTGTCAAATCAACGGGGTACTGGAAAATTGGAAGCTGATTGACAAAAATGGACCTGTGGCTGTTGAGTGAGTATCATAAGCAGATTTGTATCGGCTCATTTCATCCCGTTTACATCCACTGACTCCATCCGCTGACTTCATCCACTGACTTCATCCGCTGACTTCATCTGCTGACTTCATCCACTGACTTCATCTGCTGACTTCATCCGCTGACTTCATCCGCTGACTTCATCTGCTGACTTCATCCGCTGACTTCATCCGCTGACTTTATCCACTGACGTCATCCGCTGACTTCATCCGCTGACTTCATCCGCTGACTTCATCCGCTGACTTCATCCGCTGACTTCATCCGCCGACTTCATCCGCTGACTTCATCCACTGACTTCATTCACTGACTTCATCCCCTGACTTCATCCGCTGACTTCATCCGCTGACTTCATCTGCTGACTTCATCCGCTGACTTCATCTGCCGACTTCATCCGCTGACTTTATCCACTGACTTCATCCACTGACTTCCACTGACAACATCCACTGACAACATCCACTGACTTCATCTGCTGACTTCATCCGCTGACTTCATCCGCTGACTTCATCCACTGACTTTATCCACTGACTTTATCCAAGTGACTTCATCCACTGACTTCATCTGCTAACTTCATCCACAGATTTCACCCGTTGATTTCACCCACTGTCCTCATCTGCTGATTTCGACCAATTAATTAGACATTTTACATGATTTCTTCACAGCAATATGACAACAATCATCGATCTTGTGGGAGGGGAGGACCAGGTGTGGTTCTTCATGATCAGCAGCCAGGTTGAGATTGACTTTGCACCAGCCGTCCTGGGTATCCTGCAAGCTCAACAGGTGAGTCAACTCATGATGGTGAAATAGGCTTAGTGTGATTTTGCCTGGAGGAGAATGTCATTCAATGAGGGTTTGCCCGGCTTGAATGCATAATTACGGTAGCACTGCATTCCCAGTGCTTTGCCCGATTGCCTGCTTACAATCTCATTGATATGATTGCCTCATTGAATCGATGTTGTGAAAACTGGAATGTCACAGTGCTCTGTCTCAACCTTTCGATCCTTTGTTGCTGCATGGATTTTGATAACTTCTCTCCCATCCTCCCATTTTCTGTCCTTTTGCCTTTGAGAAAAACCCAGTCAGGATAAAAAATCATGCCGTCTGACATTTTCAAGCGCTGTTTTGACAATTGGTCATTCTAATCCAAGATACCAAAAGACCACATGACATTCCAAAAAGTAGGATATCTCTCAGGCACACTGGGCCTTTTAAGTTTTGGAAAATGTTCTGGTGTTTCTTTTTTTCTTCCAAAAGGCAGTCAAGGATATGGACGTTGTAACGTATATAGCAGCTTTAGAGAAAGTGGAGAGGGCAGTTCTACAAATGAAAGTCTCTTTGAGCAGAATGAAAGGTTTGATGGAAATCTTTTTTAATGTGTCTGGGTGTGTCCACTTTAGTGAGAATAATGATAGGAAGATCAAGCCTAAGAAATGTTTGGGGTTGAAGTCATGAAAAGCAACAACAACTGGACTACATGTAGAAAGAACTGAAGAAGCTTATTAGACCTGAACTATGTTTTCTTTTACTAGACCAGAACTGTTTTCTAGACCTGAGTGCAATGCAAGTATTGTATCTGTACTACACTATGCATATGTGTGTGTATGACTTTTATGGGAATGGAACTACATCTCATTTCAGCATGGCACAATTCTCCCAGATATGTCAGGAGTAAAAGTTAAGAATGTCAAGCGTGCAATTTTAATCAGACATCAACTGTAATCTTTGAGGGCCACTTAAAATTAAAACGTCCTCCAGACGGCCGGTCCAGTGTGGTCTCACACTGCTCTTCCCCATGGCTGAAATCACTAGCCATTCGTGGACAAGAGAATATTTTGCCCCCTAATGACCTTTATTTGTCGGGCAAAGGTCTCTATAAGGTCTCCAAGGACAAAAATGCTGTATTCAAACTAAGGTCAACCTTACACGGAAAATGCAAAAGCTTACAAGGTAGATCAAAATGACACGGTAATGGAGGTAGAAACTAAAACTAATGATTGGGGACAGAATACCGTGAGAGAGGGTAAGGGACATTTTATGGATCATCCAGGTGAGTCAAATGTGGACTGTGTAAGTTTAAGCGTACTCTAAGTTTGAGTGGATCATATACATCTCAATGGATTCTTTCCTCACAATACTGTGTGTTGATCACTTTCTTTTTGATTATTTTTTTGCCTTTAATCACAGAAAGATGTCGTCCCTGGGTGTTCTACAATGTCCTGCGCCCATTTGTAGCTGGGTAAACTAAGAATTATGATTTGTTTTGCAAAATGGTGACCCGCATCAGTTTGAGATACAAGCTGCTCAGATTAATTTTTCATTTATCAATGAGAATTTGTCCGTTTTTATAATCCTTTTTTAAAGTCTGGTGATATTTCTGGTGTTTTTGTTTTGTTTTTTAAATTAATTTTTGACGTTTTTTGTGGATTCGTTTCAGATGGGATAGTCCAGCATTCCGAGACAAGAACTGGAAGGGACTCATTTATGAAGGGGTCAGCCCAGAACCGTTATGTGTAAGCTATGGGAAGTTGGAGGAGCTTCGTCGGATAATTGAATCTGATTTTAGATATTTGTAACAAACTCTATCCCTTCATTTACAGTACGCTTTCTGTCATGAAGCATTTAATCAATTACTGTACATCTCCAGTGATCACGTCCCCTGCTTTCATTTGTTGTAGACCGTAGACCTTGGTATAGCACTTTAGAGATCACATGAAGTGGATGCAGCTTTTTGTACTGTATTTTCAAACAGTGTAAAGGCAAACAGGCAGAAGGTTTTTAACATTTTGAAAAGTTGGCAAAGAAAATGTTGCCAATTGTTTTTGTCGTTGTTTTTTTCTTCAGTATGGTGGGGGCAGTGCAGCTCAGAGTTCAACCTTGCCTTGTATTGATGCTGCACTAGGCATCTCCCACCAACCATCAGAAGGTATATTTAAAAGCCCTAACACTTGGGTTAGGTATGGGTAGGGTTGGGGTTAAACTAACTACAAATGAAATAGAGATTTTGATGGATTGAACTGAGTCGCAGAAAACCCAATTTACTGAAGGTTGAATTTCAGATACTTTCCAATGGCTGACCCAAGTGATTTGAATTCTTGAATATTGAAATGAAATTGATAGGGAGTTAGGCCCTATAGATGCCTGACTTGAATGATTGAGTATGGACAATTAATTAAGATATCTCTACATGATTGATTGCACCATTGCAATTGTAATGTCCAGTGAAACTTTAGAAGGCTTAATTATGAGCGATACAATGTTGTAATTGTAATTAATACCATGTATTTGGCATTGTAATTTGATATTGCTATTTGCGATTATTTGGGGTTTGCACTTGCTCTCTCCCGTTGCAACCTAGCAATCTGTGACAGGCTGGTTGCCAGACATATGGACTTTGAGTACCGGTACTTTTATAATAGGTCAATTAGTACTGGTTCCCATCCAGGGCAGAGTGGCTAAAAAGAGTGGCCTTTGCTGGGTACCAGGGAAGGTTGCAGAAACTGGGCCAGATGGGCACCAGCCATGGTGGCTTGGTGCCAGGCATGGTGGATGCTGTTTCATTTGGATGGTTTTCAACCATTGTCTGGAAATTGTATGGTGGGTACCGGGCATGACTGTTACCAGACACCCTTGTTTGATTCCATGGTGGGAAACAGTAATTGTACGTATATGCATGGTGCTATTGGCCATAAACTGATCTACATTATTCTTTCAAATAACGTAATACTTGACAATAAAACAATCTGTGTTTTTTTCTTATGTAGAAAAACAGTGCAAAAACTTCCAAAGATTTATGTTTCCAAAACACCGTAATTTCATCAAGGCCTTGGCGAATGGCCCATCAATCCGCCATTTTGGTAAGTAGAAGTATTTGTCAAAAACAATGTAGGACATTGTTACTGGTGGTAATGGTTCACGTGCCCTGTTTTAGGCATCATGATGTTGATATTGGCGAGCCCACTATATTTAGCAATGTGCACGAAATGAATTTCTTTACACAAAGTCAAGATCTAGGCCAAAGAGAAGGTTATGAATGTACAGTTCTGGATCCTTGCTATTGTATTGTATTTGCTCCTAGCTGATCTGGCCCAGGCTTCAGCTGCACTAAGTAAACGTGTCTGATTGAAATTTAAGCATGCAGGCGACATTGTTCACAATCTGGCTTTGAACAGGAAAGCAGACTTCAGACACCACTGACAATTACGCACTGTGATTTGGGACATTTGATCACAGAGGCAGTGCCTGAGCCCAAAGGTTTGGATTTGAAAAGGGCAAAAGGGGCCATGATTGGAAAACGGGCAAAACAATCTTCTTGCAAAGATCGGGGAACACACTGACCAAAACCATTGAATGAGACTTAAGGCTTTGCATGGTGGGTGAATCAATATAGGAAGGTTTGCGGTGACACCATGTATAAGGTCTCTTAAAGAAGAGGTGTGGTTCTGAAAAGAACCTGAGTGGTAACTCCTCCTGATGACGGCTAGAGCACACTGGTCGAAACGTCGAGTTACCACTCAGGTTCTTTTCAGAACCACACCTCTTCTTTAAGAGACCTTATACATGGTGTCGCCGCAAACCTTCCTATATCAAAACCATTGAGTTACCAGCTCTTCTATGAGCCACACTTCTTCTCCAAAGAAGTAATGCACATTTTGTTGCCACAAAACCCCTGTTGTATTAAAAAGAATTTTTTTTGCTCAAAGATGTTTGTGCTTACCTCCAATTTAATCTGTGCTTTTTCACTTTGGGTCACTGGACATCCAGCCACTTTTTGCAAGAATTCCAGGGCGCTGCGCGTCTACAACAACACTCTCCAAGCTGTTGCGGACTTTCGCTCTTTCCACCTCACTTTAGTAACCAAGTAAGGAAGTGTGGGTCTTGCAGTCTTTCATCATCTGGTTTTAGAAGAAAAGAATGTTTTTTTTTTCGGTCCAGTCAACTTTTTGAACATTTGCATTGAAATTGGATGTAGTCGTGGAAACTGATCACAGCTATGGAAACTGGACATTGCCTTGAATAGTGGACATACTGTAGCGTGGGTGAGATATGAAGGTTTGATGGAAGTACCAAGTAGAAGGTTTGTAGTGATACCATGTAACACATCTCTTTTGAGACTGAGTGTGGCTCTGCAAGGAGCCGGTAGAACTTGACATGGCTTTGAGTAAAAACATCAGGCCCTTACATATTATAGATATTCTCATGATATAAAGCCAGTGTTGGTTTCTTTTTCAGTTACATCATTATCCCTTCGAACCAGAACAAAACCAACAAGCAGTTCACGAGGCAGGCAGAATTAGGCACCGGTGGAACAGGTACTGTCCAGCTTTACCAAATTTATTATCCCAAATTTAGCACAAAAAGCCCACAAATTAGCGAAGGAAAGGCAAATGACAATGCATTAATAACGAAGACATTTTAAGTTGACAAGAATGTTTTTAGGGGGTACTAGAAAAAAAGTGTTGGTCAGCACTGGTATGATGAACCAGCTTTGTACATTCAAATTTGAGTCCAGTCAAGTTTTCTTTTCTTTTCTTTGGCCAGTAAAATAAAAATGATGCAGTGTGATATGCAGTGCTGGTAGATAGTAGATAAAAGTTCTCTGCTTTTACTTTCTGTGGTTGATGCTCTTGGTATCAGCTAATATCAGTCTGACTATAACCTGACGTCGATTCACAAGTTTGATTTTAAATTTTCGCCTTTTTCAGGTTTTATGAGTTTTCTGAAAAACCTGAGGACCTCGGTGAGAAACAGCTTCTACCATCATGACGAAGGGACGGAGATCAATTGACACTAAGCCACCATTTTTTTTAATTGTAAAAAAAAAAATGGTTGGAAAACTTTGACTGGACCCGGAACTTGAAACCAAAATCTATGATTTTTCGTATCAGCACTCTTACCATCTGTGCTATTCAGCCCTTAGATGTTGGCCTTTCGAAATAATCTACTAGTCTTTGTTGGGGTGGGGACACCAGTCAGAAACATTCAACCATTAACTACTGTATATCTCCAGGAATCATGACCTCAGTTTCATTCCGATGCAAACAACTAGTGGTTGTAAACCTGGCTACAGCAGCTTTGGGAGTTTAGATCATGTATTTAATCATGTATTTCTTTGTTTGAATATAAATTTATATTTTGGTTTTAATATCATATAGATGACAGTATTCCTGTCCTTGCAATAGTTCCTAGATGCTCTGAGGAGGATATTTGTATCGGTCATAGACCATGGTGGCACATCTTTAAAATCCATGCTTGCACAATTGTCAATCTAAAAAGGGATAGCTCTATTTTAATCTTGGATCCTTATTCAAACCTATGGCTATTGCAATGGTGCATGGGCAGCAGCGCTGAAGCATAGGGCCGCAAATAGACACCCTAAGCCACAGACATAGCCACATAATTGCTCTTTGAGTATCTATTAAGTACTCGTATTGTTGGTTACAGAGTAACCTTTCTTCTGTTTTTTTTTAACAGTATTTATTGATATAATTTTCTACTTTTACTAGTTCCTTTCAGAAATCTTGGCTTGGAAAAAAAGTACCTTACATTTTATTTATACAAAATGTTTGATACAGGGTATTGACTTTGACTTTGCAAAGATCTTGGCAAAAGCCTACAGCTTGGTTTACAATGCAATTCTAAAAAAAGTTGATGTATTTTTCTACTGTCACTATTTCCTTTCTTGGCATTGAAATAAGTACTTTGTTCTGGATTGAGGTACAGTGTACTATTATGGGAGTTGATGGGAGAGACATTTCAGTATTTATTGCTTGCCTGTGGAGAGATTATGCAGTGTACAATTCATGCTTTCAATTATTTTTTACTTTGATATAGATTTGTTTTTATTATGTTGTTATGACAATGTCAGATTGTAATCATGTGTGCATTAATTTGAATTGAAAGGTTTGGTTAAATTATCTGCAGCTTAGTTGCTGGGATTTTTTCCATAAAATTAACCACAAATTTAAAATGAAAAATGTGTGTGGAATGAGTGTGTTTTTTTGTTCAAGTCCGAGTCCAAAATAATGTACTTGCCAAGTGGGAGTATCATGGAAATTGGTGAATCCAAAAATAAAAAAAGGATTTTTTTTCTTCTTTAAACCAATCTACAAAATGAAGAGGTATCATTAGCCAGCTACGGCTGATTAATTCCTCAATCTGGCTCGGGCTTATTTTCTGTCGCATAAAAGCAGAAGATCCTGGCTGTGGTTTCATGTGAATCCGAAAATTAAAAAATGTTTTTTTTTTCTTTAAACCAATCTACAAAATGAAGAGGTATCATTAGCCAGCTACGGCTTATGAATTCCTCAATCTGGCTCAGGCTTATATTCTGTTACACAAAAGCAGAAGATACTGGCTGTGGTTTCATGTGAGTTTGAACCTTTAATTCAAAAAAATGCAGGACCAGACGTACTGATCCTTAATACTGAAGGAAGCTTTAAGTTCTTGTTAAAAAATGATAGGGCCTTGTGTCTTCTTGGATACTAGCCAAAAACATTTTTATAACCTCCTCTTATAACCTTCTTAATAAGTGTAGATTGGCAGATTGCAAGCCCGCGTTTCGTAGGGGACCTTTCCCTCACTGGTACCGATCCCAGGAGCCTGTTACGTAATGGGGGTCTTATATTCAAATGACATGCAAATTTAGGCCAGTACCGGCCAATAGGAGCAAAGGTTGGTAAATGTACTTTGGACCAATCATCTACTATATTACGCTGGTGATGTAGGTTATGTCACGGCTCCATGATTATGTCACGTGTCGTCGACTTGCCAGAATGCCTCTATTGCTAATTTACAGAATACTGGTTCCAATTTCTCATTTCGTGATTAATTTCTGCTGACCTCCAACACGTCCTGTGATCACACTCGGCCCCGGCGTAACAACGATTCAATGTACGCTAGAGTAATTAAAGAACTGAACGATTAAAACTAAAAGACATATCTTGCCTCCAAAACGATGCTTTTTTTACCGGCAGATGATATTGTATAATGTACTGGTTTAGGTTTTAATTGCAATGCCGCTATCGGTTGGCCGTTAACCGGCTAAATAGTGCTCTCTACAACGCACGGGTGGGTCGAACGCAGTGACTACCATCTGTTTATACGGGACAGCAGCTGTAACATAACGAACACGTACTGCACAAACACATCGTGCACTGTGTACAGTACATGTACAGTATATGAACTGTTTATAACTTGCGTGCACAGTATACTACACTGTATGTACTGTACATGTGTACACTGTAGTAGGCGAATCGCACCGGCCGGCCGTCTACTAGTACTAGTACTACTACTAGTACTACAAAAACGTCCGTGGTTATTAGCGCAAGAATATGCGCCCGGATTCCGTCCCCTCTGGAGGAGATCTAGTCGGCCAGGACTGGATTTTAAGGCAGCCACCGCAGTAGGGAGTCCACGGGCCTGAAATGGCAAGCTGTCGCACCGTATTCTCGCGGAATTTGGGATGATTTTTTTGGGGGGATGCTTCATCGGCACTGCATCTGACGTTCGAACGATCCGCCCAGTTGAGTCTCCTATACAACGTGCAGTAAGCGGTTGTCTGCAGCGTTTCCTAGCGCAATTTTTTTGACACCATTTTTTTTACGCGGCCTAATCGGACGTTGCGAAGCTGAACATATACACGGGACAACTCGGACCCATTGAAGAGCACGACCTTGGAAACGAATCAAAGCAAAAAATGTGCCACCAATCTCCACCGGCAGCCAACGAATTGTGTTCATCTTCTCAAGAGGCGTAGTATTTCGTTCTTCAAGCTGATGAAATAAGTTGACCAATTTGCCCTGCAGTAACCGTGCCTCAAATCATCCCGCACAGCCGACGCTACAGCTTATTGCGGGGATTACCATTATTTTGAACAATGCATAAATCAGATCTGAACTTGGATCGTGTCATAGAGCAGCTGTTGCAAACTTCTGGAAAGCAGGTATGACCTCGTATTTCTTCTCTTCTCATTTCATATTGTTAATAGATTCAAATCTAACTTCAGAAAAACGCCAAAATCATAGTCGGCAGAACTGACGCGGTGCGTTGCCAAGTCTTGCATGACACTCCGTGATTGGTGTCACCATGACATTGTCATACACGACACATTCATAATATTGAGTTAGCTTTTGTACTTTCTAAGTTCTAGGCGCCTACGGTACATTATGTTGGAATGTTTGAACTTGAACCCAGAAAAAACGTCTGGGCCCTGGTAATTTTATGCACGATTTGACCCCATTCTCCATGTTACGAGAACGAGTATGATCTAAATGAATGTCCCACTGTTTTACATTTTAGTCAGCCTATTTATTTATTTAGGCTGGCATGTTTAGTCTGCAATATAACGGCAATGACGGTTATTGTACACAAACATGATATTGATACTGAGTGATACTGATACTGTAGTGTTATGCCTACGGTTTATGCAACGCAGTTTATGCTGGCTGACAGATGAATTTTTTATGTTTGATTTGTGTTCATTTTCGACATGGCTGGCCAACTGTTCAAGCTCAAAATGTTTATCTTACATTAGGTGTGGGTGCTGGTTTTTTGTTTTTGTTTTTGCTTTGGATTGATTCAGGGGATGGCAACTATAACTACATCATACATGTACTGTCAGTACTGAACTATCAAGTATCATATCATATATTGAATGATGTAGTATTTTTATAAGTTGATTTAAGACCTAGTCTTATCGGACACTTAGACCTGCTGTAATTATATATAAAAATAACAGATGTCTCCTTTATTTACTATGCCTGTTACCACGGAGCTATAAAAAGCTCCTTGCTGTAATTGAATGAGGGGTATTTGTGGTTTCAGTTAATGGACCTCCAACTGATGCATTCATTGTATTAAATCTAATAATATTGGGCTGCTGAAAATGCCAGTGCGTGGCTCTGTACCCAAACTTTGTTTGTTTGCGAGAGAGAACGATCTAGAGGGAACTTCAGCACTGATGCAAAGTAGTTTGACAGGATTTCACTTTTAATCCCTTTAATCCCCAAATAAAATAAGATTTGAAAAACAAAATTAAAAGAAATATTATCACTTACATGTAATACTAACTCCTGTTGTGTGTTTTTTAAGACGGACGCCTGTCAACTTGTCAAGTTTTTGTGTACTCTCTTGCAGCATTTCAGGCTATGAAATACATGTATGTATACCCTAACCCAGATATGGGTAAACTACCTACATTTAGTTATTTACCATACATGTGATTTGACATCAGAAGTTCAAATTCCAGATGTAAAGCAGAACATGAATTTAAAATGTATCAGAGCAGGACTGCAAATGCATACATGTTCGGGTGTTTGGCTACAATGTACGTTTATTTTTTGTTGACATCAGTGGATAAAGGATGAAAAATGAAGAGTGTACATTACACTGGATAAAGAGAGATCAGCACACAGTGAATGGACATGTAACAATAAACATGTACTATTGGATATGACCCTGTAATATTCATCAGACTGGATACAATTTCTAACCTTGGCCTGCTACGCAAGACCCTATGGGAATCCACTTCCTGGCAGAGGAATATAAATTGTACAATTTTGTATTAACTACATGTATATCATTACAAAAACAAAAATGGTGAAATATTCAGACTGAAAATAATTGAATTTGCATGACACTTTCTTTGCTGACTGGTTTGGGAATGTTACATACATGTACCGTTACATGTATGGGTTTGGGATGGCAAAGGAGGGTTTGTATGGAGCATACATGTAGGCCGTTTACAAAATGAAGGCTTAGGCTCGTGCTTAGGCTTTGGTCATACTTATCTTACTCGTTATAATATCACAGGCATCTAAAAACAAGTGTTTGGCCCCAGTTTCTTGGGGAATACCCAGTAGTACAGTAGTACCTATCAATCCAACAAACCTTAAAATTTGGAAACACAACCTGGATTTTCAGGTTTTGTTAGATGGAGACGAAGCCTGAGCCCGAGCCTAAGCCTTCATTTCTTAAACAGCCATACACTGAAGATTGTGAGAAACTCTATCAGTGGCTTGTCTGTTACTTGTTGAAGAATGAAGATGTCGTTCAAAGATAAAATACCAAGACTGAAATACCAACCACGATAGTCTACTATGTACAGTCACCATATTTATTTATTTGGTACTGACCACTGGAACTGTTCAACCCCACATGTATCATGCCAAACAGATGCATTTTTGTCTTATGTATAATGTTTTTCCCTTGGTTATTTTAAGCCATCCATTACATTAAAAAAAGGGATTTCATAAGCGCGTGTGCGTGGGTGGTAGCGGGCGCACATATTTTTTCAGCAGGGTCAATTGGGGTCGGCAATTTGGCTTGCAGTGTGTGTGTTTGTGTGTGTGTGTGCGCGGTCTGTGGTGCATGTCCAACAGCTGCGGATTAAGGATGGTCTGTGGTCAGGAGCAAGGGATGATTTCACAGATACCCTCGAAGCCACGCTGTACACTGCGCTGTGCACGAACAGGTATGGGGCAGCATTCTGCCATGGAGTGTGCAACCAATCAAATCTAATCAGATGTCCAAAGGCATAGGCCATAGCTCACACCTCTTGTCCTGCCTAAGTTGGCCGCCTTGCCAGGTGGCATGAGTTTTAGTCAGGCCGTATGGTTAATTTCATTTTATTTTTTGGGCCGATGGTTTGCAGAATTAACATTACAGTATCGGAGGTTTTCTCTCTCAGACTCACATTCGACATTTAGAAATAAAAAAATCCTAAATGTGTTACATCAAAATCACAATTATTCTTTTAAAGATTGCCAATTTTGGATTGTCAGTGTAACATGTACCAATACGTACACGTACACGTGTACGTGTACGTATTTCACAAACTGGTTCAAATATCAGAAAAATTATCTTGGCTCAATTTCAGAAATGGCCATGACTAATCCCCAAAAGGTATGAAATTGCTAATAGTTCTCTGCAACCCTTAAAAAAGATAATACACTCATGGTATTTTGAAAATGTCACGGTTTATGTTTCCATGTTGATAATATTGCAGACCATAGAAACTCCATGTACACTGTACATGTACAATGTACAGTAGGCTTACAATGTATACCGTAAGCATAATTTTAACTAAACATGAATTTCTGAGATCAGTCTCAGTCTTCAGTGACTAAGTCCTGAAACTCTGTAATTTCTTTTAATAAACTTACCTTTACAATAAAGGCATAAATTTCACTTAGGCCCCACAAAAAAATAATTGTGCTTCTGGTTTCCAGGCCCGCCTTATTTTGACAGCATGGCCCTAATTTTTTTTTTCTGGAAAGTGTGTTTCCAGACTGACACTAGTTTGACAGCGCGTGTGATTTAAATCAACCAACCCTGCACACATTTGTTTTTCTGTTTCAAAATTATGTTTCTGTTGGTTGAGTTGAGTATAATGCACACTTTTTTTGGGGGGCTTAAGCACCAATTTCAACTCGAGACCCCTGGGTAAATGTGTCAGTGAGCTATCCAGCCCTTTGATAGGCTATCTTTGCCGGGATGTGGCCACCAGTCTGAAGCAATTGGAATATTAAATGCCACTTATCTCCTGGGATAGCACTCTTTTTCCTCAGATGCAAGCATCAGTTTGTGTGCGTCTGCAAAAAAACTGACACCTAAATGGAATCCTGGCCAAAGAAAAGGGGCTGGGAGCTTCACGGAGGTGACAGAAGCAGTTGCTTGGTGTTGACTGCTGTAATTTTCCATTCATTACTTTCCACATCTCTGTCACCTTCCGGAGGTACTTCCATTAAAAAAAGGAGTGGCCGTTGCTTCCGGAATAAGGAAAATAGGGAAATACCGATCAGTTTTCTGACTGGATCTCAATTTTTTTTCTACTGTTTAATATTATCCAGCAGACAGGAACCTATGTACAGTAGTCTAGGACATTATTTATTTTATTGGCACAGATATTTATTTGCCCCGGTAAGAGGAAGTGCCCCCTAAAACAAAATGCGGTCTCTGCTCAGTGTGCTGGTCTGTGCCGTTCCTCACTTGAACAGCCCAAGTGGTGCTTTGGCCCAGCCCATGATGAGATATTGAGTTCACATTGCTGCGACGCAGCGACGTGCCGCTGGTGTGAACGCACTACCCCGTGTCGTGACAAGCTGACAAGGTATACTGATTGCCTCAGCAACATCACCAGTGCCGGTGCAATTGGGGGCTTGAATGTACATGTACAATGTAATTGGACCTTTGATGAGTGGTGATTAGAGAAACAGGAGGCCCATTTTTCATTTTAATGGCTTACTGGAATGTTGTTGTACAGTATAAAATGTAGCCTTAGGCCCTATGTACATGTACATGTACAATGTAGCCTTAAGGCACTAAGCATTTACATCCCATAAATTTATTGACGTGTACATTCCTTCACTGTACATGTATTAGACACTGGTGTCTTTGGATTTAAGAATTCAACGATAAAATGTACATGTGTACATTGCCATACTGTACATGGGTAGGTATACATTATATGTATATGTACACATGTGCATTTGCACTGTTCTGTACTTTTTAGGGATGTACATGTACATGTACAGTGTACTTTCAGTGATGTAGGCCTACTTGAACCTTGAACAGCGATCTTGAATAAAATTGATGAGACCAAATATTCAGATAGCCAAATGGATCTATTACATTGCGTTTACACTTGATCTTGCAACGGAGGATCAGATCCTGTGGTCGCGATCAGCGAGCGGGATCAGATCCCTGCCGCGTTTACACTTGATCCTGATCCCGCGTGGCATCCATGAAGTGCTGCAACATCGGGGCAAAGGTTATGTGCACTGGTCACTGATCATGCGCACTCGACTATGCTTACTGTACTGATTTACTCTCGTTGTCAGTGTCAGACCGTATGTGGAAACGTCAGCTTCTGGGATCTGAGCCGGATCTGATCCTTCCCGAGAGGAGGATCAGATCCCGGGATCAGGATCTGATCCTGCATTGCGTTTACACACGGTTTTCATCGGGATCTGATCCTCCTTGCAGGATCTGATCCTCCTTACGGGATCAAGTGTACATGTATACGGTTAAAGCCAGCATAAGTGTGCAAGAATGTAGGAATATCTTTCCCTCGTTGCTTTGGTGGTGGCCTGCTACAATTTAAGTGTAGGCCACTGACCCAACAGTTTCCATTGGTTCAACAGAATTGTTAGTGGCCATTGTTGCCTGGGAGGCTGGGACCAGACATGTACGGTAGGCCTATATCAAAAGTCAAGCTTCCACTGGCTGTTATATCTGTAATGTTATTCATGAATCCCTTCAGTGTACATCATAAGTACTGTACATGTACAGAACCTGCAGTAGAAGTAAATTATGTAATGGCTGGACTAGTAGGGGACTTGGGGCAGACTGAGGCAGATCTTCTTAACTGATGCCTTTGGCCAGGACCACTCAATAACCATCCAGTGGGAGTGAGTGCTCAGCTGGTCTGGCAGAGTGGCGCCTCTGGTGGCCAATTCCTACGGTCTTTTAGTCTAGTGGCTAGTTTACAGTACCGATGATGGCTGGGAGGATTGAGTTCCCGCTGTCCTGGTTGAGGTTTGCTGTGATTATGTCCTTGGGCGAAAGGCTTTGTTGCTAGATTGCTTCATTTCCACCCCCCTCTGGCTCAGGAGTGCATGCACACTGAGAGGGGTGGAAATAGCTTAGCACACAAGCGATCATTAAAGCGCCGGGCAAATTACTTGTTTGTAAATAGGCAGCTTGCAGTTGTATACTCCCTGTAGAGTTCAGCCGTGTTTTAATGGGCAGTAATTGGGCCAATGATGAGGGCATCAAGGAATGATCATTGTAAGAACAGCTTGTTATTACATGTATTGCATGCGCAGCATGATCCTCAATGTACATGTACATGTATCTTTTGCTATACATGTGTGCACATCAGCTTGTCAGTTAGATCTGTTTTTCATACTTTTTAGATAAGACTTGAAGGTTTGCATAGTGGAAACTGTCTCCTGACGACGGCAGAGTTCACACTACCAGAAACATTTAGTGGGCCTGACGTTTCGATCCTAGCAGGACCTTTCTCAAAGGTCCTGCTAGGATCGAAACGTCAGGCCCACTAAATTTTAGATTTACATTTTGGTAATTTTAGTCAGTAAGCAGTTTGCAACATTTTTGTATATCACTACCAGAAACATTTTTTTTTTTTTCAGAGCCACCTTCTTGAAAGAGAAGAAAGACGTGTACTGTACAGTACATGGTGTCACTGCAAACCTTCTGCTTCATGCTGTTTATGAAATGATTTACATGTAGCTGGTCTAAGCTTATTCTTATGAGTCCTGGATCTTCTGAAAACCATTACTCTATCAACTTTCCAACTTTTTGTCTTCCTCCATTTACATAATATGAATGTCTTTTTTTCTGAGAGCTGGCATATTGTACAAAACACACAGCAAGCACAGCAAGCACATTCATGAGCAGTCCTAGCAGAAAGGACTGTCTGGCAGTCATCAAGCCGCTTGGCTCATTCTCATCTCTCCTGCCACTCTTCTTTCCCTCTCCCCAAAAGGTGCAGCTACCTGAGAACCAGATCCGCCAGCTATGCCAGATGTCCAGGGAGAGGTTCCTGGAGGAGCCCATGCTGCTGGAGCTGGAGGCCCCCGTCAACATTGTGGGCGACATCCACGGCCAGTTTGGGGACCTCATCCGGCACTTTGAGACACTCGGCTACCCGCCACAGAGCAACTACCTCTTCCTGGGGGACTATGTGGACAGGTCTGTCATATGCACCCACACACAAGGGCAAACGTTTCCACAAATGATAAAAATATTGCTTACTGACTTACATGTACATCATGTACATGGCGCGGGGGGGGGGGGGGGGGAGGGGGGGGGGTTTCCAAAGTCTGTTGTGATGCATCACAACTCAACTTGCGATTTATATAACCCATCATATTGTACATGTAAGTTGAGATAGGCCAAATGGAAAAATAGGCCAAATGGAAAATTTGCATGTACACTGTACAACATCCATGCGGATTCCAAGTCCTGGTTCTGTCAAATCTTTCCTGCCTTTTGGTACATGTGTACAGTTGGATGTTTGTTTGATTCCCTCGTCATACAATGTACATATGTGTACATGTACATACATTACATGTACATGTATAGGTACATGTACATGTACATGTACATTGTACATATATCTGTATCTTCAGCCACCCCCTCTCCCCACATCTGGGGATGGAGGCCATGCATGAATTAGTGAAAGAATATTTTCTCCTGTAGCACAGTGTATGTACAGCAGAGGTGGGGGACAAATGTGGCACAAGGTGTGCCATATGGCCTTGCATAATTAATGGAGTATAACGAGGTCCATCCATAGGGAGTTGGTTTGATGGCGTGTTGGTGGCAAGGTGCCGTAGGTTTGGGGAAGGAGTTAAATACACACGCACACACCTCCCAAGGATATGCAATGCGGAAGGTTGCTCCTAAAGCCTTCCTTCTCACAGCGGTTCAAATTTGATTACGGGTGCATATGCTCTGCACCAATTTATTTTTTCAGTTTGTTCGGACAGAGTTCTGAGAGAAGTATTCTGGCCACAGCGGTAGTAATTGTGTACAGAAGACTGCCCTACATCCCAACCGCTTTCCTCATTCATGTGGATGTGGGAGGATGATGCTGACGGGAAGCGCAAAGCAAAACGAAAACAAAAAAAAGCCTGTTTCATTGGACACTTTGCAGCGGGATTGCTGAAATATTATCAGGTCAAGCATTTGCCCCTCTAGTATGCAGACATGGCAAATCAATTTGTCCCCCTCCCCTTCCCTCCTTCCCTTCCCTCCTCCTCTTCCCTCCTCCCCTTCCTTCTCCACTCCCCACTCCTCCTGCACAGACTAGACACACACACACTCAGCACAAAGGCTTTACAGCTGTGGCCTGGAGGGTTGCCCTTGCTATAATAGCATTCAACATTGGCAGGAGCTGATGAAGAAGAGGGGGTGGGGACGGAATGACAGGGATGGGAGCTACACATGTAGTGTTAGATAGAGGGAGAAAGAGAGGGAGGGGAGAGGGAGGGAGAGGGAGAGAGAGAGAGAGCAAAGAGGCATTCAACATTGGCAGGAGCTGATGAAGAAGAGGGGGTGGGGACGGAATGACAGGGATGGGAGCTAGTGTTAGATAGAGGGAGAGAGAGAGGGAGGGGAGAGGGAGGGAGAGGGAGAGAGAGAGAGAGAAAAGAGGCATTCAACATTGGCAGGAGCTGATGAAGAAGAGGGGGTGGGGACGGAATGGCAGGGATTGGAGCTACATGTAGTGTTAGATAGAGGGAGAGTGAGAGGGAGGGGAGAGAGAGGGAGAGAGAGAGAGAAAAGAGGCATTCAACATTGGCAGGAGCTGATGAAGAAGAGGGGGTGGGGACGGAATGGCAGGGATGGGAGCTAGTGTTAGATAGAGGGAGAGAGAGAGGGAGGGGAGAGGGAGGGAGAGGGAGAGAGAGAGAGAGAAAAGAGGCATTCAACATTGGCAGGAGCTGATGAAGAAGAGGGGGTGGGGACGGAATGACAGGGATGGGAGCTAGTGTTAGATAGAGGGAGAGAGAGAGGGAGGGGAGAGGGAGGGAGAGGGAGAGAGAGAGAGAGAAAAGAGGCATTCAACATTGGCAGGAGCTGATGAAGAAGAGGGGGTGGGGACGGAATGACAGGGATGGGAGCTAGTGTTAGATAGAGGGAGAGAGAGGGAGGGGAGAGGGAGGGAGAGGGACAGAGAGAGAGAAAAGAGGCATTCAACATTGGCAGGAGCTGATGAAGAAGAGGGGGTGGGGACAGAATGACAGGGATGGGAGCTAGTGTTAGATAGAGGGAGAGAGAGAGGGAGGGGAGAGGGAGGGAGAGGGAGACAGAGAGAGAGAAAAGAGGCATTCAACATTGGCAGGAGCTGATGAAGAAGAGGGGGTGGGGACGGAATGGCAGGGATGGGAGCTAGTGTTAGATAGAGGGAGAGAGGGAGAGGGAGAGAGAGAAAAGAGAGGGGAGGGGAGAGAAGGGAAGGGGGAGATGGGTAAGGGGGAGGGGTAGAAGGAGGGGGAGAGGGGAGGGGAGAGAGGGAGGGGGAAAAGACCGCAATCAAGTCCATCCAGAATCAAGACTTGAAAGTGTAACCCAGTTCATGTTGTTAATGCGCTGGGATTTAATAATGGCAAGCCAGGCCGGGCCAGCTCCTTGGGGCCATCACGTGTCCGGCAAGTAATAACTAATGAGCCAAAGGCCACCTAAAAAGCTTCATAGTGGCCCATGTCACCAGGACTGTGCTTTTCCCATGCATATTTTCACCAGCAGGATTCGTTGGCAACCACCATCATTTCGAAAAACAAATAGAAATCATTGTGGTTTATTTTCATGGTTTTGGTGTTTTGGGGTGTTTTTTTTAGGCAGAATTTCATGATGGGCAGATTTGGGTACAATCTCTGGCAGTGATTCATGTTCAATGGGCTCATAAAACAATTGCTAATCCTTCTCAGTTGAGCCTTCCGCATTAGCGCCACTTAATTGCTCAATCGAAGGCGCCCAGAAGCCCCAGATTGATCGGTGGGCAATTTGGAGAACATTTGCAAATAGGCCACTCATCATCACGCAAGACAATCGGGTATTGGCTTTACCGGAATACCCCAACTCCCCTTCCCTCCCCACATAACGAGGGTTCCGACGTCATAAATTATGCCCTGGCTTGGTGTAATTAAATCGCGGCATGCATGTATGTACATGCACTATACGTCTAGGTGTGCTTAATTCAATTGAAAAGCAGTTAGTGTTTACTGTGGGGTTATTTGTCAGCTCTGTTATTCACCGTAGGTGCAGTTGTTATACATGTAGCTGCGTGCACGATACATGCAGCATAGTGCAATGCTGACGGAAGCTCCTATGCAAGACTCGATAGTGGGGGGGGGATGCTGTAGCTGAAACAAAAAAAAGCATTCTGGGAAGACAACGTACAGTACACTATAAATCACTGGGGTGCACGAGAAGTCAACAAAATGCTCAGTATGGTTGGTTACACTGTAATGGACAAGATGGGCTTGTAATTATGCCTATAGCACCACCTAGCTCTGCATACTACACACACATGTATGTGGTTTCATCCATCACTACTCAACATGTACAATTCATGTACCTGTACATGTACATGTACACATGTACAATCCGGTACATGCACAAATTAAATCATCGCTCAACACCTTTGCATTGCTTCCAAGTGAATGGCAGTCCTTGCCTATCTACGTATACATGTACATGCACAATTGCACATGTATGCCCTCATCTCAAATGCTGCACCTCACAAATCAGCCCACATGTGGCAAATGTGAGATACTGTAGATGTACAGTAATTGTACATTTATGAGACCCTTCTTGGACATGTACATGTACAGTATGCAGCATGTAAATGTAACCGCACTTCACATTTTTGCACCTTGTGCACGTGTTTACAGTGGCTAGCACTAGCAGTAGACAAGCTTGTGATAAGATGAGATGCACAGGTGCCTACATGTACATAAGGCTTGGAAGAGCCACGCGGTCAGTGCATTGTCTCTTCAGGTGGCTCTAATATGACCCGGACAAGCACGAGCAACCCGGGCACTGAAGTGAAACCACGATCGAGAACTAAGAGTTGTAAGGAATACTGAATGCACTCTGCCTGCCTGCCTACGCTTCAAGCCATTATGCACGAATGCCGTTGCGCACAATGCACTGCGAGGAACAAAAATTGATCGTCGACAGAGCACATGCATTCCTCATAATTGTCAATCAGAATGTCCAAATATATCCTCTGCGGTTTTTTAATTTGTTTTGCCGATAAAATGCCACATGAGTTACCAGGCAGTGTAGAATTACATTACATCTCTCTCCCATAGAATATACAATGTACATGTCCAGTTTACGTGTACATGTACAGTACTTCCCTTCATGCTGTGTTTATCCTCTTAAGGTATGGAGCAAGAATTTATGGAATTTTCTAATTTCCCTGAGAGTTGCTTTCATCTCTCCGGAGCACGTCTCCGTTGCATTAATACCCCCTTTTTTTTTTTTAGTGAATAGATTGGCTGCATGGGAGGTGCGTGCTGATCTTTCCTTTGACTAGACTTCCCCAAGTTCCAACCTCCCTCCATGACAATTCTGTGCGTGTTAAGTGCACGAGTGTCATACAAATGTAGTTCCAGCACCCTGGCAGATCTTTGCACACACACACAGATATGGCCCGAATTGAATTCTAGATCTACTGTCTATTTGTGCACATGTATGCTGTGCATTAATGTGCAGGCAATGAGTCACTCCTGAGCTACTACCAGTACCAGGACGTCAGCTTGCTGTGCATATAAATGCATTGATGTGTACACATGTACACGTACATGTACGTGTACAATGTACATGTACCATGCACATGTAAAGGGACACAATGTGCAATAGTTGTCTGCCTGAACCTGACCACCACATCTGTTTTTGTGTCAATTTACCAAATTGTTACCAATCTGTACATGTATGGTTAATTTAATACACAGTACAGTATGTATACTACTGACCAAAACTGACCCGACTTTCAAATATAAAGACATTAAGATCCCATCCGACCAGCTGGACCTTTATCTTTTTTGCATATTTGTCATACATTTACAATGAAATGCAAATGGACAATTCATGAACACAGAGTGTTTGTCTTCTTACACATGTGATCAATTACATCAGTTCATCGCAGGTTCATTAGCATGTGCATGGATATGTACATGTACGGTAAACATACTCCTCCACTACATGTACATGTATGATGTTCATGTTTACATGTAGCTATGGTACATGTACATGTACATGTACAGTGTACATGGATGGTATAGGGCATGATTGTAGAAGTACAGTACATGAATACATGTACATAATGTATACTGTATGTGTGTAGGAAGTTTTTGGAGTACATGTACATGTACATGTAGGTGTAGTAGACTGGGATGCTGAAAGGGGTCATGGAAACTTGCATCCCTACCCAGATAAACTCGGTACAGTAGACCTGTACATAAAAATGAGAGAACCTCAGTATAACCTCACCCATTAACTTGAGCACACATACACTGTAGTGTAGTGTACATTTAGTTCACTTATAATGTGATACGCTTGCATGTGCTTAATGTGCACTCAAACAAATACACTTGCTCTTGGATGGTTTCAAACAACGATATTAGGTTTCCTTCTTGAATTACTCAAGTGTTGGGTCAGGGGGTAGATATAAAAGGTGATTGCATTACATGCATACATGTGCAGTTGTACATGCATAGTCTTGCAGACTACTGTAGTGTGTGAGGGCTTGATATATATGCAGGGTATAATGACTTAGCTAAATGTAGTAATGACAAGCATGTGTGGCGGTGCTTCGATGCATACCGTAATTACCATTCCAACACATCATTCCGATATACATACATGTACATGTACAATTGTACATACCAGTACGTATAATTCTCCAGAAACAACAATCATGCACAGTGCATGCATATCATCCTGGTGGGTGTTCAGTACATATTTGACATGAGTAATAAACACATACGCTGTACAGAGTACTGTTTTTGATCTGTATTGTGCATGTGCATGTACATGTACATTGTAAACCATATAGATCAGAATTGATCTGAAAAGACTGCCCAAGTCTAGCACAGACTTAATTATACAGTTTCATACCCGTACACACACAAGGGTTTCCCCTGCTTATTAAACTGAGGCAGCCCACCTCACACTTTTGATTGGTCATCACCTCAGCTTATTGTCTCCAAATATTGCCACCTCAAGGGTCAAAATCATGCTTTAAAATGTACATCATGTAAACAGACACAATACTACAGTAAGTACATGTACATGTACATGTAAGTACATGTACATGTGTAGCATGTGTCTTAGCTGTGTCTGGGATGTTTCCTTGCACATTACCAGTATTTTATGTTTCTACATGCACTTACATACATGTACAGTACATGCACATATTTCAGTGCTTTCTCATTCCCTATCCAATTTGTTAGTGTTACCTCCATGTACATGTATGGTACATCCTCGTAGCATGCACACAATAAACCAAAACTGACATGTACAAGTTACATGTATGTATCTGTTGCCACCTCATGATCAGACTCACACAATTCCAAGAGAAGCCCTGATGATGGAGACTATCCTGAATGAGCCTTAATCTGACTCCACTCTCCCAGTCCCAGTTGCAGATCAAATACTTACATGTAACCTTTTGATAAATAACAAATGAGTTAATAACCAAGGTTATTAATGTAGCATTCAGTAGTAAGCAGTTGTAATTCGGCCCTGCCGGCAATGTGACCTAGCTGAGATGGGTTTCAAATTGTAATCTGTGCGCGCTTTAACCCCCCACCGCTGGCGCGACACATTTGCATGCACATGTGACATGGTACATGTATACATGTATTATACACATGCTCAATGTACATGTGTAATGTAGACCCAGCAGTGAGTCTGAAATGTCATTTGACGAGTACATGTACAGTACATGTACATGTACTATGTACAGTGTACATGTACATGTACATGTACAGTACAGTACGTCCTTTCCCTTCCAAAGCTTACAAAATAATGTACAGTACCTGTACTATACATACATGTAGTGTACGTACATGTACATGTACCGGTAGGAGCTACATGTAAGTCTACCCTGGACATGCTGGCAGGCACACGCAGATCAAATTACTGCTTACCGGGGGTAATCATTTTAATCATTCCTATATTTCTGTTAAAGAGGGGTACACGTACATGTACATGTACTGTACATGTATGTGAAGCTACAGTTTGTACATGTATACTGAGCAGTTGTAACATAGTAATGTACACATCTGCATACATGTACATGTACATCATACACATGTACTGGTATGTACTGTACTATGTACAACACATCCTATACAATGTACATGTACATGTACATGTACACATACATGTAGCATTTGTACATGTACATGTATACTGTACATGTACAGTACATGTACAGCACATCCTATACATTGTACACTGTACATACAATATACATTGTACATACATGTACTGTACACTGTATGCATATTATACATGTACATGTACAGTACATGTACATGAGCTCTACACTGTACCACATGTACATGTACATGTACACACATGTACATGTATACATTGTACCATAGAGCACCTTGCTCTATGATTGTACAGTGTACATGAACATGTACATGTACGGTATACATGTATGTGTACTAATTTGTACATGTACAGGTATGTACAATCTGATGCTCCAGAATTCTTCCTCAGAACAAATGCACCCAGCAGCTACTGATGTACATGTACAGTAATTCTAGATGTACATGTACACGTAAGCAGTTATAAGTGCAGCTGTGTTGTTTATCATAAAATTCCACTAAATAAATAGCAGAGCTTGTCAAGGTCAGTGAGGCATTAATTAATAGAGGTGGATGCCCAGGTACTGTACATGTACATCTTGTACTGTACATGTACATGTACAGTGTGTACCTACATGTACATGTACATGTACATGTACATGCACAGTGCCTTTACAATGCAGAACATGAATGCAAGACCTATATTTACTGGCTAGTGGCTACAGCTTAGCACCAAATGTACAGTATACAGTACCATGTACCGGTATACATGTACAGTGTAGGTACATGTAGGGATTAAGCACAGCCACTAGTAACAATATATAGTGGCTTCCATAAAGGCATGTGTGCAATTCAAAGTCAAAGTCACTGTGAATTTGGATACTGCAGGGCTTTGCAGGACTATGAACTGTCAGTCATATTACTGTATAATTATTATCGCTACATGTATACATAACTCCGATTTCCACTACATGTAGCAAGCAGTTTCCAATTTATACATAATGTATAATAATGTGTCTTAATAAGACACATTTCAAATTAAAGACTCTTATTCCCTACTCAGATTCTCTCAGCCAATACATGTACATGTACATGTGCAGGAGCATACCAGTACGTACACACATGTACATGTACATGTACATGTACATGTACCGTGCCAATTTACAATACATGTACAGTATACGGTACTGTAGATGTGAATACTACATGATACTACATGTACATGTATGTGATTACTGATTACCTTTGAAAAGTCATTTCGTGTGCATAAACATCTACCGTTTCTGAACCGCAAATTTAATAAACCACCGTTGCATTTAATTATCAACCCATTCTACTGAATAATTCTTTTCTCCCCCCCCCCTCCTTCTTTGACATTCCCTGCACTGCCTCCCATTTGGTTCTATTGCTGCCTTTTGTGCATTCATTTTGGAACAGCCTGCGTACTCTATGAATGTGCACAAGTACAGTTGGACCAGATACATGTACGTAATACGTGCACATCATGCAGAACTTGAATCGGGATTGACAAAAATTCAATGGGCTTTATACATGTACATGCCTCATAGATTTGACAAGAGTGGAGTTGCTGTTTTGTTTTCTTACAAGAATTCTAACTGAGACAGTGAGAGGTGGCTTGATCACCCATGGCAGCTCAACCATTCATAATGTGGGTTTTCAGGAGAGGAAAAAAAAGAGAGCAACTTTTGTCACATATTGGATGAGAATTGTTAACGCCAAAGTCAAAATGTTCCTTATGTTGCATGATTATGTTATGATCCTCGCTGGTGCTAAATACCAGGATCAAAACGTTGGTCAATGATATATCACATTGAAAAAGAATACCACAAAATATTACATGTATTAGAAGAAGTATTCCATACAGTATGTGTAGGGCATCTGGCCTTACTTAAAAATGAAACTTGACTGTCCTGAGACTGATCAGTGCTGGCCTAGGGCTAGAGCCTGAGTCATGTTTTGGGTATAAAGATTTAAAGCATTCATACAATTACAGTACTTGGAGAGATTCTACAGTACAAATGAATTTGGTCTTTTCTTTATTTGTCAGTTTCACCTTTCCATTCACATTCAAATTATTTAATATACTTTCTTTTCTCTGTTTAAAATTGCAATTTGGAAGTGCTTGTATATCTACATAGAACTACATGTAATACTCATGGGCAACCATCATATTTCATGCAATGGATCTCTGAGAATTAGCAACACAAACAAATGGATAGACTAACTGATGCAGGGAAGCATTTTGCGTTCATGTTTCACACATTTTATTCAGCATTCCCAGTCCACCGTAAATATTATGAGTAGAGTACAATGTACAGCAGTATTCAGGGAACGCACAGAATTGCCTGGGAGACATTCACAGGCCTTGCAATGAAAAAAATAGAAAAGAAAAAAAAAGTGAAAATAAAAACATTAAATAGCCCAAGCCCAAACCCATCCCTGCGTCTGGTTAACTTTGCGCTTTGCAGAAGGATAATTTGCCTCACATGGTTATTGATTGCAGACCGGCATGAACAGCCGCTCAAAGATAAACACTTGTATGGGTTTGGCAATCATCCCGCCCGAAAAAGTGCAGTATTAATGTGGGATTTTTTTTCCCCCTTTCCTTTTATTTGGTTTGTGTGTGAGGGAGATGGGTTTTGCCTCAGAGGCATTAGGCTACATGCAGGTCTTAGGATGCTGTGGATTTCTCCTTCCTATTAACTTCAGCGATTGCCTTGCTGTGTGTGTACATGTACATGTACATGTACATGTACACCACATGTACATGAAGTATAGGCGTACCGGTATATGTACATGTACAGTACGTGTCGTGTAGACTGTATCCACAGTACATGTACATGGATGTGACTTATAATGGCCCTTTCTTCCCCATAATGTTTTTGTGGTTCAGCCTCACCATCAATTTTTTGTTTGTTCTTTAATTAAAATTGGTCTCTGCCAAAAGGGTGTGGTGTTCAATGACAGTGTCGGTGCACATGTTCTTGTACAGTATGTACAGTACATGTACATGTACATGTACAATGTACATGTACATGTACATGTACATGTACTACAGTCTACATGTACCGGTACATGTATTGTACATGTGTACATGTACATGTATGTATAATGGCAGTAAACCTTGTCAGGATCTTGTTAAGTATTTTGGGCAATGAAATGTACATGTAGGGCCTTTGTTGGAGAAGTACCGGTACCTCCATGCTTTGATAAAGCATAATTTTCACCTACATAATGTAGATTGAAAATTTTCTTCAGGGAGATTTTCTTTATGTTTTTGTTGATTTTTGTTATTTCATTAACTCATACATATACTGTAAGTGCATCAAGACATCAAGGTACATGTACACGTGTACACGTACCTGTACCTGTACATGTACATGTACATGTACATGTACATGTATGCTATGTACATGTACAGTGTATATGTATACTGTACAGTAGTGCCATTTTAAAACTATATTAAATGTACATACTGTACCTACATTGTATAGTGTGTATAATTATGTACACGTAACATGTGCATGTACATGTACATGTATGTACACATGTACAATACATGTACACTGTACGTACAGTACATGGACATGTTGAACTGGCTGTACATGTATATTTTTATGTACAATGTATGTACTGTACAAGTGTACATGTTCATGTCCATGTGTATGAAATTGTCCTTTAATATACCGTACTGACAAATGTATGACCAGATGACCAAGGAGAGTGATATCTCAAATGCTACAATGCACAGTACATGTGTGTACATGTACATGTGTGTGTGTGTACATAAATGAATGTACACACATGTACATACATGATCTGCACCGTAGTACATCATGAACTGAATTACCGTGAGTTTTGCCTCATTTGATACAAGTTATCCAGTGTATCAGAAAGGTGTTACAGTGAAGTACATGTACCGGTACAGTACCAACATGAATTTACATGTACGGGTAGATTTGATAATTACATGTACCGCAGTACGGTACGTGTACACTTGTACAGTGTACTTTGCTTCAGCAAAACAAGTCTGGAAAACAAGGTGGTATGGGGTATAAAACATGAAAAAATAAATAGCATTGATCTCAATTTCAATACATGCCGTCATCAGGACAAACGGCCAGAGCATACTGGTCGAAACGTTGAGTTACCACTCAGGTTCTTTTCAGAACCACACCTCTTCCTTTAAGAGACCTGATACATGGTGTCACTGCAAACCTTCCTATATTGATTCACCCACCATGTAAAGCCTTAAGTCTTATTTACATGTATACCGTAATTTGTTGTACATGTGCAGTGTATCATCCCTATCACTGCAATCTCAGAATGAAAAAGAAATTTTAATTCTGAAGTTAATCATTCACTGATACCAGTACCTCCCCCTCCCCCCAATGTAACAAATGACCCAAGTGTCTTTAGTGCAGCGATTCAAGTGCTCATAATGCATATTTGTCACTGCCTCTGAGAAAGTCAGCTGGCTAATGATAGCTTGCTCATGGGGGAACGGGGAGGGGGAGGAGGCGGGGGAAGTGGGGGTGCAGTGGACTGAAGCACATCTTCCTTCTCAGTGCAATCACAACAACTCCTCATCTCCTTCTAAGCACCACTCCAGCTAATCACCCCCCAGACTTGGAGACAAAACCTCCGGTCACCATCGCAGACTCTGAGCTGTCCCACAAATTCATTATTAATCAGTAAATCGTTGGCCAGCGTCTTCCTTTCTCCCTCTTCGGTCCTCCTCTCTCCTGAAGTCTCTCCTTAGGAGCAGAGGCCGGGTTGATCTCTGACCTCTATCGAAGACTGGACAATCCAGCCCATAGGTACATTATCCCAAGCAGTTCTTACCGGTATTCCCAATTTTGTTTTGGCAATGGACAGAAGAACCAATGAGTAGATCAGAAACAAGGGTTGGGGTATCCATCATGATGAAGAAGGAATGATGATGTAACTGCGAAAAATGGTTTAAAACTGTCTCTCCTTATTATGGCCACTGGAAAAAGGAAGTGTCACATCGGCAGACACGTCAAACAGCCAGGGGTCATTTTCATGTAACTCATCATAACTTGTTCATGTTTCCCACCTGCTTATGGTCAGGGCCTTTTGAAGAGGGATAATACTGTAATTGCTATCTCCAGCTTTCTTGAGTTCCTCCCTCTCTACTTCTTTCCTTAGCCCTTAACCTTGAGTGACGTTATAGCCTTGTTATGACCATTTAGAAGACCGTGAGCAATGCACTGAAGCTATACAATCCATTTCGGCTTTGATGGATTACTCAGGCTCTGAAACTATATGACCTACATGTATCTCGACCATGGAGGAATATGATGGATTGTAAGGCATTGTGAAATCAAATCTGTGGAGAGATAACATCAGAGATCCGGAAGATGGGTCTGCCGAATGCAAGAAGGAAAAGCACTAGAAAACCTATTTGCTCAGTGTTAGGAGCTATGCTGTGGGAGTACGGCAGTTATCCACCCTCAATGCAGGACCTTGGTAGGAAAATGAACGTAGACCGCTAGGCCTTCCAGTTAACCCCCTTGTGTATAATGAGCAGGGGCAGGAAAATGCACTCTGACACTGAACCACTCTAGTAGAAAGCTCCCCAAACCTACCGGTAGCAGGTCCTCTCTGCTTCTGAGAAAGGCTCTGCTAGGGTCAAAATTTCATCAGGTCCTCTAGATTTTTGAAATTGGCATTTTGGTCTTTTGAGTCAGTAAGCAGTCGGCAACATGTTTGTATCGCCTAAAACCATGATCGTTGTTCAAAGATCCATTAGCCGAGAGGTTTACAGATCATTGTTGATATCGGTATTTGTTTTCAAAAGTCTTCTATTAATCTTTCCACTTTCTTTTCATAGAGAAAGTCTCTTGACAACATTGTTTGTTTTTCTTTTGGTATATTTTGAAATTGTTACAGGGGCAAGCAGTCCTTGGAGACCATCTGTCTGATGCTGGCCTACAAACTGAAGTACCCCAGTAACTTCTTCTTACTACGTGGGAACCACGAGTGTGCCAGCATTAACAGGTATTTGACCCGTTGCAGTCAAGGCTGCGGCATTTGGTAGAGGAAGGTGATGCGGAGGAAGATGAGGATGATGGGGACGATGATAATGATGGGGTTGATGAGGATGGGGAAGGTAATAATAGAATAAGGATGTTGGGGATGCTGATGAGGAGGATTAGGATGAAGATGATGGGGATGAGGATGATGAAGATGATGGGCATGATAAGGATGAGGATAAGGATTAGGATGATAAGGAGAATGATTAGGATTATGAGGATGCTGATGAGGAGGATGATTTGCAGTGCCCCGGTGTACTTTGCCTTTAAGAACAATAGAAATTCAGTTTTAGAATTGTGGGCACTGGGCGGGGGGGGGGGGGGGGGGGGGGGGGTCGAGGAGGAAAACGTTTAGCAACAAAAAGAATGTACTTTAATCTGCTGTAAATGCTGACTGTACTGTACTTGGAAGTTCATCATACATGTACATGTACATGTACATGTACAAATGTACTCTACATTTACATGTACATACACATGTATACGGTATGTGTACTTGTACAGGTACAGTGTGTGCATGCAATGAGTGCTTCATTCAGTATTGTACACATGTACATGTATACATGTACACACGTACATGTACATTAATTTTGTACATGTACATGTACATGTAGTTGTACATTTACATGTACGGTACATGTATGTGGGTACTGTACATACAGTTGTATAGTACATGTACATGTACATGTGTCCCTGTATACATGTACATGTACATGTACATACATGTACAGTGTACGCAATTACGCACACAATATAAACTCTGTATATTCAATGGTACACCTACATGTAACAATTAATTTTGTTTAGAACTCTCCTGCTGTCCCAACTTGTACATGTACATGTACATGTACATGTACATGCAACACGTGATGACAACGGTTGCACATACGGTACATGCATGTACATGTACATTGTAAAAATCTGACATCTGGAAATTACATGTACATGTACATGTATACATGTACATGTACATGTACTGTACATGTATGTCCAATAGTTCTGCATGATTTATTTTATGTTCTCAACACATCAATCGCATGCAGCTGTATGCAGGCACACGCACTGCGCAAAGATGTGCATGCATAATATTACGATGTGACTACACGTGTAATGTACATGTACAGTAAAATGTGCATTTTAATGCTTTCAGGTACATACATGTACAACTGTACACGTACATTGTGCATGTACATGTACGGTACGTGTACGTGTACATGTATACTGTAGATGTACGTGAACGTGTACAGTACGTGTACACGTACACATGTAGCTGCCAGCCCATCTTGTGATAGCAGGGATTACGCACTGCTTATAACTCATCAGTCACCACTGAGCCTTGATGCATCTACATGTAATATGGGAGTGTGCATCCAGGGGGAAGGGCTATGGGACTAAAGGGAAAAACAACAACCCAGACCAACCTCCTGGTACTGCGGATAATTTCTCCCCTTCCCTCCAAACATTATGTACAAATGACTGGCCCATGATGGCCGGCTTGTTCGCACAAATGACTATACCTCATGCATGTACCGGTAGGCATGGGTGCTTAATAATCAAACAACCCATAGGACACAATCTAAGAGCTGTACACACAAGCACTTCCTTGATTCACGGTACACATCACCATGGTTACCTGGGTTCAGCAATTCCTACAGATTGACAAAAATATAGACATGTACATGTACTGTACATGTACACTACATGTTATGTTTCTTGTTGACAGCTTACACATGTACATGTACATGTATGTACATGTACATGTATACTGTATATACAGTATCTGAAGTTAAATGATCTCTATTCAATGAGGGTTTGCACTACTTGACGACTTAAAAGGATGTTATAAAGCCATACGTACAATTGAATACACATGTACAGTACATGTGCACATCCTGTGTATCTACGGCTTGTATATATGGGTATCTTCAAGACATGCTTAAGAGATGGGTGGTTACGGTACATTGCTGCCCACATTGTAATATCTGTAAGAAGGGAGGGGAGAGGAGCGGAGGGGAGGGAAAAGGCATCGATATATATTGTGTACATGTACATGTACATGTACATGTACATGTACAACTGTACATGTGCATGTACATGTACATGTACATATACTGTACATAGCCTGAATGGACTTCTCCCTGCACAATACATTTGTACATAATCCCATCTTTGCAGCTGGCCATCCAGCCCTGATAGAACGCTTGCACCCATGTAGTGAGATACTGGACACTGTCCCAGCTGTTCTCCCCCAATTACATCTAATGCAATTGCCCTTGGCAATTATATAATACAGTGCAATATTTGTCCTCCCAAAAAAAACATTTCTTCGATGCTGCATGAAATTGTAGCCTTGGGAATCCTTTTGAAACTGCCAAATTTTTGGCCTGTGGTTTTCAAACTTTATGGAGGCACATACATGTACATGTACATGTATACTGTACAGTACATGTACACATGTACATGTACATGTACACGTACATGTATACGGTACACATGATACATGTACATACTGTACATGTACATTCATGTACAGTTGTACATGTTATTGCCCCATATAAAATGACATTCATGTACAGTTGTACATGTTATTGCCCCATATAAAATTACATACATGTACATGTACATGTACTGTAGGTGTACAGTAGATGTATGTAATTACACTGTATGTAAAAATGATATTGCATGCACCCCCCCTCCCCCGGGGCCCACTTACTGTAAGCAGACAAGAGCTATTGAATTTCATGAACATGTACATTCAATATGCATACATTAATGTACAAGATTCCATTAAGGGAGGAATCAGGAACAATACCATTACCAATGGTACATGTACATAATTGTATGTGTAACTACATGTAAGTATACTGTATCTGTGAAATGAGATTTCCACGGTACACAGGGGGTAATCCACTTACACAATGCACCGTAATTTGTTGACCGGCAAAGGAGAGTACATGTAATTGATGATAGGGGGGTTATTGAAATCAGGCATCACCAGATGCCGGTTCTCCCAGTGGCTATGTACATGTACATGTATGTTTACAACGTTACATGTACATGGGACTAAGGCTGTACATCTACACCTACATGTGTATTTGTACATGTACGTGTCCATATGTGTCTATGTTGTGTTGTTAATTACAGAGGTGCACTCATGTAAAGTACATGTACCTCTTTTGTACATTTGTGCATCATCAGAGTTCATGTCCAGAGGGGACACACAGAGGATCTACATTAGCACCAAACACAAATGAAGGCTTGTTGGAATATGATATATACAGAGAAAAACCCAATTGTACATTGTACTTGTAGCTCAGTGTATGGCCGATCATGCATAGGAAACACAAGCCAAGCACAATTCAAAGTCATAGGCAGTGCATGAGCATTGGTTTAGTTATAGTCCATCAGCCAAGGCGGATTGTTTGCACTGAGCGAATTGTTTCCTAGATTTGGCAGCTCCGAGGAAAGCGATGTCCCAGGTGCGCTGTTGCACCTGTGCATATTTGCCCAGTCCATGCACACGCCCATGTGTACAGTCCCTGCTTGACACTGGCTTCCTGTGTCCAGTTTACCCCATGACGGGCCTCAATCCGTCCCTCTACCCTACACAGTGTGCAGACAGTGTCTGGCCGGTTGGTTTTAGTAGCTGACCATGGACTCCATTACCCGTTCATGTACAGGTACATGTAGTGTACATGTAGTGTACATGTACATGTGCCTACAGGGCAGAGAGAGAGAGAGAGAGAGAGAGAGAGAGGGAGAGAGAGAGAGAGAGAGAGAAAGGGTACACTGTACGTTAATTTGACTGTGCTGAGTGCAGCTCATCTCTTAATGCACATACAACCCTGTACAGTTAAGTGTCTGCGGAAGAGTTCCTGAGGGGCCGCCTGTCAGGGGCAGCTATCGACTGATTGGAGAGTCATAATTGATTGAGAACTGTGTGCTCTCTCCCCTCCCCTCACCCCATCCCCTCTCTCCCTCTTCTCTCTCTCCCTCTCCCCACCCCTCCCCCCTCTTCTCTCTCTACCTCTCCCCCTCTTGTCTCTCCTCTCTCTCCCCATCCCCTCTCTCCCTCTTCTCTCTCCTCCCTCTCCCCACCCCTCTCTTCCTCTTCTCTCTTTCCCTTCTCCTTCTTGTCTCTCCTCCCTCTCCCCATCCCCTCTCTTCCTCTTCTCACTCCTCCCTCACCCCCATCTCTCCCTCACCCCCTCTCCCTTCACCTGTCCCTCTTGCTGCAGGATCTATGGTTTCTACGATGAGTGTAAACGGCGCTACAACATCAAGCTGTGGAAAACCTTCACGGACTGCTTCAACTGCTTGCCAATCGGTAAGGCTCCTAGGTTCACAGAATCACACAAGCCCCTGTGTGGTCACCCGAGCACAATCTGCAAGTCCCCCTTCCTCCTCCTCACATCCTATTATTCTACCGTGAATCAAATCTAAATATTCATTCTGTTGCACTTTATCCTTGAAACTCAAATGTTCCCTCTGCCTCTCCCTCCCCTCCACTTTGATGTTACTCTGGCGTACGTTTATTGAGTGAATGTGGGTTAACGACATTAGGCAGTGGGTGCTCCCACGTAAACCCTTGGAAAATCTTCATGGAAGGAGGCCCTAGCTTCTTCTGCTTTGATGCTCAGGGCTATTGCTCCACTTCAAACAGGCTGGGAGAGAGAAAGAGAGAGATAGAGAGAGAAAGAGAGAGAGGGGGAGAGATGGGAAAGGGAGAGGGAGACAGAAAGAGAGAGAGAGCGACAGAAAGAGAGAGAGAGAGACAGACAGAAAGAGAGAGAAAGAAAGAGAGACAGAAAGAGAGACAGAAAGAGAGACAGAAAGAGAGAGAAAGAGAGAGAGACAGACAGAGAGAGAAACAAAGCGAGAGAGAAAGAGAGAAAGAGAGAGAGACAGATAGAGAGAGAAAAAGAGAGAGGCAGAAAGAGAGAGAAAGAGAGAGAGAGAGGGGGGGGAGAGGGGAAAAGGGAGAGGGAGACAGAAAGAGAGAGAGCGACAGAAAGAGAGAGACAGACAGACAGAAAGAGAGAGACAGAAAGAGAGACAGAAAGAGAGACAGAAAGAGAGAGAAAGAGAGAGAGAAAGAGAGAGAAAGAGAGAGAGACAGACAGAGAGAGAAACAAAGAGAGAGAGAGAAAGAGAGAGAAAGAGAGAGAGACAGATAGAGAGAGAAAAAGAGAGAGGCAGAAAGAGAGAGAGAGAGAGACAGAAAGAGAGAGAAAGAGAGAGAGAAAGAGAGAGAGAGAGAGAAAGAGAGAGAGAAAGAGAGAGAGAGAAAGAGAAAGTGAGAGAGATAGAGAGAGGGAGATAGAGAGAGAGAAAGAGATAGTGGGAGAAAGAGGAAGAGAGAGAGAGAGAGACAAAGAGAGAGACAGGGAGGGAGGAGGTTTGCATGTATAGCACCCCATGTACATGTACATGTACATGTACATGCATACACCTGTATACATGTATTTGCTGAATTGGGTTTCTGTTTTTGTTTTTTTGTCCTTTAAAATAGTGTACTGTACTGAGGCTATGCCGCCCCTATATACCGGAGTACACATGTGTAACAAAATTACACAGGTCATACAGTCATACACAGGGAAAAAGCAGTAGGATCAAAAGATTAAATTGTTGACTGAGGCCTGAAATGACCCAAATGCCTATTCATTGAACTGAAAAATTTACCAATAATAAGCACTACAGAAACTACGGAATATTGTACGAAATCTAAAACACACATGTAGTTACACATGTACAGTACATGTACATGTACATGTACATGTATGATGAAGAGACTGAGGATAAGGTCCCAAGAGGCATTGGTTTAAATGGGTAGACGGCATGAAGGGTGTCTGGTGATGTCCGGTACAGAAAAGGGAATTAATGTTTAGAATAAAGGGATAGGAACTAGGCCATGCTAGTCGCAACTACATGTACAACCAGGGGAACATATCATACATGTAGGGAAACCTATTTCTCCAAACTAGGGATGTGCCGATCAAGGGCCCACACCCTCCACCAAAACCCCAGTGCTGACTCAACCCATCATTACAACTGCATGGGTTTTTAAACAGGGCTGTCCGCCAAGATGCCCGGGCTCCAACCAAAGGGGGATTAGGAGGGTCTAGAACATTCCACCTTAGAACTAAAGCAGAATAGAATGTGAGGGTAGTTAGAGCAAGGAAATGTACGATGAGAGGATCGAGCAAAAACTGCAGCAGGTACTGTACATGTAGAGTGAGCAGACTAGTCCACATCTTCCTCAGAGGGGAAAACAGTGACCAGCCTGCACCAAGTGTGTCTGGGGGTGGTTCTTTACACATGTACATTGTACCTCCATCCCTTCCCCCTCCCGGCTGGAGCTGGTTATTGAGTTACGGACCATTTTAAACAGGTCATGCACAATCCAAAAATCAATGGGAATCCTCAAGAGTTGTTATTCCAATTATGCCCCAGTTTTGTCAGGATGCGGACGTGAATGCCATCTCCGATTGCGAAAATCTTTTCCCTGTTTATTTTCTCTCTCCCTCTCCCTCTCTCCCCCTCTCTCTCTCTCTCTCTCTCCATCTATCTCTCTCTTTCTCCTATCTATCTATCACTCTCTTTCTCCTATCTATCTCTCTCTCTCTCTTCCTCTCTCTCTCCCTCTCTCTCTATCTTTCTTTCTCTCTACTTACGTGTAATTCACATGCACGTATGTTTACACATTATTGAAAGTCAAGAAATCTCTAAGGCTTGCTGCTCTCAGATTCATTCACTAGTGGAACAGACTTTAAAGCTAACTTGCCAGTTAGCTTTAACCAGTTTGGTTTTTCCTGTTGTTGATGGGTTGGTACATGTACATGTGTACACTGTACACTGCTAGACATTCTACATGTACATGTATGTACATGTACATGTATTTCAGAGAGTGCGCGGGTGCCATTAGTGCTTTTACTCCCTAATCAAATGCTAATACCTTGTCAGTTACACGGCGTCTGGTGATTTTCTGCCCCTAGTGCATCTGATTAGTCTTTGCTGAGTGAGGAGGAAATGTACATGAAGTGTGCATGTACTGCAATATACATGTAAGCCACCCTGAGTATAAGCCGCATTGGTCCAAAATTTCCACAATAACATACAGGCCTTAACGTACCATTTTATAGGCCGCACCATTGTATAAGCCACACCTTTGTAACTTTTCTTTACCAATATCATCTTCATTAAATACACTGTACTGCTAACTTCTGCTACGACTGAGTCGGGTGCCGACAGTTTAATCAAAGCGAGAATTATTAGATTTGTTTTTCTTAAAAAGTCTCTGACTTGATGTTCAGGATTTTATGTTCATGAATAAAAAAGCAAAAATAAAATTACATTTCACAAGTAATTTACTTCAGTAGTTGGTAAATTTCACCGAAAACCGGATTTGTTTCTTGAGAGCATGTATAATTGTTTGTGAACTTCATTCAGAGGTGAAGCAAAAATTATAGAAATCATTAGATCTGCAAAGTGTTACATTCAACTTCAACAGTCATGAGATCGTCAAAAAAGTAATTGACGACGTGAGACAAGCACCTCTGCATGCAAAAAGTGGGATATTTGTCTCCAAAAGATTCAGACAGGAGACAGCCAGTCTGTCTTTGTGCTATCGGTGGTCACTTGGGTGATGTAACATATGTGTACTGTGCATGATATATGCTGAGGACGGAACCAGCTTGGTTGCATCCTGCCACAGGGTAAACTGTGCACACTGGATGTGTGCAAGTCACTGCCGCAATTCATGCATGAAATTCACAGTGATAACTGGCCTAGATGCATACATGATACATGTCGCACTGAAACACAGAATGCAAGAACCAATCTTGAACCAATCTTGTATTGTACATGTACTGTGTATGTACATATACATGTAAATTTTGTAATAGGGCTTGCCAGAGGTTCCAGTATGAAAATGGATTTTCATGGCCAAGTACCGGTAGTAACATGCATCTACCGGTACATCATTTGCAATACAAAATTTCCAATTATTTTGAAGCATGATTTCGGCACTTGGATGCCAGCATTGCATGATCCTTCCCTTAGTACACATTGTGCTCCCAAGAAAATGAAGCCATCTAAGGCTCCCAATAGCACAGTCATAGTCTGTGCTGAGTGAAATGTTTGATGAACCATGGCCTTCTTTTTTTCTATGAGAGCTTTTGAATATCTCTGTAATAGGTAAAATAATAGGGCCTTCTCCGGTCGTCATTAAAATCTGAAGAAGAAAAAAAAATAGGAAAATCATTGGGGTGCTGATGTTTCAATCCAAGCAGGATCTTTCTCAGCGGCAGAATCTCATTACATCCAGAGCCTCATTATTTCCGGCATGCTTTAGCTCCCGGTTAGAACTCTTGGTTCATGGCTATGGCTATGGCCTGCAGCATGTCTGACTGCACTGAACCGTGAGCTGTGACTAGGCAATATCCGTAGCAACAGCCATGGCTGCTAGAAATCAAGAGGTGCCATTAGAGAGGCATAGAAGTACAATGTATCTTATTCATGCTGAGCCTCATTCTGCAGTTTAGTTATAATATTTGCAGTATAGTTTTAATGTTTGCAGTTTTGATTTAATGTTTGCAGTTTAGTTCCGCAGTTTAGTTTTAATGGATGGAAAATGGAAAAAGATGGTCATGAATCAGAATAACAGGTCATTTTCTTATACATTTGTGTTCCTGAACACATTTGTCGGCTTGTCTGAAAAGCTTCAATAGACCGATTTAATCAAATGACTAAAAAAAAAGGCAATTTTTTTCATCTGATTTGGCATAGAGCAGCGATGGAAATGTACAAAGAAAAATTTGTACAATATTATAGTCTTCTTTGATCATTTCCACTCCTGTTCTGCACCAAACAAGATGCAAAAATACATGTACATGTACCGGTACATGTAAGTCATGTGATGGCATGTAAACATTGGTCACATGTGTAGGTACATGTACATGTACATGTACTGTACATGTGCCATCCCCAAGTACAAAAAAAGCGTTTTACATATTTGCAATTGCCTCTGACTGTACATGTAGCCTTAATTACATGTACAACATACGTACATGTACTATGCCAAGTGAATTGGCATAAATGGCCAGCGTCATTCTCTGATAAAGGTAATGGAAAGAGACTTCATTACACCAAAATTGTGCTTGCATTCTTTCAGACGGGGGAAGAGGGGGTTTCTAAATGTCAGCCTCGTTTTATGTTTGTACTGCATTTCAGTCACAATAACCTATTGATGGTGAGAAGACTGCACTGAGTGAGTGCTGAATTCATTTTGACATTTAGAGTCAAGGCGAGGTGGCGCTAGATGGATTGCCATCAACTTTTTTTTCACTGGTGGCCAGCTGGGCCGCTAGAGCACAGTACCAGGTGGCTCAAATGGTTCCTGTGGCGGCCCAGGACTTTGGATTCAAATTTTAGCATGATGGTGATTGCTCCTGTAACTTGCCCTTTGACTGCAGTTTGCAAACGTGTTTGTATCTTACTTACCGTAACTTGTGTGAACTTTGGGATATACACTGTACAACATGTATACATACACATGTACATACCATCAATGGATTTTTTGGGGCCATCAAACGATAAGATAGTCAGTTTATCATGTACATGTAGTTTTTGTTGGTTTGGCATTTGAACCTACCGTACAATGTACATGTGTACATGTACATGTAGTTTCATGTACACATGTACGGTATGTACGTGTACACTGTAGGTTACATGTACAGGTACATGTATGTACACATGTAGAAGAATTCACATAAAGTATGCAAATGATATGTTACATAATTATATAGTGTACGGTACATGTGCATCATGTAACATGTATTTGTACAGGTACATGTATGTAAATTTGCATCCAAATTGTAATGAAATGTACAATGAAAATATAATTTGTCGCATTATTCTTTTCTTTTCCCTTTCTGTGTTGTGCATTGTCTAGCTGCCTTGGTAGAGGGAACCATCTTCTGTATGCATGGGGGTCTGTCACCAGATCTGTCCAACGTGGATCAGCTCAGGCATATTAACCGGCCACTAGACATTCCTGACCACGGCTTGGTGTGTGATCTACTCTGGGCCGACCCTGATGATGTGAGTCCTACCGTGGAGGAAGGATGGTCCAACCATGGAGGAAAGAGCCTTCCTCCATGGTCCAACTGACCCCTTCCCCTCCTATTCCCCCCTCAATAAATTCAAGAAAATCAAGAAAATCAAATCACATTAACCGTTCTTCTAACATATAGCCTCCTACTTCAGTCAATTCTTGAGCAATATCCCATTATCTTGTAATGATATCAGTGCCAAAATCTTGGTCCAATAGACTCTTTCCCCCTTCGTGCATTAGGAAGACCACCTGTATCCAGTAGCATAACTGGGGAATCAGATTTCCGGAATGCTCCCCCATCCCCCCCCCCCCAAAAAAAAGGGGGAGGGGGGGGGGATGCAACAGTGTTTAAGTGGTTTGCCTGAGGCAGTTGGATTTACAGTCTGCTTGGTGGATATTGAATATTATCAGCGCAAATGGATAGGAATTAGGGAGGGTGGACAGGCACAATCAACGGCAGACACTTGTATTCCGTGGGGAGTGCAGCCCCCCCCCCCCCCCCCCCGGTTGTCCTCGTGAAAACGAAAAATGCTCGCTGATTGGGAAGACATTGCCGGTTGGAAATCCTCCGTTGGAGTGTCCCCGTGAATGTGTAACATAAAACCGGTTGATAAGCACGGAAAGATTAACATAATGGTGTTAGGCAGCAGTGCAAATCTTCCTCTGACGGAAAGAAAATGGGCCATTTTTTTATTTGCTATGGTCTTGCGTCAGTCTTGCAATTTTGTTGATTGCGATCCACACAGGGTATCCCTTTTCATTTAAAGCTGGAAATTGGTGCACACTGCTCTCTGTATTTACATTGCTAAGGGGGGCCTAGGGTTTTGACGGCAGCACAATCTTAGTGTAATATACAAACATGTTGTAAACAGCCAGTGCCTACTGACTTAAAAGACCAAAATTGCAAAAATCTTAGTTAAAATATAGCGGGCATGTGGGCAATTTCATTCAACTTAGTTATCACTCAGGTTCTTTTCAGAAACATACACTGTACCTCTTCTTTAAGACACCTTATACATGGTGTCACCATAAACCCCTTCTATATTGTTTCACCAACCATGCAAAGCCTTATGTCTTATTCATTAAACTCATTGTAACTTAAATGTACGATCCATCCAAGACAACGAACGATGCACAAAAAACATGAACTATCAGAACTTACAGTTACGTAGGGTTTATACATCGTAAGTTGAGTTACGATGTATTGTAAGGCTTTGTTAAATCCTCCCCTGCCATTTCAATTGTAGCAGGACCTTCTTCAAAGGCAAACTGCCTTAGGCCCCCATACATGTTTTACAAGACCAACACAATCTTGCACAAAAAAAGTCAAAATGCCGTAGTGCTTTGACATTGGAGGATTTTGGTTTTGTTTTCACAAAGGCTGGATGACAGTGAGTCGTTCATTCCTTCCTGTGGGGGAGAATGGCCTGGGATGGAAATGTCAGGTTGTTCATCTCTGATGGATGACTCTGTTTGGTTCTTTGTCCGCAGGACATCACAGGCTGGGGTGAGAATGACCGTGGCGTGTCCTATACATTCGGAGGGGACGTGGTCCGACACTTCCTCAAGAGAAACGACCTGAGTCTAATAGTCAGGGCTCATCAGGTGAGAGTGACACAGATAGGGCTTGCTTCCACTCAGAGACATTCAATCAGTATCGTGGGTCTTCAGGAACCCAAGGCTGGGTCTTTCCTGGAAAGACCACATTAGGAATTAGGAACTTAGATACAGGCACTTGGGGACTATTCAGTCAGGAAGAGTCAGGGTAAGCTTTCGTAGCAACAACTAATTCATCAGATGCACATTATGGAGTATTTTAGTTGTTGCAACAAAACCTTGTAAATACACTTCCCAACTGGTTAGTCTTTGAGTGCTATCCAATGTATCTGTGTTGTTATTGGTCACCAGTTAGACTCACGTGGTTGCCTACCTCTTTGCACACCTTCATCCTTATCTCTGATACTAGAAATTTTTCAAATGGAAATCTCTACGCATATTCAAGCAGAACAACAGTGTTAAAGCATGGCCTTGTTCATGATCACATCTTCGTACTTAATTGATGTCGAGTGGAATACATGTCATCATAATTGAATATAGGAACATGTTGAACACACTGAATTAATGCCTACACGTGTTTGTTTGTCGTCATCACCGTAGGTTGTGGAGGACGGCTACCAGTTTTTCCAGAAGAGGAACCTGGTCACGCTATTCAGTGCGCCCAACTACTGCGGCGAGTTTGACAATGCGGCCGGGGTCATGATTGTCACCGAGGACCTGACCTGCTCCTTCTCTATACTACCGGTGAGTCCCAGAAGGAATTATACAAGGACACATACATGTACACTGTAATCTAGTGTATATCAAATGATGGGTGCTAGAATAAAATTACCTAGAATGATATTGGATAGGAAATGGAGAGTCCTACCAGTACGCCCTGGAAAAATATTGCATATAAAATAGAGAGTCCGATAATGAATTGGATATAAAATAGCAAGTCCTACTGGCAAGTCTTAGAATGATATTTGATAGGAAATGGAGAGTCCTACCAGTACGCCCTGGAATAATATTGCATATAAAATAGAGAGTCCGATAATGATTTACATATCAAATAGCAAGTGCTAATGGCAAGTCCTTGAATGATATTGCACATAAAATAGTAAGTCCTGCCACTGAGTCCTATGATATACATGTATTGGATATGAATGGGGAGTCCTACCGGTACCAGTACGTCCTGGAATGATATTGCATATAAAATAGAGAGCCCTATAATGAATTGCATATCAAATAGCAAGTGCTACTGGCAACACCTAGAATTATATTGCACATCAAATAGTAAGTCCTGCCACTGATTCATACGATTATTGGATATAAATGGTGAATGCTACCACTGAATCCTGGAATGATATTAAATAGATGCACAATAGTGAGTCCTACCACTGAGATAGATAAAATAGAGAGTCCTACTGGCAGGTCCTAGAATGATATTATTTATAAAATGCTGCGGTGTATGCACATGTATCTTTGAGATCATATTTACATACATGTTCAAAAGGAAAGTAAGCCTTCTATCTTTTTGACTGAGAGAGCGATGAAGTTTACCATCATCTTGTGGTCAGTCAGAAGTACATGTACATGTACATGTATGAGGTAGGCTGCCTCACAGTTGAATATACAATGTATGCAGGGTACGACCCTGATATCTGTTACACATGGAGATGGGTTCTGAGCTGAAGGCACTGGGATGATGGTCTATGCAATTGGCCATCATCGAGGCCACTGCAAGGTTATTCCCATCAGTGGCTTTGTGCTAATAACCAATGGATAAGGATTTGATACATGCGATAGGAAGGGGGGCTGGATTGGTTTGACTGCTAGAGCAACCTCAGGTTGTTCTGACGTCATTGGACCGAATTTACCCAGCGTGAAAGCAGTATAAGTGCAGTGGGGGGGGGGGGCGTATGACTAGGAAACTCATTAGACGTACATCATGCGTAGCAATTGCATTCAGATTTCAATGAAACGCTCCCTCTAAAATCACATTGCTGTAATGAACATTGACAAAATTAGCAAACCCACCCCTTCAAAAAAAAAAATTATCATAGAAAAAATAAAATCAGGAAGCACTTACAACCTGTATATAACAAACTGCTGATATGAGTTTGGGGGTAATTGGAAGTGATTAATAAGGCGTTGCAGACAAACACATTGTGTGTATAAATGTGACCCGGCACAACGACATGAGAAATATCCCACCAAAACACTTTTTGAGTAAACAACGCCTGAAGTTAAAGTATCTTCACAATTCGATTACAAATCAATTTTCTTTCTTTTTTTATTTTCGGAAATTTTAAGTATTAGAGGATATTATATTTTGATATCATTTGAAAGCTAATGGTATACTCTTTCACATCATTAGAAAAGTGGGGGTTATTCCTCATTATGCTGTGCTGGGTCACAAATGTGCGCTCATAGGCCGTGCAGCAAAATTAAGTAGCCGTGGGAGTCAGTCTGGCATTGTGATGAGCACTGGTGATTTTTGTCTTCATTGCCTGTGATTGCCCTGCCTCGATTACTGTCAAGAAGCCAGGCTGGATCTCTGCATTAGTCATTTGGCAATCGGCGAGGCCGATTCAGGGCACCCACATCATTAGAAAACCTCAAAATCTCAAAAGTGGGGTTATTCCTCATTATGCTGTGCCGGGTCACAAACGTGCGCTCATAGGCCGTGCAGCAAAATTAAGTAGCCGTGGGAGTCAGTCTGGCATTGTGATGAGCACTGGTGATTTTTGTCTTCATTGCCTGTGATTGCCCTGCCTCGATTACTGTCAAGAAGCCAGGCTGGATCTCTGCATTAGTCATTTGGCAATCGGCGAGGCCGATTCAGGGCACCCACAGGCTTGCTACAGATGTATTTGCCTTGGAGGTTCAGGGCAATGCCTGTGTGGCGTGGCTGCCAATTGCAAATTGCCTTTCCACAAGTCTGCACCAGGGCCACAGATGTTTGCCAAATGCCCCGGTGACCAGTGGGGAATTGAGATGAGATGAGCGCACATGCATTGCAATGGATGCATTTGTCATGATTGCTGCCCGAGCATATTAATGCCTGCGATAAATCCTTGTCCAATGGTGCCATTAGCAAGGACAAAAACAAAGTAGAAATTGAGGAGCACCAAAATTGAGAAGCTGAAAGAGAGAGAGAGAGGACTCAGGTTATGGAATGGTAGTACGGATGCAGTTTCTTCTTGCTCATGAAGATTCACATGCTGCCGTTATTCATGATACATGTACATGAAAGAGTAGGGCGTGAAACTGTTGCAAACTGCTTACTGATTAAAAAACAACTGAAATACCAATCTCAATGAAGAGGGCCTGACATTTCTATCTTAGCAGGACCTTTCTCAAATGTCTTTTATGTCTGTTTGAGAAAGGTCCTGCTAGGGTACAAATGTCAGTCTGTCTATTATCTTTATTTCAGATTTGAACGCTGACCTCTGGTTTCAATGTATCAGCACTGTTAATGTTATCACCTGAGCTATCCAGCCCTTAGATGGAGGGAGGTTTACCCACATAGTCAACTTTCTTATCTGGTGTCAGTCCCTAATAGATGAAGTAGTTGGCACAAGCCTGCAATCAGTAACCGATGTGTTAATGTTTTCTCTCCGCAGCCTGAGAGCAAGAAGGAGATTACAACCAAGAAGAAGTAGCTCTCCGTCATTAGATTGAATGCAGTCACCTTGTCATGAAGCAAGGGTCATTGCCATTAGATTCCACACTAGTTACACCCACCCCCTCACAGAAGGATGAGCCACTGTGGCCAAGAGAGAACAGCTTCTGAATGCAGCGCACAAGCACTGAGGTGAAACCTCACAACGCCTCACCGAGAAAACAACGGCACACAGGTCCAACTGGCAATACTCTGGCTCCGAGGAAGCCACACAGTGTAGCAGTGAGGTGCAACAGGGCAACCTCATAGTGCCTCGTCGAGGCACGGAGGCAAGTCGCACAGTGCTCAGGTCAATAGGACACCGTAGAAAACCTCACGGCATTCGAGCAGTACATCTGCACCACATTGATGAGGTGCGGGAGGAAAGCCTCTGATGGAAACCTCTCTGTGCCTCTCAGGAGGAAAAACTCATTGCCACTTATTCAGTGCCTCATTGAGTGCCTCATTGGCATGGCAAACCTCATGGAAAACCCCCACAGTGAGGTCCCTTATGAGCAAAGAGTAAATACAATAAAAATGTCATTATCTTTCCCCGAATAGGTCTTGTTTGTAGAACATTTACCACCCCCTCCCCTTCATTGTGACCAACATTGCGAAAATTGTGTTTCTTGCTAACGCAGTAGTGTAACCTATATTTCCATAAAAGTGAACTTAATCTCAATACATGGCGGAAAAGTGTACAACTCTGACCAAATTATTGTAAATATCTTCTCAACATTGACCTAGAACGGTCTTGACAAGTTTCTGAAATTTCCTGTTTATGTAATTGAGTAGTTGTAAATTTGGACGTACTGTTGCAATATTCTTCACTACAAGTTCACTATAAATAAAATGTACTTTTAGAGTTACGAAATTGTAAGGACATTCAGAAAAGAATATTAATTTGGGGTTGGCATTTCTTCTGAAATTTTTCAGTCATTTTTTGATGCAATTTCTCACAGATTTTGTTCTGTAAATGCCATTTCATCAAACGCAGTGCAAAAGTGCATCCAAAGATTGTAATGCAGACAGCTGCAAGATTTTGAATTTTATTTTTTTCGAATTTATTGATTGAATCTGTTGATTTGCCACTCGTTGAATTACAATTGACAGCCAAGCCCCCCGCCCATGAGCTAAGCATTTCATTTTCCATTTTACAGATTAATTTTGAACCCACCTATACTTTGAGCAGAAAAACAAATATAAAATTTAAATTTATTCATAATTTGTCAAAACAACCTTTTAATAATTCCGTCTTATTTGACCGATTCTAAGTAATTTAATTTATTCCTAGCATGACTGCCTGTAATGATAGGATTTAATTCATTTGTGCGGCGATAATCTGTTTTCACTTGCTTGTTGTGTTCACACATACTGTCTTGGGACTTTGTTTCAGTGCAGAAGACATCAAATGAGGGAAACAATGGAAAAAAAAGACAAAGAAAGGCTTGGGGAAATGAAGGTTTGCCCAAAGATCTGTACAGTCTCATGCAATGTACATGTAGGTAGTATCAGTTTGTAAGTGCAATAGATAGCTTCTCATTTTGTGTCTTTATTTTTGTAGATCCTCATCCAAACCAGTTGTCTTTTCTCCCAAACGTTTTCCTATTTCAGTTTTATTTGTTTTATTTTCTATTCAGTTCACTATAAAACAAAAAGTATAGAATTATTTTCGGATGTTTTGTTTTGTAAATTTAGTATGCATGAGATTCTGGACTATTGTTTTGGGCAAGTTTTAATTGTTCAGAACAAAATGAAAATCTTAAGGGTATATGACTTGTTTATATAATGAAAGATGAGTACGAGTATACGTTGCTTTTAATGTGTTTGCATCTCAGCTTTAAAGTAAACCCAATCTAGTCAACCTTTGAAATGGCACGTTCGTGTACAGTACTAAACGTAAGGAGGAAGGTATTTTCTCTTTTGGAGTTCTTCACCTAAACAGTACGGTCTTGTTTTCCAGTTGGTTCTACCAGTTGTTTCTTTTTTCTGTTGATACCGTAATCTATTCTTGCCTCCTGTAAAATTAGAAATCAATCAATTCAACTTGTATATAATGAGATAATTTATGTGATTGTTAACAGGGATATCACGGTTGAGTTTTAAGATGAAAAGGAAACATTGTAGTAAGAAACTGCCGGTGACACTGACTGAAAGCTGGCGTCCTTTTCTTATCCGACTTGTGGTTGTTATGCAAACAATTGCTGTTGTTGTATTGGTTGCAACAATTTTATGTGCTATTAATTTATTATTATTGGGCCCGATGAGGATTGGCGTTCAGCAGGCCAAAAGAGGGCGCTGTTCGGTATTTCCTGCTATTTCTTGTGCACTTCTTAAACCAGTGATGTTCTGTTTAATACCATGTTCCTCTACTGGTTGGGAAAAACAAAATAGGGGGCTCGGCTCTGAAAATTCCTTTTAAAAGTGAAATAGAATGTTAAGTCTTCATTGCGTTTTGCATGGCACCCTAATGTTCCACAAGACTTAAGATGGATATACCGTGTTAATTTATGACGTTTGCAAGTATTGATGTTGGAATTGTTTGAACAATCCGGAATGGAACTTTTGACAGAGAACATGTTCTCTTAAAATTTGGCTATTGTTGTCCAGTGGAGTCGGGAATGATTGCATGGATTGGGGCAAATTACACCAACTCTCTGGCCGAGTGTTTCTATTGGTTTGTATGAGACGGGCTTGGTGTCTGGAACGTTGTTCCCTCTGTTGAACACTGCCATGAGTTTGTCTGCTCTGCAAACAACAGACAACTTCTAATCCTTACTTCATCAGACTGTGTTTTAGTTAACCTTAAAATGTGCTGCCATTAGCTTTGCCATTTTGGTTTTGTTGTGTTTTACCAAAGTCCAACTTGGCATTTTCTGTTCCAAGTGTCTCTGTCCATCAATAGTTTGGGTCAGAAAGGGGAAAGTCAGTCTTCCTATTTGTGATGCTTGCATCTTACAAGCAAAACTCAGATATGAACACTACTGCCCGTAACAAAAATGTACTTACACTATACTATCACTATCAGCTGTAGATAGTAGAGTACAGTTGTGGTATTTTAATTTGTGTTCACCGTTAGCTCCCATTTAGGTTCGGAACTCCACTTAAATGACAGCAGCACAGTTTGTAATTGATGGCACTGTGAATATGCACAAGATTCTCTAAAAAATAATATTGGAAATGTCTGATGCAAATCTGTGTCACATTGCCTGTTTGGGGACCGACAAGAGTTGAATAGATTTTTTTTTTTTTTTTGGGGGGGACTCCGGTCTAAGTGTGTACTGTAAAATTCCTTTATTCCTTTAAACAGCATGGAGAGCAAGACTAACTGCCCAATGGCTATCAGTATCACAGCTGCACTTCTTTATAGCTGCTTAACGATTCAACCACAGGAGATGGAATGATCACTCTCACTTGTGTGAAAGTGAAGGAGGGATTTACATCGGGTCCAATCTGAAAGAAAAAATTTTTTTTAGAGGGCCTGTGGTTGATTTCATGAAACTCATCATAACTTACGATCAATTGTAAGGCAAAGGGAGATGCACTGAAGCCATAAGACCTATGAAAACATACAGAGGGTTATCTATTATAAGTTTAAGTTACGATGCATGATAAGGCTTGGTGAAATCCACCCCCAATGTTTCAGTGCAAGCAGGACCTTTCTCAAAGTCACAATGGGTCAAATTTGGTTGATGACAGCCAAAGTGGTCCGGCTGCCTTGGGAAGTAAGCAAGTCTTGTACACATACTTTGGCAGGATATTTTGTTGGTTTATTTTGTATAGTGGGTGCCACGCTTGTTACTTCGACTCCTTGTTCCTGTATTTTAAAATCTGATTGAAATCCAGTGAGGCCATACTTGCCATGGTTGATGTGTTCCCAGCATACGAAATTAAACCTCTAGATTTAGTTGGATAACGTTGTCTGTTTCCTCTTTGATTTGTGCATTGTTCATTCCCATCTCAAACCCCTTCATAATCCCAACCAAATTTAACTTAAACATGAACATGAACCTTTAGAATGCATCAACTAGGTATGATGTGTATGATTTCTGAGGTGTTTGGGTCATTGGGTTAAAAATGGGAAATTTAAAATTTAAAAATCAAATCATAATAAAACAAAACAAAACAAAACAGAAACGTTGGAAATTTGATGCCTTTGAGATTGTACAAAACATTTAATATTCACAGCGACCAATCTACAGTATTTACACTGGGTTAAAAGGCAATCAAGTTATACCCCATGACAGTTACGGTATCTTCATGCACACACATACATGTATGTAATGAAATATTCTTGCTCCCCCTTCAAATATATTGTAACGATAACAGTGTGAAACTGATGATAAGCATTCAGATACTTGTATGGATGATGTTGGGAGTGCTTCCTACCTTAAATTTACCATAACAATATATGTCTGTCTGTAGGTGGGATTGTAATTCAACAAGGGTGGTTGGCTGTTTACACTCAGTGCTTTGTCAAACTACCTGCTTAAAAACTAAGTTATGTACCGGTAAATAAATAAACATTCATAGAAAGTAAAGGAAAACTGGGACAAATTAAAACCAAACAAAATAAAGCAAAACACACAGGAAACTCAAGTGGCAATTGACCAAACCACCCTGACCAGCATGGCTGGTCAAGTTGTGTTTTATAGTTGTTCTTTTTTTTTTGGTATGAAAATTCGCCAAAAACAAGGCTATAAAGACACTCAAGGTTAAGAGAGCTACAGTAAGGAAATAAGGAGACAGGGAGGAACTCAGGAAAGCTGGAGATAGGAATTGACATTCCTCTGAAAAAGGGCAAGATTGTATGCTGGTAGGAAGCATGAACCAGGAAGGGAATTTCAGAGAGAGGCAGAATGTTGGAAGAAGAAGCAGAATGTGTAGTGCCTGCCCTAGAGATACTGCCTGCACTAGAAAGCAGACAACCATGATAGGGCAAGCATTTTTGCCTTTGTTGCTACTTTTGTGACATTTGGGGGCCGTGGTCCTCGACCAGGAGTTGAGACGATTTCAGGAGTCTCAGGAATGAAGAGGGCCTGATGTTTTGATCCCAGCAGGACCTTTCTCAAAAAGGAAGAATGCCTTTGATTTAATCAGAGTTAACAGGACCACTGACCAGGAGATGATATTAATGAAGTGCAAGCAGACTTTCTTGGAAAGTTTGCAGTGCAGCTCTGAAAAGAGTTACCAGCACTTTTAATGTGCTTCCACTATGCACGATGCAAACCTTGAAATCTAACACTTCCTTGGATTATGGAATCTGCTGCATAAGGAAATCAAATTGTACAAATTTGATGAGCTTTAAGATGTGTTCGCATTGGATTTCTTTTCACAAATTGCCGCAACTTTGCTGATGAATGACGAAGCTAAATCCAATGACGAGGATGACCGATGTCCCCATGAATAAGTGATCATGACCTAGATGCAAAACCATCAGGCTGAAAGTGTCGCAGAAACCTTTCCGCTCAGCCACGATCACTGAACACAAGCGCCTACAATGTGTGACATTGCAACAGCAGTTCGTGGCAAATAATCTTCCCGTCCAGGTCAACAACAAAACGTAAGAAGGAACGCAAAGTAGAATGACTTTCCAGAATGGCGCGGCAAGTCTCCACCAGGCCGCTGACGAAAAAGTCCAATGAAAACACGGCTGAAGAGATTGGGTTGAGCATTGGGCGGTACATGAAGGCAGGCATGGGGTCAGGATTAGTTGGAAGGTGAAGGCAGGGTGAAGGAGAGGGGGAGTAGAGATCTAAGGTTAAGGCCAACGTTCATTCCATGTCGTGCCGGGGGGGTTGAGTGAATGGTCACGTCGTCGAGGCCCGTATGAAGCTGTCAAGTGTCTTCTCAATGCCAAGTCTCTTCAGCATCAGCTGAAACTTCTCGGGTGCTGAGGACAGCACTTGATGTTCGTCCAACTGACGCACTTTTGAGTGAAAAGCAGAAACCAAAACAAAACAAAAAAAAGACGCAATACAGGATCACTGTAGAAGGCATATTTGTGAAATGTTTCAAGGGAACATTTTGAAAAAGCCATCTTATCACCTACATTGTAGGTAAGGACCAGTCTCAATCCGTGAGCACAATACTAATGCTAACTACACAGGGGCTCTCAACTTGATGTCCATCTTGAAGAGTTCAACTCAACTGGTTTGCCCCAAAAAACAAAGGGTCTGACATTGAATTCCTTGCAGGATCTTTCTCAAAGGAAGATTAGATAGAGAGTCTATCTATCTATCTAAGTCAGTAGGCAGTATTGTATTAATACTAGCCATTAATTGTAGAAGTATGTGACTTCTAACATGTAACTGTTAACACACAGTGTTATCTAACACTGAGCGTTAGCATAATATACAAGTTAAACTTTGCCGGGAATCTGGATTTTCACGGCAAGGCTTTCTGTGCTAAAGCAAATGTTGGTGCTTAAGCAACTCAAGGACTTTGGACCCAGGTGACTTTACATTTTACATTGATACCTATCACTTACTCTGTTTTGATGACAGAACCTGCAGCTGGATGCGTTGATCTGCCCGGCCAATGGCAGACAGACTGATGTCCCATGAGACCGTGTAAACCACACTGAAAGCAGACAAAACACTTTCTAAATCATTTCCTCGTAGTGAATTTGACGATGGATTGTTTCAAGAGATCTTCAAGGACTTCAGTTCAACCATCGTGCTTGTCATCTAAACACAAGACTGACAATTTACTGCAAGAATGCATTTGTAATAATCTGACAACATTTTGAGGGATTTTTAATTCTTTTTTTGAATGGCAAAGAAAATTTGACTGGACTGGAACTTGAACCAGAGACCTCTGGTCTAACATACCAGTGTTCTTACCATCTGAGCAATTCAGCCCTTAGATGATGATCATGATGACCTTCCCCAATAGTCAACTAGGCTTTGCAGGGGATGGGGAGTGGGTGCCTGTTAGAAGCATGTAGCCATTTTCATCCTAGCAGGCATTGATTAAAAGGTTCTGCTAGAATCTACCCAGCTGGCACTCTCAATTTTTGAGACTTGCATCTCCATTATTAACAAGCAGTTTGTGACTTTTTTGTATTAATACAACAGTTTTATTTTCCAAATCAGTGGCCTTACCCGTCAGTTGACTGCTGGCAAATCTTCAGAATGGTTCCGCAGGCTCCCTGGGGTAAGGTGACTACCTCTGGGTACTGTCTCTGTGGATTTTCACAACACAATGATAGTTGATTAAAATAGGGAAAGGGACGAGCGACCCTAATATTTGTCCTTTGCTTAAACCAAGACTGCCGACCACATTTCATGCGAGACTTCTTAAATCAAAACTGATGTGGACAGCTTGAGGTGATACCACATAACTCATCTCTTTCAAGATAGAGCGCCGAAAAGAGTCGGCGACTTAACAATCAGCATTACGGGCAGTGTGTGCCTTGCCCATAGTTAGGGGAGTGCAGGATGGCGGCTGTCATCAGTGATTTGACGCTGTGTGGAAAATGCTAGGAGCTTTGGAGGATCACGCAGGCCGGGGGAAATCCTCCATGCTCCTGTGCTCTCCACACAGCGTATCAGCAAACCTTGCAAATCTCATCTAGCATTATTAAACTTGAATTCAACAACCACGTGCTACAAATCAAACACAAGTGAGACTTTGGCTGGCATCCCCTGATTTCATTAGGCAAGGCCTTTTGCTATGGTACAGGATTTGGGTCCTAAGCAGCTGTATAATACTGTGTACTGGTCACTCTCACAAAGGTTGCTGGGCCTTATGGTCCAGCCAGAGACAGCGAGGATGTTCTTGCACTAAGTTATCCCCCTACCCAAAACAAACAAAAACACACTGCTAATTATCCTAGGTACCTTGAAGTGTAGGAATGCCTTTTCCCTTTGCACGAATCTCTGCGCATACTGGCCGTAGCCCCTCAGAAATGGCTGCAGGTCGCACTGCCTCTCTGCCTCCCTGACAAACGCCTCCAGTTCCCGGACGGCCCTGTCGTCAATCCGGATGGAGAGGGAGGTGATGCGAGCCGTGCTGCTGCTGCTGCTGCTGCTTGTCTCTGTGGGTTGCGACTTCTTCTCGGAGACCTTGAGCTGTGCAGTGGTTGAAAAATCACATCCACAGATTAGCATTAACATACTGGGGTTGTATAAAAACAGCCGTGTTAGTCTAATTGATGATTAATCACAACCTGGGATGGATGTGGTAGTTGTTGCTATGACCTAGGAATCTTTTGGTCTATCCGTTAGTCTGTAAGTGCTCTCCTTAAGTTGTTATTATTCAATAGATTAGCCTGATTCAATGAGGGTTTGTCCTGCTGGACATGATAAGCAGTTGTGTGGTGGATTAGCCTGAGAAATTCATACTCAAAACACGATTCATTGTGCCTGGTGCCACACCTGCATGTGGCCATGAGGAATTTGGCGCCACTCTTGACCGACAGTGACTCCTGATAGTCCAGCTGCAGGTGGACTGGAGGAGTGGGGGGGCATGCCCTAGCATTGAATGGGGCCAAGGTCGAGCTCAACTTGGATAGGTCAGCTGTGGGTGGACTGGAGAGGGAGGGGGAGCCCTAGCATTGAATGAGGCCAAGGTCGAGCTCAACTTGGATAGGTCAGCTGTGGGTGGACTGGAGGAGGGGGCATGCCGTAGCACTGAATTAGGCCGAGGTCAAGCTCAGATTTAAAATAACCCGACTATAGAAATTAAACAGGCCAGCCCCTTCTCTTCCATTGGAGAAGCCACAAGGGCACGCCTCAGAAAAAAACCCAGCAGGGGTTGAAAGTGTTTCATTACCAGCTCCTCCTTGACTTGGAAATCCACTTGAAAGGTGAGACCGGAGCACTGGCCCTGGAGGCAGTGCTGCCTGGTAGCCTGCTCGGCATCCTGCTTGATAGTCTTCACTATGGCATCCGTGTACTGGATACCGGTGAAAGAGGCCTGCAGCTTCAGCTGTAACATATAACATTAAACAAAAAATGATTCTGAAATCTCTTGATTCTGATTTTGATGAGAGGATGTGTGAAGTCTTCCAAGCAAATTGCTGGAAACTTCAAAACCCTTGAGGTCAAAAGGAATGACTACCGGTAAATGCCACTAAATCGACACAAATATATTTGGGGTGATATACAAAAATGTTGCAAACTGCTTACTGACTAAAATTACCAAAATGTAAATCTTAAAATTTAGTGGGCCTGACGTTTCGATCCTATTAGGACCTTTCTCAAAGGCAGAGTGCCTTTGAGAAAGGTCCTGCTAGGATCGAAACGTCAGGCCCACTAAATTTTAAGACAAATATATTTGATGCAAATGGTTTGCTAACTAGAATGAACTGAACTAGACAAATCTTTAAGAGATAGAAGGCTTGTCACTTTGATCGGACAAGGAACATTCTTAGCGGCTTCCTACAAGAAAAGTGCCACTGCTATCCAAGTATCAGACCCTCTAACAGTCTCTTGAGGACAGGCAGAGTACACACTGCTCAAAACATTTAGTAACCAGCTCTTTTTAGAGCCGCACTCTTGTCTCAAAAGACATGTTTTAAAGGGTGTCATCGCAAACCTTCCACTCAGCCCTTTACCTTTTAAAGACAATAATTGCAAACCAAAAGAGTGAAGGAATGGAAAACAAACTGGGAAATCTTTAAAAAAAAAAGAAAAATGGCAAAGAAAAATTACTGGACCAGGATTTGAATCCAAAAATGGAAGTGTGATCACTGAACGTACAGGGTAGTTAATATCTACCCGGCAATTGCTTCTGACCAGCGCCCCAACTCCACTTAAAAGATAGAGGACTATTAGAAAAGCCTACCCTCTTATATCGATCTAGCCATTTTTCAAACTTTTTCAGACCAACGAAAAGCTGTTTTTCATCGGAAGTTTGCAGTCTGGCCCTTGCCTTTTGGGAACACTGAGAGGCCACAAATGAATCCCCTGAAGAACACTTGCACTTACATGGTCCAAGGTGGATTGGTCTACACCACTGACTGATGAACTCTGCCCAAGCGAAGTCCTACAGGGAAGACAGAGACAAGCCAAGGGATTGACAATATGAACACAACTGGCAAAAGTACACTCTATGACCCCTTAATAGAACAGATCCCACCGGTTAGGGGTCAAAATAGTCATTAGGCTGTGGACCCAGCCTGGTGATTTCACAGTCTGCCTAGAGCAGAGTGTGACTAAAATGGACCGGCTGTCTTGAGCTTTTTATCTTACACAAGTAAGAAAGAAGGGCACTAAAATGTTACAGCTTAAAACTGCACACTTTAATTTCAATCGTTTATTTTGGACATTCTTGAAAATGTGATGGTTCACACAGTGACAACCCATAGACTTGAACCATGCACATGCATGCACAGCCACATGTACACATAGAATACTTGCAAACCCTTGAAACTCATTAAGAGCACAGGGTGGATTTCACAAAGTCTTACTATGCAATGCATCATAACTCATGATTCCCATCCCTTTGTAATTTCTGATAATTTGTATGGTTTGTGTGCACCATTCATCATCTTGCGATTGGTCGTAGGTTACGATTTGTTTGATGAAATCGACCACTGGTCTAGCAGTAGTAGTAGCAATGAAATAGATAATTCCGGACAAGTGGGAATCTTTAGTGAGTAGACCTGATCTCCACTGCTGGAAATGATAACTTCTATCTGTCTTAATAATTCTATTTCCAGCTCACTGTATGCGGTTCAGTGAGGACATCTTGATCTCCAGCAACTGCTGCTCCTCCCTCTCGGCTTGCTGTTCCATCGATGCCACCTCCTCCCTCAGGCGCTCTATCTCGGCCATGTACCGCTCCTTCGTCTCCTTGACCGTCCTCATGGTAGCCAGACAGTCGTCCAGCTGGTTGCTGTGGTCCATGTCATTGTCGTCATTGTTGAAACTGAGAATTAAAAAAAATAGTCACAGCATAGAACGAGATTTGAGACAGGTCCTGCTAGGATCGAAACGTCAGGCCCACTCAATTTTTAGATTTGCATGTTGGTAATTTTAGTCAGTAAGCAGTTTGCAACATTTTTGTATATGAAGATTGATATCAGTGTAAGACTACAGTACAGAATAGAAGTCTTGACTTCATTGACTGAGGACAGGTGGAGTTATAAAACTTAAAAGCATTGTTGGGTGTCAACTTTGAGCCTCCACATTTTCAAGATCTGAATGTTTGTGCAAGGTCCCTGCCACAGGCTGGGGCACCTTTATTTATTTGTTCCACTAAAAAAGTCAACATCCAACTTCCAAGGAAATACGGTAACTGCAACTGAACTGGCACTAGAATAATTGGGTTTTGATAAATCAGGCAAATTACAAATACAAGACATTGGAAGTAAAAAGTAGGAACTTTGAATTTTAGTGCTAGAATTTGTGAATTTGATTTTATAAAGTTTATTTCTGGTGACTGTGGTGAGTAAATGCCACTAGTGAGAGTGAGCGTGAGTTTAACAATCTGACCAACGGGCATGATTCAACTGTGTAGCATCTATTTCGTGAAAACAAAGTCGTAAAACGTTTACAGCGATGCTTACCCCTGGAGGGCTCTATTCGCCTCTTCGAAGATGTCTGCGTCACTTGGCGTCGCCATGTCGATCCTCGTTCATTCCCTTTTCAATAAAAAACACACCAAAACAGTATCGTCGTTAAAATTTAGTATAACTTAAGCATGCATTTCTAGGAAGTTGCACCGTTTTGGAAATAAGCGCTCTGAACGATTTCCTAAATTTGACCGCTTGAGGGCGCGCTGTAGATTATCTGTAATGTGACGATCTACAACCATCATTAGAGCGCCGTTCATTATTCCCCTTCATTGTGATAGTATTAAAATCTATTATGACCACCATAATAATAATTATCATACACTCTTATTTGGATAGAATAGATTAAAACATGAATGCATAGAATCAACAAATTTTGATCTAAGATGACAAGTTTTTTTGTTTTCGAAAAGGCCGATAATTATTCAAGTTAAGCCAATAAATTTAATTATTAATTGTGAAAAAACAGCCCCAACTGTCATCTGTTGTAGGCATTCTTTCATGTTTTTGACTTTCCAATTAGGTATGACAGTGAATCAAAACGAAAAGCGAGAAAGTGCAAAATTCATTTCATAGTACTAAACATTGACCTACTCAATCACGCATTGCAAGCAAGAGTACACACAAATTGGTCGCGACGGTCAACAGACTAACACTAGACCGACCGAGCGATCTACACAATGGCAAGCCATGCATTGGACAAGTAGACTGACCAGCCGACAATCAAAATGACTGACCAACTTACCGGCAGCAAATCAACCAACTAACAAACCACCCGAGTACCCGACGATCAACCAACCAACCGATGGAAACCAAAACCTATCTTGAACCAACCGTACCAACCAACCGACCAACCAACCGACCAACCAACCGACCAACCAACCAAACCAACCAACCGACCAACCAACCGACCAACCAATAACTAGCAGACATACACAAACGTTTCTTGCGAAGTTCTTTCGCAATCTTGGTTTCGTGTTCTGAAACTTCCGCCTACCGGATACAAGGTAAAGGAAGGCGTGACAATCCCCACGTTTTCCTTCTGTCCTCGTGAGTAAGATTCCCCCGAAGGCTTAGGATGGGGGATGCGGGGGTGGTGGCGACCTACTCAAATCTCCCTCCACAAATCTCGGACGGCCCAGTTCAAGGTTATACGTTACCTGCAAAATGTGTGGGAAATGCCCCACTTCTGTCTACGTGTCAAATTAAACGGCTTTTCTCCCCTTTCGTCCCCCCTCACCTTATCGCCTACCAGCTACGACGGCAGTTGAAGTCGCCCTGGCAACGGACGTAAACAAGTGACACCGCCCCGCCGACCCAACCTTCGCTTTCGCCGCTCGCCCGGCTTAGAGTTTCCTCAGTCCAGCGCCGACCGGCACGGCTGTTTATTTATTGTGGTTGAATGGCTAATGGCTGCTTTTGAGTATCGTTGACTAACTGCAGGATGATTCATGGGTATTCGGGAGAGAGGAATGGAGGGGGAACCATAGGCCGAGTCATTTCCAAGACTTTGCAAATCTCTCTTTTTTTTTTCTTCTCCTTCTCCTCCTTCTCCCTTCTCTCTCCCCACTTCTCCCTTTTCTCCACCTTCATCTTGGCATTGCGGTGTTTTGAAATATGGATGGGTTAACCGCTTGGTGTAAATAGCGCAAGCGTTGAGGGCTTGTAATTTGGCCGGCGTATTTGCTCAACTTTTCATTAGATCGGGACTAATGTCTCTCTGAAGGGTTCGCAGCCTTTCTTCTTGGATGAAAAATAAATAAATGAGTTTATCCCGCAAAAAGTCGCGATGATAGAGGATGGCTTGAGCAGCACGCATGCGGGTGGATTAATCTTGAGGTGAAGAGGCCACAGCAGGATTCCGAAGCAGTAACTTTTGAACGCGCAGCATTTAATCATGTTACAATAAGGCAAAAAAATTGGGACCCGTTTTATCAAACAAACCAAGGAAAAACTGACTGGAAACTTTTGAAAAATTTGAAAAATTGTTCTTTTCATCAGTTAGAAAAAAAATGGTGAAGGGATGGGAGTATTGTTTCCTTCTAAGTTCTATCCAACCCTTCCCTACTCCTTACACCCTTCCCCTTTGATCTCAGCCTGGTCTGTCTGCCAGCTTTCCTCCGTTGTCCTTGTTTTTTTCTGTCATCAGTTTCCTATTGTCTCTCATCCCCCTTTCCTATCTGTGTCCTTTGAGAAAGGTCCTATTCTACTAGGATCATGCCCTCTCAATATTTGAGATGTGGTAAGCAGCTTGCAACATTTTGTATGCAGACAGCGCAGGCAGTCAGGCGGGCCGGGAAGCTTCCAGGCAGACACGCAGACAGACACGCAGGCAGGCAGGCAGGCAGTTAGACGGGCTAGGCAGTTAGGCAGACAAGTAGGCAGGCTGGCAGTTAGACAGGCAAGCAGTTAGTAGGCAGGCTGGCAGGCAGGCAGTTAGGCAGGCCAGGCAGTTGGACAGACAAGCACGTAGGCAGACAGGCAAGCAGTTAGGCAGGCCAGGCAGTTAGGCAGACAAGTAGGCAGGTAGGCAGGCAGGCAGGCAGTTAGGCAGGCCAGGCAGTTAATTAGACAGACAAGCACGTAGGCAAATATGCAAGCAGTTAGGCAGGCTGGCAGGCAGTTAGGCAGACAAGTAGGCCGGCAGGCAGGCAGGCAAATTAGGCAGGCCGGGCAGTTAGGCAGCCAGCCAGTCAGCCAGCCAGCCCGAGCCAGTCAGCCAGCCAGCAAGCCAGCAAGCAAGGCATAGGGAGAGATGGAGAAGGGGGGGGAGAAAGAGAGCAAGATATCACTGTCATCGTGCCGAACAATTCTTGACACGCTATCAGAGCGCCCCATCTCATCTTTAACTAATAATTTCCTGCTCGAGTTCCAACGACATCCGCGGGAGGAAGCTCCGTGACACGGTCCGACTCAGAAACCGTGTCGAGAATTCCACCACTGCCAGAAGGCAGAGAGAGGGTGAGGGGGAAGGGGAAGGGAGAGGAAGGGAGGGAGGGAGTGGGGCAGAGAGAGGGCAGAGAGAGAGAGAGAGAGGGACGGGACTCCCTCCAGGCTATGGATGATGTCATCTTCCCCGAGATGTTTATGTTGTAGCTATAGCTCCCAAACTCGGGGAGAGGGGAGGGGGAGAGTTTTTCGGAGGCAAGGCGCGGGTCCCCGGGGAAACGAACTCACTTCATCACCGCCGTACTTGAATCAACACGCCGTGCCTGGGTCTCCCGCGTCTTAGGGGGAGCTAGGCCTGATGCTCACGGTGGGGAGCTGGAGAACGGGGAGCACTTGGGGTAGACTAAAAAAAAAAACTCCTTCCAGTTCTGAGTCTCGACGTTGGAACCTCTAAAAGGAGAGGAGTTTTTTTTTCGGGGGGAGGGAGGGGGTTAGGGGTAGGGGTGTCCCAGGCGGGTTCGTCAGATCTATTTCCTGGCATAGTTTTTTTGGGGGGGCCAGTGAGTGATACCTGGCTGCCTTGTCATCACCTCTACCTCTGCCTCCTAAACTTGGCTTCAGCATGCTTCTATTTCAACCCCCCAACTCAATACCTCCATCAGTACTGTCCCGACGTGCTGCATTAGTTGCCTAGTAATACACAATGAGCCACTACAAGTACAACCGTCAGCACCCCCGCCACATGCCAAACAAAAAATTAATCCCACGGTTTTTGCGCCCCAAAGAGGGGAGATTTGGCCAATAATGGGGCCAATCCCGGATGAAGAGTTGATAAATGTTTCTAAAGTCTTCGATAAGTCGGAGGATCGGAGCGGGGCTCTCTCGCTCTCTCTTTTTATTCTTAGTTTCGGGAGAGGACCGGTCACTTGGATGTTGAAATATGTCGACAGACTCTGACCCGTACGGTATTGGGTCACGCAGCGTGCATGGCAAGACTCGCTGCACTTTGTTTGCACGATTTCTTTCTTTTTGGGTCTCGGTGTAAATTCGACGCAACTTCTGTTCTTTCATCTCTCATCAAACGGACTGGAGTCGTCATTTCGGGACGTTCCGTGCATAGTCCGATAGTTCGTGTTCACGTGGGGAATGACAGCGCTATTTGCATACGTTTTGGTATAGGCCCAACTTTTGGTATAGCCATAGTCCTACCTTATTATGTTTCACTTCGTGTTCTTTGCCGAATGAGAGAAAAAATTATGCTAGAAATTGAAAACATTGTTTATAAATGTACAGGAAGTTTACATTTTCACGGACTTGTTGGACCATTTCCCCTGGATTGATACACAAAAAATGGTCTAATTTCAACGCGTGGAAACGAATGAGACACCAATATCTGAACAGTGAGAACAAGAGCATTTTATCCCACTTCTGGAATGGGGTCTTCGGTTTCAGTAGATGTAATATCACCTCAACAAAACGTCTAGCCACGTCAATGCAAATGCAGACCGTTCGGAATCAAGCACGGTAACCAAGAGGCAGTTCCCATCCACTTGATAAGTTTTACCGGAAGAAAGTCTGGTATACATGTTTTACTTCGGCAGTAGGCCCCTTACACTGACTGTAGACATATATGCCTAGGCCTATGAACGGCCTACACCGGCATAATATTCTATTTCTAAGAGATCGGGTTTCTCTCTGAATTACGACGACGGATTGAGATTGCAATAATAATTGGCCAGCTTATCTCCAATCAATGACCTAATTAAACATCAATGACAAGCCCCCTCCCGGTTTTTTTTAATCTTCATAATAGTAGGAACAGAGAGCCCGCGGGCGGGGTCTTATTGGGTGTCCACTTTGTTGCCCACGTTACCGTAGCAACGGGTTATCGCTTCAACGATGACGGACCGAGTCGGGTCGCCATCTGGAAGGTCGTCGATGTCTGCGGCTCAAGTTCAAGAGTTGTTTTTTTTGTCGACCGATGTGATCGCTGTCGCCGAGTGTTGTCCCAACAACCTAAAACAATGTAGGTCTATAAAGGGTGTGTGACGTTTCGATCCTAGAACTTGAAGGATCTTTCTCAAAGGTAGAAGAATGTTCCTGCCCTTCAAGAAAGGATCGAAAGGATCGAAAAGTCAGGCCCTCTACAATCTTTTTAAAATTTCCATTCGAGTCAGTTCATAAACAGCCTGCTATAATTATGTTTATGTTACTTTGTTCTCCATCAGTGTAATGTAAAGCTAAAGGGTTCAGCAACTTCTTACTACCAAATGCAAGTCAGTAATCCAGAAGTAGACCACGAGAGGCTTGTCATCTGAAGTCCTGTATGGGCAAACAACTGTCTTAAGCCTCATATCATAAGGCTGGCAAGCAGCGAGGAACCCATGCACCCGCCTTCCCTCATCAACTATGGGATGGAAATCCGTCAACTTGACAGCACTGGGGCAAAGGGAGAGGAAGGTGGGGAGGGAGGAGGGGCGTGACCACCGCCTTTACTCCTCCCGAGCCCCCAACGACGTCCCCCTTTCCTCCATCGGGTGGGGGAAGGGAGGGAGGGAGAGGGGAGGTGGGGGACGTTGTCCCTTAACGTCTGGCACACATCGCGCGCTGAGGCTAAAGGGATAGCATACGTGCACTCGTGCGATAGAGAAGACACTGACGATGACATTATTGGACGGCCGTTGGGTTCGGCCATTCGATGAACACGACTGGCAGTGCATGCAGCTGATGCAAGGGTCTGAAATGCACGAGTCTAATGTGTGGGGGAGTATTATACTTATGCCTAAAAAAAAATAACGAAGACGAAATATCGCCGGTGAAAACAAGATGTTGTTCACAAAAGCGCCCAGCTTGGAGCCGTTAATCTAGAGGGTAGGGGTTTAGTCACGCAGTAGGCTTGGGGCGTGTTAATGAAATACAGATTTGGGAGCGAATTCAGTCTGGCCTGCATGGTGGGCATGTACTCTTGCAGTCTGTGGAGGGATCGTTTTCTCTCCCTCTATCATGTCAAACCTTCACTTTTTCAAATGTTTCATCCACTTGATTCATATAATTTATGTATATTTATAGAAAATGCCTTTGCAAAACGAATCTAGCTGAACTTACTAGTTACTGGACTGAACTGCGCAGGACTGAAATTGGACTAAATTGGAAAGTCGGATTGCAATCGTGGCACAGAATGAACTGGAGTCATCTGGAAGGGGTTGAACAGGGCTGGGCTGGGCGAGACTGGATTTAATTGAACTGAACTGGTTTCGATTATGGAGGAGTGGAGTAGACTGGTTTGGTCTAGACTGGTTTAGACTACAATTGTTTGATGTAGACTGGTTTCGGGACTAGATCTGTTTGGACAAGACTGGTTTGGACTAAGGCTGTTGTCGTGAGAAAAAATTCTTGTCGACATGTCGCGAGAATTTTATGCCGACTGTCGACATTGTCGCGACAGAGACCCGATTTAGTCAAAAATCTGTAGTCACAATGAAGGATTTTTTTAGGTATTAAACGAATGGGGCATGTCAAACCGCCATAGTTGTGAACTTGTGAAATTAGTTTTCATGGATAATCTTAATTTCAATAAAATTTCATATTTAATGGCTTTCATATTTAAGATTATACACAACAAAATAATTTTTGTGCTGATATTGGGTGTTACAGTCGTAATTTCCTAAAAAAATCATAAAAAAGCGATTGCTCATTGTCTATTCATGACGTCATCGATCGGCGATGCGTGCGTTCTCAATGCAAGAAATAATGAATATTTATGAATTCGCTGCACAGCGGCTGCAGTGGCTTTCCAATTGGCTATGTACACATGTACATGGAAGTTGGAGAACCATATAGTTTCAGTGAAAAGAAAAGACGTCACCGTCCGAACCTAGCTAAAGGTAGCCGCGTATTGGGCACCCAAAAACCAGCTGCGTATTGGGCCCAAAAACGGAGGAGGCCGCGTAGTCAGCCATACATTCAGACAAACCTAGAACGTATGCGGCAAAGGAGGCCTTTTTCCGATGTACATTATGTACTTCCGGTCCGTTTTTCAACGAAATAAAATACGCGGCCGCCGGGATTTTGGGCCCAAACATGCGGCTACTTTCAACTGGGAACCGACCGCGACGCACGTGCGAACTCATTTCTCGATCCTTCCCTCGGACGTCCACGATCTTTCCCGATCTCTGCATAGCACTGGTATCCCGTACGCACGTGTATTAAATGCATGCGAGTCAGCAACGTATACCAGCTACTGTACTGCTGACGACCGGCCATAGAAACGTGCGCTATACAGTAGTGACAGTATTTACACTACATCGTAATGGCAAAATGCGTTCGGTGAACGATTTTCTTTGGTCGCGTCGCGATCCCTTCCAACTTCCAACATATTTAGTAACTATTATTTTGTGGCGTGGATAAGCAAAAATGAAATGCTCAGCGCACAATTTTAGGATTTTTTGTTCCCTTTTTATTCCCTTCTTTTCAGAGATTGGCCATTATGACTAGAGATAGGCTAATGTATTTTATTGTTTTTGTCGCGACAACCGAAAAACCTTGTCGACATGTCGGAATATTTTCTTTGTCGCGACAATGTCGACAAAAGCCTTGTCGACAACAGCCTTAGTTTGGACTAGGATATACTAGTTTGGACTAGACTGGTTAGCACTAGACTGGTTAGCACTAGACTGGTTAGGACTAGACTGGTTAGGACTAGACTGGTTAGGACTGGACTGATTAGGACTAGACTGGTTAGGACTAGACTGGTTAGGACTAGACTGGTATAGGACTAAAAGTAGAATGGTTTGGACTAGACTAATTTGGGCTAGACTGGCATGAATAGACTGGTTTGGACTAGACTAGTTTGGACTAGACTAGTTTGGACTACACTAGTTTGAACTAGACTGGTTTGGACAAGACTGGACAGGAATGAACCGGACCGGGTTGGACGGAAGTGGACTAAATGGCGGCATTCTAATCTGCAAGGACGAACGGGACTGGTTTAGTATCGGATTGGGACCAGTCTGGATTATGGGAAACTAGAATAGACCTGAGTACACTAGATCATGATTGGATATAGGAGGTCTGTGCTGGGCTGCACTGCATGGACCATAGAGCAAGCATGTGACTGGGCTGTGCGCTGGTTACCCACTGGCCCATTCACTCCGCGCCAATAAACGATAGCCAACAAAAAAATGACTGACCATGAAAATGTCATACAAAAAAAGGAACGAGAAGTCCGTATACGAGCTGCGGTCAAGGACTGGTCGGTTTCTTGAGAGAGACTGTAACCAGTTATGAATTATGAGTTTGACATGCTTTCCACGGGTGGTCCTTAGCCGACCCCGGGGATGGGGTGGGGTGGGGGGATTGGAGTTGGGAGTAGGGGGCGGCGTGCAATAACGACACGACTAACGATGAGTAATTAGGATGATTTCGCCAATGACTCGACCGCACGGGTTGGCCTTCGTCTCCGCTATCCGATGCCACCGGAACAGCAACGAGGGTCGAGCCCGGCCGCTATGGACCCACTGTGTTTAGATAGGCAGGGTTCAAAAAGACGCCACAGAAGCAGGTGCAACGAGTGATGGATACGGTCTCGGAGGCAATGCCCCTCCTCCTCCCCCTCCTCCCCTCCCCCCGTCCAACCTGTCATTTCCACTGTCCCTCATATTCACTAAACCCCGAAAGAGAAAGACAAACATCCATCACTCCTTTCTTAAATATTTGATATCAAAGAAACCCTTTTCTCTCTCCCCACTACCTTTTTTGTGTTTTGTTTTACTTTGGGAGGCAACTCAAGAACACCTCTCCGAGGCACGGCAGCGGGGAAAGAGCGGGGCGATGACAGAGAGAAAGCACGGCCGTCCAGAGAGCCGTTCGGCCCCACGAGCTAATGGAAACAATCCTGGGTGGTAAAAAAGTCCGTGGAGTTTTGGGATCTTTTTTTTCTTCTAAAAAAAAATGGACTGAAGAGGGCGGGGATGGAGTAATATCATATAGCCGATGAAAAGGAGATCTGATTTCCCCACCCCCCTGCAAAACTCTCTCTTTCTTCCTCAAGTTTGACGAGTCGCTGGCTTGTGTATCGCTTAACAAGTGGTGCTCAGTCCAGTCAAGAACAGCGGTCTCTCAGCCCTTACCTACCTGTGAAGTCTAGTCAACCGCAACGAAAAAGAGTCCGACCAGAGACGAGGACCACACATGAAATCATTAAGTTTTTTTTTCTCTCTCTTTCTTCTATAACGATGGTGCTGAAATTACAGCCGTGGCAGAAGGATGTGGAACTCACGGGCCGTTCGGTCGTGTGGCAATTGGCGCGGGGCGCTTGTCAGAAGCGTTTAGCGCCCGCCAAAAAAAGGTACAAAATGGAGGTGAGGAGGAGGGGGAAGGGAGGGGGTGTGAGATCACAGCCAGTGAAGAGAAAGGAAAGGAAATGGAAAGTGAAGGGATTTTTTTCTGGGGGGGGGAGGGGATGGCTGGCTAACAGGGTGGCCTTTTCTCAGCGGGGTAAAACCCACCCAATTATTAGGCAAGAGAAACATTGTTTCAAGGATTTTTCTTTGCGTGAAACGTCAATCGAATGAGTTGATTACAGCATGGAGGTGACAAGCATCGGTACGGTGATGTACAGTACAGCCTACAGGGCAAAGTTTCATTATAGCTGCTCTTCAAAGTGAAAATCCGCACCAACAAGTCCGTCCCTCGTGCGCACGTGATCACAAGCCAGGCTCCGTTTCATTAATAATATTAAAACCTGTTCCACTGTTCTTTACTCGGCATGAAACAAAGGTAAAAAATTAAGTTGTGAAAAAGCTGATCGTGAGCTTTTGGGGACTGAGGTAGGTTTTCGGGGTGAAAGGGGGGGGGGGTCTGTTCAGTGGCTCCTGATGACATACCGGGTAACGGAAAACTTAGCCGAATCGACTAGTTTGAGAAAGCCAGTTAAACAGTTGTGTGGAAGATAACAGTTAGCACATAACCAAGTCGAATGAAATAGATGTCTCCTTTGTAGTGCATGATTCAAAACGCGGGAAGGTGCATGCGTCCGTTATTAACATCACAAAAATCCAATCACTTTCGGACGGCATACAAGGCAGAATAACACTCAATTCCTAAAATATCTATAGATTTTTTTAGAACAATATAATTATTAATCTTTACATTTGTAGAGCATTTTCCCTGGTCCTCCTTACATACAGCTATATACCGGTAGTAGAGTTCCCCCAGTTGTCCAGCCCCAAGTCCAAAGTGATAGGCCTACAGACGTTTTAGGAGTAGGTCAAACAGGGAAAAGTTGTAAGAAAAGATTTGATATTGTATACTGTCACAAACAAAATGTAAGAGTTTATAGATGGTAGACCGCCAATTTACATGGTGGTATGTTGTATTTTAAACGAATCGTTGATTTCTTGATCCAAACTTTCAGAATCAAGTTAAAATGGCATTGAAATTGGAGTTTTTAAACTGTTTAAGTTTTCACCAATGTTGATGCAAATTATTTGATCATGTCGGTCGAAATTAGTCAAAAATTCTCAAAATTTCTGATAAAACAAAACAGACCAAGTGACAGACAAACAATTTTGGTCATCACTTCTTTGTCCCAACGTTTTTAGCGAGTATATGATCAACCGGGCAAGTAACAAAATCGAAATGTCTGACATTACTATAGTGGGCCAAAATGACCACTTGTTCAAACACAATACCGACCATTTTTAATCATTTCTATACGCACACAAAAATGCCCAACCAAAGATGTACAGTTACGCCAAAAAATTAACTCCGCGAACTTTATACACGTTATCAATTGACTCAGACAGACCGCAAACAAAACCCCCAAAACCAAACCCCTTTCGACCACAAATCTGGCAAAGTTCCCAGAAATCGACAAAAAATGGGGGAAGGGGGGGGGGAGAGGGGCTTACTCCACGGGAAAAGAGGGTTAAGAGAAAAAAACAAATAATCAAATTATGGACTTGTGCCGGGTTGGGTTACAGGGGATGGGCACGACGACTGGGTAGGAAGCCGGGGTTTTTGTGGTCCTTGATGACCATCTGTCTGAGAAGCGTAAATCTTGACTGGGGCAGGGGGTGGCCGGGGGGAGGAGGGGGAGACGGAGAGCCACTCCTAGCGGGGCCCGGCCCTTGCCCGGCCCCGAGACGTCCCGCCAACTGACCCGCCGCTGACTGGCTCACTCCCCGCACCCTCGTGAGCCCAGCTTCACACCGACTCCCCGCGGTGCCATTAAACAAAAAAACCAAAAGTCAAAACCCAGAGATTTTGTATTTGAGCTTGATTTGAGAAATTTCCGACCCACGGATTCAACTTTTATCCGACAGCTAGCAAGACGCCAACTTCAAGCGGAGATCGAAAGTCGTTGGGTGCCGATGCACATCGCATTCAATATTGTACTGATATCGAACAAAAAAAGGTCCGGACATCCAATCGCTTTACACCAAAAGTCTAAAATGGGTGCATCAAGAGATAGGATTTTCTTTCACAAACAAACTTTGTTGTGGCGTGAAGGCTGCGTAGAATCGTGTGCGGGGCAAATGACCCACTTGGCGGGAAGATATAGATATCGATTAATCACTGCAATGAATAATGCAAGGGTACCAACATATAAGATCAATGCATCGATCAGGAATAGGAAACATTCTCCGTCCTCCCCCAAATCAGCTTGATACTCAATTGTGGAAATGGTTGGGCAATATTGGAGCAATATTGTGACCCCTAACAATGTTAGGTCAAAGTATATCGACCTGTGACATGTTATCGATCAATGAATGTCGCACTGATGGATTGCGTCCGTCAAACTCGGTCACAAACTCCCAAGATTTCTGATGAAACCAGACCAAAGTGTCGGGCAAACATTTTGGGGTAAAGTGTAAAATCCGCTCATAGTCAGTGAGCGAAACATGATCTTGATTTTGAGGGTCTTGGCAGTTCACGCATCGGGGTAACCCATGCCCAATTTCCGGCCCTCTACAATACGGTATTCGTCATCGCTATTCTCTCAGTATTCCCCTCCCCCCATAAAAAAAGAAAAGAAAAAGAAAGAACGATCACTTGGAGGTGTTTATGTCCGGTTTATGCGTGGCGTGGCGGCACAAGCCTATCGGGTTTTTTTAATGGTTGAAATCGAAGCGAAAGGAAGTTTGGTGGTTAGGGGTTTTTGGGGGTCTTTACACGGTATAGGTCGTGCGGTATATTGAAGCTCGTCTCAGCGTCTCCAAAGGCGTGACGCCTCAGAGGCAACTCACTGAACTTGAACGGGGAACTAGAGGTCGTTTCGAAATTCGGTCATAAAAAAACTTGGGGGCGACGCCAGGACAGGAGCGGCCAAGTTCCTCCGAAGCTGTAGTCCGTATCCGAGACCCCCATTCCTTGACTCACGATGGGAAACCTCCAGGAATGCCGACGCTTGCTTGCGTGGTTTCAACTCTCTTCTTTTTTTTCGTTTGACCGTAACACGTCGGGGGATCAAACACGGTCGTGGTATTTCAAGGTTGACGTATAGGGTTAAGGTCAATTCAGGATAATCCGGGAATTGGTAAAATAGAGGACAAAAACGGAAGAGGAACAGACCAAAATACCGACCCAACCACCCTCGCACAGAGATGTCAGATAAGAAGTAATAATGATATACAACTTTGCAAACTTCTTCCTGAATCGAGTGACCACGGTGCTGATCTTACTACAATAGAGGGACATGAGGTTTTGGAGAAACGGTTGAATTCTGCACTTGAAAAGGGTCCTGCTTAAAGGATCAAAACGTCAAACCCTCTAATTTTGTGGACGTAAGGCAAAGCATTGCTTGGAACTTGAACCTTGCTAGAAATTGATACATTAGTTTTCAACTGAGAAAGGGTCTGGATTTTTTTGGTGGTCGAACTCGTACTGCATTGCAATCCTGGCCAAGTATAATTCTGTCTTTCAGTACAGCCATAATCGCAAATCCGTTCGGGGGAGCGCGCTGGGAACCTGACGCATAATTGATCGAATTACCGCCCCGCTTAAAACCTCTCTCCCCCCTCCCTCACCCCCTCACCGTCTCTCTTCCCCCTTCCCGTCCATCAAAGGGGAAGCACTGGCGCTCTTTGATTTCTGGCCCAGTCTCAGCTCACCCTCATCTCTCTCAGCCCCCTCTCCACCTCTGTCTGTCTGTCTGTCTCTCTCTCTCTCCATTTTTCTATCTCTCCCTCTCTCCCCCCTCTCTTCCTATCCCCTCCGTCTCTCTCCCTCTCCCCTCTCTCCCTCTCCCTCCCTCTCTCTCCCTCCCCCTCTCCCTCCCTCTCCACCTCTCTCCCCCTCCATCTCTCTCCCCCTCTCTCTTTCTCTCTCCACCAATTTTGTTCCTCTCACTCTCTCCACCCGTCTCCCCCTCTCTCCCTCTCATTCCACTTCTCTCTCCCTCTCGTTCCACCTCTCTCTCCCTCTCTCTCCCTCCACCTCTTTCCCACTCTTTCCCACTCTTTCCCTCTTTCTCGATCTTTACCCCCAATACCCACCTCTCCCTCTCCCTCTCCCTCTCCCACTCTCTCCCCTTTTCTATCCCGGTCTTAAAGAAGTTACCCTGACTTATAACCGAAGCCCGTGTTTCCATATCGGGTTACGATTAATAACTTCCAAGTGCAAAGGAGGGAGAGAGGGGAAGCCGGGAATGATTCGCATGCTGATGTACAACAGGCGGTATTTGCTTAACGCGCGCGTTGCCACAAACAATCATTCCTGTGCCCGATTAACACGAGACGGTTTAAGCCTATCCATTTTCAATGCAAGAGAAAAGACCATTCGTTTGATTGCAAACGACTCACGAAATATATTTTCAATCGAAGTTAGGAAAAACAGACTGGGAATTTATTTTTGATAATTTGCATATTTCTCAATGAACTCGGGCCACTTTTCCTTTACTTTTGAAAAATTGCTCTAAAAACTGGATCCACTGGAACATTTACTGTTGTAAATTGTTTGCGTCTGATGAAAAACGTATAGCATCCTGGAGATATATACGGCAATTAATGGTTGAATGCTTCTGACTGGATCCCCCACCCCATGTTTGGAAGGTCGTCATCTAAGGGTTGGATAGCCTAGTATATGTAGTAAGAGCGCTGGTACTTTAGGCTAGAGGTCTCGGGCTCAAGTCTCGTTCCGGTCAACTTTTCTTTGCAAAGTGACTTTGAACCCGTCATAATAACTAAACCCGAGGACCTCCGCTGAGTCTAAGGAATGGAGAGGCAGTGGGAATACTAGACGACTAAGATGAACCATAGAGCAATTCCTTGCTCTGCGGGAGAAGAAATTCAAGACAGGAAATAGAGAAAAGCTTCCGAAATAAGTTCATATACTGGACAAAAACATCGGACAATAATACGACCAAAAGCTTGACCGGCGATGGTCAAAACATTGACACTCAGGTAACATGACTGGTCAGAAGAACAAAATGCCCTGTGATGAGACCCCAATGCCCATACACTCACAGAAGTAGATAAACCAGAACTGGTCACCTTCTTCGTTAACTGCCAATTTTGCCTGTTGTGATTGACATACGAGAGAAGACGACGAAGAAGAAGAAGAAGAAGAAGAAGAAGAAGAAGAAGAAGAAGAAGAAGAAGAAGAAGAAGAAGAAGAAGAGAAGAAGAAGAAGAAGAAGAAGAAGAAGAAGAGCCCTACTGGTGAATTGCATAGGCCTATTGGCCAAAGAATCGGCCAGAAAATCAAAACAAACTGGACCAAGTGTCTGGCACACTCTTCTGCCCTGCACCATTTTTGTAGTGCATCCATTAGGGATATTACAGTTGTTGCGGATTCACTAGCTTGAAATATAAAGTTCAATGGGAAGGATCGACCAAACCAAACCACCGATACGGCAATGTCATGACACTGGGAGCGTCTGAGATCCATTACGTCTAATCTATACGAAATCCAGGCCTGTTATTTCCTTACCGATACATTACGGCTCGGAAGAAGGATCTTTGGGACGGCGACACGGTGACGTCAAGGCACGAGGTTCGTGACTCTATTATCACTCACAATCGAATCGCATCCATCTTTGTCTACCTGACATGTGAGCAGCGTGCAGGCAGCTCAGGCTGTGCCGCTGCAGTCAAAATCTGGGGCCAAAAAAGGGGTGTTGGGAAAAAATTGACTGGAGACATTCTGCCTAAAAGGTCTGGTTTCATAATAAAGAGACTCCTATGACGGGCAGAATACACACTGCTTGAAACGTTGAGTTACCGTCTCTTTTCCGAGCCACACTCCGTCTCAAAAGAGATGTGGTACTTGCATGGTGTCACCGCAAACCTTTCATTTTTTTTTAAACCCACAGAAACAATGCTGGGAGATGGTGATTGATTGCGAACAACACAACCCGCCAGTTGGGGTTGAACTGATCAATAATGAATAACTATTGCCCGACTTTTGTCCGACTTTTAAGTACAGTAGTGCCAGTCACTTGCCGCATGCCTCATGCACTCACGCGTGCAGTACAGGGGCGCGTTAGCGGTATCGCGCGACCTCGCGGGGCCTCAGCTGTTGCACGCGTGCCAGAGTTCAACCCAATAATTATGAATCAAACTCGCCAAAAGAACGGCACTGACAAAATGGGTGCCGACATCTTGATACGGTCTGTTCAGCGCCAAAACGGACTTTGATGAAACATGATGCATTCCTATAGGAAATGTGTATTCTTGTGAAATCCCGCCACCAATTCATTTCCTTTGAACGTCTTTTTTTAAGGGTTACAGGCTCTTTTCAGAGCCATACCTCACATGGTGTCACCTCAAACCTCCTACTTGGTATTTTCCACCATGCAAACCTTCCAACTGTCTTTTCACCAAAAAACGTACAGCGTATGTCAAAGGAAATGGAAGGCTATACATTTCTACGGATTTAGGCTTATTTGTCCGTCTGAGCTGAGCGAAGCTGCGGTTGAAACGTCTCAGTCGGCCTATTCTACCAAATGGCCTCAACATCTAGGACCCAATTTCATAGAGCCGCTTAAGCAAGAAAGCTTAGTCAGCATGAACATTTGTCTTTGTTCAATACAAGATTGCCAGCCATATTTCACGTGATGCTTGCTCCACTCAACTTGTATTCAAATAATAGGTGCTTAGCTTAGAATACAAGTCGAACTTGTCGGTTTGGCGGTGTCGAAACACCGCCCTCTTGTGCCCTTCATACAACGACAACTTCTTCATCTGGCGAAAACCAATGAACCCTTTTATGAGTATCGCTTAGTGTCCCAAGGAACTGAAATGTCCAATAAATAAGTAACTACATTTATATCATCTTAATCATGCTAATCTTCCTGTACCATAAAAAGGGAACTTCAAAAGTTACTATAGGAAACCATGACTGAAGGGATGCATGTAATACCTTACGAGACAGACTAGAGAACTTACGTGGGGTTACCCTGTGGGCCTAAATATCTAAAATCCGAAAGCTGTGGATGTATAAGTCCGAAAAAGAGTCACAAAAAACATCGGCATTGGATAGAGTGCAGCGGCAAATAAACCGTGATGCAAAGAAATGTCAAAAATGCACGTAAACAAGGGGACTCCGTAAACACGGGAGGTCAAGATGGCGTCGACCCGACACCGATGAGAGAATTATTTCCTGCGTTCAATTCGGACCGGCCAATTTACACCTTCGAAATTGGTCCTCCATTAGGTGTTTCAAATCGCGCCCCTTCCAAAAGAAAACACACAATCACTCACCGCGTGACAATTATGAAAATGCAGCCAATTTACGGTGCAGAGAATTGGTGAGAAATTCGGCCAGTTTTTCCTTTCCTTTGTTCTTTCGAAAATACCAAAAAAAAATGTGCTATACATTTTTGATAGGCAAAATTCTTAGGCCCTATACAACATTGGTAAAAGTCAAAAGATTGCCAGAGCTTGTGTGTTAAACCATTACAAATTCCAAAAAAGCAATTCTGCGAAGGTTTTAGCTCAAATGGTTATCTGAGAAAGTAGAAAAAGGCAAAAAACCGTCACGGTTTTCGCACCGTTCTGTAGTGTAAGAAATAGTAAGTAATAAACTATTTGTCGATGTTTGAGTGGATACTTCTCGAGAGGTACAGCATCCCAGACCGTAAGATTTTAACATGAGGATTCTATCATGACCATCTACAAACTGTGTAAATTAGAAGGCAATCTGTGGACAACGATGTTTTCCGATCTTCCCAATGTTGTATTGGGCTTTTAAGCGACCAAAATGCAAATCTCAAAAAATAACGCTGAGGGCCTGACGTTTAGATCCCGGTACCGGGTATCATACCTTTCTCAAAGACAGAAACAATTGCTCCATTTTCAGAAAGGTCCCGATATCTACCAAACGGCTGCCTACATTTTGGAGATATTTGCCAAAAGTTGGTTAAAACATCAACTGAGTAATTTACTGTCAAGAAATCGCACATCTGGAACAGTTTCAACTGATATTCCGATCCCTGTCGGCAGGAAGGCCTCCAGGAAAGGCCATGGCAGGATACACCAGGAAATTACTGCCCTTTAAACGTGAGAAAAATTTGGGTAGGAATTGCATTTGTCCAATACTGAGAATGACTTCCCTAATACATTGGCTGGTAACTTCTAATGGAAGATTAGTCATATTGTACCAAGTACTTTGTCTGACTGAACCTATGACAGTGCAACAAAACGGAGCATAATTCAGCTGACTCAAACAATAAAAAGCACCTTTCTGAAGTTCCTGACATCATCTTTCATTACTGACCTCTCCCTCTCCAACCCTTCCCTCCTCTCATCTCCTCCTCTCGCGCTCCTACCCCTCCCCTGCCCCTCCCCTCCCTCTCTCCCTCTCTATCTCCCTCTCTGCCTCTGTCTCTGCCTCTTTCTCTGCCTCTCCCTCCCCTTTCTCTGTCCCTCCCCCTTTCCGTGTCCGTGTCCGTGTCTCTGTCTCTGTCTCTGTCTCTGTCCCCTCCCTCTCTCTATTCGTGAAGACCGCAGACTCTGATTCTGGCTGATTTGTCTTTCGGTCCTCCCGAAAAGGAGAGAGAGAGAGAGAAGGGGGAGGGGAGAAAAGATTGAAAACAGATTTCGTCTATACTCGTGCCTTCAAGGAACAAAGGTTGAAACCTGCTTTCAGGGATGTGTGGATGGGAGCCGTGGGGATGGGCGGGCTGGCAGTGTGACATGGAAACCGAGGAGTAGGGGGGTTTGAGGGGTGATTAAAGGGATGTGTGTAACACTAAAGGGGTCGCAGATATGCCGAGGACGGAAGGGTGAGTGCCCGGTAGGATCTGGTCTTAATTTCGAGGATTGGCCGTTAACGGCATTTAACCCCGTTGCTAATGGCGTTCCCATTTCCATGCCCCAAAGCGCATCAGCTGCAGCGCAATGGCGGCAAGGGGATTCATTCACCGCGCATGCGCACATGTTGGGCGTTTTGGGCTTTTTTTTTGGCTGCCGGGTTGTGAAATGGACTTGACGTTCGCTTGAATCGGTAGCAATCCGTGCGATCGGCCGGCTAGGCGGTCGCCTCTCATAATTATTTGACCTTCCTGATCAACTTTGCAATAGATCTCAGCGGTCAGAGGTGGGGGTATACAGTACCTGGGTGTCGAGAGAGGAGGCCGAAGGGGCACTGTCCCAAGGAGTGATCCCATATGTAACTCTTGACCAGTGACCACCCTTTATCGTTTGATAACGATGGTAATAACTATTTGCCTAACAATGAATGGGGGCAGTCTGAATTATCAATGGCATCAGATGGTTCACTTACCACAGTCATGTGCCTCCCCTTCAAGATTTAACTTCTTCAATCAAAGCACTGAGCACTGATATGGATACATCTCAAAGTGGCTCTCTTCAGATAATCATCCTTAAAATGAAAAAAGAAAGATCACAGTTCCTTGAACATCTGTATGTATAATGGATAATGCTTGTCGGTATTCAATCACCATTTAGACCAACGTTGGTCGAAATATCAACTTATTACGCTACTGACAAATAAAAGACCAAGTGTTGGATTGTGTTGGTCAAAACCAATTAGGCCTATACACCCTCCTAGCACTTCAGATTAAAACAGTCAAGAGTGCCTGGTAAACGATTCAGCCAAACCCAAGGTCTTTCAAGTCCTCCGGAAAACGGAAAGGCCCGCTGTTCCCTGAACATCTACAACAGCACATCCAATTACCCCGACGACAAATAAGACACGGGCATTTTCTTGAAAGAGAGAGGGTGGAGGGAGAGGGAGAGGGAGAGGGAGAGGGAGAGGGAGAGGGAGAGAGAGAGAGAGAGAGAGAGAGAGAGGGGAGGGAGAGGGAGAGGGAGAGGGGGAGGGAGAGAGAGAGTGAGAGAGAGAGAGAGAGACGGAGAGATAGGGGGTGGAGGGAGAGGGAGAGAGAGACAGAGAGAGAGAGAGAGACAGAGAGAGGGGGAGAGAGAGGGAGAGAGAGAGAGAGAGAGAGAGAGAGGGGGGGAGAGGGAGGGAGAGAGAGAGAGAGGGGGGGAGAGAGAGAGAGAGAGAGATAGATAGATATAGAGAGAGAGGGAGAGAGAGGGGAGAGAGAGGGGGAGAGAGAGAGAGAGAGAGAGAGAGAGAGAAGGGGAGAGAGAGATAGAGAGATAGATAGATATAGAGAGAGAGGGAGAGAGAGGGGGGAGAGAGGGGGAGGAGAGAGAGAGGTGGAAAGACTAGGAGAGAGGGAGTAGAGAGATGGCGAGGCGAGAGAGAGGTAGAGAGAGTGTGAGAGAGAGGGAGAGGGAGTTAGAGAGAGGGGAGGGGAGGGAGAAGAGAGAGGTGGAGATATAAGGGAGATATAAAGATGGGGAGGGAGGGAGAGGAGGAGAGAAAGAGAGGGGGAGAGAATGAGGTTGAGAGAGAGGGAGAGGAGATAGAGAGGTGGAGAGAAAAATGTGGAGAGAGGGAGGGGAGAGAGGGGGAGAAAGGTATGGAGGTGGAGGGAGAGAGGGGGGAGAGCGAGAGGGTGAGGGAAAGAAAAGTGCAAGCATCTCCCCCAAGTTGGCCGGCACCGCTCTCTCACCGGACCACCGTGGGCATTTCCACCGTGACGGGACAGGAAATGTACCGAGAAGATCCCCCGGCTATCTGTGTGTGCCTACCCGCCCGCGTTCGATCGCCCCCACCACCGCTGGTATCCTATACACGCCAACGCCATCCCGTGCCCTCGTAGACCCCATCCATCAAGATCTTCACCTCGGTCTTTGAGACAGCCCCGAAACCGCCAAACCCCAATTTCAAGAGCGAAGAGGTTTTGTGTGCGTCGTCCATTTCAAAGGTATCAGGCATAAGGTTTTGATATAGCTTGGTATAGCTTCTTTCCCCCCTCGCTTTATTGGCATGGCCTGGGGGTAGGATGGACGGTAGCGTTTCGTACGTAAAGACCGGGCTGAAATGTCCTATCACGATTTTATTTTTTGGGGTCTGGAAAGTCCTGGGTGGCTCGCCTCGATACGGTTTAACGCTTGATGAGACCACAAGAAATTATGGGATGTCGAGAGGGTATGTCAAAGGTCACCCACGTCCCTGTCGTTCAGATGATTGACGCTTTACCCCTTTGCTCAGCCACACTGTTTGGGAAACAAAAATTCAAATCTGAACAAGATTTAGAGGTCCTGCTGTTTCGATCCTAGCAGGACCTTTCTCGGTGGCATTCTGCCTGCGAAAAAAAGGTCCTGCTAGGATAGGCTATACATAGGCTTCTGACTGACATTCGGCCGGCAACGATTAGTCGACTATTTGGGAAGGTCGGTATAGGCTTCTGACTGACATCCGGCCGGCAACGATTAGTCGACTATTTGGGAAGGCCGCCCTCTAAGGGTTAGATAGCTCAGGCGGTAAGAACACTGGCAATTTATAGTACTATAAAGCAAGGCATAGAGTTTGCATTTTGGCTCATTTGAAATTTTGAAAAGATAAGCAGTTTGCAACATTTCTGCATTACCATGGCGACGGTATCGATGAGTATCTGCCTTTTCCACTGAGCTATTAGGAAAATATTGTGCCTAGCCAAAATGCAAGATCTATTTTTTCCCAAATCAATTAAACAAAACCCAACAGCAGCACACACGGACTAGGCGAATGGGTGAAACTCAAGTTGCCAAGTGGGCCCAACTATACCGTCTCCCGACTTGGGTGTGATAATGGTCCACTTCCAAACATGCACCAAAAGATCCAATTTCCCTCTCTCTAACGTCGCGCTGAGCAACGCGTCCGAAAACCAGATGGTGCTCCCCCTTCCCAGTATTGTCAAAATCAGCACGAAGTAAAGTAAAGCCCGTCTCACACACGGACGACGGGGGGGGGGGCACATTTCGATCAGAACGCACCCCATGCTAACCCTACAGCCGCTGTTGAACTGATTCCTGGGGTTATAAATCACCCTCATTTTGTGTAAACTAGCACTTCATTATTCCTCCCAGCGTTATAACTCAGAACATTTAATGGAATGACCACATTGCCGGTGCACACAGGGACCCCCCTCTCTCCCTTCTTTCCACCTCTCCCTTACCCCGTCCTTGTACTTGTATCTTTCCTTATCCTTCTCTCTCTCTTCCAGTCCCTCTCTCCCTCTCCCCATCCCTCTCTCCATCTCTCCCTCTCTTTCTCTCTCCCCACTCCCTCACTTTCCACCTCCCTCTCCCTCTCTGTCTCTCTCCTCTCTCCCTCTCTTTCTCTCTCCCCAATCCCTTTCTTTCCACCTCCCTCTCCCTTCCCCTCTTTCTCTCTCCCTCCCTTTCCCCCTCCCTCTCCCTCACTTTCTCCCTCCCCTCATCCCCCCTTTCCACCCCTCTCCCCATCTTCCTCCCTCACTTTCTCTCTCCCTTCCTCACTTTCTCTCTCCTTCCCTTTCCATCCCCTCTCCCTCCCTCTCCACCCCCTCTACCTCCCTCTCCCTCTCTTTCTCTCTCCCCTCTCTCTCTCTTTCTCTCTCCCCTCTCCCTCTCATTCTCTCTCCCTCCCTTTTTGGCTTTCCACCTCCCTCTCCCTCTCTTTCTCTCTCCCCCATTTCCACCTCCCTCATCCTCTCCTCTCTCCCACTCTGTCCCTCGCTCCCTCCCTCTCCCCCCTCTCTCTCTCTCTCTCTCACCTGGAAGTCACAACGCAGCTTGGGCGCAAGGTGATTAAAGACTTCGCCCCCGTAAACTATACAGCAAGACAAACGAATCAGAGTCAGCGGGTGCCCGAAGGTGTGCCGATTCCCAGGGCAGCTCCCACCCTCCCTCCCACCCTTCTCCCGTGTTATTATGTCCGGTCACGCCAGTAATATCAGTCGAACCCCCACTGCTCCGCAAGAAATTTATCTCCTTTCTTCGGTGACTTTTCCCCCCATTTTTTCCCCCTGCATTCAACCCGCAAAACGAATCTACAGGTTTGGCAATCATGTGTGGTGTTTTCTTCCCGTCTTGTTTGATTTGTGACGGGACCGTTTCTCCCGCTGTGTCGAGCACGGGCGGTGGGAATTACGGCGGACAGCGAGCCATTTGTAGAAAAAAAAATCATTCTTTCTTTCTCCCCGTGTCGTCTCTCTTGATGTCAATTCCAGCTTTTCTGCTGCATGGGATGTCAAGGGGTGGTTGGTTACTTTTTGTTCACAGAAACAGACAGAGCTATTGTGCACACGGTTATAGGTGAGAGGGAAATGAAAATATACCGGTTGGCGGAGCACCTGAAAAATCCTTTGTCTCATTAACCCTATTAAACTTTTTGAAAAACATTCGTTCTTCCTTTGAGTAAGGCCCTGCTAGGAATTAAACGCCGGGCCTCTCTACATCTTGTGGACCTACATTGTGTTTAAAGCCGCGTTTCCACTGGACTGAAATTTAACCAAGACGATGGTCAAATTTCTAATGCTCAAATTTGACCGTCGTTCCCACTTGGACTTTTGAGTCGGTCAATTTAACCGAAACGATGGTTAAAGTAACCGAGCTGGCAAAAATTATTTGTGCACAGTGCACGTTTACCGAGTGATGCGTTTCCACTGGATTAATCGGCTCGGTTAAACTTACCCGGTCACTTTTACTGGGCAGAGGTTGGCCGGAAAAAAGTAACCATTCGGCTCGGTTAAAGTAACCGAGAGGAAGTTTAACTGGGCCGTTCCTACTGGAAAAAAATGGGAAAAGTAACCATCGTCTCGGTTACTTTGACCAAAATAAGTCCAGTGGAAACGCGGCTGTACGTCGGTAAGCATGCAGTTTGCAACATGTTTCGTACAATTTGATGTCACTCTCGGAACTTATAATGGCGGTGGGATTTCAAGCATGCCATGATTTTTTGGTAAGGATATAGTATTTACTTTGAACAAGGTAAGAGAAAATAAGAAAAACCAAAAGATTAAAACGTTGGGCCTACGTACGTCTTACGGGTGACCGTCATTCTGTCTGGAGACAGACATTTCAAACTTTGACCGGATTGGACTTGGAGAGGTAGTCTGCGATGGTTTTACAAATCGTGTATTTTTTTTATTTTTTTTTGGGGGGGGGGTTTGTCAAGTAAAATAAAGGAAAACCCAACTTTTTGTGCACTGTTGGTTGGTAGGTTGGCAGGCTGGTTAAAAAGTCAGTTGGCTTGGGTAAATGGGGTTTGTTAGTTGGTTAGTTAATCCATTGGATGGGATAGTTAGCGGGTCGGTCGGTCGGCGGGTGACGGCGGGATGACGGTAGCATTGTTTGTCTCTCAAGTTCAGGGGCATTAAAACGTTTGTTAAAAGGTATCAGTATTCACTTTGAGAGGTGATCATACCGTCGACTTTAAAATGATAAATGCAGTCACAGAGCAAGGAATTAATTCGCGACGAAGAACCACGACCACCCCCTCAGACAGAGAAGAAATGATTAAGACATATATCTCCTTGAGAAGGGCGGGCAGGGAGTAATAATGCTTCGCAGCCAGATATAGGGATATCATGTGTGTCAACGGCATTCGATTAAGCGCAATAATTTAGCCCGATCCAGCCTCCTTCTCTCCGCCTCTCTCGGTCTCTCTCCCCTCCTCGTTTCTGTCTGGCTGTCTCTCCCTCTCTCTCTCACCCTCTCTCTCTCTCTCTCCATCTTCCTCGCTCTCTCCCTCCCTCTTTCTCTCCCCCTCTTTTCCTCTCTCCCTCCCTCTCGATCTCCCTCTCCCTCCCTCTCACCCACTCTCCCCCTCTCTCTCCCTCCCTTTCTCTCCCTCTCACCCTCTACCCCTCTCTCTCCCCTCTCCCCCATTTCTCCCCCTCTCTCTCCCTCCCTTTCTCTCCCTCTCACTCTCTCCCCCTCTCTCTCCCCTCTTCCCCATTTCTCCCCCTCTCTCTCCCTCCCTTTCTCTCCCTCTCACTCTCTACCTCTCTCTCCCCCATTTCGCCCTTCTCTCTCTCCCTCGCTTTCTCTCCCTCTCACTCGTTTTCTCTCCCTCTCACTCTCTACCTCTCCCCACCTTCTCCCCCATTTATGCCCCCTCTCTCTCCCTCACTTTCTCTCCCTCTCACTCTCTACCTCTCCCCACCTTCTCCCCCATTTCTTCCCCTCTCCCTCCCTCCCTTTCTCTCCCTCTCACTCTCTACCTCTCCCCCCCCCCCTTTCTCCCCCATTTCTCCCCTCTCTCTCCCTCCCTTTCTCTCCCTCTCACTCTCTACCTCTCCCCACCTTCTCCCCCATTTCTTCCCCTCTCTCTCTCTCCCTTTCTCTCCCTCTCACTCTCTACCTACCCCCCCCCCCCTTCTCCCCCATTTCTCTCCCTCTCTCTCCCTCCCTTTCTCTCCCTCTCACTCTCTACCTCTCCCCTCTCCCCTACTTTCTCTCCCTCTCCCTCTCCCCTCAACCCCCCACCGCTGTGACTTGGGGGCAGTCCGCGGGCCATCGATGAAACGATTATGACTGACGCATCCTCCAGGGGGACGCGGCTCTATCACTCGCTTAATTTTGCAAAGGGGCTGGCTGGCTGGCCGCGTCGCGGGGAGACCCCCTCCCCTCCCCACTCCCCCCTCCCCTGGCATAGGCCTAGATGGTAAAGTCTGAAGGCATGCGGTTATGTGAGAGTGCATGGAAAGGGGGAGAGGGGGGTTGGTGGAAAGAGACCGGCGAGAGACGACGGTGAAAGGAAAGACGGACAAAAATAATGATCTTCCACAAAGTTATTGCTACGAAATGTGTTTCGCAGCCTTTTAGGTAGGACCTTTCAGGTAGGACCTTTCAGGTAGGTATTTGAAAACAAATACTTCAAGGGACGATTGAAGGCAAGCAAAGGAAGAGGGTGTCTTACTCTCTTGTACCAGCATGGACAGATGATAGCAAGACATTGGCGGGAAAGCGTGGCAGTTGCTTTAAAGAAGGCGCATAACAGTTAACTCTATAATGAAGGCCACAGCCATGGCATTGGGGGAGTGATGGGCACAATCTGAGAGTGAGGTCCAGCCCTGTTTTCTGAAACGACGTTGACAATAATGGCCCCAGCGACAGTTGGGAAAACAACGACGACAACGACAGGAACTTGAAACGACAACGGACAGCATTAGAGGCCACTACAGCAACAACAGCCGAAGCACCAACAACAGCTATACAGCAGTGTTGGAGATGTAACAGCAGCATGATTAACGGCCAAAGCGCGGCTTTTTATAGAGTCATTGTTTGGGGGAAACTCATATTCACCGAAAATAACCTGAATGAGGTTTCAAATTATAGATCTCTTATCGGACAAATTCGGGCTCATTTTTTTTTTTTTGGGGGGGGGGAGTCGAGAACTGTCAGCCGAAATGATTGGCAAAAGCGGTTGTGCACTGGTAAACAAGGGCCATCTATCTTTGGCAACGGTTGCTGACCGTCTGGGAAGGGAGACGCAGTCAGTTGGACGAGGAAGGAAGTTATGAACCGCTAGGACACTCACCGGGGCGTCTCCCGGCCATGGGTAGGCCCGGGCCCGGGCCACCGTCTTGCCGCTGCAGATGACGTCCACGAAACATCTTTGAAGATGGGTGGTTTTTTGTTTGGGGGGTATTATGTTTTAGGGAACCATATTTCACAGCTGTGCTGCTCCTTGTCTTCGACGAGGCCAGCATGTCAGAGTCGTATTCTGATCGCAAAAGTATTCGAGTTCGAGTCCAACTTCAGATCTTTGCATGGAGTCTTAGTTGTGACTCAGGTCGAGTCTGAGTTTTGAGTCACAAGCCACCTTGCAATATTGTCTATGAAACCCAATTTGTGACAGTTTTCTCGAATTACATTTACCGGCTCAACTTAGGGTCTGCTCGCACAGCATAAAGTAATCCAATAGACGAGTCCAGAAAAATCCGTTTTGATACATTTATATTTGATGTTGATCATAATGGTATGGTACCCCAATACCCCAAACTATACGAGTCCGATGTAAAAGCCGCGATGTCAGTCTACATTAGCACGTCGAGTGTCGCAAAGTGCAATTAGTTTGCGCAGGTGCTTGTCGAATCAACAAGTTACACAATTACAACGAGTTACAACGAGTCCGATTCCGAGTCCGCAGGTACTAGGTCCGAGTCCGATTCATTATCTTCTTATCGAAGCTTGAATCCGAGTCCGAGTCATGGAAAATGACACTCGACTCGGACTCTAGTTCGAGTTCGGGTCACCGGACAGTCTAGAGAGAACTACGACTAGTGTCGCAATCGAGCTAGGTAAAATGGCGCTGGTGTTGAGGAGAGCTCATGCTACCACGGCACGTAGGCCTACTCATCTTAATGTCATTACCAGTAGTAGGGAATGAAGTCAAGGCAGCCTATCATTACTCTCACCAGCGGGGATTCTCGCAGAATGCTCAGTTCGTACCTCGGAGGGCTTTATGAGAGGCGAGAAGTCTCAGTTCAACGGCCGGCAGTTCAGCGCGCGCCCTGGCCCCGCTGATTTCTACGGAGTCCTCGCGGGACTACAACGTCACAAATCACTTCACCCCCCAAAAAATCTTCGTAAAAATCTTGACATTTCATTAGGAAAACCCCGAGAAACTCGGTGTGGAAAGCCATTTAATTATCGGTGCTGCTGATGATTTCTTTCTTCTACTCTATCTTTTTTTTTTAAACAAAACTTACTTTTATTGTTTCTCTTCCGAGGGGGACAGTATTTTATGAGGACCTTCGCCCGTCACGCCCCGAGTGCTGACTAACGGGCTTATGATCTGAAATTGTTCCTGGCGCCGGCCTGGTACCTGCGGTGAAAACCTGGACTCGCCTGACGTACAATTCCATACCCAGCGTTTCAATTCCGTACTAACCGCCCCCTCCTCCCTCACAAAAAGAAAGCCCGGCGGATTTTAGGCTCCGACTACCGATTTATGAGCTGATGATATCAAGCGATATGATGAACGCTACGTTGCCACTTGGCAGACCGAATATCGAATTCGTTTTTCTGTTTTCTTTTAAGAAACACACTGCTCGTGCAACTTAACCCTGTTCAATCAATTCCGTATGGGGATCTAAATTCCTCGGGGCGTTCTCCTTAGGCTAAAGAAACTCCCCGAGGGGAGACAGAATATCATAATTATATAGAAATGATTATTGATGAGGAAAGAAACAGACTCAAAACCAATTTTGCAGCTGTTTCAATTGTCGCCAAGGTGTGGTTTGGGAGAGGGGGGGGGGAGAGGGAGACACGGATTGGTGGCGCACGGGTTCCCCCGCCGTGTCTTGCACCTTGCTGACCCGTGTTCGAATTCCGCCGTCACCCGGCACCGTACCGACGCCGTCAATGTTTCCTACTCCCCGGGAGAGGTACAGCCAGTAGGGGAGGCGAAGCTGAAAGTATAATATCATCGTGCAATTAATTAAAGAGCGTAGGGAAAGCTGACTGGAGCGGTTCAAGTCGGATTTCAAGTGCACTTCTGACTGGCCTCGTTGAGCAGGTCGGTTATCAAGCAGAGACCGGTAGATAAGACTTGGAGGTGCGCATGGTGGAAGTACTAAGTGGAAAGTTCGGTACTTTGAGAAGCAAATCCCTATATCCTCTCCATGACAGAGCCCGATCATTAACACTGGAGTGACTGGACCAGCTGTTCATGCAACTGCCATATGTAGGCCTACTTAATTTGTTTAATTTGTTTGGATCAGACAACTTACTAGGATGCTATTCTTTGACCTCGACCAATGTTGTGTAGACATTGGTCGAGGTCAAAGAATAGCATCCTAGTAAGTTGTCTGATCCAATAATATGCATGAATTAGCACACCTGTGAAAATTTCAGCCAAATCCGCCAACTGAGTCTCGAGAAATTCGTGAAAACCGCTTCATTAATTTTGTTTCGCGAAAATGCAGCATTCAACGCTGTACTGTTCCGAAATAGTTTAGATCTCTGTGAGACGTAAACGATTATTTTTTTTTACTCTTTTATCCCAAAATACAACATTTTAGGCAGAAATATATCAGTGCGAGGTTTCTACTATATCCATTTTCAAAATGTATAAGTTTCATGTAAATCTGTGAACATTTCTGTTTTTTCGATCTTACCAAATGGATGTTGTGTAGGGGCTTTAATGTTCATTATACTCAGGCGTCCAAATATGCCAATTTTAAACCACTCTTTCCTCTTTGTATCATGCAGACAAGCCATTCATTGCCCACGTACACGTATTGGAAGCAATGCCCTCTAAATTGGTTTGATTGTACTGCAAAACCAGGTGGGTTCATTGGGTTGAGCGACACGCCGACATACGTGCTTTGAAGCATTCTATGAAATGTGCGAGTCATTGTGTGTCAGATCAGACTGAATGTTCTTGGATACCACAATACGGATGGAGACATGTTCCTTCACGATTGGTTGCACTCGGCTTGTTGGGAGTTGTGAAGCAGAAAGACCACTTTCATGCATTCGAAGAGCAAAGAAAATGCCTTCGAAACAGAAAATGGCCATGATCGTTTGGCTTGATCATTATAGTCTTAGCATCACGGCCATTGATGTTAATGGAATCTGCCAGATGTTAATTCCAAAGATTCAAAGAAGAATGGTTTCTACCCTTGCGTGGCATCTTTCATGGCAAGTACTGTACAGTTATCACATATGCCTTCCTCAAAATTATATCCTCTTGCAGCCCCCGGGGTATCCATCCAAAAACTCAGAGCCAAGTTGAGGTTCTAGTGATCTCCATTCCAAGATACCTTTCCCAGCTACTTTTCTGGCTTTTCCGCCGCTACAGCACGGTTTCTTCTGATTTGTTTCTTCCTCTAATTCCTCCTTCGTCTTGTACATCCAAAGCCCATAGAAAAGGCACAGTGGCTGAAAAAGTCCAAAGATTTTACAGCTAGACCTGGCCACAACAATTTCAGTATTGTTCAATGTAGCAATATCAATACTCAAGTGACGTTCTGATGTCCTTTTGGTCCTAGATAAATTATTGGCCACAGAGTGGCTAAAAGGATGGTCACGTGACAGCGCTTCAGAGTTCAAATTATAAATAGATGGCATTCGATTTTAAATCAACGGCTGGCTCCCTCGCCCATGTGTGTTGCACGTGATAGGATATTCCAAGGGCTACATTATTTTCATTCAACACGCGTGATGTCGTCTGACCCTTGCTTTCGTCTGATGGCTTGTCTTTCACGCGGCAATTCGGAATGCACATGTAATCAATTCCAATCATCGTGCTCTGTAAAAAAAAATGTCCTTTGTGTGAAACGGCGCTTGACAATGTTCGCGTGAAACGTCGCGTGACAATGTTCGGGTGAAACGGTCCGTGACAATGTTCGTGCGCAACAACAGCCCGTGACAATGAGCAAACAAAGCTCCGAGTCCTTTGTCGTGTGAAATGTACCCGCCAAGGCCACGGTTTATTTTTGACTTCACACAGGAACCTCTGTAACTTTTGCTACCATAGATCGCACAAAGTAATCACAAATTCAACGATAAGCATTATTAAGCAATGATGTTGGATTTCAGGACGAGAATTATCGTATAAGGGACACTACGCTAGGCACTTATTCGTGTTCCGAATGTGTCTGTTAATTTTGCAGATTGAACTTCCATCTCTACCAACTACTTGAGCCAGGGATGTCTTGCACATAAACATGCATTGATGATGCAACCTTGGATCATCACTTGGAGGGTATAAATGAGGAAAAGGTGTATCCAAACAAAGCCTTACGATGCATTGTAACTCAACTTACGATTGATAGCCCATCGAAATTTGTGATAGGCCTAGGCCTACAGGCCATGGTTTATGTGCATCGTTCATTGTCTACGATAAGTTTGATGCAATTGGATCGTTGGAACCCCCCCCCCTTTGGGAAATGTCCTTGATCCGCCCATGCAATCACGATGATGGACATAGGTCATCCAGAGCCGTGTCTCTCTTCAGCACATGTATACATAGGTGATTGGACACCTTGCACATCTTCCTTGAGATTGCTTACAAAAGGATGAGTGGGCACTGGGTTGTGGGCAGGCAATGTGTCCATGTCCAGCAGGTTCCATTTTTCCCTCTCGGGGGACTTTTGAGGAGGTTAACCATACAGGTCATGATGCGGAAGGAACGGCATATACCGTGTCACATACCGTATACCAAGTCCCTACCATAATATACTCACGCCCCGTCCACGGTGGCAAGGCTGACCGTGACGCGACCGTGACCAGAACCAACGCGTCCCGCCAACGGGGTCAAAGGACTCGGTGGCGGTGACGGGCGTCACGCAACACGTGGACCCTGCTGGGGCGAGTTTGCGATGGCCATGAATCCAGAGCGACCCTCGGCACGCCCAAATAGCCCCTCCACCTGACTCTTCAAAGGACCTCAAATGGGTGGCAACTCGAGGCGTGAACTAAATTCCAAAAGGAGCACGAGGAACTAAAATGGGAGTCTCACCGAGAAATACGAATGATCCATGCTCAAACATTGCAATGTAATAGCCAAGGTAATAGCCAAAAGCCAAAGCCAGAGAGAGTGCCAAAGTCACATCCCAAACAGAGCCAGAGCCAAAGTCAAAGCCAGCTGCAGAGACAGAGCCAGAGACAGAGCCAGAGACAGAGCCAGAGACAGAGCCAGAGACAGAGCCAGAGACAGAGCCAGAGACAGAGCCAGAGACAGAGCCAGAGACAGAGCCAGAGACAGAGCCAGAGACAGAGACAGAGCCAGAGACAGAGCCAGAGACAGAGCCAGAGACAGAGCCAGAGACAGAGCCAGAGCCAAAGCCAATGCAAGAGCAAGAGTCAGAGCCAGAGTTGGAGCCACAAGCCAATTCCCATCCAAAATCAATATTCAAAGTCGAAGCCAAAACCAAGACCGAAGCCGAATCCCCGGTCTCAAATAGTCCCTTTCACACCTTCCGGTTACAGTATCTTGTTGCTCGCTATCTCGGCCACACGGATGGAAGCGCCCCCTAGTGGCCTGGTCTCACTCATCCCTCGTATCATTGTTGTTATGGGCGAAGGAGGAGGAGGAAGAGGAGGAGGTGGAGAGGGGTGTCGATGGTTGGCACAGCTGTTGTCCCGGGAGTAGGGTGTCGCGTTCCAAAATATGAAATTAATACATCGCGCCTGCACGGTGCGCAAAGCGGCTGGTCGTCTGCTGGCAGCGCAGTGCGTTCAGCCTGTCAGGTAGACCTGTCGCCCATCGTGAATCATCTCTATACCTAAAGCGTGTCCAGACGTCTGCACAGGTCAGCATAGGCCCAGCCTGTGGAGTCTAGTCCGTAGCATCCATGCACAACCCACTTTCTACACTAAACTCCACCAGGGTTTTTTTTTTTATATAATCCCATCTCGCATCGCAAACGATCTTCGGCCTCCTAAATCATATACAGTTTCGAGATTTTCTGGAATTCGTCTCTTTGTTTTGTTTTTTCCTGGCCTAACTCTGTCAGACGGATGTCTCGTCAAGCTGCGCCTCCATCGAGTTACACGTTGGCGTGGCTTTCGGAGCTGCCTGAAATATGTGGCTGGGCGCGAACGCTGACATGCCTGCACACTGTAACCCTATGGGAGGCGGGAATTAGACTAAACTGGGGGATGCAGATCACTAAATCGAGCTCCCATAGAACGCTGTACAAAAAAGGACTCACTTTCAAAGCAAAGGTATTTTTCCACATCACCAAAAAGGTTTTCTTTTCAATGTTGGTGTTCTTAGCCGATAGTATTCTCTGCTAATTACCCCCCGAATAAACACCCCCAAAATGTGAAGCCGTGCAAGCCGAACGTTTTTAGATTGTAGTATCCCTACACTTCTATAGACTGACAAATATAGGGCCATATTTAAAGCCTGATATGTTCCAATTCACACACGACCTTAAAAATTGAGCCCACCAGATTGTCTTGAGCATCACTTACTCTACAACATATTAGTTAATTAGCCTCAAAAGACCCCTTATTAAAAGAAAGTTGTGGCCCAACACTTTTTTTTAAATTGAGGGGGCCTGACGTTTCTATCCAGGAAAACAGGATAGAACGCAACAGATAGAAGAGGATAGAACGCGATTCTGCCATTGATAAAGATTCTTCTAGGATCAAAACGCCAGGTCCTGTAAGTTTTAGAAATTCGCATTTCAAGTCAGTAGGCCTGCCGGTAAGCAGTTGGCACAAATTTCTGTATTTACTTCACCTCCACCAGTGATGGAATAAAAGGTTTTGGCACGTTCACACTAGGCCGGCCAAGATTCGCAGACACCACGAACCGAATATTTCGCGCTTTTCTAACTGCCCTCGTAAATAAAAGTTTGGCAGCGTGGGGGGATCAATCCGACCATAGAATTATGGCTGAAATGTCAGTGTTCACGAGTGTCAATCATAATTCAGACTCCCTCATGCAAAAAAGAGAGTATACTACGGGTTCCACGGGAGCTGGCCTGCCACGTCTAAAATTTGAGCATCACTCCCTGCACGTATCTTCTCACGGAGAGAAGTCAGGCCGTGCATGGAGGTCCCTTGGACGCTGCTCTGAGATCACTGGAGACTATTCCGCGAAGACATTGTCGCGACATCTCATTATACCTACGCGAAGCAGACGCCACTTGCAAGGAGTTTTGTAGTCGGCAGAAATAATGTTCAGTGTGCGTATAAATTTCAGCTGACGGGAAACGAGCTGCGAATATAATTCATCTCATAATGGTTTTTGTACTTTGTCATTTTTATATAGTTGGGCCTATAACTCATCTGCTGCAAGACCAGAAGCTTTGGATTAAAACGACGTTTTCTTTCTTAATTTAAGGTTTGCATAGATTTGTCTGGAAATCGAAGACGTGTCAAAGGAATTCGATTACGGCCTCATTCTTCCTAGCATCACAAGGGTTAGTATCCACGGTAAGACTAATGGTATAAAATCCCCTTAATATTGAAGACGTTGAATTTTCCGGCTTGAAAGTTCAAAAGTCGACGAGGCATTCAGCTTCCGTGTTAGGCTAAACACGCTTTGCGAGTTCAGCTAATCACGGGGTGTCGGCACGCTTCTTTTTTTGGCGAATAATGATCCCAGATACCACGCTGCTATATGAATATCATTTTAATTCGGATTAATCCCGCGGATCGGGCCATTCGTTTGTAGCTCGCCGATCGGGTGAGGGTAAATCTGTCAGTCGACGGGCTTCTGGGTGTGGGGGGTACCTTCGCCGGAATCGGACGGTGGTTGTGCCATGCCTGTACCAATGGTTGTACCAAGGAGCACACACCGGTCCGGCACACACCGGGGACTGGGTGAGAAACGCACCCTCATCACCCCCCGATGGTTGCTTACCAAGGACCCCGCAGGGCGGACAGGCGGCGGGTTCCTCAGATCTCCGGCACCGTCGTCTTTCACACCCCCGCTGCTCACACCCTTCCCGAGTGCTCCCCCCGCCCCTGCGACCGGCCGAGCCCGGCAGGGTTATAAACCTGTCCGCTCGAAATTAAAGGCAATTTCGGGCGCTGGCGTTTTGCAAGGGGCTAGAAAGGCCGGCCGTGGGTCGGAGTCGGACCCAACAGACTAATTTGAAATCGGGACTAACCCCCCCCCCTCCCTCCCAGCTCCGACGATTTTGACCTTTCTCTTCCCTCCGTCGTCAATCGGCATTTGGCAGGCTGGCAGTCGCCTGTCAAGGGCAATGACCCCCGATCAGCCAGCCTCTAGCCCAGGATAGGCCTCGTTCCTTCACTGGAACAGTCCCTCGTGTTTATATTTGTATACGAGCAAGGTTTGATGGGCAGTGGACGCTAGAGGGCGTTGGTGACAAGTACGTCACACACGTGTAGTCGTAACATGGTTTTCAGTCTCCACCATACACATCTTCGAGTCTTATTTGAAATTGTTTCATTGCCCTATAAATTACGGTACACTGAAATGACGTACAGTAGGCCTATGGGCTTCAACGTGAATTACAACAATTCGTGTATAGCTTACTTTCAGCCTTTCATTCACATGATGCTTCGTACGTCAAACAACGAGGAATATTTCAGTAACTTGCATTTTTTCTCTTCCTAATCAAGAACAAGGGGACACGTCGATAACGGACAGAGTTTAGCAACACGGAAAAGGGGCTGACTTTCAGGACCGAAGACGGAAAAGAGACTCAGGTGAAAAGTCAAATAGCCGGCGGGGCTGAAAAGGGATTCGAACGAAACATCAGAAGTCAGAATGTTTCCGACCTAGTCAGAACGATGACTGACGAACGGATGAGAGGGGCACAGCCACCTGCTGAATGGTCCTGGCCCGTGAGATGTGCTCACATGAGCGATGGGGCCAACCGTGGCCTGCCTCCCTGCCTCCCTGCCTTCCTCCCTCCCTCCCTTCTCGTTCCACGTGGATCGAACAACTCAAGCGGCACGTCCATCACAACATCTGAGGCGCCCCCCTCTCTCTCCCTCTCCCCTAAAATAGATCTCGGGCGCGCTGGCTCACGTTGGCCGGCGTTGTATTTATACAGAAACTGGGACGCTGTGGTCGTGGTGGTGACTGGCTATCGTGTGGAAACGGTGTTTGGGACTTTGGGTGTTCTATCAACTGCAAGGATTGGAATTGAAGGAAAAGTCTGCCGAACCATCCGGCTTATAATTAATAGCCTCGTTCAGGTTCCCACTGATTTGAATGGCACGTGACAATAAGCTAGAGGTCTCGGGTTCGAATCTCGCTATAAACCCATTGTCTGTTGCCACAGTAGGCCTGCTATAGGTTTTGCTTTCCTTTGTAAAACCATGGAGGAATCTCCTTATTCCTCCATGGTAAAACCAAGGAGGTATTAGACGAGTACGTCCTTGGTAAAACAATACAGTTTGAAAAAAAAATGCATTTACTTTGAATGATTCCAGAACTTGGGATCGTACCTTTTTGTTTTCATTTTGACTGAAAACGTGGGTGTGATCCCTGGACTGGAGAGTATACAACGGTGGTTATAAGGTGGCAAAGTACGGCGGCAACGATTGGCGACTATTTGGGAAAGGCCAACCATCTAACTCTAGGCCAGGGCTGGATAGTTCATCAGATGGTAAGAGCATAAAGCAAGGAACAGATAGGCTCGGTCCCTCAAGCCTGAGGTCTCGGGCTCGACCCCAGGTCCAGTCAAATTGAAATTTCCCTTGCCCATTTTTTATAAGATTTACTTTGAACGCAGTGGCTGTTGTTACGGCAGTCGTCCGTCTGGTTCCCCGACTGGATTGTATTTCGTCAGCATTGCAGGCTGGTTGAACCAGTCTATTAGCTGATAGTCTGGTTCCAAGGGCTAAACATCCTGACAGATACTGTGAAGTCAGGGAACCACACGGACGACTGCCGTAACAACAGCCACTGCGTACTTCGAAAGTGATGGACAAAGAAGATGGATTCCCTGTGCTTCCCGTGACGAATTTCTCACCCTTCGTGCTGGGTGGGATTCGGGTGTAAGCGTGTGGCCACCGACGGGCTCGTCCGGTCTCTCACGCTTGAGCGCCTGCATGTGTGACAGCGCGGCAGCGGCCCCACGGGCGAGCGTGGAAAGAACAAGGGTGGTGGGTGGGGTGGGTGGGTGGGTTTTGCGGCGGTGTTAGGCGGAAAGATCTCCTCCCACCGATGGAGTTGCGATAAATAGCCAGCTCCATATCAAAGAAGGGAGGCACGGGGGGGGGGGGCTGATGAGGGACCAGTCAGGCGTGCCGAGGTGACAGACTTGGTGTCGCTAGGGCCAGCAGGCGTGGTGGTTGGCGGTATAAACCACCACCATTGGCACCAACGGTCACTTCACTTCACGCCTCATGCCCCTAAGCTTATTGACACCATTGAGGAATGATAGTAATCCTGCTCTTGGCTAATTGTTTTTCCTAGGTAGGTTACGGTCCATGGCTAATGTTTCAAGTTGGATTTCAAGCAAGGAAGGGAACGTGAAGAAAAACTTACGGACAAACATGTTTAAAAAATAGGACCTGAATTGTTAACCTTGGGCCTAATATTATAAACTAGAGAGATCACTGGGTAAAATGTGCAATTTTTTGTAAAGCCTAAAGGCTTATTAATATACATGCAATGCAGCGTTATGCATAATGCTCTTAAATATTGATCAATCTGTTTCTGATATGTTTAGGAGAGGATTTGCAGAAGTCTGAAGACAGCCCATGCATGCTCCAACCATCCCCAAACTCAACCCCAAATCGTCCATGCAGATTTTATGTATAGTTAATCATTATCACCACTCGTTCATTGACGGAGGAGAGGCTGCAGTTAGGAGCTCTGGCGTGCGGTTTTCCTCTCGGTCTCATGCATCAGTTGTGCGATCTCTTATTGCTGGAGAGTGGAGGCAAATATCTTGGGATATTGTTTGTAGGTGAGTGTGGCAATTCATGGTTACATACCCTTGTATGAGACCACTGTGGTACATGAAAAATAAAAAATCAGTAATATTTCAAATTTGCACTATATCATGGGTCATTTGGACGACCTTCCTTTGGTGGGCCTCCCCCGTGACCAAATTGGTCCTGGGGTGGATTTCACCAAGGAGGTATTAGGCGAGCTACCTCCTTGATTTCACAAAGCCTTACGATGCATCGTAGCTCAACTGACGATGGATAACCCCTCGTATTCGTAAGTTGTGATAGACCGCCTACGGTATGGCTTCTTTGCATTGCTCACCATCTTGTGATTGCGATGAGTTTGGTAAAAAAAAATCACAGAGCAAGGAATTGCTCTATAGTGAAATCGAGCAGTGATCTTTAAAGTGAGTGTGTGTGTGTGTGTGTGGGGGGATAGCACTAAAGTTTTGGCTCACATGCCCGTTCCAGACAAGAAAGTAACAGGGACAGCCAGCACGCCAGCCAGCCCAGCGAGCGGAGCAATGCAAGTGCGATAGGCCTCGGCGGACCCAAGCAATTGGCCCGGAGGTAGGGTGAGGTCGCCCAGGTAGTGACAGATGGTCAGACTGCGCTGCAACTCCGGGGGGCCCGCCGGCCTAGCCTTCAACCACGCGGCCTGATAATGCTCCGACCATGTCAGACAAGATACGACATGCTGATGGTAAAACCACGACGCGAAGCGCGGGGATACTAATCGCATTACAAGAAAAATACTATGTCAAGTTCAAAACAACCAAAGTGGCGAGACCGGGTCATTGGCACACGTTGCTGCAGTCCGGTGGATTCTATCCATGAGTTAAGGCATGGTTATATAAGTAGCATATGACTGAGTGCGAGTACTTGGCTGCAAAAGCGAGTAGGATAGCCATGAGTATGAATATGAGTATGAGTTATCGACCATGAATACGAGTTACTTGCCCATGAGTGCACGTAATTATAAAGAGCAAACAAATACAAGTGTGTACAAAGGTAAATACAACAAATGCAGTGTTTTCTTCCGAAAGCGATCGTGGGCCTAAGCGTGACCCTTTTCAAAATTCAGGCTTACACACGGGCTTGGGCTTTCGCCAGTTTCGGAGTCATTTTCGTCACCTGTCACAGTATAATTTGTCGCAGGCACATTACCGGACACGCTTTTGACCAGTCCCTAGGTGAATACACGGCACTGTTGAATGGGAAAATAAACCTTCATATTCAGCCACAGGCTACAAGCCTGTATTCTATAAGCCTGGTAATAGGTTTCTCAGTGACGGGGACGAAGCCCGGGCCTAATCCAAGGATTCGTCAAGGGCCATGTCCGTAAAACTACTGTACATATTCAGAACGATAGAGGACTTTGCACAAGCACACAATGTACAAGTACATGTTCATGTACATGACTGTATACAGGTGTGCAAGTTGACCATGCACGGGTGCCAATGCCGTCAGTGCTGCTTCCCGCACTGGTCCTCTAATTTTGGCACGGGCTGCCCACTGACATTCGCAAAACCGAAACCCAAGTTGATGATGAATCTTATTTCGTTTGATAGCGCGAACAAAGTGAGCAATGTAGTTTGTGTTCTCACTTGAGACTTCTACTTCTTACCGCTCTCTCTTCTCCCCTTTCCCCTCCCTGTAATCACTTGGTACATGGACTTAAGAGCGCGTGGTGATCAAAGTACTTAATAAGGTATCAATGTTATACCAGCGGGAGAGGGGGAGGAGAGGGGGTGTGGAGAGGGGGAGAAAGAGAAATGGACGTGCAAGGTCTCACTTCGTTCCAGAGTGTGCCCACGGAACATAAAGAAAGTCTGCCCCCGGCTATATTATGCCAGTGATTAAAACCACCACAAGTATCGTTTGTCAGTTGCTGGCGAACTCGATCCCTGTTTGAAGCTCGCTAATCGCCCATGACGCTGTTTATTTCTCGTCTCCGATTGGCCTCGATTCGAGCCGTCGTAAAGGATGGGGTGGGGTGTGGGGGGGATTGGCTGACTGGGCAACACACGCCCGGCGTGGTGTTATTGTTGAGTCCCCGGCCTGCAAGCAACGACCGGCAGGAAACAGACAAAATACAGTCCACCACAAAAAAAGACTCCATTAGCAGCATCGGGAAAAAAACAAGGAATGACGAATTGAACCAATACCAAAACTGGCATATCAACTGCCACATCAACAATAGAACATTCTGCAGACTGGAGTTAAGTCTACGCCCCACCTATCGAAAAAAAAAACCAGCGTTAATAATCGCTTGGCCAAGGTTATGACTTCCAAGCGACAATCACACTTCCGGATATGGTTTTTCGTTTGGCGCCCAACAAAAGTGGTGGCTTTCCAGTTTCCACATCGTTCCGCATTGTCGATTCTGTTTTTAATTTCACTGACCCAGGACGCAACTAGTGTCTCGTCAAGAAAAGCACACATACATTATCCCGTCTCAAAAGAAAGTTTAATTGTTTTTTTCTTCTATTAGGAGCCTATTATTATTATTACTAAACTCTCAAGAGCAGGACTTTTTTTCTATTTTGATTCGGAGGTGCGGAAGGGACGTGCGGTAAGAATGATTTAACGAGTAAATCGCCAGTCAATCATTTTGATCTTTATCAGCGCGCCATGAATTGATATGATCAAAATGGGGGGAAAAGAGAACAAATGGCCGAAAACCCCCATCGGAAATCATTTGAATTATATCACTTCCGATCCGAGCCCGTAACCGCTCTACCAGATGCGTGTGCCAGAAGGTCGGTCGCTCGTATAAAACCATCTGCAGCGTCTCGGGGCCCATGGGTTAAATAAATACGTGCGTCGCTATACGATTACCATATTCCAGAGTGACGAGTGCTACCCATGAATGTTTGTCTGGCGGTCTGGGTGACCAGGTTGCATGCCTGCCACCTATATATCTTGAATCCAACCAGCGGGTACTGCAGTGTGCAAAACTCATGACAAACTGCCAAGACGAGACACTTTATCAACCTTGCCACTGGTTTGACCTATAGGCCTACACGTCCTGTTTGACTTAGATCTGACGGCTGTGATTTCACGATGTGGCAATTGCGCTTTGCAAACACACTTTGAATCCGACACAAGACATCGATTCTGTTCCAAATATTGTCCACGGGACCAGAAAAATCATCGCATTTAACGGACGCAGCTCGAAACGTTTGTTTCTCCCCAAAACTCGATCAGACACTGTAATATGGGCGAGGGGCAATAGGTTACGATTGGTGAGCGTATGTGATGTGCACTAGCCTATGGGACATCCATTTTGTGCATAGGCCTCGGCCATGGGTCAATGGGTTATCCCTTTTATGCATTATGCCAATGTGCAATTCATTTGATGCACAGACCAATTATGGGCTATTGTATTTGTGCCCAAAACTACGGGCTTCTGTGCACATATTACTATGGGAATTGCCAGGTTGGTGTGTGTGGGGGGGGGGGGTCCCTGCCTGAGCCTCTGACTCTGACCTAAAACACAACATTAAACGAGAGCAGAACTCAATCCATCCGATCACACTACTCATCGCCCGCCTGTCTGTTGCGTCTACCCCCTCTGCAGTAATCCCCTTTTCCCATAAGACTGCACGGGGATTGTCTGTCTGTCCCGGAGGGACGATTCCGTCGCATGTAATGGCACACGGTGCGCATGCCTATAAACACGCTAAATCTGGCCCCCTTTTGTCTCCTGTCACGTGTTAAGGTATACGCCCGGATTGACCCGGGTCCACGAACCGGATTACACCCGCAGTAAGACGTTGATGCAGACGACAGACTAATAGAAATAAAGCCTTATGTGAAATTCCCGCGGTTTTTTTTGCTACGACATCTTCACATTTTCCCAAACAGATTATACATCAGGGGCACGTTGATACGTACGAAGAATTTAGAAAGAGAGGAATAGGCCTATGATACACTGTTAAAAATGTTAGGCCATAATTATTAGTTGCCCAGCATTGGCTGTAACAGTGGTCCATAAATCACACTCCCAACATTTCCGATCGAACAAGAGCATGGCGTTGGGGCAACCGTTGGGCAGCGTCATCATTCGCATGGTGAATAGATGAAAACAAGAGTAGAGTAACTCGTCTGAGTTTTAAAGGCCCTAGGCCCCTATACAACATTGGTAAAAGTCAAAAGATTGCCACATTTTGTGTTAAACATTCAAAAAAAGAAATTCTGCGAAGGTTTTAGCTCAAATGGTAATCTGAGAAAGTAGAAAAAGGCAATAACTCGTCACGGATTTCGCACCGTTCTGTAGTGTAAGAAATGGTTTAATTACTCGCGAGTAATAAACTATTTAACGATGTTAGAGTGAAGACTTTAAGCAGTACAGTATCCCAGACCGTAAGATTTCAACATGAGGATTCCATCATGACCATCTACAAACCGTGTAAATTAGAAGGAAATCTGTGGACATCAATGTTTTTTAATCTTCCCAATGTTGTATTGGGCCTTTAAGCGAGTTGCGACGGGCAGAGAAAATACTGCCCGAAACGTTGAGTTGCCGGCTCTCTTTCTCGAAAGTGATTGTACAGTGCACCTATCGCGTCACGGCAAACTTTTAGCATCAGGTTTGCAATACCCAACTGCGCACAACCCCCCCCCCCCCCACCCCTCCCTCCCTGACGTCTGTCTCGAAACTTGCCTCACTCCAATTGACAGCCATCCGGGTCACAACACTGTAGCGATAACAATGAGAGGTGATACCTATAGTTCTGGACGGGGATCAATCACCACCGGGGCAGAACCGAGCCCATCTTGTCTGGGTGTGGTTGGGTTCGAGCGCGAGACTACGGCGGTCACCCGTGGGTGCGCCCGCCGGTCGACCGCACGAGTCGGGACCCGATCGACCGTCGCATAGACACGGAGAAAAAGGGACAACTGCCTCTCTCCCCGTGTCATCCACACCCCGATCCCATCTGTGCCATCGTCTAAGATACTGGTAGCCCATTAGACAGGGTTCAGAGGGGTCATGGATATCTCGTAATGGGAGTTATAGCCACTACTTCCTGTGCGCTCCCAAACATGGGATTTCTTAAATCATTCCCCCCCCCACAAAAAAAACCCCCAAAAAACCCAACGAGACACCGCTTCCAATCAGGTCACTTACCTACTTCAAATTTGGGGCATCGCGTCATCAGCAGCTGCTTAGAAGTAAATATCACCCCTGCAATGAAAAAAAAAAAAAAAATAGAGACCCACTGGTGTGTTTCCTTCTTCCACGATGCAAACAAAAAGGAATGAATGATTCCTGGGTGGGGGAGAATGAAGACGGTTCTGGACTCTAAAGCCGCGTCCGCACTGGACTAAAAATGGGTAAACTAACCGAGCAAATGGGTAAATTGACCATTTTAAGTCCAGTGCGGACAGCCCAGGAAGTTTTCCTCCCAGGTAACTTACCCGACTCCAGTGGGTATAGTTTAACCGACCAACTTCTGCCCGGTTAAATTGACCAGGTCAGTTTTACCGATCGTCTCAGTTAATTACCCGAGTCGAAAAGTCCAAGTGCGGACGCCGGGAAGATTTACCCATTGGAATGTTACCCACGGGCTCGGTAAAAATAAGTCCAGTGCGGACACGGCTTACCGCATCAATGGAAAACAATGAAGCGGAAGTCTACTTATGCATGACCGTGATATTTAACGCGCTTTATCTTCAGACAAATTGAATCGAAATATTGATAACTGTTACGGGTGTGTTATGATCCTATATCTCTGTACGCAATTCATACAAAGCGGTTATCTCTATAATGCTTTATAGATAACTGCTCGGCGCTTTGGGGTCGCACTTCCGAGGCAACGGTGTCTGGGGATCGCCACAGCGTGACGAAAGGACGGTGCCCGGGGGGCAAGGCGTCACTGCCTCGTGACAGCCGGGGTGGAGGACTCACCAAAACGCTGACCTGGGCAAAGCGTCTCGGTCGACTGGCAGACTGACACAAACAATACCAGTCCAATTGGGATGGAGGGGGGTGGGTGGGAGTTGGGGTGAAGGTTGGGGGGAGATGGTGGGGTGGAGGGGGAAGAAGAGGTGGAGGGGTTGGTGTCGGTGAGAAACTGAAAATCGATAAACTGATAAACACTGAATGCTCAGTGCTTTGCCCGATGCCTGATGAAAAAAAAATCAGGCAGCTTGGGCGGGATTCGAACCCGTGAATCCCACTTTCTAGTGCAGACGGGAGTCGCGGGTTCGAATCCCGCCCGAGCTGCCTGAAATGTCTTCATCGGGCAAAGCACGGAGCATCCAGTGAATTACATTCACCTTAACGCGAACATAATGTCCTTGTTTGATGTATGGCGACCGAGCCAAACATACAAGAGGGGAAGACAACCCAGAAATCGATGCAGAACCAAAACAAGTTCCAGCCTTGCAATAAGTCAACCATGCGCCCTCGGGTTTTTCCTGCCAGAAATAACCCAACGAAGCAAAAAAATAGGTTGTCTGGACGTTCATTAAAGTTGTCTCGGCTGTGCCGAGCGTAAACGCCTTGAAAAACGGTTAAGCGTCTGGTTCCCCACCCTTCTTTACACCCCCCTTAGCTCGACGTGCATCAGTATTCAGAATGATTTACTCTTAATAATTCTGACATTCAGAGTCCAACGGCCACTAGCTTGCAACCGCCGCCGCGCGAAATGGGGAACGTGCGAAATCGTTTGCTAATACTTCTGGGGAAATTAGGACAATTTCCGGTTTGGGTCAAAACATCAAATTGTGCACATGAGAAAGGAAAGACAAACACAGGAGGGAGCGCCCGATTTTCCCCGCACTTGGGTCTTTGGGCCAACGCCACCTGTTTCCTTCCGCTAGGTCCCAGGTGGAGAGAACATTGCAGCGACCACTTCAGCAATTATTCCACCGGCCATCATTTTCTACATTTGCTGAAGTTTCGATAAACGCAAAAGTGCCTATACACCGGGAGAACTGCGCTCGGTATTATACATTAGTCATTAGCCAATCCAGGAACTTACAGCATAACACGGCGAAAAATAATTATATAGCCTATCGTCGGCATTTTCACTATCTGGTTAATTCATCCACTCAGCAGAAAATATGATTTTTGAATATAGTCCTTTGAAAGGCCCCTAACTTTTTTTTCTTTTTTTAAATAGATTTAACCACTTCGCGCCGGGCCCTCCCTATTCGAACACCACTATTGTCCAAGTTTTAGACGGACTCATTCTACCTACCACCATCATAGCTTAATTACAAACTCCACACAGTTTACTGAGACGATGTAAAAAAAAAACCACCCCAAAACAGGGAATGATCAGCACAGTTCATAATTTTGCCACCGATGACCGATGACATAATGCATCATAATCATAGACATCCTTAACCCATGGTCACTCAACTTCACATGGTCTCGACCAGACCGGGTATTAATAAGCATCTATACCCGTTTTCTAGGTCTTAAGATAAAATCTGTCCAAGTCGATAAAAACTTAATGGATTGCAGTGCTGCTAATAAATTATCTGCAGAGCGACTCAACTTGAACTTTTGGATGACAACAACTTAAAAATAACCCCGTTGGACGGATTGCATTCAAAGCGTTACGTCATGTAAATGAAAACGGCACGTGTGGCACCTTTAATACATAGAACATTCATGTGCTTACAGAGGTTAGAGAAATTGGGCGGGAAACAAGATTTAAGGTACGGCGGTCCCAACACGTGTTGTCGACGAGGTTTATTAAAGGAACTGCACCGGCCTCTGGGGTCCAGTCGTCCTACTGACCTTGAGTGCAACAAGTGAGCGGCTTATCTTTACAATTTTTCCTTCGGTACCGCCAGGTCGCCCGACCCTCGCAGAGTGGGGCAAAGTGTGGGGATCTGGACCGTTTGGGCACGCCATTGGCGTGCTGTGACATCTCAACGAGCTTCATGCGGCGGCACTCGAAAGAGCAGAGGGCATGGATGGTAACATTAGGAGGTTATCGCTCAAGCTGAATGCTGCTTGTATAATCATATACCTCGCTCCGAACCCATTTGGATCTAATAGCGTATCTGGGGACGTGCACCACACGCTTCCTCTTCGTATACCGGTTTGTTTCCTTTCACGATCGGCGTCGATTCACCGCCCCACCACTGCCCCTGCCACTCGCCTCCTCCCCAGCGACACGGCGTTTTCTTTTTCACAAGCCAGGCCCCCCAATTCCCACGAGCTGCCGGTCCCGAATGGCCCTAAAACCAGGTCACGATCCCTTCTTCAATATCGCGGTCTCCCGAGGACGCAGAAAGCTGGTGCTGCGAGAGAGGGCGTGTTCACGGGACGGAGCGGAGAGCCGAGACGTGAAGGGTTGGGCGATGCCGGACTGATCGCCTGGAGCTGGTGGCAGGCGCGGCCATCGGCGGAGGTTAAGAGGCCACCGACGGGTCGCCTTGACTTCCGAGCAGCTCACCCCCTCCCCTCCCCTCCCTTCCCCTCTCCGTCAGAGGTTTGACGAGACTCGGGGTGCGTATACTTCAGCGTGTCGAGACACTGCTTTGGGTAGGACGAATTGAGCCCACGAGACACCAAAATGCCTCCAATTTGGGAACACGGTTGCCCACCACGTGATATACCGGTACAACTTGCTCACACAGATACTACGTGCTCACAGAGGACAGAAACCTATAACAGTTTTCTTCCTCCTTGGTTTCACAGACAATACCGTAACGATTCACAGTAACATCATGCTACTCCGCCAAAATGACCCCACGACCCTTCAGCACTTCCAACAAAGTTACTTACAGTAAAATATACCGGTAATGCTTGAAACAAAACGATATAGATAAAGACATTATCCATGTCAGTACGGACAGTACTATTCGAGATGTATAGTTGCCCTTGACTGAGTTAGTGGTGTGAACAGTTTCAGTTCGAAATGCAACATCTCCCTCTGAACTTCAAAGGTAACTGGTTTAGACTCAACCATGGCCCAACGACCACCTCCTTTAGTTTATGCACCAATAACTCTTCGGTTTACAGAGGAGCGGATTTGCATCGCCCCTCTAAGTCATGACCCCATTCAGCTGATACATGTCGAGGCTAGACCCTGGGTTTTTTTCCGTCCACGGGAGCAGGTGCGAGTTTTCACCGAGCCCCGATCTTAAAAAGTCTTTGAGTCCACGAACCGTGAAGGCACGGTGGGTGGGTGACACCGCTGGTACGAGTCAAAACTTTCGAGGTAGCATTACTAATGGATAACACGCAGTTTACCCAGCTGTCTAGAACCCTCTGCTACTATCAATGTTTTCATTTTCTAAACAGCACATCATTATAATGTCACCATTTATACAGACCACTTTTCTTCCTTGTGTTCAATGGGCAGGTGCGACATTTTCTCTTTTGTTCTGCTCGCATAAGCCTGAAAAAATACCGGCTTTCAGCCGATGTTAGGTGAAACATTAATGCTGTTCAAACCTTGCCCGTAGGGCATTCAAATCATGGAGTCATTGGGTATTTTAGGGTATTTCTTTCGGGTTAAGACTTCTCCCAGTGCTGTGCAAGTTATTCTAAATATTGGCTGATTCTTAACCAAAATTTAATGTTGGCCATTTTTCAACCAGCAATTTAATGACGCACCGATAATAAAATAGCCTTCAGCCTGAGACTGGACCTGTTAGAATCAGAAGGTTAGGGTGGATTTCACAAGGTATCACGGTATATTATAACTCAAATTATGACTGATAAACGGCCGCGCGCATGGTGCATTGTTCATCATCTGATCTTGCAATTGATCGTAAATTACGAAACGTTTGAAGAAATCGACCGTCTGCCCTCTATTTTTATGGGAAATTAAATTATTAGACCTAGATAGTTATCTGTGCGGCAACGCTGGGCAAATGGGGCATTAGATTGCGCTCCAAAAGTACTTATTGTTGTAGGTTATTGTTCACAGTTGCACCTTTATATACACAATAAAAAATAATAATATTGTTTACCAATTTGTGCGAATCTGTTCGTTATCTGTGGTATATCATTTATGCCAAATAGCGTGTTTCCGCCCGTGAGCTTCTGATGCAGATACGGTATGAGATTGAGCTCAGCTCACCAAGTGGATAAATGGAACACATATGTGACCAATCCACATGGGGATATGGTATGTATGGCTAAATTCCGCTAGACGAACCCATGCACGTGTACAAACGGGCCTACTGCAAAATAACCAATAGATTCAGGTGGTGTCATTTATGTGAGTTTGGTACTACAAATTCCTTTGAGGTTGACGTCACAGCTACTCAAAAGGTTCTACTCACTTCATTAAAATTAGACGAAAAATTAGAATGACAAAAGATGCTGCTTCACAATGGTAGATACCAACATTAAAGGCTCGATACAAGAAAGACAAAGAATAATACTTTGTAAGGCTAAGCATAACCCGTAGAAGCATTTGTGCACTACAAATCAAGGGATCCTCCTGTTTATACACATCTTACGAAGAAGATGTTTGGAAGTTGTTGTTTTTTCCAAGAGTAGGAATGTGAGCCGGGAGGATTTCATGGCCATCTGAACCGCCAAGAAATCCCGCAAAGCGATATCAAAGGTTGCATTCGAGGGGACTTCTGAGAAGAGATACCGATTGGGTCATTAGGGACCCATTCCTCCAGCGTGCGTGAATAATTAAGTGCCCACCGCTGATGAGTCCCACGGGCTGGCTAGGTAATCCAGGCAATCCCCTACCGGAGAGGAGGCCGTCTTTACCCGGGCAGATGTGCAGACGTCAACCCCGCTCAATCCCCGGAACGCCAAAACGGTCGCTCTCAATCTGAGAGGGGAGGGGAGGGGGAATGAAGCCACTCGGCCAAACCGAAACCAGCCGCCACTTCCGCTGCCTGATTAGAGGTTCTGCGTTCGATTTGGAGGCTCGTTACGGCGACACGGGGTGGGGGCCCGTGCGTGGTCCTCATTTCGCAGGGAGGGGGGTGGGGAAGATTGAATCTGCGAACGGTCGGAGGTGCTGCTCTGACCTTGGTAGACTCGGTGGGATTTGTGTCACTTTTGGTAATTATAAAAGCTGACATACACGTGTCGTTAGTGTTTAATTTCGTCGCCGACGCAAGAAACCCGGGGCTGGCTTCGCAAACATTTGGTTATTTTTAGGGCGCATGAGTCATGCCTCTTAGGAATGGGTTAGATTGAGGGCGGAGATTAGGGCGGGGGGTGTAGACTAGAAGAAGCCTAGAACCAACCCCTTGGTACTCACATGTTGGACCCTATACTGCAAAGACGGTGCACGGGTTGTTTATGGTGCACAATGTTAATTGGGCAATTTGTCTGGGACCCGTTGATACCGACTTGTTTAAAAATGGCCGCCATCAATTTCTCGTGACGAATGCACACCCAATGTCAGAGGTCACAGTAGAGTTCGTTCGACACACAGATCACTTTGTCCGCGACGGCCATTCCTTACCAAAACATGAAGCAGACTCGGGTACCACTGTATATCTTGCACGGCGTCTCGAGTTTCATTTTGATTCGCCCCTCCGAGCTGAACATCTGGCTAAGTAACTCAAACAGCGAAAGCGTCGGCTCTGCAAGAACTCCTGCCTCGGTATAAAAGCGGTTACTTCATTGTCACGGCGACCGAAACACTCAGCCATCACATCGTCCGAACATTGAGGAAAATACATTTAATAATTCGGGCTCATGATGAACGAACTCGTAAGCAAAAGTTGCACACAAGGGTTTAGAACAAGATTGCGAAAGCGCGTAACTGGATTGCGTTCACAAATCCCATGGGCTATAATGAGCGCAGCGAAAGGCTGCACAGTTTACCTTACCCTTTTGACCCATGTGAACTATACAGCTCGTAATAGACCCTCCCACACATGCCGTCTTCTCCCATGTTTTTTTTTTTGGGGGGGGGAGGGGTGGGGTAAGGGTGCATGGGCCCCGGTGAGATGGAGAAGCAATACATGTTCTTCATCAATTGCGGGGACAACCTTACGGATGATTGCTCACTCGAATCAACTTTGGGTTTCAAGAGTGTTACAATGCAATTACTAAGCAGTTTACAGTCTATACAGAAGGCGCTGTAGTGTGGCTTGTGTTTGCGTACCAAGTATTTTGAAGGGACTCGAAACCAGCGACCTGAAATGCACGACGTGTGCCAGACGTCTGCCCCCGATGAGTGCGGTGCCGTCCGTTCAGCCGAGGCTGGAAGCATTCAAACGTCTCCCCCTCTCCCCCGAGTGTCGGGAAGATGGCAGATAGCTCCTCGGTCAACTGGTCTGCGGGCGCCAAATGCGTGTCCACGGAATGGACTGTTTGCACGGGCGTGCAATGACAACAAGCCATCGAGATTGCAGCTGGTGACAGAGGCAACTCAGGACCCGGCAGATGTATTCACTATTCAGAGGGACCTCGGAAGCCTCGAACAGAAAGAAAAAAATAGATGCTCGTTGCGAAGACACGGGCCCCAGGGTAACCCCAAAGAAGTTTTCGAGAGTTTGACGCGCACTTTTTAACGTGGATTACAACGCGCGCGTGATGGGGACGGCGCGCGGTATATGGGCGCGCGTACGGGATGACACGTGCGCTCATAATGTGCGCAAGCCCCGTTCGGGGCCAATATCATAGGGCCGCTTACGCGTGAAAATATACTATACATTAAAGTCGTCTTCCTTGTGTAGACAGGACTGAGAACCGCATTGTGATGATATTCCACTACTCTTTACTCGTAGCGTGAAACAAAAGGGGAGTGGTGATAAGGTGTTCGTGTGAATTATGACTTTTTGTCCGTAAGTAAAATGTGTAAATTGGTGAATAATCTTCAAAACAAAAACAAAAGTGGAGTTTTGGTTGGTAAGGTGATCGTGTGAATTATGACTTTTTGTAAGTAAAATGTGTAAATTGGTGAATAATCGTCTTTTTTTGCAGAAGACCACGAAACGTCAGCCGGTATACAAGTGATAGACAAATGACCAAAACATGCAAGCTCTCTGTACCGGTAGTCTCTGAAACACCACAACCGTCTAGAACTACCGGTGTTGTACCACCCCTTTAATGAATCGGGCCTATTTATAAGCACACAGTTGTTTGTCCCATAAAATCTATGATGGGCTACTACCGATCACAGAAGCTGAGGAAATAGTACATTTGTAGAAATTACACAGTCGGCATGGATTTCTAGAAGTTAACTCAATCTGTTTGCGGGCGCACAATATCATACCCCGAGCCTTGTCGGTTCTTTTCTAGTGGTCGACGGGATCGAGGGGCAGGCGTGCGTTAAGCCCAAATGAACCGGCTGTTTACAGAGGGGGGGAGGACACCGGCGCATCCCGTCCAAAGGGATCCCCAGCCGCTTAGCAAAACACGCCCGGTGAGCGGGCGTGCGGGAGGGTGGGACCGGCGCATGGCGCTCAAAGTACGGCCCGCCGAACCGCCGAGTCGACTCGCTACTGAGGCAGCTACAGAGTGCTGGCCAAGTGGCCGCCGCGTTTGAAGAGCCGGTGAAAATTACAAACATGACGGTGGTGATTTCGCTTATTAAAGGCCCTATACAACATTGTTTAAAGGTCAAATGATTGCCACAGTTTTTGTGTTAAACCATTAAATATCCCCAAAAAGCAATCCTGGTTTTAGCTCAAATGGTGATAAAAAAAAGTCACGGTTTTCACAACATTCTGTAGAGTAAGAAATAGTTTATTAATTGCAAGTAATAAACTATTTGTCGATGTTTGAGTGAAGATTTCTAGGGAAGTACAGCATCCCAGACCGTAAGATTTCAACATCTACAAACTGTGTAAATTAAAATAAAAAACTGTGGACATCGATGTTTTCCGATCTTTCCAATGTTGTATTGGGCCTTTAAAGGTGCGCAGCTTTGTTCGACCGTTGCCTTTCTTTATCCCGGCAGTTTCGGTGTGCAAAAAGCTCAGTAAAGATATTTTCTCTGAACAATTTTAGATTATAAGAATATTGAGAAAGCGAGGAGACTTATTCATTGTAGTCACGGTCATTTTCTGTCCATTGAGGTCAAAAGGGTTATGCATGAAGTATAGGCTCTGTTTCTATAGCATGATTCTTATCGGTCAAACTTTGTTTGAATCAGATCCAATCAGTTGAGACGTGTCTGGCCCTTTGTGAGCAGCTGATGCTCTGGGCGTTAGGCATCCAACAGAGAGCGAGAGAGAGTGAGGGGATGGACAGGGGAGGGGGAGACACGGGGACCAGAGAGAGGGCCGGGAAGAGAGGGGGAGAAATAGGGATAGACGGAAACAGAGACACAGTAAGAGAGAGAGGAGGGAGGGGAGGCGGCAGGGAGGCAGGCAGGGAGGGAGGCAGGGAGGGGGAGAGGGGAGGAGTGGGTACCACTGTACTACAGGACGAATCAATGTCCAACATATATATCTTTATCAAATGCTACATTTCCTAGAATTTCCTAGATGTTTCGCAAAGCATAACCAATGATGATCCATATCATTATCAATTCTTCCTTAGATTATGTTCACACACAATTTCCCGCTTTGTATGAAGACACCCCTTACATACACACCACGAGATACCTTTAACAACCTACCGCCCCCCCCCCCCGTATAACCCAGCACCGTTCACCTAAGTATATCCACCCGGCTGGAACCCAAGTGGCAACACCTGCCGAACGCTCAACGGAGCAGCTGGCGAGCAAGTTGAGTTGCCCGTCGTGTGACAGGGCTCACCGGTAGCCCTCAGTGCGCCATCAGGCCCCTCCATCCACCCAGCCCAGCACCCCTAACTACACAAAAACAAAAACAAAGAGCCAAAGAACACTCCGCACACCACCCTCCATGCACCGTGCGTGCAGTCAGCAGAGACCGTCCCCATCTCGCCCGCCCCGCCCCGCCGTCCCGCGCGGCCTCTTTGAAACTCACCGGTGCGATAATTGTAAAATCTGCTCCTCGTTTCCCCCCCCCCCTCAAAAAAAAAAATTCAAGCGCTGCAAGTCACTCTCCCACTGCAGTCTCACCGAGAGTCGTATACTTCAGAGTGACCGTCTGCCCAACAACAAAAAAGAGAGGAGAAAAAAAAAGTGGGATTGAAATTATTAGAAGGCGCGGCAGGGCGCCCGTAATGAGGGGTAATTGTCGGCTTGGTGTTCGGCGGTCCTCAACTTTGATCGGTTTAGCCTGACAAATTTGCCAAGGAGCGTGGGTTTTTCTCTCTCTTTCCCCCTCCTCGTTCTACACTGCAGGCTTTTGCCACAGGACCCGTAGTGAGTCGCGGCTGTGTGCCGATGGCTCACAGCGTGCGGGGGTTAGTTTCGGAGAATGACCCACATTTCTGCCGGCTGACCCAATACTTCCGAGAAGCGGTCTCTGGCTAAATGTTAATGTGATATATCAGGGAAAAAACAACAGCATCGGCATGCAGCCGGTGATGTGATCAGCGTACACGCATAGGTACGAGGCCTATGGGCCAACTGCAGTTAGCGCAATGGAGACATGCGGTGTGGGGTTTCGGTTGGGTCCTCGCCGTTGGAGTATGTTGACCTTAAAGGTGATGCGAGTGATGCAAAAATATGCAAAGTAAAACCCAGGAGAGCCATAACGCATAAGACAAACTGACACTGGAAGTGCAGTGCAACTCACTCAAGCGGGAAACAAGAAATCAAGCATCCTACAGGAGGGACACCAATTAACGAGAGGTTTTAAGGGTGTAGACGATTTCGAATAGAAACACTTTTTTTATCCCACTATTCGTCCACGATTGGACGTTCACGAGCGCATGAGGTACAGGTATACTACTGGTACATAGCAATACATTGTGGGAGCGTGGGAGAGATATGGTCAGCTGGATTGGGCTCGGGAATGAAATCTACGCAGGATTGTATGGGGGAGCAGCCTCACAGGGCAACCAGGGACCAGCTCAATGGAAAACGGTCTCAACACTCAACTCTCAAGGAAAGAATGGCACATGTATAATGCTGGCAGCGACGTGGAGTGGGATAGAAAGTGAAGACATATACAGCAGAAGGATCTCGGCTGGGGGTGGACACGGGGGGGGGCATTGGGGTGGGGGATAATCACGGCTCGGACTCGGGCTGAGATTCCGTTATCAAACAGCTGGCCATACTGTAAAAAACGCTGCTCACATCATGCACATGGATGAAGTATGCTGAGGCACCTGATGGTGCACGATACATGCGCATGAGGCTCACTTTCACTCCATGAGCTTGAGGTATCAGTATAGAGAGATATTCTTGTACATGAAGCACTTCATGCACCTCATCTGATTTTTGCTCAAGTGACTGCATTCACTACATTCATTACATAGAGGGTTGGGGAGGTTTGCGTCTGAATTGCATGAAGTATCGCTGTCATGCAGAGAAGAAAGTTACTAGAATTTAGAAAACATTTGGCAAAAGTCGTTCGCTCAACACTTTGTCAGGTTTCATGGGACAAATTGGTAGTTCGTGCATGATTTTAAACGACATTACCTTCACGATTGAACATTATGTGTCCAATCAAAATAACGTTTACCATTAATTATACAAGTAGACATTTTGACCGGCGATGGTCAAATCAAGGAGGTCAAATAGTTGGTTGAATATTGCCCATGTGTTTACAGTGTCTTCAAGAAAAAAGACGTTTATACCAGTTAAAAGCAAAGGTCAGAAAGGGTCCCGAAGCCAAATTGAGGACGAAGTTTCGAAGAAAAGTCTCAAAGGTCCTCAGCAACCTTGCTGGAAATAAGACCGCGACAAGGAAAAGAAAACCAACAACGAGGACGTAAGCACGTTTTAAGAATAAGAGTGACCCTGGCTCCGGCTAAGTAGTCACCCATTTCTTCCGTCCATCTCAATATAACTAGCTCTCAGTGGCATAAGGCGTCGTGGGAGACCTTGGGCATCCATGTTGAAGATTCTAGTCACGTCTTGAAAGAGATTCTGAAGCTCCAGCTCCAAACCTAGAACCCCAGTCTGTGTCTCCATGGGTAACTGGGACGAAGCCGGAGCCCCAACCGAGTTTTGGGAAAAGACCAGTTTTAGATATGAACGGCGAGTGTATAAAACACCAGTCGCATGCCTTATTACAGACTATAGGCCTATAGGCTTTTAACTGTCCCCGAAACTGGGATACGAAGTTGGCTAGTTCCAGACGTTTGATCGATGGACCAAAAAGACATTAACCTTTCAAGTTCAACCCATGATATTTCCCTTAAAAAAAAAAAAAAGGAAAACGCGGTCTTCGTTCGACACAAGGGGGATTATACGATGAATGGTATACGTATAAGGACAGGTGTTCGTTGCAAGAGACAGAAACTTGTCAAAGCCGGTTTATGTTCGCGAAGCGCCTCCATCATGTTTCTGTATTGTACATTTCTTTTTCTAATTTTCAGCATCGATGCACAATCGGCTCGGGCTCACAGTGTCGCCGGCGTGGAGGGAGGGAGAGAGAGAGAGATAGAGAGAAAAGTGCGACGACTTGACGAAGCAGCCGCAACTTTGAATAAGTACAATCCGAAGTTGGGAAATAACGCAGCGGGCAAAACGGACAGGTTGATTGGGGTCACTTGGTGGGGGAAGTTTTCTCCTCTTGGTTTTTTTGTTGTTCTGCTTTACCCACCTCCTTTTCTCCATCACCCCCCTGAATCGTGATTACAGTGACAGTGATTAAAGTGACAAAAGGCAGACGGACATAATTCACAAAGTCCAGCACTCCAGGAGAGACTTCCTTCACTTCCCTCCCACCCACCCACCATACCCCCTTACCCACCCACCCACCCCCTTTATAGCTGATAAGCGACGCAAACTAACATGGGAGGAGTTGCAGTAATCCTTCGCCACCGAGGAGTCATAATCGCTCAGACAAAATGAAAACAAGGTGCTAAATCTTCTCGCAAGAACGAGAGAAGAAAAAAAAGAGCGATAGGGATTTCAGTTTTTCCTTTTCTTTTTTTTGAGTAGGGAGGAGGGGGTGGGGTTGAGGATTATACGGCCTGATAGAATTAGAACCGGATGTTTTGGGTCCCCGCAAGGCGAACGAGTGCACCTCGTCACGAGGCGATTTCACGGGCCGGCCACACACGCGCTCTGCCCCGGCCGCGGCCAGAAAGGGACCCCGAAACCTTCGCCCGTAGCTGCCCCCAACGCCCTGATGACCGGTGACGATATTAAAGCTCGCAAATTTACGACATATCCCCCACCACCCACGTCATTTCACCGGCTAACATAAACCACTTGTCGCATGCTGTTGCGCTGGCACACACATACATACACAAGTGGCGTTAACTGGCATTGGAATATCAAAATAGGAAGGATGAGGAGATGAAGAGGCATACCTACACTCTAGGGTGTTTTTTTTATATAAAGCTGGGTGGTCCGGCGATTTCGAAATGATTCCAATCAAATGGATGAGGCGTCTTCAAACAATTTTTCCAATATCCTGTGTTAAATGGTCTGGATGTTTTCGAAGCCGGAACAAAAGAGGGACGAAAAGTGAGCCGACCTGCGCATCAATGCGTCGTTGTTTACGACCAACTTCGACGCACAATGGTGAATGGGCAAAGCATTACGGCGAAACAAAAGCGCATTGAGTTCAGCGCCAGCCCCCCCTCCCCTCCACACCCTTAACAAAAAACTATCAAATCGCCATCTTCACCAAAGCCTGGCCAAATTACTAATGCCTTTCTACAGTTTCAAACGGCTCGTGCGAAACGCGTGCTGCCCGTCAATCGCCGTATAGCTATTGTTTCTCGACGTACTGGAAGTCTCGCTCACTTCATCTCTGAGCATTTCTTTGTTGTTGACTTTTGATTCATGTATAATTCCATTCGCGTGGGTGTGGATGGAGGGTGGGGATGGGCATCCAATTCTGGACACGCGTAGCAAAAATAATAAAAGAGCCAGTAGTAGCTGCAGCGCGCCACTATTATAACGTGACAAAACCGCCGTGAAACATTCCCTGTAATTTTATCGTGAGGTGCGGGCCCGAAATGTGGCGATTATGGGCACGAACCAAATACCCAGGGAGAAGAAGCTGTGAATATGAAAGAGGGCACAAGCACTTTGGTTCTTGCAAAGGCGACGAAATCCGAGACCCCGTGGTATAGATCTATCTAAGACTCACAAAAGACCTTTGATGAGAGGGGATTAATATTGGAAAGCCACTCCCAGACTAGACGGGAGGTCTTTGAGTTTGAGAAAAGTTTGTATTCCCAGCGCTTGTATTCAAAAAGATGGAGTCTTGATGATATCAAAGATGCTTTTGAATTCATGTGGCCGTGTGTGTGGAAAAAATGGATGGGTGGATAGGATGCGCAGGTATGGGTAAGAATGGTTGAACTATAACTTATAAGGGAGGAGCAGTACATACAGCGGACCTGAAAGGGTGTGTACTTCGAGAGAAGTATACTAAGGATGAGATTGAGACGGGTAATAATATGCTTGAACTATGCACGCAGACTGAATGGACGCGCCGAAATGAGGTCGGTGTTGATAAGGGCCGATTGTTGTTTTTGTTGTTTTCAAACTTCACTCGCCAACCACGGGACACGATCTCCGGGCCACACAATGTCAGAGCCTATAGTCTAATAGAGTAAAGAAATGGTTGGAGGGCATACATTTTCATAAGAGAATGTGAGATAACGAGCCCCCGGCAATGAGACGTCTCTATTCCTCAGGCAGAGAAGTGGAGAGAGGGCGGGTCTTGTCAGCCCGAAGCAAGACACCACGCGCTCGACGACAGCCTCTGTCCATGTCCAAAAGAAAATGACAGAAAATATCTGTACATTGCTTATGCATGGGTGAGATGTGCACCTCAGTAGCACATGTCGAAGACAAATTCCGCTTTACCTACTTTGCAATTACTCGAACCTATTGCTAATTGTCAATCTAATCATCAGAAAGGCCCTGCTGAGATCGAAATATCAGAGCCTCTGAGTTCTTCAGATTTGTTTTGCTGGTCGTAACTAATAGTCAGCGAACAGTCTGAAACATTGTCTGTAATATACATGTTTGTGTACATGTATTGATCCAACTTTGAAACTCCCGTATCGAATTAAGTCCACTAGAGATAGAGGAATTGTTGGAAGTGTTGGAACATGCATGGGCAATACTACTTTATTGACAAAGGGGTAAGATAAAGGGATTGGTACACCAACGGGGTAAACGTTGCAGAATGTAAATGAGTTAGGCCAAACATTTGGATGAAACATTCTTCTTCACAATTCCATTCTCCCTGGCATTTCATTAGACTTGGAGACCAAACAAAATAATATTGTTAGACATTGATGATTAGGGTGTACTGCTTCCGATGGTATAGCCTGTTACCGAAGTACCACCATTCCTGAACCACACATAGTCAGTAAGCTGAGAATATCTACAAGACGGCAAACGATTCTCAACTTTCTGCCATTCCCGTGAATTGCTCGACGACAAGAATCAACTTGGTCCAAAGACAAATGATATACTGGAAAACCGAACGCAAGGCACCGCGTTCCTCCTGCGCTATTCTCAATCTCACTGACGTATTCTCAGTTGCATATTCGCCACTCTGCGCTTCACTTCACTAACTTATCCCCATCGATCAACTCCAAGGATCGACCACGCTTGGGTAAAACTGCCCAAGACGCTCGGATCGGATAGACCTGTTTGCAACAGTTGACCAAAAGCCACAACACGCCGCCAACACAGCCCGGGTTTTAGCGGGAATTTTCCACTCGGCTAAACAGGATTACCATCGTGTAATTAACTTAAGGGTCGTTTTTTTTTTTTTAACCGCGATAAACACTTGGAGGCTCGAAACGGCGGAATAAGTGGCGATATTCCCCGAGTTGTTGGAGATGGCCAGCGGAGCGGAAAGATTACTGACGGAAGAGACCGGCGTAGGAATCTCCTTGGGTGTCCGCCGAAGAGTTGACTAATCGCTGAAATAACTGTTTTTGGGGGGTGATTAATGGGGGGAAGGCCTGGTCGTACACCCCGGGGGCCCCCGTGGTGGTGGTGGCTGTGTCGGTGGGAAGGCAAGATGTGGAACTCAAGAGGGATAGAACACGACAGTCCAAGGTTAGACGGCACACCTTCTATATCAATTTATAAGGAAAAGGGGTCGCCTCAAGAATCATGCCGCGTTCAGACTCTACCACCGTGTTCAGACCATGTTCAGACAGATGCGAATCGACAATGTGGAAAGTTTTCGATGACACCACGCAAGTCAACTCTTTCGAGAAGGACTTATGGCTCTGAGAAGAGCCAGTAGTTCGACGTTTCGGGCAGTGTGCCCGGAATATCAGGAGAATGAAACGTTGCGAGTAACCGGCTCTTCTCCGAGCCGTATACTCCCGCGCGGTAGAGATGACACCCATTCGCAACCCTTCCACGTTGTGATTCTACCACCATATGCAAACATTCACGTCTAATCTAAAGCAAACAAATACAGGAAATACTGACTAATTTAATTCATCAAGAAAAGAATCACCATGTGAGAGAATCGAGGGCCGAGTATCTGCAACGTATTCCACGTGTGACAGTGGTAGGAACTTCTTATGAGTTCTGCCTTACGAAGGCGATCGGGGAACCTTGATTAAACTGAACCATCATGCATAATAATATCAAGTATCCATTCTATATACTTTCGAGTGGAGAACCTTTCTCGAAGGCAGAAAGGTCCTGCTTGGTTTGAAACGTCAGGCGCCCTATAGGCCTATAGTACATTTTGTTGACATTATTTTGCATGTCGGTAATTGAAGACCGTTAAATTTGTCCTACAGTACAAGATGCGTTATCATAAATACTGTATCTCTGATGCGGTACCCGCCGTCATACAGATTCGAATACACCACGCGACCCCGACCAACTCGGCGCTCAAGTGGTTAATGAGACGTCTGGTCCGAGCTTGGAGTTGGAGTTGAAGGGGTCCTAGAAACTACGACTGGAATCCCGCCCGAGCAATCGTGTCAAAGCATTGGGCATACAGTACTGTACCTTACTTTCTCCTTGACGCCGAATCATATCATATTGCAGTTTGCAACATTTTCGTATAACTTTACACAGGACTCGGTTTGCATTCCCTACGGTCCCAGCCGTGGTATAGGTGAGCCATTATGATATTAATATTCACCTGAATACTCATTGAATAACACTCAGCTTAGTAATTTTTTACAAAAGCACCGCCGCGCCACGGCCCAGCGGGAATTGTTGTGGATGTCGTGGGTTAATTCTCGGCATGCAACCCGATGCTCGGCGTGATTCACCGATGACTCTGTAGGTCTCATCCCGACCGAATTTGTTGGCCATCAGTCACAGGGAGAAGGGGGGAAACGCACCCAAAGCCGAGTAGGAGGGGATCACTCAGATCAGGGTGGTCCTGGTCAATCGTGCGACTCCCAGCCGTGCGTGAGGTGTGTGCAAGGCCGTCTTGATACCACTCAAATGACGGGCACATTTCATTATGCAATTATCACCGCTGCGGACGGTACTACCAAGGACGGACGCGGACGGCTCACTTCCGCTCAATCTAGTGCTCGATGTGGGGTGGTTTTTTTTAAGTCAATCCAGAATTACTGCATGGTGAAGCACAACAGGTTCCCCCAAAACCCCACTCTGAAATACTTAGCAGGATTTGTTTATTAAACATAAACAGACTGAAGTAGCGCCTGGAAGTGCTCGGAGTCGGACGTGGGTTAATATTTTGATAGTGTATAGGTCCTAAGGCAATTGGGAAGAGAGCAGACTGAAGCTTTCGCGGCAACAACTTCTGCATTAAAATTCAACTACTTGTATTGTAATTAAAGGAAACACGGACTGGGAACTTTTGAACAATTTGACTGGACAGGGACTCGAACCCGAGACCTCTGGTTTCTGGTGCTATCCCGGCCCCCATCTATATCAGGACAGGATATGGAGAGCTCAGATGTTACGAGCGCTGGTACGCAAAATCAGAGGTCTCGGGCTCAAGTCCCGGTACAGTCCATGGAGGCTTCCTCCATGTCCTGTCAAAGTTGTCTAGTCGTACGGTTTACGTGCATCGAACACTGGTCCCGTAGACGTGGCTCAAGCCTTCCATTCCCAAGCCATCTCATCTTCCATGTACGGAATCAACGCGCGTTTCATTTACGACGCTTGGAGTTCGGAAGTTTCGCTCATAATGCCCTACGGTTCGATGCATATAATAGCAATTTGATTTAGGGTCCATTTATCTGAACAGAACTAGCCTATGGAACACAATAGTTTGAGAAATGATGGGATCAAAATCCATTACAAAAATTAGGCAACTCCATGCACAATTCGCCTCAAGGTTTTGTAAGTCCCGGACGCACAAAAAAAGGTAATCATTGTGTAATGACCTTCAATGGTAGAATAAAAAAAAAACACCCAAAACGTAGCGGTTTACAATGGTAAAGAATCAAACAGCACCAATGGGCCATAACGGAGGGAGGCCTTACAAGAGTATCGAATCCAGCAATAACTAGTAAGGGCAGTGAAAAGCTTCCCTTGGCGATCAAACTCAATACGGAACCTGTCGGGCCACCACAGACCAACGCTGAAAGTGTCGACGATAATTATACGAAAGTGATTACCAAAATGGATCTTCACGAGCCTAGTCACTGCACCTTAACCGCCGAAACGAAAACAAAAAGGCTTAAACTATACATGTTCAAATTGTTAAGAATGTGGAGAAAAACTATAGACTCATTTCTACCAGACTCTTGGTAATGGTACCTACGAAGAATAATACTACAAATAGGCTGGTCGATGAGAATTCCAAATGAAGAAATCAGACATATAATAATAGGACAGGTCTGTCCAACCATGGAGGAAGAAGGGGATGGTCCAACTGGTCTAACAATTTCTATCGGAGTCACAAGAGGCCGGAAATAGGTTGCACAAGTGAGGAGAATGGTGCTCCATCACGGGCATCAGAGGGAAGACGGAAAGTGGGCAGACCAAAGGAAAATTGGAGAAGAACTGTTGAAAGAGGAAGACAACTTACAAGATACTGAACATGGTCACTTGAGAAGTTGAGGCTGAGGTATAACAGCCCAAGACAGAGGACCGAGGAGGAGGAAGGATGCTCATGGCCACATCCTCCACCAGGAGACATGGGAAATAAAGATTCTGCCTTTGAGAAAGGTCCTGCTAGGATCGAAACGTCGGGCCACCTACATTTCTACATTTGTACTTTGGCCAATTTAATCAGTAAGCAAAAAAGTGCTGTACATAACTCTAAAAGTCTAATAAGTAATATACATGGTGGTTAGATCGGCCCTGCATGCGGTTCGTTACATCAAAGTGATCCCTCTTTTCAATGGGGGTTTGACCTACTCTGCGTAATAATTACTGTGCTCAGTGCTTTGCCCGATTGAATTCGAACCCGTGAAACCTGCCCCTCCTATATAACTGTGTAAGTTCTGTGAGACCATCACCCGGGTATAGGTTTTGGTATACCGTGGAGGAACCCCCTTCTTCCTCCATGCGTATACCAACGAATGCATGTGCAAAATAACGAACAATGAATGCACAGTGAGTAAAGATGAGCACAGACACAACATCTGTCCCAATCGCTTCTCCTTTTTTTCAATTATAGGCTGAAGTGGCCTTCTCGTTTTGCCTCCGAATATGCGCCGTTTCTCGTCCCGACTGTCGAACCAAACCACTTCACACGACCACGCGGATAAGAACCATTCGCAATGGGTCGGAAGCGGTCCTCCTTAGCTAGCAAGCGTTGCGGTCATTGAGGGATAGGCCCTATCTGCCGCACACAATCGAATGCAATCAGGGGAACAACTTGAAGAAGGGTTTCGAGGTGTCTTTAATCGCTTCTCGGGGCAGCCCCGCGGAGTCAATAATGTTTCGTTTCCCTGGGGGCAGAGGGTGCGGCTTCTGGCATCACCATGCCGAACATTATCGGCGTTTACCAAGTACTCGTCGGCCTCGTAGACCGAGCCGCCCTCCCCACGACCCAGCCCACACCAAAGGAGGCGACAGGCACTTCCAATGGGGCCCGACTGTCAAGTGGGCTGTGCATTTGTCTCATCCACAGTCGGTCAGTCAGACTATGGTCAGACAACCGTGCCGACCGACCAGGGTCTATCGAGTGTTCCGAGACAGAGGCAAAGAGTTACAGACGAGAGCGCGTGATGAGTCAAAGAGGACTGGGGATGACATAACCCCAACTCTTCGGGCACTTAGCAGCGGGTATCGGGGCCGTGTCATAAGCGGTTGCCTTCATAGAGCCAATACACCTGCAATGTCTCCACCTGCCCCCAGGGCTACGGTAGGCAAAGCGCCAATCATATCACCGTGTCGTACATGCATTTAAGAAAAAGGTGCCAGATTTGAATGGAAAGAGAGAAAGGGGGACAGGGGAGAGGGCACCTTGGAAACCTTTTTAGCTTTTGGTGTGTGTGCCGCTGCTTGTAATCCGTATTCCAGTGTGTAACTTGAAACCCGTTCGCCGTGCACACTCGGAGCGGAGGGCGCACACGTCACGTCTGCCTTGTTAGACCCGACCTGCCGTTCGACAATCCGGCAACGCGAGGGTTAAACCCTTTCCTCGCGAGGTCAAACGTGCATTCTCGCGCTGACCCGTCTCTCCAACCCCCCCCCCCCTCCCCTACCCTACCCCTCCCCAGCCTAACTACCGCACGCCTCTGCATTTTCCAACGGGTTCTCGGGGGCTTGGTTTCTTCTTGTTTTGTTAGTTGGGAGGTAAAAGATTAATTTTCTTGACAAGCGATCCACCGCCCATACTGGGGTCGTGAGTCAGTTTCGCCGCGAATGTATCGGGCGATTAGTCGGCGGGGGTTAAGTGTCCCGAAAACGCGGGCTTGTAGCAATTACTGCACGCTCAGTTGGAAGTGAATGGGCAACCCAAGTCAAAGCACAGGCGAGTTGACACGGTCATGCACTGAATTGAGTATTCGCTAACAACGGCAGCTGAAAGAAAGGGGGGAAAGTTCGCCGCCACACTTGTCGTTAGATCGGTTCTCAAGATCGCGGGACTTTTTTTTTCTTTTTTACATTATGATGGATTCGGTATCGAGACCTGACGTCATGGGCCATCAAAGTGAGGTAATGCCTCAATATATGGCCTGGGGTCGCCATGCAGGTTGCCGTATCAATACAAGAAAGCAGGGAATATGCATGCAACGCAACGGGCTGTAGTCGTAATCGTATGTGCTACCCATGGTGCTACCGTGGCATGGTGTTTCCAAAGGTCCTATGCGTGTATGTTCTGTGTACTGTAGTGGAAAGGGCATGAAGTCCAGTGAAGGTGAAGCTAATGTCCCAATGTGGTTGAACGGTGATGTTCACAGCCCTGTAATTCTACAAGCATCAAAATGCTGGGTGGTACTGGTAGTACTACTGGTAGTCTACTTCTATCCTCCTTCAGCGCATCTGATGACGTAGCTGTAGTACTAGCTACGAAAACCCATGCCTCATTAAAAAAGCAAGTTAGGCCCTAAATGTTTTTAAACGCACTATCACCCAGTATTTTGTGGTTGAATGGGACATTGGTAAAAAAATATGAACACTGGTCTAGAAGTTGGGTTGCACAGGCCGGGTTCCCCGTGTTTCCCGTGTGCAATGTTCGGAGCGCCCTGTGCGGACGTGAAACAAAAACGTGCGGCCCCAATTTCTTGGTGAAGATTCTGTACTTATCAAGCCAACAAACCTTCAAATTCGGCGACAAACCACATCCTCTTTTTTTTCCTTCAAATTTGGTCACACGGAGACAAAGCCTGGGCCCGATCCTGAGCCTTCATTTCGTAAACGGCCTATGTGAGACGGACGAGACGGAGGGAATGGGGTCATATTGCGACATGGTCACACGGGACAAAAATCCGCACGACCTGCCAAATTCAGTGCAGATGGACTTCGTTATAAGAACGATCGGCCAGCCATTATTTGTGTCCGCTGTTAAAACGGTCAAAGGGTCAAAGGGAGTTTTGGCAAAATTATTTGCCAAACAGTAATGATCGGAAATGGTATTAACACAATAACCGTTGGGATTTCTTGACCAAAATATGTTACCAGAAAGTTGATATTTCGACCGACAATGGTCGAACCGACGGTTGAATTGTGCCCGCCCAAGATGGGAAGAGGATAAAGGTTGTCCACTGATTTGATCAGGTGCTTAGTTTGGTTCGAGTGAGTTGAAATCTAGTGTTTCCTTTGCTCTATGGCTGAAACGACTCCCCTATCGCTGGTAACGAGGGGGAGGGGTGAATGCACAAAATGTAACGTCTACTAAGCACACCCATCTGCAGCAATAGCAAACCTAATCCTCGAACAATTCGCCCCCATCAACATACGTCAACAAGGAATACAAAGAAAGGCCAACACTTGGGCCACTTCAACAAAAAAGAGCGACACATCCCACTGTCACACTGGCACCACTTCACCATAGAGAAAGGGCGATAGTGCCTATGGCCACACTTACGCCATATCGTCCCAGCTAAACCATGACCCGTGCAAATAGGATGACCTACGTTCAGAGAGAGAGGGGGAGAGGGGGAGAGGGGGAGAGAGGGAAATCTGGCTGTAGTTTGATGGACTGGACGGCACATAAAATCGTCTGTTAAAAAAATAAAAGCCAACACAATCTTGACCAGTGGAGACGGGATCCAATGCTGGGGATGGGGATTGTAGGAGTTCAGGCATTATCATTTTTTTACAGAGAGAATCACACACATTGGAGTAGGTGCGATTTCCAATGCCTGTGTCGGCGAATGCGCAGTGATTCGGCATCACCGCTGCGCTGTGTGACGACCAATGGGGACGCAGGTAAACGGCTAGCCAATCAGGACTCGGCTTTGGTCACAATCGGTAGCGGAGCAACTGTGGGATAAGTCAACCAACGGTGTAGCTCGTACCGTACGACCTGGGCTCCGTGCACTGTACGCGATGGAATTATGGCACGGCCGTCGTGATTTTTAATTATATGTCAATAAACTGTGCCCACGAAAGAGTGGAGGACAGGGGGGGGGGGGGGTAGGTTAGGGCTGGGGTGGGTGGGTGTTTGAGAAGCAGAGGGGAGGGGTGGCGGTGACTAACCCGCAGTGACGGGGGTGAATAAAACCGAGCGAGCTCCACCGAATGAGTCATTACCGATCTTGTCAAGCTGTGGAGTACGCACACCGGAGTAAAGCAGAGCGCTCGGGCCTTGCGTTTGCAAAAAAAAAAATATAACTGCCTTCGACCGCGTTCCACTTCCCACCCAGTCCATTCGGATGCTGAAAATGAGCCTGCAGATCTGCGAGCTGGAGAGGCCCCTGTCCAGGGGGAGCGACGGTCCGGTCAGCCCCGGCTGCAGCGAGTCCGGGTCCGAGTCGGACTCGGCGCCGGGCCCGACGGCCCTGGACCCGCGCTTCCCGCCGTCCATACGGGACGCCGTGTCGCGGGTGCTGCAGGGCTACGACTGGTCGCTGGTGCCCATGCCCACCCGCGTCTCGGCCAACCCCAACGCCAAGCCGCACATCAAGCGGCCCATGAACGCCTTCATGGTCTGGGCCCAGGCCGCCCGCAAGAAGCTGGCCGACCAGCATCCGCACCTGCACAACGCCGAGCTCAGCAAGACGCTGGGCCGACTCTGGAAGTGAGTAACACCATCAGAATGTTCTCTGTGTCTGTCTGTCTGTTTGTTTGTGCCTCTGACTGTATATCTCTCTGTATCTCTGTCTCGGCTTGTGTCTGTCTGTCTCTGTCTGCCACTCTCTTTATATCTTTCTTATAACCTCATCTGAATAAGTTATATAGCTAATGTAATAATAGTTCTTTGAGAAAGCTCCTGCTAGGATTGAAACGTCAGTTCCAAAGTTGTATAGTCTTGGAAAGGACACAGTGGAAACATGGTGCAACTTGGAACTAACTCAAATGTTTATGGGTTTAGGGGAGGAGAAAGGCCCCTTACTCTTAGTTAGGACCCAAACTACCGTACGTTTCAGTAATTATGCTCAAAGAAATGAGCGGTGTTGGAGGTTTCATAGACGTACACAGACTAGCTCAAGACGGGAAGAAGGGTTGTTAAGCAATTAGGTTAAACCTCGTGGTCCTCACCTGGCATTTATTGAACAAAAAATATTTCCTGACCGACGGTGACGGCGCGAAGGCGGTAAGACTTCGCGGTTTGAAAATGCCGCACGCTGACCTGGCATGGTGATCGTGTGGTGAGGCAGCCTGTGTGTGTTTGTCTTGGAACCGTTCCAGCTAGTGGGATTTCTTTTTTACACGGCGGGTTAGCACGAAGAAAAAGTGAAAACAGCGAGGGTCCATGAAACCGAAGAAATTTGATCATTCCCAATGTTAGAATGCAAAACCCATTATACTTCATAGGGCATGAAACTCAGTTTCATTTCTGTTGCATTTTAAAGCTAAACAAATCTAGAGAAAAAATTACAGGGAACATTTATGATGTCGTAATGTGACACCAGACGTAGTTGCTTACCGGTATTCGCATGATGCTAATGTGGTTAACCCAATACGTGAACTTGTCCGAGGAACTGGGACTCCACCACAGGGACTGGGGTCTGGCTAGAACCTCCAGTCCCAGTGGTGGAGTGAGAGTCCTGGAATTACGCCGCAGAGTGGTGAAGTTTCTGCATGGCATTGCGTTATGCCAGGTTATGGCGTGGTACAACTTCAGTTGTAGACACATTTGGTGTTCCTCTTGTCAAGTACACGTACTAGAATCATAAAAGCATTAAAGTGGATGCAAAGGATGAAATGTATCTTGTTAATTCAAGCAAAATAAAGGAAAATCTAAAAGGGAACGTTTGAAAAATTTGCGAAAAAGGCAAAGAAAACTCTCCTGTATAACTATAAGGTCTATGAATTCAATCTCTGAGCTCTAAAAATGCAATCCCACAACAAGCCTTTGAAGTAGGGATTACAGTACACAGCAGGAACAATGGAAAGACCCAATGCATGTCGTATAACCTGGTATAGGTACCCGAAAATCTGACTTCTTGTGACCGCGCGTTCACCCTCGAAACGCTCCAAAAATGAAAGGGGTCCTCGCTCGTCTCTCGACTCTAGCTTTGCTTGTCTATATTTACGACTTGGGCCGGTGCCATAATTCTGTACACGCTGCGGCGTCATGACCGTAAATCCAGGACTCACAGCCTCACAGGAGCAACTTTGTTTTTTAATGCTGTGATCATTTTCAGTCGTGACCCTTTCCATAAACATTCGTCGTCGCCATACCATCAACAAAAGTAATGCCTCGCATGGACAGCGCTCGGTCCAAACACAGAGTAGTTTTCCATTGGCATTAATGAATAAAATAAATCAAAGACCTGAATGTGAGGTATTGACTACCAATTCTTTTGCTTCGATTTATTCCTGGCCGTCATTTTTTTTTACTCAACAAACTGACGACAGGCCCCGCCCCGGGCCCTTTTTTTCTGTTTATTTTGCCTACCGTTGAAAGGGGTTTGCAGGTTATGTGTCAGTCTCTTTGTGAGAGGGGGATCCATCTTCAATATGTGTCCCACAAGACCCTGTGCCCATTCAAACTCGTTGATATGCATCGTCAACTGACAATGAGGGATAGGGGGGAAACTTCTCTATATTCTTCGACGTCAATGTACGATGTGATTGATGGGCAAGCGACTGTGAATTCATACTGAGTAATCCCATTTTCAGACCCTCCCCTGAAAATGTGATAATTGGGCGGCAAAATTGGGGATTAAAAGTGTGCCGGAAGATGCCGAGGTTTCATAAGCAATGATAATCATTCTACTTGAGAGAGGTCTACATGTATTCCGAATGTGTCTGGTGTCTCCATTCAGGATTTCACAATGTTTCCTTTTTCTGAAAGGGGAGTACTTTGCATACAGCTTGAGGCTTGAGTCTGAAGGACCCCTGACTTATTGTTGTCTACTTGTCTTCACTCAAATTTCTGCAGACTCCTGTCAGATCCCGAGAAGCAGCCCTTCATCGAGGAGGCCGAGCGACTACGTCAGCAGCACAAGAAAGACTACCCCGACTACAAGTACCAGCCGAGACGCCGCAACAAGAACAAGTCGGGCAAGAGCTCCCTGGGCCCCGAGCACGGCCTGTGCAAGGGCTCCCACTCCCCGGGGGACACGGGCAGCGAGGACGGCAGCGAGCGGTACGGCGTCCACGCCACTCCGCAGCAGCAACAGCAGCAGAGCGGTCCGCCGACCCCGCCCACCACGCCGAAGGACGAGGCTGACTGCCAGCAGCAACAGCAGCAGCAGCAGCACAGTGGCCAGCCGCCCCAGAAGCGCATGAAGTACATCCAGCTGAAGGGTGAGCGACAGCACCAGCAGCTCCCCATCGATCTGGCCGGCGTGGACGTCCGGGATCTGAGCAGCGACATGATGGCCAACATGGACGGACTGATCAACGAGGACCTGGACCGCTACCTGGTCACTAGCTCCGGCCCCAAGAGCAGCAACAACAACAGCAGCGGCAGCTCCTACGCCATGATGAACGTCTGTCAGAGCATGAGCCGATCCGAGCAGTGGCTCAGCCGGCAGGGGCTGTCCCAGATTCCCGTCTCGGGCGACCTGAAGCTGGAGGAGGACATCCTGTCGTCGCCCGACCACCAGCAGCAGCAGCAACACTACACCACCGCCTCGCCTACCTCAGCCCACCCACAGGCGCCGTACGACTTCAGCATACAGCAGCAGTATTCGGCAGACTACCCGGTGCAGGCCGCCCAACAGTCGTACGACTACGCGCAGCACTCACACCAGGGGCAGATTCCCTACTACGCCCCCAACCCTCACAGTCCATCCGCCGCCACGCCGCTTCCCGCTTCCTCCTACCAGTACCAGCCTCAGTCCCCTCAGAGTCACACGACCTACAGCCTCCTGGAAGGAGCGCCGCCCGTCCTCTCCGAGGCCCGCACGTGGGACACCTTCCAGCCAAGCCGGGCCAGGTCCTGGGACGAGCAGACACCCCATTCCACCGACAAGGCCTGTAAAAGAAGCCCCATCAACTAACTCTTTGAACGTGCAGAGAAGGCACATCCACAGACTCTCTTTCTTCTGCGGGCATATTTTAAAGAGCACTTTTGGGGGGTATTTTGTACAAATAAAAAACTCTGAAGTCTATCCTCAAGTATTCTTATCATGCTGTGCATGGTCTCTTGTTAAAACTGAGTCTGCCCTTGAGGTCACTTTTTTCACTCTTGTACAAAGTTGCATTGTAAATAAGAATGTCTAAATTGTGTGTTAGAAGTGGGAAGGTGAACAGGTTCTTTAAGGGGAAAATGGGAAATGGGATTGGAGTGAGTACATTTTGGTGCTAATAGCAAATTTGGATTAAGTGACCCCAGACACTTTCATTATACTAGGCATATCATGGGTGTTCTTTCAATTTTTGTCCTTTTTTTTAAAAATAAGCCTATTCCATTCGGCATCATTTTCTTAGTGATTATTTTCTCTCTGTGGATGTGCAAAAGTTGACCAAAACTGGGCTTCCAGAAAAGAAACCAAAAGTTAGTACAGTGTGATTGTGTCCTTGCAATTTTGTCCTGCTTTTTTGTGAAGATAAGTGCTTCTTAAAAACAGCTGAATTTTTTTTTTTACAAAACTCTTGTACAGTTTTTTGAGGATTAAGTATTAAGTTAAATATGTAATTTATTCGAGGTAATGTTAGGTTTTTAAAAGCCTTTTGGTAATCGTTGGCAATACCTGTCTTCCCGAAACAAAACATTTGCCAAACCCAATTCATCTCAACACATTTTTATATCAAATTATTGCCTTCACCATATTACTTCCACATATATTTTGAAAGAAGTTAAGCTGTTATAAGATGGATGTATATTTTTAAAGAGTTTTTCGTAACATTTTGAGTCATATTTAAGAACAGATTAAAAGTGGTTTAGGAAAAGTCGGATGTATAAAGAGGTTTCTTTTTTTTTACTGTTGTCTTAAAAAAAAAGAATAAAGATTATTTGTGAATAATTAAACACCTTCTTAAGATTTTATAGTGTACATAGCCAAGTCATAGGGATGGCAGAGGTGGGGGTCTGGGGGAGTTCAAAACGTCTCTTGGGATTTCTTTAAGACATTAAAGGTTTCGGTATTAAATGGGTATGCCAGTTCACTAGCCTGTGGAGAAAGTAAATGAAATACATGTATAGAAAACAGTCCATAGTCCAAGTGCATCTTAGGAACAGGATGCTACTTTTCAGTTTCTAAGTTATCAGTGAACTGCTTTTTCTAGAAGGGGGCCCACACATGAACAAGAGGAAATGAGGCAACAGCACTTAGCGGTCTTGCCGCCCTGCATCGTAAATTTCCAGTGATGTCTCAATTTCTGAAGTAGTCTCATTGCTCCTTCCATCCAAATGAATGTTCTTCCGATCCCGATGGGAATCCCCGTCTACCACTCCCCCCTTAAAAAAAACTCCGAAGAGAGAGAGAGAGAGAGGGGGGGGGGTTACTGAAACAGCGTGAATGAAAAGCGACTGGCTTCTGTTTATTTTAATGCAAGCCCGCCTGTCTAATGGCTCTGCGTCGTGTTTTGCCAAGTGTCAGTCGGTAGCTGCTGCCCTGACACCCTGACCCATCATTTCCAATTTTGGTAGCCCGAGGTGTAACGCCACCCCCTCCCCTCTCACTCTGCCCTGATTGATGGCATCTGGCTGGTGGCGCTATCTTCCACATTGCCAAGGGACTCCTGTGACATTGACCCCGGGTCAAATCGCTGGCAGGCTGCTATTTTTGTGGCAATGCGGGATGGTACCACAAGCCAGGAACCACCCCTTCAAAACAGTGAATATCAGCCATATGAATCATGCCCAAAAGGGAAAACTATCACTCGAATTTGTGGTTTGCATTTTTGACTGCATTTCTTTTGAAACTTTCTGTTACTGCTAGGGTTACTTTTTTAATTTAACATTCCTTTTTTTTCTAATTTATGAAACGTGTATTTATGTCTGTTAGGTCACAGAGTGTCCTGATATTTGTCGAAACTATTAAAAGTCTTCGTGTAAGAAAATATGACCTTGTTTCATTTTCTTTTGAACGTAAGACGTTTTTCAACAAAATAATGATCATTTGACAACGACTCGGAATTTGAACAGGTGCAAAGATACATGAGAAGCATCGACGGAAGCAGTTCGGATACACGCTTTACGACAGCAGCACTCATCATTATCATATCATCATCCTCATTACCACCTGCACCATTTTCATCCCCACCACCATCACCATTTTTACCGCCAATACAACCACCACCACTATATTTATCACCACCACCATCATCATCATCGCCGCCATTTTCACCACCACCACCATCACCATCATCACTATCACCGTCATCATCATCGCCGCCATTATCACCACCACCACCATCATCATCATCACTATCACCGTCATCATCATCGCCGCCATTATCACCACCACCACCACCACCATCATCACTATCACCGTCATCCCCATCGCCGCCATCTTTACTATCACCGTCATCATCATCGCCGCCATTATCACCACCACCACCACCACCATCATCACTATCACCGTCATCATCATCGCCGCCATTATCACCACCACCACCATCTTTACTATCACCGTCATCATCATCGCCGCCATTATCACCACCACCACCACCATCTTTACTATCACCGTCATCATCATCGCCGCCATTATCACCACCATCACAACCATCATCACTATCACCGTCATCATCATCGCCGCCATTATCACCATCACCACCACCATCATCATCACTATCACTGTCATCATCATCGCCGCCATTATCACCATCACCACCACCATCATCATCACTATCACTGTCATCATCATCGCCGCCATTATCACCACCACCACCATCATATTCACTATCACCGTCATCACCATCGCAGCCATCACCACCACCACCATCATCATCATCACTATCACCGTCCTCATCATCGCCGCCATTACCACCACCACAATCATCATCACTATCACCGTCATCATCATCGCAGCCATTATCACCACCACCACCACCATCATCTTCACTACCATGGACCGTCATCATCATCGCCGCCATTATCACCATCACGAATGCCACCAGTCTGATCTTCCGGTACACTCTCTTCATTATAATGAAGAGATCAGTGGACGTTCTATTTGAAAGTTTGAAAACAGCACGAGTCTGATAAGAGTCAGTTGGGGGCATTTACGGACGCGGCTCTGAATCCGCTTCTTTAGGGGTTATGAGAATCCGATCTGACACAGAAGTGTGCCCTGATGTGCCGAAAGTGTACGTAATTAATGGGCACTATAGGTTTGCTCAACTCGTTCAAGGAAAATACGATATTGATAATGTCAGGGATATGGCTTTTCACAACTTCTTCAACACAACTTCATGATGAGAAACCAGGAATGGCCGCGGGTTTTGAATCTTGATGCAAAGGACAACATGAGTTATATCAGCCCTTTGACAGAGCATCCACAAAGGGTTCTCCTTTTACATTAGTACACACAGCGATCAAATACAGTAATAGATTTTCCGCGTCAGATCCCGGGCAACACACGTGAGGTCAATCCCAAATTGCGAAGACTAAAAAGTACTCACCAAGGTGAGGGAATGACCGACATCTCAACAATGATCAAGGTGAAGTACAAGGCTCATAAAAGAAACGAATTCTAGGGGAACTAACCAGCTGTAAAGTTGGCACAAAAACTCCGTGAAATCCTATTAGTATTGCTAACCACAATAAATAACATGGAGTACTGTTAAAAAAATAAAAAAATAAAACACTTAGGTAGAATAAAATGAGCGAAGCGAAGCGTGAGGAAGTAGCCCTTTCATGATTAGCAAGTTGAAAAGATTCCCATGAGTGATTTAGAAAGATTGCAGTTATTGTTAAAGCTAAAAAAACGAGCCGGTGGAATCTAGACAAGAAGCAGAGAAATCCGATGGTTGTTTCCCCCTGCGCATACGTGTGCGCGTGGATAATGGATTCTGGCTGACTCATGACGTTGGAATGCCCGTGTCAAATAGAGGTGCCCATGTTCGGGGTAATGGACGGTGGTTTCCTGAGGTCGGGTCGCAGTTGCGCTCCTTAGAAGAGTCTTAATTTGGATTGGTTATGAGGTACCGGTAAACTTGGACACTCCCATTGTGTCTCTGGTCGGTACCTCGACCCCCATGGCTAAAGACACATTCCTGACGGTCATTCCCTGTGGGGAAACCCCTCTTTTCTAAGACTTTGTCTAACTGTTTTGCCACACTATTGGTTCCTAAGAAGCAATATTATGGTTTGCTTTTTTTTTTATTCATGGAGGTGGACTGGAAATGCATAAAGGTATAATATGAGCCAGTGGGAGATGAGGGAGGTGGGGAGGGGACCGGGGAGATTGTGAACTTGCCCGGATCATGGATGGATCTATCAATGGGTTATCTAGGGATTGGGCGGGGTCAGGGTGGGGCAAGGGACCTGGCAGGGTCGGGGTTGAGGGGGAGTATTTTGCTCATCACCTTAAGCCAGCCTGACACATTTTGGGTTTGTGCATTGGCAAGTACTACTATTTCGTGCCAGTGCGGCAAACGTTCGTGGCAATGTACGTGAAGATGCTGGTCAATTGCACATCAGAAACGTTCAGGTTTGAAGCACGAAGCACTGAAGCTTGATCATTATCGAGCATGGGAAAGATCATGCATGCCCTATAAGGTAGAGTGGATTGTTCCAACCAACAGCGTCTCGAGCCAAGACTAGCATCGCCCTCCCCACCCCTGCTCACCTCCTATAACATGACGTCAGAATGACACTATTATGCCCTATGTAGATAATGGGAAGTAGTTGGAAAACAGAGAAACAAGATAATCCATTGACTTGATTAATGCGTAAAATTCCCCTTGAAATATATATATATATTGTTTTAACTTGTTGCAAGAGACAAACAAAATCAGTTACAAAAAGATCAAACATTATCAGGTTTGTCTTTTTGGAGATGTGTAAATTAAACTGTAAAGGATTTCCCTGTCAGGACAGTTGATGAATTATGAATGATAAACAACACACGGATAGCACTTACAGACTAACCAGTTGGAAAGAGTCCAATTATAAGCTTTCGTTAAAGATGCGATGACGTAGTTACTACATGTACTTCATCAGGTGCGATGAAGTACAAGCTTGATAAAGGTGGGGCAAAATTAATATCAAATAGCAACAACAAGTGGCTGGAACGTAAAATCTGGCAAGTTATGTTTTTTGAGTGATTGTAAAGATCTCAAATCCAGCTACTTATGCCATGAATCATACAAATAACAATGAGATTTGAACTGCGTTCCCTCTGACAGTTCGAATGGCCCAATTTGTGGAAGGCAGAGATGGGAAGGTAAGAGGTACCGCTTGACTAAAATAATCTAACCGAAAGGCTGATTTCCTGGGGTATACTATAGTCGTATGAGTAACATATAACCGTCATAATTGAAGTCCACCCACTCAGTTGGGGAATATTCTGCTGAATTTGTAGTCACCAGTCAACGCATGAGCGGATTGACTGTGAAGAGAAGAGTAGTTGTAGCTCTCAAAAGTTAGTTGTGTACCTTCGTCCTTCAGATTTTGGGTGGCAGAAGACAGCACGAGTAGGAAATTGGACATCGTTGTTTGATTTCCCCGAGTTCACTGATTCACAATTGCCTTTTAAGCGAAGGTGCCACCTGCACTTTTCAAAAGTAGTTATTTTGTATGCCTGTTAATACCTGTTGGCCAACTGGGTGGATGTCATTTTATGAAAACTGCCGAACAGGTCACCGAGGGTGCACATTGAGCGGAGGCAGAGCGAGAAATGTGGGACGAGCAGAGCACAATGACATTTTCAGCGCGGGGAAGAGGAGACAACACCACCCCAAAAGGTCTCTCATTGATTTAGGGGGTGGGGGACTTCAAAGAGATTTGGATTCGCATCACGCTTGAGCAAAACCTAAAGAGGTGGGGAGGGCTGATGCGGCCAAAAGAAGAAACAAATGACGCATCATTGTTGTTTTTTATCAAAAAAGCGTGAACTTCCTTTCTGTGCCAACTAAACGTATCCTCCTCCTCGCTTCTCGATTCTTCTCGCTTGATTTCTGTCATTATAACCACACAAAAAAGCGGCCATGGGAAGTTGGTTCCCCTCTTGAGATGACCAAGGAGGTGTTGAACCCTTGCACGGCAAAAGCTTCCCCGTTTTCCCCACCAGATCCCGCCAAAAAGACCATGAACACATTACACACATATTCGTTGGGGATGGTCAGCAGGCAGTAACCCTCCCAAATCAAAGTGGCCGCCAGCGACCATTACTGCGGTTTCGATATTTCGACCATCGACTTTGTCGGCGACTTTCTTTTCCTTTCTCTCTCTCTCTCTCTCTCTCTCTCTCTCTCTCTCTCTCTCTCTCTCTCTCTCTCTCTCTCTCTCTCTCTCTATCTCAGCGGGAGAATCGCTCCACCCCATCACCCATCAACTCCCTTTTCGTCGCCAACAAAAAAAAAGGAAGACCCGGCAAATCTGTCCGGTGAACGGGAACAATGTCCTGTGCACAATGCTCGGCCTCCTCTGTCCTGTCTGCGGCCTTTGTTACCGACTAACATCTTCCATTCTCTGGTGTCAACTGCTCGAGATGGATTAGGCCAGCGGTGAGGCGGTGTCGGAAGACTTCACAATACCCGTTTCATTATCCTCAGGTGACTGCCCCCCCCCCTCCTGCTCTGAGAAGGGCCGGACAATCTGCGGTTTCCCTGGGCTTCCATCGGCAAGAAACTAATGACCTGAGTAATGATGACGTCAAAGGGATCTGCTCATGTTCTCACAGGATTGCAAACCTTACATCAAACTTCTGGTTTAAGAGGGGGGGGGGTGTAGTGAGTTATTCCCATATCCAACGTCTCGGGCCTTGTCTGTTCTTCGTCTTATATGAAACAAAATCAAACGGGTTTGTCTGGACTGGGACTTGAACCCGAGACCTCTGGCTTATCGTGCAAAAGCGCTGTTACCATGACACCTGAGCAATACTCAGCCCTCAGATGGCAGCCTTCCCAAATAGTCAACTACGCATCTTTGCTGTGGAATCAGACAGAAGCGTTTCATCATTAACTGCCGGATATCTCCAGGGTTTGCGCCAGTCAGCTACAAACAAAGATTTGTTGTCAACTTATCATGATCACGTTGTTTTTTAAATGAAAGAAGATCTGAATTTCCGATCTCTGAAATGAAGGCCGTGACCCCCGTCCTCTGGGCCTCTATGCCAGGACCAAACGAAGTTGGAGATCAGAAAGCCAGATGAAGGTGTCGGGAACTGGTGCTGATAAAATTCAGTAGCAGAAACGTCGCTACCTTTCTACCTCACAAAGTGCATGGGACACTGAACGACTTGTTGTCATTACCAAGATGACTACCCCTTCTTTCGAGTAACAACCAACTTTTCACAATCACATATGGGTAGTTCGTACGAGGGATTAACCCAAAATGGGTTAGCCCGACTGACAAAAGTTTGTTTTCACCATTGGGTGTCAGTGGTAATGTATGAACATAAGGTGATGTTGGACTTTACAGTCGGCTACTCGAACCCTCGCTGAGAAAGACTAGCAACCGCAAACTAACACCCAAGCGGGCCGAGCCATTCCCTCGTCTGATCATACCCATGGTGTTTGTGCATGGAATCTAAATGTTGAACTGCAAGTCTTCTAAAAACAGCACACAAATCCACAATTTGTTTCAGATTGTTTGTTTCTTATTGAATTAATCCAGCTTTTCACTCCTTAAAGTTCAAAGTCGAAGGGGAAGTACAAGTGCATAACTGTTTTTCTGTGCATGGTCATAACTTCATAAGTCATTCTGCGAATCATACAACAAGGTAACCCAGGGTTCAAGTCTTGAAAAATGTGATGTGATGTGATGTGATCTGTTATGAAACTATGCCCAACCATAGTGAAAGTTGTACTGACTGACTAACTAGTCTGACTAATGAGATAGCATCAACATTAATGACTCGATTACAGAATTGTCGGGGGAGAAAAATATAAGTATCGTATTTCAATAGGAAACCGCAGCAAGGGGCCCTCAGACAAAGGTGTGACCGGCGAAGCAATAACATAATATCCTCCCATAGCGCCAGGGGACAGGGGAGGGGAGGAGGGGGCTCGATGATTATTACCGGATTAAAAAAAGGTACAATTCCCAGACCCAAAACACTGACAGCTAATGACAGGGTGCCCCCATCGGGTACCCCCGACCGCCCGTTATTCATCAAAGAAATTCACAGTTTCTTTGGTCGCACCAGTTGTAGGTTTTTTTTATCATAAGACCCACCCCCCCCCAAAAAAAAAAAACCGTTTCCCAGACTATGGGTTATAATACTGCCACTCTGGGCTGTGTGGTTTGGTATAGGTAGGATGGAGTGGAGTGGTAATCACGCATAGGCCTACACTGTGCCTGGAGGGCGACTATATGATAAAGGAACAACGCCATTGGTAAAGTGAAGGGCGGCAAAGGGGGAGAGCGGGATTTCGAACCTCAATCAAAATATGTCCCGCTTTCAATTAACTGAACAAATTACCGTCTGCACTTTATGATTGATCGGGAGACGAGATGGAAGGGCAGATAATTATGACGGACGGGGAAGTGGGGAGGTTGTAAAACGTATTGGCTGGATCGCTGGGGAAAAAGTTAAGTGGGGAAAATACCATTTTCTAAACACTGCCGCTTGCCGATCACTTATTATTAGGAATGTGTCTTCACCGCGACTTACATATTAAAACAATATGCATCTTTTTTCTTTCTTGTTTTTCATGTCATCTAGATTTCAGATCTGTTCATGTCATCAGCTCTTTTCATGCCTTGCCGATGCACCTCAATTAATTGCGCCCTTGATTTGTAAAAAAAAATTCGATTCGAAAAGTGGACATGCCAATGGACACAATAATGATGAGGTAGGCCTACATGTCATGCTCAAGGTCTTTAGTCCGCCTTCAGATTAGTGAAAGGGGCATGGAAATCAATCTTAGACAAGTGGGGGAGGCTTGTATGGGCTCCCGTAGGCCCCTACCGTTGTACGCCACGCAATTATTATTCTCATCCCATAGGGTGGGATGGGCTTAGCTATACTTTTGAATTCGGTCGAGGTAGGATGGGGGGCACCTTTAGGGATGTGGGCTGTGGTGAGTTTTTGGGGGTACCAATATCAAAATTTGGTCAGGTGCAAATACCCGACTTAACAAGAAGTCATTAGGGAGTCGGGTAAAGCGTGCCAGGTGGTTGCTCAAGGGGTAGGGAACCAGACACACATTGGTAATTTGGTATCCCCACACCAGGTAGACATAGAACCAGTGGGATTTAGGCTACAGTTGGGCAGCCCGGCTGTGAAAACAAAGTGTAACTTGCTGTTGTCAGTTGCCTTAGTTTTCCATTCGGCTTGTGTTTCTCAATTTCCCAGTGATAGGTGCACAGGTACGTACGGGGGCACGTAATCCTTGTGACGGCCATCGTGCGACACATCAAATCTAGCAATTACAAGATATTACAGCCTCTGCACTTTGCGGGGTTCCGCACCGTACAAAGCTGCACGGCCTTTCTAATTCTAGGCCTATCGCAGCCCCCGGCACTGGATGGAAAGAGATTTTTTTTTTGTAGTCGTCCCCCTCGACATCCAACCGCTAAACCCTCCGCTAGATTCATCTCTGCTGGTTGAAAAGAACAACACAAAAAGCCCGGGTTAACGCCATTGTGGCCTGCTGCGGCTTTACTTCACAATAATTAGCGGGAGACCTATTGGGACCTCTCTTTCTCTCTTTCTCTCTTTCTCTCTCTCTCCCTCTCCCTTTCTCTGGTCGGCCGCAGTCATACAGTCGTAGGGCCGAGGCAACAGACTACAGAACGGGCAACCTATACCGGTAGCCTATCAAGGTCACAGCAGATTTTGGTGGGCAATTTTGTTCGTTCTTTCCATTCAAGATGTTGGGTTGGCTACTCCTTGCACTATCGGTGACCCGGCTGCCGATCGGCAACTTTTTCTTTCTTTCTCTCTTTCTTTTTTTCCGAGAACCCGGCTGCGGATTAATTGATTTCTCTTTGACTGCAGCCCTGTGCGCTTGAAAAGTATAAACACTGCCCCACGGATACTCATGTGGCCTTTTCAGTTTTGCGAGCGGGCAAAATGCGGACGGAGTACACCGGATAGGGCTCGTGTCCTGACGAAGTGTGTGTGTGCAAATAAGAGTCGGATTGGAATGGGTTTTGGAGAACACATCTTGGTCCCTTTCACATAAAAGTACATTTCGTTGGGTGCCTTGCACAAGGGAAAAAAGGGTCAATAAGTTCATTTTTAGTTACTCATTTTTTTCCAATTTGTACGCGCTTCAATCCTCTCACATTCTGTGTTCAAATATTACGTCACGATGAAGTAAAAACTAATTGTGAAAAGCTAGACGGAATTTGTTCCCAGCAGAATGGCGTAAGGTGATGGTGGCGTCTGAACGCACTTATGCCCTTTTGCAGGGCACCCGACGTTTTATTCCCTTGGTGTTAGATTTCTTTCATTTGTGTATAGGGCTTAGGCCTATACTGTACGTACATTTGTGAACAGTAGCTTACCAATGCAACATTGCATCACAGCGATAATCCCCACGCTCCAGGCTTATCCCGCAGCTCAAATCAAAGCAAAGGAGTACTTGATCACAGTCATTATGCCAAAATAAAAAGTTTTCACCTTGGGGTCAAGCAGATGTGCTCGTCTTTAGAAAGATTCAAGGCCAGAAATTATCGGTGCTAGATCCATACAGTTATAGGTAACAGTTATAGGTCACTGTTCCGCTGAGGAACAATCTGTTATGACTATATTTTGTACTGTATTGTAGTTGAGTGGCGCGCACAAGGGGCATACACACAGGGCGCGACCATATTGGGCGCTCACGGCTGTTTAGAATGATGTTTAATTTTTATTACGCGGCTATTTAGAATGATTTCTGTATTTTTCTAAGATTGCTTGACATTTGCCGATTACTATTGAAGATGGACACACGTCCTTAGGCCTCGTCTTCGAGTTATGCTGTGCAACTGCAACTTCTGAATCGGGTTCCCTGCGTGTATGTAGAACGACATCAGCATATCATAGATCTACTGGGATGAAAAGTTGTGAGTCGTTTCTCTGTTGTCTGAAGTCCTGATTCCAGCTATAAGATCATGTTTTTCATGCCTGCCTTATATTTAAGACAGACTCGAGTGCATAAATAATGTATACTTAGACTGTTTCCCTTTCTCTGATTTGATTCTTTTCAGAATTGAATAAATCATTTTATATCACTTAATCAGTAACCCGCCTCCGACTCCGTCCCCTGGCCAGGCCACCATGTCGTTTCTGTTGACAAATCCTCTGAAGCAAACTGGAAATCGAACCACACTCCAACTGCCAATGTTCTGGACGGGGTTCCCGGTGATGTTGCGCAGAGCCAGCCGTGAGACGTCCTTGAGCCACCGGGGCACATTATACCGAGAGGCGGTCGATCTCTCATCGGGGCGCACCTCTGCACGCAACAAACGCACCTTCACATGCAGGCGCACATTGGGGACATGATCCCCCGTGACATTGCGGCGCTTGTCTTGAGGTTGAAACATAGGACAACCTCTCCGACGACCGTTGGGGAGGGGGAGGGGGGGGGGGAGGGGAGAGACGTCTCCTTCGAGTTTGATGTCTTCCTTGTGCGCCCCCATTTGGCCACGCAGCCTGACCCCTGTCACCCTCACGAAAAACGAGAGGTCAGCCGAGGCCTTTTTGTTCGCGTCCCCCAAAAAAGAAAGAACTTCGGGACTTCTGTGGAGCAATGCCTCCGAGGCAATACTGCCTTATTTCACCAACACATGCAGTAATTAATAACACATATACACCAGTGAGTTGGGGCCATCAGCGCGGGGCCTCAACCCGGGCGGAATACACAAACCATACACGGTCACGATAATTTCTTCAGACATGTGATTGATCCCTTCCAACACCCCCAAACCACTTAATTTCTCCTGCTCTCTTCAATTGTGTAAACAAACGCATTAGGGGCCATTCACATAACCCCCACCCCACCCCCTAATTTGGCTGAAACGCACCGTCGAGTGAAATGAATCAATTTCAAACAATATGTCAATAACCAATCGGAACTCTGTCTTTTTCTCCCTTTTTTCATCGGCGCTGCATTTTTTTTAGGGGGGCTCAACAACTGTCACAAAATGTTACTACACTTGATACGCTAATGAGAAGTGAAACCCACCATTGTATGCTAAAGCACCGGCCGCATAGTGTTGCTGTTATTGCTGAAAATTACCCGAACGCTTATAAAAAAAAAAATTCAGTCTACCTGCAGAGAGGCAGGTAATGACTTCCGAGGAAAAGAGAGCAGCCGACGAACTGTGCAAACAAACGACGTGATTTATCAAAAACCCTGCTTCCACTTAGTCAAGGTGCAGTGACATACTTTCTGTTGACTGTGCAAGTTTGACAAATATTACAAGTTTTGGAGAGCATGTACAGAGCGGGCAGGGCCAAGTTTACATTATTCTCCAAACCGACTTTCGGTTTCACTCAGACTTCAGTTGGCATGGGTCCCTTTGTTTGTTGGCTATAGGGAAACCTGGGGATTCTTGTTTTCTTCAAAAAGCCTTCATTTCTCCAAACTTTTAGAGGGACTGACGTTTCCAGCCTAGCAGGTCCTTTTTTAAAGTTCTCCTTGCAAAAGCATCACCTCTCCTAAGTCTAGATTCGAAAAGTCAGGCTTCCTATTTTTTTTGAGATTTGCAACATTTGTGTCTACATTTGAATTTTCTACCTTAAATCCCCTTTTTGGATGTTGAATGTGTTTTTGTGACCCTTTTGCTGAGCAGTATAAGCACGGAGGAATAAAAAGGTATAAGATTAGTGACATTATTTTATCAGCACAATAATTTAATTATTTTGCATGCTTTTTGTTTAAAGGCCTTTACAACATTGGTAAAGGTCAAAAGATTGCCAAAGTTTGTGTGTTAAACCATCAAACATCCCAAAAAAGCAATCCTGTGAAGGTTTAAGCTTAAATGGTGATCTGAGAAAGTAGAAAAAGGTAAAAAAAAAACGCCACGGTTTTTGCACCATTCTGTAGTGTAAGAATATTACTTGCGAGTAATAATTTTGTCAATGTTTGAGTGGAGATTTCTCGAGAAGTACAGCATCCCAGACCGTAAGATTTCAACATGGGGATTATATTATGACCATTTACAAACTGTGTTAATGAGAAGGAAATCTGTGGACATCGATGCTTTCCGATCTTCCCAATGTTGTATTGGGCCTTTAATGTGTAAAAGTAAGGAATTATTGACGGTTGTAGAACACGCCAGATTGACGACACGAGCTCAAACAGACTGCATACGATGCATACCTAAACATGCATGCATGGCATGGGTATGCATGGAAGGATGATGCCAGAAGAACCCGATAAGATTGGATTAATTTGTGATGGAAAGTCAGACATTTCGAGGGTTTTGTAGGAACATCCCCCCAGATACACCCTGGTAAAATTTGCCTCATGAAAAGCAGCCTTGAGAGAAGTCTACACCTCCACCGGCCCATAATACTCCTGGTGGGATCAATCCACACGAATGCCGGGTTGAACGGTCTCCCGTCCCCTAGCTCCGTCTCTTTTGCAGGCGTGCATTTATCGCCCCAAGATACAAAATCATTTCCTTTCAGGAGGGGGACGGGGGGCTCCGTCGGGGGACGCACGGGGTGAAAGTGGACAACGTGACTTCCTAAACGGAACATTGGACCATTATCATCCTGCCCAGCACCGCCGCCATCCAGTTACTGCACTTTCTGAGGAGGGGATGGGGGAGGTGTGCGGAGGACTATGGTGAAGAGGGACAGTAACTGACAGGTGCTTTTAGTATATATGCACAGAGGCATGGTTACGAAGGAGGGGGGAATTTGGAGGACAATAGGACAACTGATGGACGCGTTCTTGTAAGAATTCGCTCGTACGGTGACACGATATGGCACTTTCAGAGAGTGTGACTCGGGCTCGGACTGGGGTTTGGCTTTCATTTCTACAACCCTTTTGGAAATGTAAAAATTATCTTCTTATTTTTTTTTTTTAGAGTGGCTCTAAGTGTGGCTCTGAAAAGCCGGTGAGAGATACCTGCTTTCTTCACAGCCACGTTCCGTCTCCGTAAGGGCTTCCGGCTCTTTTCAGAGCAACACTCCGTCTCAAAGGAGATGCGTTAGATGGTGTCACCGCAAACCTTCCACTTCGTACCGGTACTTCCACCATCCAATCTTATTTCTTCAACACGTTGTACACTGTGCAGTCGCATGCATTAAGGTAAAAGCAGGTTTTCTACTGTTTCTAGGTGAGTACACTTTACTACTGAGCCGAACAACCTTCAAAGTCAGCGACGAACCGCTTCCTCTATTTCCAGAGGAAGGGGGTGGTGGCCTGACGGGGGTAGAGAAGCCTGAGCCCGAGCCTGATCCAAGGATTTCGTATACAGGGCATATGATTGGTTGAATGGACAATTGCATGAGCCTGGGAGTTTCTAGGGCAATATACCCCCTGACCCTGCAATAATCTACACCCCCAACAAGTAAATAGAACGAATGGCTGTGGAACATGTATTGCCTCGGCTGCATGTCAAGCTCTTTCTCCAAAAGTTTCTTTGGTTGACTGTGCACCGGACTTGACCCCTCCACAGGTGTGACAAGCTATTAACATTGAGGTCTAGCCGATTCAATCAGGTTAAAATCCAATGTGCCAACAGGTAAGGGTTGGGGGAGGGGGTAGGGGATCCACGCGAACCGGACTGAGCGAAAGGCATGGAGGTGTGCACGGGGTAGTGGGAAAGAGACGAAGGGACATTCGGTAGTGGTGACATGCCCCCCACCTCCACCCCACCCCAACCCCCTCGCCCTGCTATACCCGATGAGAGAGTGCGGCGGACAGGTGGTGTGACCGGCGCTCATTGGGTGTAAGGTAGGCAATTTGGGCCCGTAATGAATTGACTAATAGCTCGGTTGCCTTCTGGGGTTCAGTCGAGCTCAGCTCCCCCTTGATGGATAGAGGGGCCCACCCGAATCCACGAGAGAGCACCGCGAAGCCCCTATACCAACCACAACCATCTAAAAACCACTCCTTACCGATTCTCAATCTTTTCCAATTCCACCTCCAATCAACCTTCCCTTCCCCCTTAACTTTTTTTTTCAAAAAGCTTTCTGAAGGCATTAAGCTTGAGGTTAATAATAGAGTTGGAAGTTTACGAACCTTGAAAAAAGAATTGTTTTATTGGGAAACCGGAGGAGACTCCGGGGTCGTAATTTGACCGTTGACAGGTGGATGGACGGTCAGGAGCCTGCCAAACGCAGAGGATGGTGGCATTCCGTCTCGGCCAGACAGAGGTGTTAACGGCCGGAGCATTAATTAATTTTATGGAAGTTTTATAGTGTGGCCCCAGCTCCTAGCTCGGTCGGAAACTTTCCCCAAAAAGGGAAGAAAAAAGAAAAGTTAAGTCCTCGGGATTAGTGTTTTAAGCAGCCACATGTGGCCCTGGGTGGTGAGGAGCCCACCATCACAGCAGACCTTGGATGCAAGGGGGTCGGGATGGGGTGCTTAAAAGAAATCTAAAGCAAGACGTGAGGCTGTGAGGTAGGTTCGGGACGTGGGGAACTTCCCCGGGTAGCCAAAACACCGGATTAAACGCCTCATCCTGCACTTTATTACCTGTTAATGTTTCCCAGTCCCTTGGAAAAAAGAATACCCCGGTAAGCCAGATGAGAGGTTGCATCCACGAAGTCCTTCGCCGAAGGTTTAACCTGGCCAAAGAGCAAGGCAACAGGTAATCTTTCTACTTTCTCTCCAAAATCAGACCGCCATACAAAACTCATACAGCAGCGCGTAGATTACGATTGAGAGAGGGGGGTAGAGAAAGAGAGATGAAGAGAGAGGTGGGATAGAGGAGGGAAGAGACAGGCGGAGAGAGGGGGGAGAGAGGGGAGACTGAGAGGTAGAGAGAGAGAAAGCAAAACTCTTAAATGCAGATTTAAAACCTGCGAAGTGCTGAGACCTGATGGATCAAACTCTCCTCATGGCCTACCTTCAACCAGCTCTATGCTTAAACAAACCCCGATCGGCCTTCATGTGTCCCACCCCACACCCCCATCCCTTTTAATGTTGCCTCAGAGGGCTTCGCTCGCTTGAGAACGAGAGAAAGGCCCCGAAAAGAAGAAGAATCGTCTGATCTTATCAGGCGCAACTAATACGGCTTCCCTTGCAAGACCGGGCTTCTCGGTTTTGTCCCGAAGAAAGCAAATAAAAGAAAGAAAGAAAGAGAGAAACGAAAGAGAACTGGTCGGGATCAGGATGATTGTAATGGGCTCCCATTATCGTTTTCAAGTCAACTGGCTAGCAGCACTAGCAGAGAGGGGGGTTACAAGGCTTGGAGCGGCCCGTGTATCGCCTGTGTAACCAGACAACGTCTATTCAGTCTACCTAAACACGGTTCAGAATCGCTATTGTCACAGCCCATTGTGGCAATATCCACTTTATTTGATTCGACAACACAGGGCTAAAACGGAGCCCTGGATGGGCTCGAATGAGGATGAGGCAAGATTGCAAAAGTCCTTGACGGTGGGAACGGGATAACGCGAGAGATATTCCTGAGTGGACGAGGAAAGCGATGAACACACAAAATGGACGGTTGGATTGAAAGACAAGCGAGAAAAGGGGCAGGGTGCCCTTCTGAGCAAGGGTATACACATACGAGCCGCATATAGAAGGAATTGAAAAGCAAGACAGCTTTATTACGACCGATAAAATTATCCATAATTTCGGAGATTCTGTATTCCAAAGAGCAAGTTTGCAAAATTGGTCACTAAGGAGCGATTAAGCTGGGGGAGAGGGGGTAGGGGCATCGCTTAGAATACACCTGACCCTTGCACAGCGTGCACCATGGATGAAATGGCTTTGAACGCCCGAGCCCTATTCAAACCAGGTGTAAGTGGTTGTCAAGTGATGAGTTAGCTGCAACTGCGCGGTAGAGCGGAGGGCGTTGACACCAGCCACTGGTTTCTACCTCGGCTGGGAAGTCCAGTCACTGCGCTGGCTTAGCTGCCACCACCGCCACCGCTGCCCTGCGGTGGGGGTGAGGGGGGCAGGGGAAGCCACAAGACCTGGGCCTCAAACTCAAAGCCACGGCCCCTTAACACCAAAATACCCCGCTGTCATATTTTAAGGGGCAGGCCCTTCTCGACTTCGACAGTTTTATCTTGTGGCCGAGCCAGATTCGGTGTAAATTATGAGAGGAAATAACCCGAAATGCTTTTAGTGGTCAGAGGGTATTAGTTGTTTTTTTACTACCATTGTACCAAAGTGTTGGTACAAATTAAGTGGAATTTCAACTGAAGAACTGCAGACTTCGAACATTGGAAGAGACCCAAATATTCGGATGAAAAAAGACAGCCCAGTCATTTGCCTCATATCGGTGCATACAGGCATTCACGCCCAAGAGAATGTGAGTTTTTCACGTTTGCATTGCTATAAACAAAAGTATAGAGGGCCTGGCGTTTAGGTCCTATGAGCTTTTCTCAAGGCTCAAAGGCAGCCTTTGAAGAAGGCCCTGATATTATAGGGTAGAAACATTAGGCCCTACAGCCATTTTTCTGAGATTTTCTCTGTGGTCATTTCAGTCAGTAAGCAGTTTGCAACAATTGAGTGCGCATTACATTGCCTTCATTTGCATGCAATGTGCGGAGAAGAGTATAATTATAGGAACAGGAAAGGAATCCACAGAGGTCGAACAGATAAAGGAAGAACTGACTGATGGCCCTTTTGAACAAATTCAAAAATGGTACGAAAACTTTGACCGGACCGGGATTTGAACCCAAGACCTCTGGTTTCGCGTACCAGGGGCCAAAACTTGATGACAAAGGTAAGGAATAGCCCGGAGAATTCAATGGTTCATAGTTCCCATTAAGAAAATTAACATGTAGTCATGCATGTGTTTAAATTATGGTCCTAATATGGTCATTATGTTGGTTCAGTAGCACAGGGTATTTCAGATATGAGAAGACATTACATCCAGGTCTGCATCCCACTGAGAAGAGAGACCGAGCAAGGTCAGAACTTGCTCCAAATTATAGTCCGTGGCCACACTCGGCGATGCTTGCAAGACCAGCTTTTATGTGTCCCGGAGACAATTCTTTGAGGCTCAACAGATGGACGAGAAATCCCTTGCCAGTGAAGTCCCACCCCACCCCCCGGGGGAGTGGGGATGGGAGAGACCGGAGATGGACGCTCCCGTACCCCAGTGTCCATGAAATGTTATCTGTAGCCCCAATGATCTTAGCAACCAGCAGCCACACACAGTATTACCCACCGGGCACAGCCGACTCGAGAAAAAATGTATCCAAGCTTAGCCAGTTTTTTAATGGATTACAGCACACTCCAAAGGGATAGGTGGTGTGCGTGGAGCTAAGGTAAACAGTGTTTTAACTCTCCCATAATATTTGCACAAGCTATTTCAATTAGACGGGCACCCGGGCCTATAGCCCTTAACCTACTAGAACGAGAGCAGTTGGTGGGCCTGGCTGCTTGCGGCAGTCCTAGCCGCGTGATGTAGCTGCGGGATGCCGGGAGTATGGCCGCTGCGAGCACAAGGCACTAGACTTGATAAATGCCTTCTATAAGCCACTTGTTATAAGCATGTTTTAAGCAGGATACAGAGAGAACGGTGGGAGAGAGGGGGACAGAGGAAGAGAGGGGGAGGGGAGGGAGGGGAGGGACGGAAGGAAGGGGATGGAAAAGAGATGAGGGCAGAGGGAAAGAGAGGAAATGAGGTAGAGATGAGGGAGGTGAGAGAGGTGAGAAGGAGAGACAGAAAGGGGAGAGGGGAAGGAGGGGGAAAGAGGGGGAGAGAGAGGGAGAGGAAGAGAGGGAGAGACAGAGACAGAGAGTTGAACAGAGAGCGCACTGGTGCACATCTCATCCAAAATTGACAAGCCGGTGATTTATTGCCAGCGACCAAAGTAAAATAAACATTTCTCAAGTTTTCATCGTTTCGGAGAAACTCCCCCGCCTAAACTGCTCCGTGGCATCAACTCACAGTTACTTTTCAGAACGTAGGCTATACTTTCTTCATCCGATTTTGACCACTAGGCACTACGAGGCTCATGGGTGGTGTAGGTGGTGTATCCCATTGAGAAGAAACAGGATCATACTCATAGCCCTTGCCTAGAAACAGGCTGGAGGGGGAGGGGGTAAGCACGAGATTGGGATGACGATGGGGGTGGGGCAGAAGAGAGGTCGTTAAAGGGGAGACCAGGAATGGAGCATGAGTGGAGAAGGTGCAGAAGATGGCGGATGTAGACAGACAGGTGCGAGGGTGAGTGGTGTGACTGTGAAGGTAAGGTTGTAGGGACGGAACATTGGTTGAAAAAGGTAAGCAAGTGGAGGAAGGGTGTTGTACAGGCGGAAGATGGACAAGAAGGAGTGTAAACAAAAGGGATTCTAGAACTAGAAGAGGTGCAAATGGATGAGGAAAGATGCGGGCAAGATTAATGTGAGGGGGTCTAAATGCCAAGCTTCAAGTCACTTTAAGAAAACAATTGAACAAGAGCATCGTCTGCAAGAGCATCATCAACAAGGCAAACTCCTGAGTCAAGTCTACTCTGACCACCCACCCCCACCCGCCCACCCACTTCCTCCTCCGCGCCTGTCAAACGAGGCGAACTTGGCATGGCGGTGTCCCATTACGGGACGCTGAGTTCGGTCACAGACATCTTGAGAGGCGGCCACTGAAGCGGTCAGAAGGCACGAACCGAACAGAGATTCCCGGTAACGGCCCGGGAACCTGCTCGCAGGCGGACTGGTCAGACTGAATCACATGCAGCAGCACAGTGGGAAATCACCGCTGTCGGGATGAGGCAAAGAGCAGGGAAATGACTGCAGTTGCTGCGAGAGAACCCAATGCAAGTCAGCCCTTGAAAATGCCTTGCCTCGTGCATTTTTTTGTCCAGTTACCGTCATCACCAGCAGCAGCTTGGTATTCAATTCACTACAGGACGAAAACTTCAGCAGAAGTGTGCCATAATTATTGTCTGGTCTTGGAACCAATTGACTCTACCCCCAGTAAGTTATCGAGCTCATCCCTCCATATTTTTTATTACTCTGTCGTCTCTCTGTTATCTGTACCACGCACCAATGTTCAAGACAAAATAATATCAAAGACTTGAAGGTTTGCACGGTGGAATCACACTGTGAGACTGGAAAATTTGCGTTGTGCATACGCCAATAACGCAATCTCTTTGGCGGAGGAATATGACTCAGAGAAGAGTCGGTGACTCCGTGTGTCTCTCATGGTGACTCTCAGACATAATTGACACTGTCTCCTGACGACGGTCAGAGCACACCGTACCCGAAACGTCGAGCTTCCGTCTCTGTTCAGAGCCATCCTAGCTCCTTCTCGAAGGAGATGACATACATTGCGATTTCGCCACAATTCATGATTGCACAAAGAATGTAATGCAAATAAATAAATAAATAAAAAAGTAGAATAAACCTGACCAAAACAGTAAAACCCCAAGTCGTGAGGCTTCTGTCCACTTGGCCAATGCACTGGGGATCTCCGGGTGCGGAGCAGGTATATATAAAAAGCTCCTAAACTCAAAAGGCAAATGAGGTTAATTTGCCGGGCAAATTGTTTTACCGCGCACTGAGCAGACCGACTCTAGCACTCATTGGCCGGCATTAACCTCTCACGTGACGGGTTAACACCGGCCTCCAGTCATGTAGCCCCCCATGCACTACCCACCCACCCCCCTCCCCCTCGGTAGTGCTGGTAGTCAATTAGTGGCGTATCAAACGTGGTCGACGCAGGTTACCATCCGACCCAAGGAACCTGCTGTTCATGGCCACGGCAATAGGTAAAAGGGATCACTGGCGCTGGCTGAAGCAGACCTTTTTTTCAAACCAGTGAGTAGAGTTGAGGGTTCGGCTTAGCATGTAGCTTCGATGCTTAGCATAACTACATGTAAGAGTTCATTGGAAATAACCATTGGTATACAAATATTTGACGGTTTGCATGGTGAAAGTTTGAGGTGACCCCAATTAAGTCATCTCTTTGGAGATGGAGTGTGGCTGTGCAAAGAGCCGATGACTCAACAAAATGGTACATTTTTACTGCTATAATGAGCATGGAATTGTAAATCTCTCTTTTTAGTCAGTTGGTGGACACTGCACTGCACTGACATGGATCAAGTCAATCTTCCCTCCCCTATCAGTATCATCTTCCAGATGGGACGTATGTCTTGAAACCAAGACGATTCCATATCACGAGATTAATTGAACTTAGGCTATACTGTGATTTTGAAGATAATGGGAGAGAAAATTCGGAGACGAATTTTAAAAGAAAACATTGAGCACAGCAGTGTCGCCTTGGTAGGAAAGAGAAAATGATTGATATTACTGATAATTATGTGACCATGCACTCATTTACTGCATTACTATCAAAATACTGGGTGGGCATCACTTGATGAGAGCTTTCGTTGGTACAGCAGGTACAGCTATTTCGCCAGATGCATCAGGGGAAGTAGCTTTAGCTACGAAAGCTCATGCCTCATTTTTGGTTAATCATAAGTGAGTCTCATTAGTGCTTTCCATCCTGTATGTTGATGCTTCGTGTAGACTAACATGGCTTTATGGATAAGTGTATATAATACTCAAGCAGAAAAATGGGTATGGGAGTGGACTGCGGGGCCCCGTGTGCTAACGGATTGGCCACAAGTCAACGTTGGCAAGTCATCGGGAATCAGCACCGAATCCCAGCTTTGTAATAATGGCCAGGCACATAGCTGGGAGCTAACTTCTCCATAGCCCATTACACCTCTTGACAGGAAACACCAAACATAAACGCCTTCTGCCGGTCACCAGCTGCTAGCCTGACAAGGAAATCCTACGGGCCTCGGGGCGACAGACATGGGGTTGGGGCAGAGATGTGCTTATCTTACCCTCAATTCGTCAAGGAGAAACCAGGGTGGGTTGGTGGGTGGCTGACTTGCAGGCTGGGCGGTTTGGGTATGATTGGGGGAAGCTGATCGGGCCGTGGTTGGGGCAAGGCTATAGCTCTATGCGATCATTAAATACCGAGTGATAATGCCACCTTCTAAGTCTTCAAGTCTTAATTGTGAGCGCATCAGTTCCACAAACATTCACACGTCCTTGATCATTTTAACCCGTTGTTCTTTGTCAAGTCTCATTGGGGATTCAGATGCATGTCAGACATTTCGATGCACGCAAGTAAGGAGAAAATGACAACTTCCTCGTGAAAATTTTCAACATTTCAGTTGTTAAAGTTGTGGGGTAATAAATATTTGTCAATATCATATCCTAGTGTTTCATTCCTCCACCTTTTGATTTTCTGTCATGAAAAGACAAGCTGTGCACTAATAAAGTATAAGTAGTCTGCCCTTATAGTTATACTGTCATTCAAACAGGCGTGGTTCTTGCAAGATGCATAGCTCTCTCTCTCTCTCTCGCTCTGTCCCTGTTTCTCGATAATAGTAGTTCCATAGGCCTATCTCTTGACGTACACAATCATGTTATCCCATCATTCTATGTAAATTAATGGTGGCTTTCTGTCGCAGATTTGTTGCCTGTTCTTTAATGCCTTTCCCAGTTCTTGCGGGCAGCAAACAATTAAACAAAAAGTCTGACTCCGTGCACAACTCCGTCTCTTCTCTATTACCCAGAAGTACCACTTCACAACAGCTTGTAATGTAACCCCCACGGGATCCACTTTGATAAAGTATTGACCATCAACCCATTTCGACCCCACAGCTATCTGCTTGACCAATTAGAAGTGAACTCACAACTTGACCTGCTCGAAGGACGCAAACAAGGGGGTATAATTTTTCCCTCTTGAAAGAAAAAAAACCATGTAATCACCTTTAAATCTAGCCACCATCTCGCATATAAGGCGTAATGAAAATATACACCCTGGGTCGCCTCTGAGGAGCATTTTGTCGCCCTGAGCGCAGAGACCAATATTTGGGTTGCCGGGGAAATTTGTTATCCCGTGCAGCGGGAGGCTGGCTGTAGCTGTGGGGTTATGTCTGTTGCATTGTCAAGGGGGGAAAAGGGAGACAGCTAATTGCTAGTGTTTCATATTCACAAGCGCTGCCGAGTCAGACACTGTCAGGGTCGGCTTACTCCAACAACATGTTTGATTTCAGTCCACTGGGGCCAATGGGTCAATTAACTAGCAAGTCAGTCTGCATTTTGGGCCGGGGTGTTAACCCCGGGCCTAATAAGATTTCTTGGTAAAGAGAAAGAGCAACATCAACCATGATCAAGAGAAAAGTTAGAGGATCTGAGGTTTTGATCCTAGCAGGACCTTACCCAAAAACCCTGCTGGGATAAAAATGTCAGACTGTCAGGCATCTTTTTATTGGTATATCCCAGCCTCCCAGGTCATTAGTCAGCCATCAGTTTCAAAAACTGAGACGACCTAACGTTTCGATCCTAGGAGGCCTTTTCTCAAAGGCAGAATGGGAAAGGTCCTGCCAGGATCGAAACGTCAGTCTCTCCAAGTTCTTCACATTACATTAAGCCGGCAGTGTGCGACGTTCTGGTATCGCTTGATAACTTTCTAAGATATTAGTGGGGATCAATTTCTATCGTCTCCACCGTGAAATGAAATTGGTCGTTCAGCTCAAGGACCTGCTCCCTTTACATGTACGACAACCAACCCTGAAATTCCGATCTTATTAAGGGATGAAAAGAAGGAAAACTCCCTCAGTGGTATTAAAAACTTCACATAAATAAAACTATTACGGTACTGACAGATTGAGCTGCGCGCTTGAAAAAGAGAGAAAGGCAAGTTTGGGCAGCCAACTCTTCGAAGAATGTTCAATTAGGGACTGACATTTAGGATCAGATGCGGCTCCTCACCGATATCATAAATTCATGGTCCCGTTGACAAGGCGCCTAGAACTTTTGGTTAGACCGTCAGTGTTGGACTGGGTGTTCAAATGCAATTGGGAATATCCAAGTCATTTGGTGTGCTATGACCTAAGGTTGAATGTCCTACCAGTACCAACAGCTTGGCGGAATAACCTCCATACACTGATATCTGACAATGTTTTTACACGCATGTAAGTGAGATTGACAGGATGAATGACTGTGTGAGTGATGTGATTCTCAGTCGGGACAGAGGCAAGCTGGGGTTGGGTCGTTAGAAGAGCAAGGTGTGTTGGGTTATTGCGCCCGCTGGAAGTGTGGGCTTATGATATAGGGTCTAAGAAATATTTAACTGACGGCACAAAATGGTTTGTATAGTAAGGGGTGGACGAACCAACGTACAACTTCAAGAGTAATGTAGTATTATGTGGGGCTCATGTCATTATGTAAATAGATATAGCCTCTCTTGGTACAGGACTTGCATAGTCATGGTATACTGTGTAGAAACCCAGACGTCAGAAAAGGATGGTATGGTACTGTGCGTTTACATGATATACTTACAGGCTCACAGTAAAGAGCTAAAGGCTCGTGGAAAAGGGCTTAGCCTAGTGATAGACAGCTTTGAGCTCATGGTATACGGCTTAGAACTCATAAACTTGTGGTACACAGGCAGGGCTCGTATGACTTTCAGTACGGGTTCGTGATAAGAGCTTAAAATACAAAGTGCATAATGCTCTCGTGGTATGGGTCCTAGTGCTCTAGGTATAGAGCTCACGGGGGCTTTGAGCTCATGATATAGGACTAGGGCTTTTATAGGCCTAGACTAATGGATATAGAGCTTGGGCACATGGTATATGACTAGGGATCTACAGAGCTTTGGATCGTGATGTAGGACCAGTGGTCAATTTCATAAAACTCATTGTAACTTACGATTAATCGCAAGGTGATCGGAGATGCTTAGACCTATGAAAAGTTAAGATAGGTTATCAATGACGTAAGTTGAGGATAAATATAGGTTTGCGGAGACACCATGTAAATTCTCTTTTGTGAGTAAGTGTGGTTCTGTAAAGAACCGGAGGAACTCGACGTTAGGCTCAGAATCTATTGGGTAGACCTATCTATTGGGTAGACCTATAGCCTGGGCTCATGGTATAGAGCGTGGGATCATGGTATAGGACTTAGGCTCATAATCTATTGGGTAGGCCTATATAGAGCCTGGGCTCATTGTAGGGCTAGGGGTCATAGACCAGTGGATATAGAGCTTGGGCTCATGTTATAGGATACAGGCTCAGAATCTAGTATTAGGTAGGCCTATAGAGCCTGGGCTCATTGTATACTGTATAGGGCTAGGGATCATATACCAGCTTGGGCTCATGGTAGGACTAGGGATAGACTAGTGGGTCTTTCAGTGTTAGTGCATATGGTGCACGGCTGATAGATGCGTGATCGTGAAAAAGGACTTTTAAGTGTGTCACTGGTACGTACGTACTCGTGGGAGTTCATGGCGGTGTGTGCTAAGCTCGTGGTGCCACGTGTATAACATGAGGCTATCAGCAGACAAAAAATAATACTGGCCGTCCGGACGAGCAGCCAAGCGGGCAGCGAGCAGGGTAAGTGACCGACATTGTAAGAAAACCAACCATGAGCGTGTATATTACAAGCCAAGCGGAGTCATTCGGGGAACAAGCCAGTGGGCAGCCGTGCGATCAAGCGTTCACCAAAGGAGCTGGAACGCTCTCAAAATTGGGCAATATTGAATCGAACGAGCGAACTGTTCTATGATTGAAGCCAATCCATCCGCATTGTGTCCGGCATTAAAAAGTCAATAGGCCCTTGAAGTTTTCTTTTTCAATTCCATGGTGTCAAGTTCTATCGCTGTAGCGCCTTGTTTTTCCACATTGTCAATCGTGGGGGAGGGGGATCGGCACACCTTGGCAATCATCACTCCATTGAAAAATCGCCTCATAGTTGCCCAAGCAGAGCGGGGCTCTCGTGCGATCAAAAGTCCCGACCTTCACGGCCCGTGGCTCCCGCACAGGGGCTGCCAATGGTGGCTTCGGGAGCCCCCGCCCCCTTCCCCCAAAAAACAAAATTAACAGACATGCGTACGCGATGAATACTATAAATTAGCGCGTCCCCAGGTACAGTAACCTTCGGTCGCAACGGTCGGGCGCTCGCCGATCTGACGACCGGCGTGGTTATGACACGTTGCCAGCCCAGACCGGCGACAATTAGCCCTTTCTTTTGCCGCCTTGTATAATGGCGGCTGTGGCCCCCACGAAACAGCACTACCGACGTTTCCTTTCCACTCGAAAGGATGACACCGACCGCACTGCAGGCTGGAAGGGGAAACGAATGAAGCTCAAAAGATGAGGAGATAAAATCTTCACCGGGTTCATCTTGAAAAGGATTCATTCAAAGGAGATCTTTATTTTGGTTCAATAGAAATGGCATGCCTTGTAACATCACTGTTTGTATCTGGGAGAGGTTGGGAAGATGCTCAGTTTATGTACATTCCCCTATAAGTAGCTACACGTGCATTTCATTACAAGTCACAGTTGTCGGAGGAGAGAGCCTTCTCCGAACTGGTAACTTTGTCAGACTAAAAACCAAAAAACAGAGCAAAATGTTTCATAATATATACATTTCTAGGCACTGCAACTGAAGTCAGGAGACCTTTGACGCATCTAAGTCTGGTAGAGTGATGGTGAGAGTCAAGTAAGAACACAGCCAGGAAAAAGGACGTCAGACACAGCACAGAAAGGTCAAATGGAAGGGAGGCCTATACACTTGTGTGAGCACAGCTTCATGCGGCTCCCGCACAACCAATGGAGATAATCGCCAATCATAAACCATCTCAACCATCCTGGCTCAGGCATTTTACCAAAAAGGGGGGACAGGCGGATAAGAAAGTAAAAAGACTCAGGGCCAGACTGAACAGAAGGTTGCGGGTATTACCCAAGAGAGCCCACTGTTTGTTTGTGTTGCTTAGGGTAGAGTGATGAGGCCATTTCCTCTCCCCCTTCCCACCCACACAAGAAGAGGGAACATCCTTGGACAGGTCCTTCGTCTCCCTCTCAACCTCTTCCTCCTGACTTATTACGCCCACCACTCCCCCAAATAGCTCAAAACTAACCTCCTTCCTTGTTTATTTGACTGTGCTTATGGGTGTTATCTCTCTTCGGGTTTCTGCCAGCTGGCCAGAGACGGTGAACACTGCGTTGTAACTGATTCTTCTATCCATTTGGCTTTGCCTTACACGGGCAGCCGACAAACGAACTTATTCTTTTGATTAAGAGTCAGAGGTTTGCATGGTATAGGTACAATTTGCTTGCGATGGTATACCCTCTTAATAATCTTAGTAAGAAGTTAATCTAATCAGAAGAGGAGTATGGCTTTGAGAACCAGAAGAAGTATGGAGCATGACGTTAAGCATGAAGAGCATGGCTATCTAAGGCCCTTTTCCAAACCCCGGCTTCGGCTCCGGCTTCGTCTCAGTTATCCAAATGCTGAAATGCAAGTTGGAGTTCTTTGTTGAAGTTGAAGCTTTGAATTCCTTTTCAAAACTCTGTCAAACATTCAAAAATGATGCCAAAGGCTTCCTGTTTTCATGCCTTGGAATGGATGAAAGAACTATATAGAGACGAAGCCGGAGCCTGAGCCTAAGGCGGGCTTTGGAAAGGGCCTAGGTATCTCGGAAGAGCATGGCTACCTGGGGAGAGTATGGCTCTTCTCGAAAGAGATGATCTATCATGGTGCCATCGTAAACTGTCCACATGTAGAACTGGGTTTTTTTTTCTATTTCTTTTCTTAGTCACTAAGGATTTGTATTCAAAATATACAGTGCTAAATTTCCTCTCTTTTTGCGTTCCCGCATCTTATACAATGTTTATTTTTTATTAATTGGGGTGAAGGGAGGATTGTGGATCCCTCTTTATTGCGGCCTGGGGATGTGGTCTTTAAGGAGGTGAGTGGGCTAAGGTGTCCTATTATTATATAGGTCTGGAGCAGCAGGGGATGGCAGGGAGAGGACGGGCGCATGCAGGTGAAGGTGCAGTTAATCAAGTAAGAAAACAAGCAAACATCTTCAAGTTGGCGACTGAAGCAGACAACCTTGAGACAGCCTCCTCCATATTGACGACTATCTTGTCTACCGATCTGCCCAGAGACATAAGCGTGGTAGTTTAAGTCAGCCCATGAAAACAAATCTCAAATGGGTCAACTGGCTGCTGCATCCTTCTCAACCATCTCTGGAATCCGGCTAGATTACTAGCATTAATTAACATTTTACTGATTGAAAAATTGGCAAAGAAGACTTTGACTGGACCGGGACTTGAACCCGAGACCTCTGGATTAACGTACCAGTGCTCTTCCTTCGTTTGAACATTGTACGTTAACTGATGGCCTCTATGGAAAGCAGTGCTGTGCACTGATGGAGCTTATACCCTCATTAAAGAAGACGTAAATAAATAAATCACTTCATTCAGAAATACAGCTCTCGGACACCATGACAAACCCATCCAGGTCGTGGCCATTCAACCCTCCATCTCCATCTGCTAATCCAGAACCGAGTCGTTTATTTTAAGGAACTGGGCCGGCCAACCCGGTTTTCTGTCGGGGGGGGGACGGCGACTCATTAGCATTCAGTGCGGATTGTCCGCCATCAAAAAAATAGCTGCGCATTACAGTAAGCGATGCTGATTAGGCCTGTCGATGAGCATCGCACCTGTCATCACTCACAACTCCAGGTGTTATACTTATACACGGCTTCAAGTTGATTCCAAGGCGGGTTGGCTAGCCTTCCTGGATGCCTTCGCAGTAGCCCGGAAGCTAAGGTTAATAATGGCAGAGTGCATCGTTCCTCAACTCGTTTTCCATACACTCACATACATCGAGGGCAATTTACTTTTTTCCCCCTCTCTCGCGCGGACGATGTTTGGGGCTGGGGGGGGGGGAAGGGGGGTGACTTGAACGACGGAGGGGATGCTTGATTCATTTCCAAGGAACGACAAGTGCAGATGGCTGAAAACTTTGCCTCCCCATCTCTCAAAGATGATGTGCCGTCGACATCGGACTGCAATGGAATGACATTTGTCTTTGAGCTTAGCCTGAGATTATGGGAAGACACTATTTTAAGTCATTTACCTTGCTTGCACTCCAAGAATGTACGAGAAAATAATCAAATGTTATGAAATTGTCAATGTTTCTGATAACTTGAGGGGAAAAAATAACTCTAACGATACCACTTTGAGGTAATGGGTAATTACACCAGAGTGTTATCCAGTTTACCCTTCGATGGAAACAACAGAAGCTGGGAGTCGACTGAGATCGACTCGCGGAGATCTTGCCAAAAATAATGACCTCCCTCAAACTGACGGAGTCGACCGATATGGAAACAAAATTGCATTAGTCCGAGGAGGAAGATCAAATTTGAACTGGAGATCTACATTCGGGCCAAGCGAATATCAATATGTGCCGGTGGCGGCGGATGGAGCAGACTCGTCTGATTGGTCGCACGCATTTGAAGAAAACAAAAGTCTCGGGAACGGGAGGTAGGAATATTGCAAACCACTCCGTAATTTGGCACAGACTCCGGGGTCTGGTAGGGTTATTTTTTCATGGATGTCAGGGAGCATTCTTCTGAAGAGACATCATCAAAAAAGAATGACGTCAACTGTGTGATTGTTGGATTTAAACAAACAAATCATGGATGAGATGGGTGGATGTCTAGTAGTGACCCTGGGATGAACTTGCACATTTTCTGATGCAGTGTGGAGGGGGTGGAAGAGAATGAAACAGGAAATTGCTCTCTTGTAAATGTAATACATGATTGAGCATGTTGTACCACAAAACAGTGGGAGGGGTTAGCTACAATGATTACTATCAAATGAAATGGATGAATTAACCTGGGATCCGTTCGCAACTCCACACTTCCGGTGCGGACACGGTTCAGAACGCAGAATTCAATTTTAAATCCAGGTTTGAGAGTTTTTTGGTACCCCAACGCTCATGGCCCCCTGATGGAAGTTGATCGCGATTTCCCACCTAGATCCAGGACGATTTTTGTGTGGGGAAGGATGGTTAACAGCTTCTTCTATAGCCCTCTGGTTTGGGCACTCTGCAAGACCAATAGCTCATGCCCATGGAGGAACTTAAAATTTTGAGTATTTCAAGGAAAAGGCAAGCCAATAAGCAGACTTGCAGGGACTCATTGGGAGAAATTCTTCTTTTTACATGTACTGTATGTAAAAAAATAAATTAAAAAGATCCAGGGACCGAACATCTCTGACCCAACCGACATCACTGAAGAAGCTATAGTGCGATATTGAAGGTACACCGGTTCTATTCAGAACCACACATACTCACACAAGAGATGATTCCGCATGCTGTTACCGCAAATCATCCTTGACTGGCTACCTCCACCATGAATAGCCTGCAATCTGATCGAAGCTAGACCGGGTACCACTGAATCAATAGCCGGCGCTCGGGAAGGCCTTTTGCCGTTCGATGCGTCTGGAAATTATCGGAAGCTACGGATGATGTGCGCTTTTGTCAAAAATTGAATCGAACTGGAAACCGAAAATCTCCAATTACTAGAGGGGGTTAACGGATCGGCGGACAGTTTCCTAAGGGCGATTGTGCCAAAGACGTGCCACTGGGGGTGGGGATAGGGTGAGAATGGGGGTGGGGTGGAGTGAAGGAAGGTCGGTGGGGTAGGGGACCCGCCGCTAGTGTATAGAATAGGTAATTGGGTGCTGACTCATAATTTTGGTACAGCATTGTGCGACCAGTGTAGGACTACAGTGTATAAACCAGGGTCTATGCTTCCGACACTTGAGGCTGACATCCAACATCCAACACAGCAAAGGCCTCTCAATCACTGTTAGAAATTACTTTGACCCCTTCCCCGCTCCGAAAAATGCTCCCTCCTCCACTCCAATTCAAGTACTCCAATGTGCTGCATAAAGCAGGCGATCATTCATCTCCCTGACATTGAGTGGCGTGCCAAAATTATTTCGTAAAATTCTATACGTCGGGGGCAGTTGCCATTTGGGTAATACGGTACTAAGAGGAAAACCAGGCTTCCTTATTTAGACCTGCGGTAAGAATTGTTGAATGACTGCTGACTGCACAAGTTCACATGAATTTCCCAGATGGGGAACCGTTTAGGGGTAGGCGAAAATGAAGAGAGAGGGGAGAGAGAGAGTGATAGAGAGAGGGAAGAGGTGGAAAGAGAGAGTGATAGAGAGAGGAGAGGGGTGAGAGACAGAGAGTGAAGACAAAGTGTGTGGGACAGAGGAGAAAGAGGAAGAGAAAGTGTGTGAGAGATAGGAGAGAGAATGGGAGAGGTGGAGAGAGGAGGAGGGAGAGAAAGTGAGAGAGGAGAGAGTGGGAGCGAGAGGCACACAGAGAAGAAAGTGGGGGAGAGGAGAGAGAGAAGAGAGGAAGAGAAGGTGTGTGAGAGATAGTAGAGAGAGGGAGGGAGAGAGGAGAGATAATTATGGTGAGCGAGAGAGACAGAGAGTTGGAGAGAGAGGGGGGAAAGAGAGAAGACAGAAGGGGAGCCAAGCCAAGATGGAAATGCCAACCCCAAAAACGTTGCCACATACAAAGGTGATGGATGACAAAATGCGATGGAGGAAAGCCCACAGCGGGATGCTACGGAGTAAGCGGGCAACGTGCCAGCCGAAAGAAGGTAAAAAAGGAAAGAAAGGAGAGAGGTGTGAGGGGGTTCTGATGGATTAGAAGAGGGCAGAAGCAGCTGCATTAAGGGCCATTGTGAACAAGGGGAATGAGCAAGTCTCGGTGGAGGAGCCCCTCTGATGTCTTCAAGCCCACCAGGCCCGGTGGAGGGGGGGAGGGAGGGAGTGTATAGGAACTTAGGAGGGTATAGGACAGGGGAGAAAGAGAGACACTTCTGGTTTTTAGATCAGCTGCTCTGAGTCATACAGGGGCAAGACTGAGATGTCGTGACCCCCGCGGATGGGACTGGCGGGAATGTGTACAAATTACCAGGGCAACGGTGGCTTTTTTTATGTGTGTGTTCTACAAATGGGAAGGATCAGGAGGGACTCGTGGGGAACTCTGACGAGGGGATGGAAGAGGGAAGGGGTGCTGGTGGTTTCAGAGAGAGAGAGAGACTTTGATGGATGCTTTTTGTCCTGAGAAATCTGTCAAAGGGAGCTGACAGGTTAGCTGCGCCAGGGTTAGACTTATTGGTCTCTGGGTGTGTGTGTGTGTGTGTGTAGCACCGTTGCATTGTGGGATGCGGGGGTCGGGCAGCATGTGGTAAAAGCGCGCTGCGCCACGGTTGATGAGAAAACCATACCGCGAGAACTTTGTTGAGGGGGGGGGATCAGACAATTTATGTAACTCGGTACGGAAGCTCCCTCAAGTCTTCAAATATCAATCATACCTACTTTGTCCTGTGATGATGCATGTAAATCGCGCAAAGCGGAAGTCTTGGGGTGTGGGTTTCTGGAGACAGAGGGCTTGAAGTGGGTTCATGGGAACACGTCTGCATGCACATTTTCCATTTCAACCAAGTGAGACGCGGCTGTGTGTACACTCACTGGCTATGGCTTGTAAAAACTCGCGTTATCGATGAGAACTGATCTCAGCCACCGACTCGTGGCTTCCATTGTCTTGTGACTGTGTAAGTGGAAGCCACAGCCGATGCATTCAGCTCAGACGGGGCCTTAGAAAAAAAAATGACACGATAGGAGATTAAATAGGCCTAACAGTCATTCCTTCGTAGCTTCTGAATGAAGAAGAAATTCCCACATGTCCAATTTTGAACAAAAGAATCTTCTTTAAAGACAACATTTCTGATGAGGAGGTCCCAGGGACTCAGGGAGAATGTCTGCCGTGGACCGGAAATCCCATGTTCGAGTCTGACCAGGAAGGAATTCGAAGTTTCGAACCCATGCATGCTTCTAATATAAGTTACAACAGACTTCACTCCGATATCAATGAAGGTCAAAACTGCAGAATATGTGAGGAGGGAGATGCAACTGTAAGGCAACGCCGGAAAACAGAGACGATGAAAAAAAGCAAAACTTAAAACGAAACGTAACACAACTTATCTCACTGATCTGTTGCTTATTTCACAGCTGTCAATTGCGCTTGAAATATCTCACCATTTGGTTGGATGTAACTCTTTAGGCATATACCAATTACCAAGGCCTTCTATGTTGGAAATTGGTGCAGGAGTTGTCCAAGAGAAAAAGATAAAAATTGCCAATTTGCGAGGGTTTTTATATTCTTTTTATCCCAGCATTTGCTCGGATCAAATTGTCTGGAGGAGTGGAGGTAACTCCTTCTAAATGTCTTCATTCCTGCTCTCCCGTGCTTCTTGTCTTGGGACGCTGTCCAGTGCCGCCGAAATCGGGCCCAGCCCTCGCCTGTTGAAACTGAAGAAATCCCGGCAAAGTGAATGGACTTGGCCACTTAACGCATGTAGTTTTCTCAGATAACATCAAATAACGCCAAGTGCCGCTCGGTCCCAACGACCCCTTGACCCCAACTTAGCTTTTAGGTCTGAATGAAAAATGACACTATGTACCGATTTCGGCAAGGAGAGCCGGGGTTTTCGGTGACTTTGGGGGGAAGAACAACAAAACGATGGGAGCATAAGGCCTTCCTAAGTGCATACAAATTGAGGGTTTATAACCTGGAGAGTACTTGAACACGAGGTGTGCTGAGATGAGGCCCATTGCAGATTGACTGGGAAAATACGATGTCCCTGGTTTTGTGGCTTCTCAGGGTAAGGAGTGGGGTTATGACTTAGATTGGTCCTTCACACCCTGATCCAAATCATCGCCGTCATCGAATCACTTCATCTTGTATCAGTTTACAAGGAGAGATCGTTAAATGAGATCATGTAAAAATGAATCAAACGATAGGGGGATATACAAATAGGAGTGGTGTGGGTCTTTAAGATGTAGGCTAGATAAAATGCCCAGCGTCATCCGATTACGAGTGTGCGGTGGGTCTGCAAATAATTCCCAATGGACAGGCAACATCCTCCTTCTGCATCTGACACCCCGGTCCCCCTGGAGAATAGACGAACACATGGCAGAGTTTTAAACAAGAAGCCAAAGATACACTTTTCAGGTGGGGAGAAGAAAGGGAAAAAGTGCAGACGAAAATCCCTCCGCGTGAGCTAAGAAAGCAGCGCTGGGTTGATTTAGGCGGAGAGCGGGGAGTTTATTTAGACATCTCGGGAGACGCTGTGCAGCAGGTCTCCGGGTCCATCACCAGCCACAGCAAACTCGGCCTGGTGATTTTTTTCCCCAAACAAGAGTCTGTGTACACAAGGCAAGGGGGGGTATTACCAGGACTGCAGACGGGGACGACCGGAATGCCGAAATGCGGCGAGACCGTCTCGTATTAATAGCCTTAAAAAACAGATTTTTCAGAGTTTCAGATGCGATACTTTGGGTGATTAATGTGGTGGGCGGGCTTAGCAGAGGACAGGGTTCAGAGAGAGATAGAGAGAGAGAAAAAAAAGACAGGCAGACAGACAGACAGACAGACAGACAGACAGTACAGACAGAAACAGACACAGAGTGGCACGGGGTGGAAGGGAGGCTGAGAGTGAGAGAGGGCCGGGAGGGAATGGAGGGAGAGAGAGCAAGAAAGGGAGGTGTAGGGAGGGGGACTGACTGACAATGGAGAAATAAAGAACAGGCTGAGAGAGGGAGTGAGTATGGGGCCGGTGCACGGAGAGAGTGCAGAGAGTGAGAGACACAAAGGGGAGGGAGGGAGGACAGACAGATAGATAGATAGACCTGGATAGACAGAAAGAGCGGGTGGGCGGGAAGGAGGTAGGCCTATAATATATAGGAGGGCGGGAAGAAGGTAGAGGGAGACTCTAAAGAGACATATCGATTCACAGTGATGTGGGGCCCACATGACAATCATTACATATTGAGTGCAGGCTCTTATCAAACAGGTTCACACACTTTCTAATAAAAACAATTGCCTGCAGAAAAAAAGAATCTGGTCGTGTTTACAGCAATCAAAGAAGATGTTTGGGGAAAAGCTCATTGTGTTTCACCCTCTGATGCTACTTTTAGGATGCTGCTTACACAACAACATATGCTGAAGATAATCGCCGACGAAATGGATCCCTGGGTTTGTTGATGCCCGCCCTCTAATTTCTAAACTTAGAACCGTAGAACCCAAAATAGACCCGAGCACCTCCTCTCCGTCTCCTTCCTCGGATCACGAATAGATCTGAGTATATACATAATTACAGCTCACTGAATCCAAACAAAAAGGCGGGGGTCTGGGCGACTCTGCTCTGGTCTAAAAATAAGACGGGCAGTGGGGAGCGCCATCGCTCTGTATGACACGGACAAGTCTGGATAATCATTGCATTTTCCAGGCCACTAACTTCAGATTGCGTTGATGATTAAGTTTCAAACGAGGTTTTCCCTTCTGCAAAAAGAGATTATGTTTCTGGTCTCTTTCTTATCATATACATGTTTAACCCCCACCCCAAAAAAGAATCCTATTTTACAATCGGAGGTTGTTTAATTGACCATTTCTATCATTATGTAAAACATTTGATGATCTGCTAATACTGATATACAAAAATGTTGCAAACTGCTTACTGACTAAAGTTACCAAAATGCAAATCTTAAAATTTAGTGGGCCTGACGTTTCGATCCTAGCAGGACCTTTCTCAAAGGCCCTGCTTTGAGAAAGGTCCTGCTAGGATCGAAACGTCAGGCCCACTAAATTTCAAGATCTGCTAATACTAAGTAATAGTATATTTTGATTCGGTGGTTTTTATAAGTGTGTTCAGGCTTATTATTCTGGTTGATCTTCGATATCTCCTTAGATCAAGTTAGATGGGCCCACTGATGGGACTTTTCAGACGACCGTCCCCTTACGCAAAGGAGCACTGACATGGGCAGACTCTCATCCAACAGTAGAGTTTGATTCGGTTGTTTTAAGTGTGTTTATTGTTCCGGTTGATCTTAGCATGGAGGATGTTAAGGCCTTTTCACACTATGAACGTTCAACACGTGTTGAAACTTACACGGGTCCGACATGGGTCCGACCCGTGTTGAATTCAACACGGGTCACTCTCGCCACGGTTTCACACTACTCAATGCCACGCCGGCATTTTCTCAACCTGTGTAATGTTTCGACCCGTGTAATGCGTGATCGTTTCACCGGAACAACGGCATCGAACTTTCAACACGGGTCCGACCGTGTTGAGATTTTTCATAGTGTGAAAAGCGCTTTAGTATGGAGGAAGAAATCTCCTATGGGGGCTTCCTCTAGGGATGGGGCCGTCCCCTTACGCAAAGGACCACTGACATGGGCAGACTCCCATCCAACAGTAGAGTTTGATTCGGTTGTTTTAAGTGTGTTTATTGTTCCGGTTGATCTTAGCATGGAGGATCTTAGCATGGAGGATCTTAGCATGGAGGATCTTAGCATGGAGGATCTTCGCATGGAGGATCTTAGCATGGGGCATGGGGCTTCCTCTTCAGGATGAGACCATCCCCTTACGCAACGGAGCACTGACATGGGCAGCCTCTCATCCAATTACCTACAAATCTCGGACAGGATAAACAATTATCGTGAGAGGCATGCCAGCCTCAAAGTGGAACACATTGATAAAACCACGGAGGGTAATTGACAAAACCGAGTAATTTGAGTTCTTCTAGGCGGGCTATAAGACTGTTTGACACGACTCATATGCAGGTTGGGCCAATTCAATTCACCTCTCCGCTATATATTTTTTTGGCAACTTGAGTGCACCAAGCTGTGAACGGACGGTAACCGCTGAGGGTTGGGCTGAGGGGCCGAGGGGGACCTGTCCGGGTCTTGGCTCGACTACCCAGCCCCTGCCTCGCCTCTACCCTCCAGAGTGTAAATAAACATTACGGGCCTTTGCTTCCCATTACTCGCAGAAATCCCACAGTGGACATAAATACAGTAATGGCGGGCTGCTCTGACCACTCTGTTTATTTTATCCGCAGAGAGATGGAGGGAGAGAGAGGGTAGGGAGAGAGGGAGAGAGAGGGGGGTGGGGAGAGGGAGAGAGGGGGATAGAGGGAGGGGGTAGGGGGAGAGAGAGAGAGGTAGGGAGAGAGGGAGAGAGAGAGGGGGGGGGGGTAGGGAGAGAAAGGTAGGGAGAGAGAGGTAGGGAGAGGGAGGTAGGGAGAGAGGGAGAGAGAGAGGGGGGGTGGGGAGGGAGAGGGAGAGGTGGGGAGGGAGATGAGTGGGGAGAAACAGAATGGGGACAAAGTGGGGAATAGAGAGAGAAAGAGGTGGGGCAGAGAGATGAGTGGGAAGAGAGTGTGGAAGAGAGAGGGGTGGAGAGGGAGGGGAGAGATAGAGAGGTGGAGAGAGAGGTGGAGAGAGAGGTGAGACAGGGGAGGGAGAGACAGAGGGGGAGAGAGAGGGGAACTTAGAGAGGTGGAGAGAGGGGAAGAGAGAGAGGAGAGGGAGGGGGAGAGAGGGGAGAGAGAGAGGCGGAGAGAGAGAGTGGTGGAGCGAGGGGAGGGGGAGGCGGAGAAGAGAGAGTGGGGGGTAAAACTTTTTTAAAGAGAGACTGTCACAGTTACAGTAGAGAGATTTAGTGGACCCTAATTATGTCTGGGACCACTCCCTGCCGCAGATACTTGCCGTAAAAACGAGTATTATTTCGTCATATAAGGAGGGGTAAGAACCCCCACAGAATGGCACAGATACCCAAGTGGATTAAAGACTTCCCGCCCACTCCACATAAAATCAGAATAACGACCCAAGTTCAAACAATCCGACTTTGTGATTTAGTTGTTCAATATTTTGATAGGTTCTGTAATGCTGCATGCAGTTTAGGGGGTTAAAGGTGTATATCATCACTTTGGGGATTCGACCATTTTTCCCCTCTTTCTGAAGTATAGGGGTAGATAATGCAGGGAGAAATAAAAAGAGAAATATCAAGAGGGGATTACGGGATTTCTGTCTGGTGAAAGGTGAGTTTTCATCGGTGATGATGGTCACACAGCTGCTTGCTGGCTGCCAGGAGGAGAAAAAAGGGATCTGATGACCATCAGTTTGGGAGTGGAGATCCAACCAGAAACCTAATAATTGTTTTGCTTGGCCCGTGGGTTACTTTATGGTTGGGGTGTTGGTTTACTGGTACCAGGGAGGAAGGTCTTTCTTCCCCTCCATGCTAGCACGTCTGACCTTCATAGCCTCGGAAAAGAGGGAGGGGGGGGGGTTCATTAAGTGTGAGTGGTGTATTCCGTCTGTGGATCTCAGACGTGGGGCTCGGAGTGGGCATAAAATACCACCGACGGTGGTCCAGCCGTTGTAAGTGGGTCAATGATTGGCACAATTAAAACGGAGCGGCCTGCTCCTCCCAGGAAGCCTTCCCGCCTTCCTCTTGCAGCTTTGGGTGTGAAAGTGCCATTCGGCATGGCCTGATGCAATAGTAATGGAAAGCACATTAAGCCATCGGTCTGACTTGGACGGGCACCGACGCGTCCGCTGCTGACGTTTTCATAGCCAGCGTATAGGATGGGCCTATAATACGAGGTGTCAGAGAAGATGCGCAGGCGACAATACGTGTATAATCCCTGGCGCTTCTCCCGTGAATGCTTTGTATAAAATTAATTGTTACCAGGTACAACTTTTGGTTGGCGTTTACAAAATCAGTGCGCCACATCTTTCATCATTCTTTGATCTCACTCCAAATTGGAATTGGGAGAGACGAACTCATTTCAAATGATTATCTCACAGCACTTCGTTAATAGATACGGGTCTTTAGTAGGGCTGTGCGGTAGCGTTGATAGACAGGCCATTGTCTGTTTGCAGGGAAATTCAAAGGTGGATACAACTGAACATAATACGCAGCGTACACCATGGACAATGTTCAGCCAAATCCCATGTCAACAATAAGGGTGGGCAAATAAGTATACAGACAGCCGTTCGGGATGATGTTGAGACTGTCGGAGAGCTCTCCCGGGGAATGCTGCTACTGCAAGGCCCCTCTCCGAACTCCGTGCTCATCTTAGGTTAGCTAAATGCGTCCCAGCTTTGCCTCAAAACAAGCCAGTCCATACAGAAGAAAATCGTCTCACCAAAGGCCCAGCACTTTATAAGTGGCCACCAGGGGCCAACTTCATAGAGCCGCTTAAGCGCCAAAACAGGCTTAAGCACAAAACGTCATGAGCCACAGAATCCCCTTGCCAACCCAAACTTCATTATTGTTTCATGCTAAGCAAAGAAGACTGGAATACAAGTCAAAAGCAATGAACATCAAACCGCAGTGCAATTTGTAATCCTGCTTACACAAGGAAGACTTTTTCTGCTTAGCGGATTTTCACGCTATGAAATTGGGCCCAGAATGTTAGGGTACCCATAACCGTCAACCACACACGGGTTGTCTCGGCCCAACTGCACCGCCCATACAGTTCCATCACCGTCATCTGGCCGATGTTGAGTTTAGATTCCGCCGAGTCCGCCGGGGGCTCCGATCGCTCTCGAAGGCCCCGTGGCTATTACAGATTCTTCTGTCTTTTGAAAGAAAAGGAAAATTCGTCCGAATCCCAGGCCAATTACCTTATTCCACTAATGCAAATTACCTCCACAGCAGCAGGAAGCAGGAAGGGGGGAAATAGCAACGACCTCTGACCCCGAGCCCTCGGGGCTGAAGCTAGTCACCTGGGGGTAGATATGTGGTGGGCGCTGAGTATTTCACGGAGACAAGTGACAGCCCTCTCTAGCGTTTCAGACTGGACCTCACACAAAAAGGGGACTTTTATATAGGCTATACTCTCCCGATGCGATCGAATATAAAAATGCATCATTTTGTATCCGAGTCGAGTAACTCATGCTATAGTGTCTGAATTCCTCTACAGCATAAGGGCAGTATATTTAAACAGATGTAAGGGGCTTGGTTTTCTCCGAGAGTACCAAGACACTGACGGCGGGGAAGAAGTTGCCTTCTTGTGAGGTGGGTGGTATAGAAGAAGAAAGAAGGCGAAGTGATCCGGGCCGTTTGAATAGAGGGCTTTTCGATGGTCCTATCGCAACTGACCTGGCGGGTCCTCGTCGGATGAATAAACCGTATAGACCGCTGATCAAGCTCCGGCAAGCACGCACAAAGATTCAGCAGCGTTTGAAGTAACATTCGCTGATGCCCCAACAAAAAAAAAGGGAAAAGAAAGGGGCCAAAGGCTCTCAGCTTCGTTTGAAGTCGTGAAATCCATTACTTCCTGTGGGGCTGTTGTCTCTTCCCGACTCTTCAAGGATAGATAGGGCCGCCTTTGCGAAGGGCCCTGCCTTTTCTCCTCAAGATATTTGTGTTCCAGGTCAGTCTATGGTCAACAATTAGTTTGCAACATCTTCGCAGTTCTTTACGAACAAGTTACAGCGATCTAAAGATTCTGAACAAGACTTACTGAAGAATAAAAGGGAGGATTTTTCTTAAATACCCAGCCAGATATTCAGAAATACTGAAATGAGATTGATATAGTCATCTCTTAATAGGGTCTCTGCTCAAACTCAAAAACCTATGGTAGTAATTATGCCATATTCCTCCGGGAGTATAGTATAATTTTTCATTCAACACGATTCTAAAAATTTGAAAAATCACCCTTATGATCAATTGAGTTTAGCTTCAATCCCAACAATTGTTCTTCAGTTCAGAGTTGAGTAGTACCCGGACACTGTGCAAAATGTAATACACATACATTTGAAAAAAAAATAGACTTAACAATGAAGGCCTTATTGATGAAATGACAGCTTTAGAAAACTATTAATCTTTTCCAAATTTTTTCATCTAATCATCTAAAAGGAATTTTAGTTTTCATCATAATGATTTTGGAGACTGTGTACGTGTGGGTCTTGATGTGTTGAATTATGACTGAAGGATTTTTCATTTTTAAGATTTTGATCATAAAATTGTGTAAGGAGGATCAAGTTGTACTTTCCGCACGGCCAACGTAAATAAACACTCCCAAATCCGCACTTACCCCCTTTTTTCCAACGTCATGTTTACAACTGATTGAAAAATGAGGAGCAGTCAAACAGCAACAGCTCCCAAAATCCTTGACCTCAGACAAAAACCTCCCCCTGAAAAAAAAAAATTAAAATTGATATCTATTGGGGCAAAGTGCGAGTAATGTAACCTGGGCAACTTGACAGGCTCGGTCGAATAGGATGACCATCCATCAAGAGACATGGAGCCACAAATGCAGTGCCGACAAAATCCCTCAACAACGGGATCAAACAGGAACCTCCGTAAATCCCCCTCCCCTTCCCTCGCTCGAACAATCCAACTTGGGCAGTTTCGTCAACACAATCACTTCTCAAAGCGCAAGAGAAAAAAAACAGAGAGAGAAGAAGAACCCGAGTCCCCTGGGCAAACACGTTCAAAGAAATCCCCCTAAAAAAAAAAAAGATATAGGACTCCTCTCTTTTGTGTCCTTTTGTTGGGGAGGACAACTTGTAAACAATGGCATCCAACAAAAGCCGGGAGGGGTGGGGGAGGTTGCCACACACACCCAACAAAGGGTTATTGCGCTGAGCGTAGGAAGCCCTGCGCCAAAAGGCGAGCCATTGTTCGGCATTGTTTTGGGCGTTATTTAATCCGCCCACAACTTCTATTGTGCTAGCTGACAAGCATAGCCCAGCAGTGTGCAATCACACAGGTATGATCCCATTGTAGGCTCGTCCACTGTGGCCGGCAATTAATCCACAGCCACGGGTCCTTGCCGGCTTTGTCTGCGGCTATAATCCATAGGAATATAGCTGTCCTTGGTCAATATAACTGCAAACCTCTCTCTCTTTCTTCTCCTTCTTCAGCCAGTGAAGAGGTTTTCCGAGTTAAGTCACTCAAAAGACCACTAAGCAAATTCAAAGAACAGGAAGCACAATGATCTAAAAAGGGAACGGTCCTTCTACAAACTACCAGTGTTGATCCAGTGGGGATTATCAAACACGGAGACTCTGACTGACAGGTCATTCGTTTGCTCTTGCCAAATGGTGAACACAATCACGAAAATATATTTTATTCTCCAGTGGGGGGAGAGGAAAAAGAAATTAGGAGTCATATCGCACATCCTCTAGACATAAACCACTGAGACACGCGTAGGAACCAATCGTTAGATCGCATGGAAAAACAAAAGTGGACGGACAACTCATCGCCCCCCAAAAAATAAGTCTTGTCATTAGCAAGTGTGAGTATGGGCCTAAGTATCGACTTAAAGCCCCTACACAATATTGGTCGAGGTCAAAGAATAACATCCATACGTTGTCTGATCCAACATATACTTGAGATAGCACGCCTGTGAAAATTTCAGCTCAAACCGCCAACCGAGTCTCGAGAAAATCGTGAAAACCACTTCATTATTTTGTTTCGCGAAAATGCAGCATTCAACTTTTCCGAAAAATAGTTTAGATCTCGGTGAGACGTAAACTATTTCTTTTACTCATTTCTCCCAAAATACAACATTTTAGGCAGAAATATTTCAGTGAGAGGTTTTTACTTTAACCATCTTCAAACAGTATAAGTTTCATGTAAATCTGTGAAAATTTATGTTTTTCGATCTTACCAATACCAATGTTGTGTAGAGGGGCTTTAACAACAAACCAAACTGATACTGAGACTAAAAAGTCCAGAATGGTCTTTAACAAGCTGTTGTTCGGCTCATCTCACAAAAACCTATACTCTTTCACAAGTACCTACAGGAAACCATGCGTTGCAGGATTGCATGCATGATTCTGACATGTTCTGACATACCCGTGCATCAACTAAAGCGTTTTCATTTCCCTCACAAACCACACACTTCTCGGGGATTCGGATACCTTGTTATGGTCTTCTTAAACAGCGCCCTCAAGGCTCCTCAAGATCAAGAAACAAAGGTCACCAAGGGACCTCGATGCCTGTGCCATGGGTCTCACGGTTACTTTCTAAGCTATTTGCTGAATGCGTATAAAACAAAGCAATATAAAAATGTTACAAACTGCTTATTGACTTAAATGACCAAAATTTTAAACCTACAAAAATAGGGATTCTAACATTTGTATCATGGCAGGAGCCTTTTCAAAGACAAATTTCTGTCTTTGAGAAAAGTAAACATCAGGCCCTCGACTTATCACATGATTTGAAAAATGGCAAAGAAAACTTTCACTGGATCGGGATTTCTACCAGAGACCTCTGGTTGTGCGTACCAGCGGAAAGGTCACCATCTAAGGGCTGGATAGCTCGGATAAGAGCGCTGGTACGCAAAACGAAAGGTATTGGTTCAAATCCCGGTTCAGTCAAAGTTTTCTTTGCCATTTTTTCAATTTATGTAGTTCCCAGTCATTTTGTTCTCGTGTATTTGTTTGACTTAGAGAACTAATTTTCTCGGTAGCATTTATCATAGCAGGATTACAGGATGATTTCTTTCAACAAAAATGAAAAGTTAAATTTTACTAGACCGGGATTTGAACTCTACCTGAACCCACGACCATGTTTGATTTCTGAGGTGTTATGAGCTATCACACCAGACCCATATCTCTACCATCTGTTATTAAATTGAAATCGAGTTGGAAGCAATGATTAGAAATGATAACGACGCGTTAACAGCAAGGATGGGAACCAAGACAGACAGCCAGACACACTGACATGGTTGCAGCAAAACATAACAGTGAGTCGGCGAATGTTCCAAAAAATAAATGGCAGCAATCACGATCATCACACAGCAAAGATCAATGAAGACTGATGAAGATTCCCATTGGCATTGCACCCGTAAAATGAACACCGATTTCAGTTCATGCCCTATGTAAGTCCCCCTATATTGAGGGCTAACCCTCAGCTATCCAACTTTAACAACTGATACCTTCTATTTGTTAGGGAATTGTATAACATGTCACAATAACAACATGAATCAAGTCGAGTCGTGTGATAGATGCATTCACCTCAGTCATGTATACAACATTTTATATATGAATGCATTTTTTGTGACTGGTCCTCGTGACTGTTGCCGACAAAATGATTAATGAGTGCAAGCCCTCCTTTGCATTCCTTTCCCCCAAATGTTGTGGTCGTACAATGGTTTCAAATAAAAAAAAACCGGCATTTCATAATGGTGCGAGGGAGAGTTACAACCCCAGCCCCCAAATTATGGAAATGGGCAGGAGTCGGTGCACGACCTCGGGTTCACACGCTAAAAGGGTTACTGAGGTAAATTGAGGTAAATGTGCTGGTATTTGGAACCACCCTCTCACCTCACCTCTCCTCACCTCACCCTTCTCCGACTGGAATTTGCCCTCCCTGACAACTGTTGCATTGGATTTTACCTCTGAAAAAAGGGGCGCAGTGAGGATGTAAACAGCAACAGTTCAGAAGGCCTGAATCGGGCCATTTCAATTTCCAGTAGTTTCTTCTTTTTTCTGTTTTGTAAGTTTGTTTGATTTCTACTTTCGAGAAAGGTCCTACTTGGATCGAAACGCCAGGTAAATATACCTGTTCTAGATTTACATTTGGGTCATTTTCGTCAGTAAGCATTCTGCATAATTAGTCTGTCTATTAATCATTGTACAGTTAATTAAACATGTGAAAAGGAAACCCACTTATATCTCGGGATGTTCAAAAAAATTCAGAGCCTGAGATTTTGATCTTTTTCTAAAAGCCAGAAAGATTGTGCCATTGAGAAAGGTTATGTTAGGGTCGAAGTGTAAGGTCTCCTTTTTCTAATTTGCATGTTGGACATTTAATTTCAGTGACCATACAGTTTGCAGCATCTTTGTATCAATTTGAATCTTTTCTTTCTCACTCAAAGACTAGAAATGGGTGAAGGGGAGGAGGGCTTGTGGGAAGAATAACCTAATGTTCTTCTCAAACTGAACCCCCAGAATGAGGCAGTTGGGTTGTCGTGCGCAGGTGCCAGTCAGGGTTCCAGATGAATGGGTGGATATTTGAGACATTGAGGGCAGCAGACAGGTCCTTTGAGCCAGGTCCGAGGATGTCCATTCACCATGGATTCCAAATTTCAGCATTATGCACATTCACGTTTAGCCTTGCAAATGAAAATATCACCCACAAAAACAGGGAGGGTGGGTATTTCAATAAAAAATGTATTATTTCAATAAAAGGTTAAACCTACATTTTGAGGTGAATAAGTTAACAGTTCTTTGAAAATCCCAACTTTGCTTCAAATGACACAGCAGTCTCATCTGATTTGAGTAAGATGAAACACAATTGGGGCTAATGTGAGTTGAACTATCCCTGCAGAAATAGGGATGTTTAGAATGAAGTCACACAAACTAAAACACAAATTCCAGGGCCAAAAACTAAAGTCGGGCATTCCAATGTATCAGTGATAAAGTATAGGTCAAAAGGAGATGCAAACAGCCTGGAATAGCTAATTAATTCCCAACATCATATTTTCATATCGATTTTTTTTTAAGAAGACGCTCCATTTATAAATCAAAATAGAAAGGCAATCGGAAGACGACAATGATCCAAAGTGGTGTCTACATGACATTTTGATGTACACGCTTGTACTGTGCTTACGGGAGGACATGGGGCTTCCCCGCGTAATTAAAGCTACATTTTCCTCTATATACGCAGAAGAAAACAAAATGTAGCACATCGCTTGACTTGACCGACACCAACAAGTTTACAAAGAAGCCCACAATTTAAGGCGGAGAACTAGCCACCTGGTAGCCTTCGGAGGAAGGATCGTATAAACTAGTCATGCTTTTACACTTCATGAAGTTGACGTTGACGTGTTGACATAAACATTCACTCAGGCAAACATTTTGCCGCAAGTTCAAATTTTTCCAGCTCCTATTTTACTCCCTCCGATCCACGAAAGAACCCGTAACTGACACTTTACTTGAGTTTATCATCCTCGTCAATCCTCACGGTGGCACAGAAAAGGCATGTGAACGCAGGGGTGACTAAAATAAAACCAAAGAAATTTGATTGTTTTCGACATGTTTACTCTCGTTTCAAGCTGTATACAGAAGCGGATGGTTTAGACCAAATAAAAATATGGGCACTTGAATGCCTGGTCTGGTCTGGGCTGCATTCTGATGAGAGATGATTCTCAGTAAAGTAAACCAACATGCAGTTACAAAATACACCTGTTACCCTCGGTGGGAACTGGGAAGGCTCCTAACCTGTGCAGGATAGGGGATGATAGTCAGGTTTATTCTTCAATTTACACGCAAAGCGGGGGCAATTGTGGGATGCTTTATGTTCAAAAACCAAACTCATTTCCATCACTTCTTTTGGAGGTACATCGTCATTTTACATCTGTCACCTAGCGATATTCCATCTTTGAATTGAGTTTATTTTGCAGCCGGACGAAATAATTCAAAAATAAAGTCAATAATGCCAATTCGACCACAGCGCTGTTTGATATTGGGAAGTTTTGAGGGAAGGTGATAGCTCAGCCACGTTTATTCTTCAATTCACCTGCAAAGTTGAGCAAATGTGGGGTATTTAGAGAGAAAAAAATTCAAAACCAAATACATATCCATCACACTACTTTTGCACGTGCACCGTACGTCTGGCGCCTAATGATTATTTCATCTTTGAACGTAATGAAAGAGAACGTAATAAAAAAATTGACCATTGTGGTATTGGCAATTCATCCCACTCACCTCCCCCACGCCCGGTCATTTCCGATAAAAACCATCATTGTTCGGTGTCTTTTTTATCTACTTCTGCCTCTATTGCTTGATTGGCTTGTGTCCTTTAGGCGACAATAGCGTCACTAACGTCTCTATCTCCCTCTCGCTCTGCCTCTGGTGCTTGAAAAGAAGACACTCTTTCCGCGTGAACGCACCGCTGAGCGTCCAGCGAGGGTAGCCAACACCATGACCGCCCCCGAACCAAAAGGTGGCGGGGACGAGCGGCGGCCGCGGCGGGGGCGATGCGCCGCCTCACCCCACTGAGCACTAATCAATGTCCCCAGTCACGAGGCAACAAGTCGTCCGCGGGTGGACGATAAGAAAACAAGTGCAAATTGTGCAGTCCTCTTTTGACAGCAACCGAGCCATAACGTTTTTTGTTAAACCAAATCAAAAAAAGGAGTGCACGGGCCAAGTCCTTTGATTTTCTCCCATGGAGTTCGACTGTCGCGTGACCCTCCCCGCGATTAGACTCCGCCCTTCTGCGGCTGAAACTGGATTCCTTTTGTGCGTAATTGGAAAAGGAAAGAGTTAAACCATGGAGCTAGCTCCATGGTAAAACTGACCTCCTGTGAAACTTTTGCAGCACGTGTGAAAAAATATCTAAAATGTGTCGTGATTCTGAATAAAACAATTGACTCATCTAAAAAGAACTACGTTTGGATCCAGCAGATAGGTACTGCTGGATCAAAACGTCATGGCCCAATTTCATAGAGCCGCTTAAGCGTGAACATCTACTAAGCAGGAAAAGTCTTCCTCGTGTAAACAGGATTACAAACCGCACCGCGATGTGATGTCAATTGCTTTTGACTTGTATTCCACTCTTCTTTACTTAGAAGGAAACGAAAGTCGAAGTTTGGGTTGGCAAGGTGATCCTACGAACCCTGACTTTTTGTGCTTAAGCAGGTTTTGGCGCTTAAGCAGCTCTATGAAATTGACCCCAGGCCCCATCCACGTGCAGTTTTGAAAGACTGGGTAAACAAGGGGTTGGCAGCATTAGCGGTTACTGCTGTAAGATAAACTGGAGGATGTAAACCACGCTGTGCATGCGAACACACCATGCCCTCCAAGGACAACCCGCTTTTTGTGACCCAGCACAGCATAATGAGGAATAACCCCCACTTTTGAGATTTTTAGATTTTCTAATGATGTAAAAGAGAATACCATTAGCTTTCAAATGATATCAAAATTATTTCCGTGTGAACTTTGTTGTAAATAGTACAAAGGGACTTCGCTCGTTCGTTTGGTACCAGACACAATATAGCAGCGCAGTCCTCGAAAGCGGCCATTCAAAAAGGCAGGAACTTTACATTTTCATGAAAACAGTACACAAACACTCCCCCGAAATCCCCGTTTTTTCAACATTTAGAGACGGATTTTGGAAAAATCCTTTAGACATATATATCCTCCAATACATTAACTTTCCGAATTTTTATAAAAAAAATTTTTATCGAATTAAGAAGATACTTTGACTTCAGGCGTTGTTTACTCGAAAAGAGTTTTGGTGGGATATTCCTCATGTCGCTGTGCCGGGTCACATTTGCAGAATTCTGTCACACATCTCGCCAAGGTGACCGGCAGAAGCCAATGCATCTTCAATACAAAAACGAATCAAATTGTGAGGCCATTTTGGGCGTCGGCCTTTTGTATAGCACAGTGCAGGTTTTTATTGCCTTATCTATCATCCGTTTCCACTCATCAAGGAAGCCATCGATTATCATAAAAAAAAGATTGAGAGAAAAAAAAGTGGGAGGCAACAATTGGGAAACTGTCTGGGCTGGCTATTGACGGAGACTCGCGCTCGGTACCCATTGACCTCCCCCCTTTACAGAGGGACTAATGGGATGGAGGGGGGATGACCCCTCCCTCCACGAAGCACCCGAGAGTGTCCGCATTGTCCCGGGGGAGGGGGAGGGCTAGACGAGATGGGCCTCCTGATGTCCTAAGGTGTCCGTAATTAATCAGAAACCCAGCCGACCAAGGAATTGCTCAGAAAGGAGGAGAGTCCCACACTATCCGAGGCAGGGAGCTGCACGGGACACAAACAACCCCAAATTTGTACGATTTAATTTGAGGGCCCCGCTGGCTTTTGTCGATGAAATAATGCCCCTCCATCTTGTTGCGACATACTCATTGATAGTACACCGACCTAGACTGGTGATACTGATAGCTACCTCCTGAAAAGGGGGCGGCTGGATCTTTGTCACAATGCAAGCAAGGTGCTATTGTTGACAAACTGCTTCTAAGGTTAACGGCAGACTAGCCAGTCAGGGTGCTGACCTAGACAGTCTGGCCAAAAGTAGATTGAATTTCATTTTTAAAAAAAAGCTTATATGAATGTCTGCATGCACCAGTGCGTGCTCTTGCAAGGCTAAACTTGCATCCTCATCCCCTTCCTCCCCCAATCACGATCAATGTTACCAACAAGGTTTGCATGGTGGGAGCACAATGTGGAAAGTTTGCGGCGACATCGTGTAAAGGCCCCGTCACATTGAGGTCTGTTCGGAATCTTCAGAATCGACCTGAACCACTCGAACCATCCGAATGCGCTTCGAACCCGCCTCCTATGATTCGTAACCATTCATTGTGGCCTATTAACTCTAATGCAACTCAAATGTACTTGGAACACTTCTGTGTGTACTTTATTACTGTTTTTGGCATGCTTGTTTTCTTGTTTGTTAATAATACTTATATATTGTTGTTGGTGTTCTGAGCAGAGCAAGGACCAATGTATTTCCACCATGTAGGCCTATGTTATTTAGTTTTATATGTGTGGCGAATAATAATCAATTGAAATTCAAAATTTAGCAGGGGTCTTTAGAATGCTGTCAGAATGCAGGCAGAATAATGTTCAGATTGCACTTCGAATATCCAAGAAATATATATGCAAAGAACTCGGACACCATTCCGGCTCACTTCCCCCTTTAGTGTGACAATAATTATAGGATGTCAGTTATCTCTATCAAAATGGAATAATGGCTCTGAAAAGAGCCGGTCACTCAACTTTTCGTGGAGTGTGCAGTGGTCATTTTCTGTGTGCCGTATTTTGAGCTGGGAGCCCATATTGAGGCGCGATTCTCTGTTCTAACCCGACAGTGTCAGTCAGTGACAGTGTCAGTTAGTGACAGTGTCAGTCAGTGACAGTGTCAGTCAGTGACAGTGTCAGTCAGTGACAGTGTCAGTCAGTGACAGTGTCAGTCAGTGACAGTGTCAGTCAGTGACAGTGTCAGTCAGTGACAGTGACAGTCAGTGACAGTGTCAGTCAGTGACAGTGTCAGTCAGTGACAGTGTCAGTCAGTGACAGTGTCAGTGACAGTGTCAGTCAGTGACATGACAGTGTCAGTCAGTGACAGTGTCAGTCAGTGACAGTGTCAGTCAGTGACAGTGTCAGTCAGTGACAGTGTCAGTCAGTGACAGTGTCAGTCAGTGACAGTGTCAGTGTGTACTGTGTATTCTGTACTCAGCTCAGGAGACTCCTGACGACGGGCAGAGAACACACTGCCCGAAATGCTGAGCTACCGGCTCTTTTCAGAGCCAAACCCCACCTCGAAAGAGATGCCTTTACACGGTGTCACCGCAAACTTTCCGCACAATGATGCAACATCAATTTTTACACCATCATTTCAGGCTTTCAGCAATGAGCTTAGGCTATCACACTCTACCAACGAACCACTAGCTAACTGTTGAGGTTGTTGTTTCGTCAAACGGTAATCGTGGCCTCGATTTGCCCCTAGTCAAATTGAACGAAACGACGGATTTACAGAAACAGTGTATTCTTTGTGGCTTAGTTGGGAGATGCTAAAGTCAAGGTTAGATCTTACAAAGGTGACATCTTATGGCATTACATAGTTATGATGGGGAAAATTTAAACCGCAAGAAAAATCCCATGAACCTTAACCAAAATTCAAATTGCATTCAAAACCGTATCTTCGAATTAATAACCATGCTAAAAAACTGTGAGAGTCAGAACTGTTGCATCTTTTTTGGTTTTACAAAATTTGACTAATTACTTACAAATTATTGGATGGCAACCCAATTAATTGATTAAAGAAGGGTACTGTTCGTGCCTGAGCAAAATGTTGGTGTTTTTAAATAGCTGTGTGGAATTTACCCAAGACCCAATGCTGCCGTTACAGGGTAAACACAAATGGAAAACCCGGAGGAAAGAGCTAATATTTATAACGAAGAACGCATCCCAACAAACAGACGCCTCTGACTTGCGACTCAGCAAAGAAAAGACAGATTATTCAGCACAATTTTAGGAGAAAAGCTTCAAGAAAAAAATCTCATCAATTCAGGGTGCCTGGCGTTTCGATCTTTTCCCAAATGGGGAATCTGGAAAGGTCCTGCTGGGATCGAAACGTCTGGCCCTCACAATGTACAAGATTTGCAATATTTGGACATTTCAGTCGGTTATCAGTCGGCAACACTTGTATAGATAAAGAAATGATGTCTTTTCAGTGGTCCTGCACTTGAAGATTAAGCTAAAGTTGTGGTCAACCTTTGCCAATATTCGGAGTTATTTCTCAACATAAGTGCCCGTTTCCTTAAAAAAACTAAAAATTCTGTAATAGATGATGCAACATGTATTTCCAATCTCAGATCGGGCTTTGTGAAAACAGAATGAATCTTTGTCTGAATTGAGAGCGGGGGAAAAAAGTGGGCTAAGCCAGTTTCACCCCAAGTCGAATTCCGGCACCACAACATTCTGTGTTGTGCGTACCTGCGCAAGTAGAACATAACAGTGACCCTTGCGCAGCGCTTCACTTTTGTTTTAACATTAATCATATTTTGGGCATTTTGGGGTGGGATTTTTTTGTTTTTTTGGGGGGGGGCTGACTGGAAGCTTATGTTGTTTGAGGCACCGCATCATACAAAGTTTGCTTAGTTGACTTCGGGGCCAGTGCGAACCCAAAACGCCAACTAAACAAGTACGTTGCTGTCATAAGGTTCAAGGCAGTGATCTCCCGAGATTATCTGTTTCATAGGGTGGTGGGGTTTTTTTTCCTAGATTTTTTTTTCGAATGGGGTATAATCGTTGTCACTATCAATCAAAGTATTGTGGCAAGTGGCAACGATGGATCATTCATCAACCACTTATGCAAGAATATACTTTATCGGCAGAGAACAAAGAGTCCTGGGACAATACAGTCATCAAATCCCCTTTTTCCGCTTGATTCTCTATCGCCTCATTGTTAATGAGGCAATACATTCCCAATGTGAAAAGAAGTTTTCAATTATAGTACAACAGTATCGGCTAACTTTTTCAAAGAGCCAGTAACTCGGTACCTTCAATCAAAAACAGTCCCGATTCGAGCATCACTCGCAACAGCAACTTTTCAGAAGACAGAAGACAAATATGTTCCTTTTTGACGCAGAACAACTTTACACTATGCTTTAAACTATCTCACCCCCAAAAGAAGATCCTACTTATTCAGAGGAAATGAAACGCCTGGAATTTACGGAGGGTTGAAGGGGCTTCCATGAAGAAAAATTGACTCAACGTCCAATGAAGACTTACGTCACTGGATCAATGCACAGTACTGTCCAGAGCTGTCTACCGGTATGATGGAATGCTCTCTGAATGGACCTTTCCCATGAAATATGCAAATAAGAGCTGGCGCATGCGCTTTACTAAATTGGTGGGCAAACGAGTGCGTGCAGGTTTCGAAATACGCGTGCAGGTTTCGAAATACGCGCGTAGGAGACGCTGAATAGCCAATGACCGCACGCCAAACTGTTAATGAGAAAGAACGCGCGCATGCCTGTGGAAAACTATGACTGGTTGGCAGCCCGCTTGCCCACCAATTTAGTTAAGCGCATGCGCCAGGTCTAATTTGCATATTTCATGGGAAAGGTCCATTGTGTCAAAGTTCTTTGTTTCGGAGTGGGAAGTCAGTCTGAAGATAAAAATACTTCACTGACTATAGTGTGATCAGTTGGGAGTCACACTGACTCCCAATGCCATGATGAAATAATCAAAGCCAGCTAGGCCTATAAACAACAGCTTGGCCAGACGTAAAGCTGAGCCTTTTCAAAACTACGGCTTGGGCTGTGGCATTGGCTTTGACTCTGGCTTTACCTCTGCCAGCGGGCCGGCCAGGCTCAACGTTTCGGGCAGTATGTACTCTGCCCGTCGCCAGGAGACGACAGTGACGGGACGGTGTTTGCTTGATAAAGTGTCTCCAACTTGAATACATGTTATGAAATATGCTGCTGTGCATCAGCTAAGTAGGGCAATCATTAAAACTTTCCACTTCATGAAAAGCATACCATAACTTGCACAAGACAAAATAAAAAGAATCCTCATTCACAGCCCACTTCATAAGTTCAGGCCTACTGAATTACAGAAACCAAAACTCCAATTGTCCAATTGTCAATCGGTGAGAAGTAGAGCTGTCTGATACGTCTATGTCTCCCCCACTCCCCCAGCATACCAACATGAACTTAATGGGGCCTTAAGATTAACAACGTCCAAATGTCTGGCAAGAGCATAAATCGTCGACTGCGACCAGCAACACATGTGGAATAGCAATCGGGAGAGACAGACAGACAGAATGACAGAGTCATCCAAACGGTGGTGTGAACTTGTGAAGTCAATCCTGCCCAGAAAGTTGACAGAGACCGTAAAGCAAGGGGTGTGAGACACGTGGCATGAGCGGACCAAACGGTCGCTGGTTCCCTGAGGCTCAATTGCCTTCGGGCGGGTTGATACGCGGGCGCCAAATATATACCGTTCAATCGGAGGACACGAGTAACTGAGCAACGCTGGTCCCCCGCCCCGGATAATCCCCAACCCTGGATCGATATGCACTATTGCTCTACATAGGATGGGAAGAATATGTATACATTATACAACTATCATCCGAGACAGAGTTTCATTCTCTTGCATTCCGTTTGAGATCTTCTGATGGCCCTCTATTTTAGATCCTGCATGGTCTAATTATACAAATCATCTCCCTACCTTTCAAGTTAATTCCGGCAACTTCCAACGAGGTAAAACACACTTCCAATCCACAAGAATACTGGCAATTTCTTGATGCTGGAAAAGAAAAAAAAAGAAAATCTTGCAATCAGATAAAGTTTGTAAGTAACGAAGTAGATCACTAAAAACGACTTTATAAATCAAACTGAAAACATCAACACAACGTTTACTTCTGCCAGTACTTCGGGTATCACAAACTTTCAATTCCCAATGGGATTATTTTCAGATAAGATTTGAAGGTTTGCATGGTGGAAATATATACTGTTATGGACTGTAACGGTACTCTTCCCGTCGTCTGAAGACTGACGACGGGCAGAGTACATATTACCCGAAACGTTGAGTCACCGGCTCTTTTCAGAGCCATGTACATTGTGTCACCGCAAGCCTGCTATACTTGGCAAGATTTTCATTAAAAAAACGAGATATCAAAAGGGGCAAACTCTGAACAGGTACTGTAAACTGTAGAGTCTTAGATCATATACGCAATGCCGTATATTAGACTAAGTAAAAAGTGAAATCGTTGTTTTTATTAGTCGGATTGGAACACCAGCCTTCTAACCTTTGAGTATTCTATTCGTGCCATTCGGATCATTAAGCAAGCAGTTTGCAACAAGTTAGGGTTAACCTTGTGATTTGCGCTAACTAAAACATGCACATTGATTCACAGTCATGTTCTCTAAATTCGTGCACAATCGAATACACATATATAGGGGGTAAGGGGCCTATTCGGGTTTTCCTGGATTTGGCAGCACCCGTATATCCTGCAAGAAATATCCTGCATGCAGAAACCCAGTTGGGATTCGCGTCAAAGTTGTCTCGGGCGCTGGAGGTTTGCTTTGGTAGGTCTTGAACACAGGAGAACTTGGCAAGCCAAGATCACCCGTGAGATCAGTTTCATCCATTCCTTCGACGTTCCATTTGAACCTTTTTCTTAACATTCTTAAGTAATGAGGTGAGGGACAGTTTAATTCGATACGAACAAGAAGGAGAATATAAACTGTCTACATAGCTCCCTGGACCCAAACAACGGCAAATTCCTTGAAAGCTGTTTACATTCAAATGCACTTTAATGACTTTTGTGGCTATCTAGGAGGAAAGACTGGGAGCGTGGAAGGGCTATACACTCCAAAGTCAACGTAAGTGTTTACGGGAAGCTAAGTTCTTCGGTGTTGACTGTTGACGGTTCTTCAGTGTATTACAACACCCGGTGTCGGTTCTTATTTAATATACGGGGTGCTGGAATGCATGGGCCGGGTGCGCAAACGCAAAGTCAACTCGATTTCAACAGAAAAACAGTTTTGTTTGGCCCGCACTCTTCGGGACAGAAAAGAAAAAATATGCGCGCATGGAAATTGGTAGATCGATTACGGGTAAGTGAGCCCATTGGCTGAAACGGTATCCAGCCTGTCTCGCCCCTGCATCAGATTATGGCGTTGCCGGTTACACGCTGGGGCCGATGGAGGCGAGCTTTCTGCACCGCCTGGCAGTGTCTATACCAGGGCGAGGTTGTGTTTGTAATGGAGCCCGGCAACTGAATATTCCTGCAGTCCTTTCGGGAAAGACTTTGGGAAAGCGGTAACCTCGGGTGTCGTGATACAGGTGGTTTCCAGGTATCACAGACAGGAACTATGCGGGCCAATTTGTTTTTGCTTTAAAAACAAGTGAATTAAAATACTAATTTAGATTCAATTAAGATTCTTCAGCCCGAATAAAATGTGACTAAAATATGAACGTCTTCTGCAAAACATATCTTCGGTAGAAATGCCATTTGTTGTTATTGTTACTTTCTCAAAGACAGCAAAACCTTGAGGAATGGTATAGCCTACTGTGAGGATCGAAACATAAGGAGTAAAAGACCTCTATAGATTGTGTAATAAATTGTACCCAAAAAAGTACAAGCAAAACAGCAAAGGGAAAGTATTTTATCGAGTTTTTGTCCTTGTTGTGAATGTATGCCGCTCCCATCGCATGCTAGACCCTGCACCGTGATCCCACACTCTTTATCTGTTCTCGAAAAGATTCAAAAGAACACAGGACTGTCTTGAATATAAAGCCCCCACAACAAACATAATAATATAACCAAAATGCAATAGCAAGTCCAGTCAAGCACCACTGACAAAAAAAAAGATAAAAGAAAATTGTATCATTAATCATACCTACAATCATATGTACATTTTGTTATACTGAAGCAAAATCCCCCGGTATTATGTTGACAGATGTGCTCATAAATCTTCATTCCCCTCCACTATCTTAGAGGTTTAAGTTCAACTCAGTCAACTAGGCCACGCTTTCTTTCTTTAGAAGAACTAAACCTTCCTGACTTTAATTTTCCAATTGTGCATTTTCTTCATTCTTCCTCTGAGCAATTCTGTTTATACTTTTGCAAAACAGGAACACTGCAGTTAAAGCAATGCCTGAAGAATATTGGCCCCAAGATGCGATCATTTGGGTAAAGATATAAGAGGGGATCATCTTCACTGAATAGAGGACAAATGTCACAAATTGCCCAACAATGTTTAGCCGTGTGAATGACTCTGTAAACAAAATTACCAATTCAGAAAAGGACTGATCCAGAGCATACGTTCTTCGCAAAACGGGAGCAGAACTTCTAACCCAAACATTGGTCTAATGTTACCCGGCCATGGTGTTGATGTGCGATGCAAGACTGGGCCAAGTCTGGCCGACAAATAATGCTGGGTCTGCGAAAGAAAACACTACTGACACTTCGATCGAGCGTTTCTTCATTTTTTTTTTCAATTTCTTCCAACTTGGCTTTCATCCCCCCAAGCCCCACATCTCTTTGATTTGTTAGTCACAGGTGAAGGCCACACCTGTGATGGGGCTGGGATTATTCTCGTTCATTCTTGCGCTTAGCTCGGTTGCGCCAGCATCCCGTCACGCACGCTTGTCTTGTCAGCCCCCCATAATATAACTTACTGTCTGCAGGTGCAGAGATAACTCTGAAGGGGCACCCAACGGTGACCTCTGATAAGATTCAAAATCAAAGCGTGTGAAAATGAAAACGAAAGAGAAAATTGAAACGCGTCTGGTGTGACTGCATCGTGCTCACATCAAATTAGCATACAGACAGCGATATCTTGGTAGATTACTTTTCGATAAAGGCCTTCTGCAGACCATGTGGTTACATTGCCTTGTAGCTAAGACCGTAAAATACCAGTGAAAACAACTTCGCCGAGAGAAACAGAAAACACTTGCCTTAATGAGACAACTTTGCCCCTCACGCTGGTACAAGCAGAGCACGACTGAGATTTGGCGAAGATTTAAATAATTTGTTGGCCATTTTTGTGTATATTAGTGAGACCAAATAATCCCCCTTTTACTACTTAATGCATCATTTTTCTTCCTGTGCTAATGAGGCAAGCGACCTTAGACTGAGTCTTACGCCAGACAAGAACCTGTCTGTGTTTACTTTAATGTAAGCTCTTCCGCTTGTGACACTTGTCATAGAAACAGCGCAAGGATCTGAGACATTTTTTTCCACGGGGTTGGGTCATTCTATACGTTACAAAAATAGGGGAGGCGGAGATAAGCTGCACGAATGAACCTTGAGAAACAGGGCTGTACATGTTCTTGTTATTTTCTTGCCCATTTATATTCGCAAAGTAAAGCATGTCGTTTTGACTCTTAAGAGACAACCACCAATCCTGTCTTGTTTATTAACGCCAAAATGTCTCAACCTAATGGATACGGACAGTCTACGTTTTTTATCAACCAACCGCTGGGGTTGCATTTGATGGGATAGCCGGATTAGCCTATGTATTATTGGACAATAAATCGGATGGTCAATCAATATAATTGGTGAACAAGCCTTAAAACTAGAATCCTGAACATGTCTTCCTTGCAACAAAAAACTTTGAGACCAACTTCTTCAATTGAAAATTTGTTGAGCGGATTAGTTTTTCCTATAAATCACGCAGGTTTGAACGACTCGACTGTTATAGAGCAAACTTGTATGTCTTTTGGCCAAGCATATGGTCTTTGTGAACACTCGTAGGAGACTCCGTTTGTATAGCAGACGAAAGTGGTGATGTGGTTTCAACTATTAGAAAATTAATTTTCCCGCCAAAAAATCGCGCAAAGTTATGCGACCGATCCGGCCGCACTATACTTACGAGATAGCCAGCTATAATTTTTGACTGAAAATTCGCGGGCGCTACTATCTCACTTAGGCTATGCAGGCTTGGCATTTACGGACAAAATTCACCAACTTTTCTTGATCAAGTGAACGGCCACTCGGCGATTTGGGGTACTTCAAACACAAAATCTGTAGGCCCTCAGTAGACGTCAGTGGCGGTTATGAAAAGTTACGAAAAAGTTCCAAACTTCATTAAAACCAACAATGTCATCATTATCGAATCAAAGGCTGATAAGAACAAAAATAGTTCCAAACCATGTGTCACTGTGGTAGAAATCGACGAATTTCACCCATTTGACATGAAAGAGCAAGACTATAAATTATTTTAGTCTGAACAACTGCTGAGTCTGGAGAGGGCGCTGTTCAATTCATGGGGTCTGTTTTAGTTTTCTGTTCTGTCAAAGGAAACATGGTGCTCCATGGTTAGATTGACGTTTTTTAAGGCAGACATTTTGCTTTGCTCTTATCAACAATGGCCCTATCAACAATGACAAAGATTATCACAGCAAAAGAGAAATCCTGCGAAGGTTTTAGCTCAAATTATAATCTGACAAAGTAGAAAAAATAAAACCGTCATGTTTTTCGCACTATTCTGTAGTGTACGAAATACTAAAACTATGTGTCGATGTTTGAGTGAAGATTTTTGAGAAGTACAACATCACAGACGGTAGGATTTCAACATGAGGATTCTATCATAGCCATCTACAAACTGTGTAATTTAGCAGGGAAACTGTGGTCATCGATGTTTTCCGATCTTCCCAATGTTGTATTGGGCCTTACGACGCTCTTCCAGTGTAGCTGACCTGCAAGACCATGCGCGGTAGCCACCGCGGACGGTAGCCACCGCGGACGGTCTTCAAGAAGGGCGCCCTCTTCTACGAAAATAATGTGTTTGAACTGCAAGAGGGCGCTATATGCACTTTATGGACATGGGAAAATTGGCATCGTTCTTTTTGACGTGCATAACATTCAGTAACCGCGTATTGAGAACAAAATTATTCTACAGATATTTAATTTGTTTACCCCAAAAGAAAAGTGTCTGATTGTAGCAGAACCTTTCTCTAGGGCAAAATATTCCGTTTGCATTTACAGGGAGGGTCTGCTATAGGGTAGAAACGTTAGGTCCTCTAACTAAGATTTGTATAATTATTCCATGCCATTCGAGAAAAATGGCAAAGAAGATTTACACTGCTCCCGACCGGGACTTGAGCCCGAGACCTCTGGTTTTTGCGTTCCAGCGCACTCTAACTATCTGAGCTATCCATCCCAAAGTACATGTTGTCAATACTCTTTGCTGGGTTGGGTCGCCACACAGAAGATCTCAAGCATAAACTGCCGTATATCTCCAGGGATCGCGCCCCAGTTCTCATTCAGATGCAAATAATGTTGTAAACAATGTTGCTTCAACAAATCAGAGATCACACAAAGTGGATGCAGCTTTTCTGATGTAAATCAAACAAGAAAGAAAAAAATATTTTGAACGATCTTAAAGCCCTAAACAACACTGGTAAGATCGAAAAACAGAAATGTTCACATATTTACATGAAACTTATATAGTTTGAAGATGGTTATAGTAGAAACCTCGCACTGGAATTTCCGTCTAAAAGTACTAAAATGCTGTATTTTTGGAGAAAAGAGTAAAGAAATGGTTTAGATCTCAGCCCCTAGATCTAGCCATATTTCGGAACAATTCGTTGAATGCTGCATTTTCACGAAACAAACGAAGCGGTTTTTCACTATTTTCTCGAGACTCAGTTGGCTGAAATTTTCATAGGTGTGCTATTTCATGCATATGTTTGACCTCGACCAATGTTGTGTTATCCCGCAATCTGGAGGACTTAGAGGACTCTGGAGGACTTAGAGAATAGAGGACATTGTTAAGTCCTCTATTTTGGCCGGTGAACCGAGGACCTGACGTTTCATTTTTTAGGGCCTGACATAATATTCCTATTCAGAACCTTTTTCAAAGGCAGGGGTATGGTCCTCGATTTTTTTTTAGATTTGCATTGCGGTCATTTTAATCGGTCAAGCAGGTTGCACCATTTTTGGTGTATTGCTGTTTTTTCTTGAAGGAATCAATGTCGCAAACGAGCCATTGAAAACGCGATTTTCAGGAAATATTTCCGTAACTTTCTAAGCAAAGTGTGACTAACACAAAAATTTAAGTAATGAGGTCGTGGTTCAAAGTTTGCATAAATTAAATTACTGCGGGTAGGGGGGATGGGGAAAGCCCGGAAAAGCCAAATCAAATTAAGAGAAAAGTCGTGGAATAGCGCCCTCTCGCGGTCTGCCATCGGCCGATTAACTTTCCGAGTAGACGCGCCCTGCCCTCGAATGACCCTGCCATGCTGCTTTCAAACAGGTACACGTGATTACGTGTGGAGATATTGCATATTGACGTCACAGGCCTTTTACGAATCTATAGCTATTTACGAAATGAAGGCTTAAGCCCGGGCTTAGGCTTCGATCATATTTATCTTACTCGTTATAATAAATTATCACAGGCATCTAAAAATAAGCGTTTGACCCCAGTTTTTTTGTGAATACCAATCAAGCCAACAAGCCTTCAAATTCGGAAACATACCACAACCTGGATTTTCAGGTTTTGTCAGACGGAGACGAAGCCTGAGCCTGATCCATCGGCCGTTTACGAAAAGAAGGCTTAGGCTCGGGCTCCGACCTCGTCTTCGTCTGACAAAACCTGAAAATCCAGGTTGTTAATTGTTTGTTAAGTACAGTCGAGTTTCAGTATTCACCAAGAAACTGGGGCCAATTAAACGCTTATTTCTAGATGCCTATGACAAGTGACATTGAAACGACTAACAGCTAGAAATGTGACTGAAGTTTAAGCCCGAGCATAAGCCTTCATTTCGTAAACAGCCACAGTGACCCGAGGTTGAGCAGGGAAACAAATCGAACGCACCATTAATGCGCAACGCTGACTAAGATCGTGTGACAATGAAGCCTGTGACAAAGATGGATACACGTTTTGATTCAGCATTCCTTCATTTTGTAAACAACAGACCGGGATCGTGACCCGAGGGAAATAGAGTGTAACAGTTCATGTAGATTTGATATGACCCCTGAGACTGCGTGGGGTGGCTGGACGAATTTGTCACGTAAGGCCAAATGGCTTGCCCACCCCACCCCACCCCCACACACACACGCACACAAAAAGGGAAGAAATCCAACACCACAAACGAGTATTGGAAAAAAACTAACTTCAACAGACTTGTTTCAGCAATGTTTCAAAAACGGAGATACGAATGAATAATAATGTATGTACGGATGCCGTTCGAAGGTCAATCAACTAAGTTACATGTAGGCCTACTCTGTTTCTCGCTGGCTGCAAATTTGTTCTCACTTTTCAAATTCTCGGTGGATTATTACAGGAAACTTTCGACAAAAATGAATGATGAAGAATGCAAAAAACGTACGCCCATCAGTTATAATTGATAAGAATGGATGGTCACTTCCATTCCATTTCGTGCTTGTTTGGAAACAAGAAAAAAATATATTAAGAGGAGAAAAGTGATGCTAAATCGTTGCAAATTAATCAAAGTCTCCACAAAAAAAATCCAGAGGTCCAGGGTTCAAGTCCCGGTCCAGTCAAAGTTTTCTTTGCCAATTTTTCAATGGATGTTTGACGTTTCGATCCAGGCAGGACCTTTCTGAGAGGCAGAATTCCCTCTTTAATGTTTGAAAAGCTTAGATGTAAAATGCTTCAAATAACGACTTCAGCATCAGGAAAGATTTTGGTTTAAGACCCTCATCGTAAAAGGATGTAAACGATTTTGTGACCCGTGTTTTTGTCAACCGGGCGACGGTAAGGTCAGCAGTGACAGCATGCATTGTGTACAGAACATGCACGTCACCATTTCTACATAATACACGTACACGGTATACACCACACATACGCGCCACAAAATCGTGAATTTTAGGAAAACTGTAAGTCCAATATTTTCGGCAAGTGGTTGTGCCAGACTATTATGTTGCGATTGCTGTCTACTTTAACAAATGGTGGTTTAATTTGGATTTAGTTTTTTTTTTCCACAGACTTTTATATTAACGGCATTAAAATCTTGCCCGACTTCAGGGGTAACTTCTCGATTTCCTTTGAAATGCTACGCCACCTCTCACCCTCTCTCGGAATCTTACTAGCGGACTGCGACAGGGGCAAGAGGACCGGTGTTTACAGCGGGACCCCACCCCGAGAATTGTTGCCCTAAGTTGCACCGTGGCACGCAGAAAAATACCCCCTCGACGCACAGAACTCCATTCATCTTAGAGCTGGCGAACTGGCACGCGATGTAATCGGAGCGACAAAACAAGTTCCAAAAAGGAGATGGTAGGTGGGCGTGTGTGGGGGTAAAATAGACTCGCATTCCAGTCCCTAGTTCGCAAAGTCACGAACACCCACCACAGTCATGATTATTCACAATCAGCTTCAAGTTGCAGCATATTAAATTATTATCTGTAGCCTTTGTGCTGCTTTTTAAGCAGTTCCCATATTTCGATTGTGTACAAAATAAACGTCGATCAATTTATACAATTTCCGGAGCCGACTTACTTCTCATGAACTCAACACTAGTCGCACTAGAATTTCCCATTTACATTCACATCCACATGCTTAGTTTAATCATATGCCTTAATCATGGAGCTACGCACGTATATCATGCTTTAATCCTCTATGGGCAGACTGAGAGTTTGCGTCTACCGCGAAGCGTTAGCAAAGTACGCCCCCCTCCCCGCCCACTATACTCAATTCCCAGAGGACTAGTACGCGTGTTTAACACCCACTTCTCAATTCCAGGCCAACGCGGTGTTCCTTTAGAAAAAAATCTTTTGATTGAAATAAGCTATGAAAAATATTCATGTACCTATTTTTATGAATCCTTTTTTTAATGGAAACACAAAGAATTACCAACAGGTACAACCGTGGCACCGTGGTAAACAAACATAATATTCCTCTTTTTTTCAAATACTGGGCCTAATCAATAGCTCAGGAGAAAAAAAAAAAAAAGTGAAAAAATACATGCACGAGAGAAGAAATTTTGTAGGATGTTCCATAGAAAAAAAAAAATATTTTATATATTTATTGTTGAAAGACTTACCTTGTTCCAATTTGACTTCCGTCCGTTAATGTAAAATCCACGGTGCATATAACGTTGTAGCATTCACGTGTAAAAGATGCGTATCCAAGCAACGCAAATAATCCGTTCAATCCGACGATACGTTTCCAGCATGTCTGGGCAGTCAGTCCAAAAACCAAAGTAGCGGAGAGAGAAATATCACCACGGCGGCAAGGTGACGTCAAGATGACGTACAGCTCGACCCTCCGTGCGAAATTACCGTAGGATTCCCTCCAACTCCAAGGTCAACCCACCAGGCAGGCAGACAGGCTGGGGCCGCAGTCCGCTGATGAAGTGTAGACAGTAGAGCAACCACCTTGGCAACGAGTACTATAAGTTTGTTCGACCAGCATCTGGAACTCCGTGGCCGGACTGTTGTACAGCAAAAACCCCAACTCCGGAATGCACGTCGAAATTTCTCGCGGCCCCTTTCAGTTGTTGTTGATACAGTGCTTAATTGGTCCAGGCCTGCGCAACCATGGAGTTTCCTAGCTTGCTGTCTGCTCTCATGGTCCATAAGGTCCGAAGGTTCAAGTCGGTACTGAGGCACGGCAACGAGTCGTTACAGCGACTGCCCACACTGTCCGCTGGACTCAGTCACCGGTAAACATCGGTCACTAATGTAGTAATGGGAGGTGTGTTCACGCCCCGAGGGTCTAAAAAAACACACGCCCAAACTAACAGTAACAAACCAGCACCGCCAACCTATCCCCAGAATCTCTACCTAGCTCACCGGCTGCTTGAGTTCGTTGTCTGTCTTGAACAAGCCGCATACTCCGAGCACGCACGCTGGAATCCGTGTTGTTGTTACCGGTCGGTCCAAAAGCTTCGCTGTGGTCCACATTTTTGACATTCCAGTGACCCCGACACTTTTTATTTCGAGCGCGCGTTTGTTCGTACCGTCTGCCTGCACTAATTTTGCTCACCTGTTTTGCCAGGCCACGAGTTTTTGTCCGGCCACGAGTTGCAGGAAATCTGAGTCAGGGGACACATTTGAGGAAGAAATAGTTGCGTGTCGGCTGCTCTTTGTCCGCCGAATAGGATAAATTTGACGCGAAAATTACGTCCTCGTAAAAACTAAACTTGACTTTCCCTGGGGACATCGTACAGTGTTAAAAGTGAAGCGCCCTCTTGTGATATTTGTCACGACAATAATGGCCGTGTCCAAAATGCATCGGCTACGGCTTAGATTTACACACTACCCTATGGAAACCACACGCTAGCGGCTGCGAGGAATTCCCGTGGGTGCGCGTGTTGTTCACGGCCGTAGCCAATCAATTCGGACGAGTGGCCAACGGCCGAATTAATCAGCTTCGGCTTGAAAGTACACACGAGTCTATGGAAGTAGATAACATTAACAAGCGGCTGTAGCAAATTCCCATAGAAGTGCATGTTATAGTTATTATCAAGCCGCAGCCAGCATACTCTGACTCAGCTTAATAATTATTATTTCTCACACTTTAGTCGGGGTCTGACCCCTGCAAATTTTTCCAAATGTGGGGTGGGGGTTAGGATGTCAAAACTTGCCTAGTAAAGGACAAACAAAATCTCATTTTCAATATAATAATTCTGGATAATACCACGAAATCCGAGGATATGCATTTTCAATTGAATGTTTCATCATGGAGGAAGAAACACACGGTTTAATCAAAAAGCGTGTGAATGGGAAAAATAATGTGGAATTTATGATTATATGGACTGAAAGTAACGTAGTACTGCCATCCATTTGTTCTTGAATTCCGAAGAAATAATAATTATTGCACACTATCACTATAATCTCCTTTTACAAGCTCCAAGTATTCCTCTATGCTCCAAGTTTAGTTAGCATTGTCATCTGGGGAAAAAAAATAGTTCCCAATTCTTCAGGGAGGTTATTCCTTTGTTCTAATGTATTTTGTTATGTTGGCTGTTGTTTGATGTACAATGAAATGCAAAATAAGTGGCGTGATCAAGTCTTTCAAGTAAAATTAATGAGAGCCCTTCCAAGTTTGCACAGGATCCAACAGGATATTGCATCCATCTAACGGAAGTAAACACCTTCTATAATCATAGTTATTTAGAAAGTCATCCAATTTATTGCCCGTTAGAATAATACATTAACCTAGTTTTACAGAACAAGATATACACAGCTGTAAATAGTTGGCTGACTACTGCCTTTCTCATAAATCAAATGTTCTCATAAAATCAAATTTTACCCAACTTCAAGAATCAAAGCTAAGGTTCCCGGATGCAAATGATTCCCCTTCAAACTAAAAAAAACCCCACAAATCAAAACCTCAAAACTACAATTCCATTCCTTTGTTTGATAAAAATGTAATCAGTCTCATTTTTGTACAGCAATGAAATTACAAAAAGTTAATAATCTTTGACAAAATAGATTCAATCTGTTTATTTATCTTTTCCCTCATATTTGGGAAAATCTAGGAAAGACATGATTACGGTGATTGCCTGAGTAAAATGGCATTCAATTAGTCAAATATAATCATAGGAATGTTTAAGATATCTTTTTTAAAAGGTGCATACCCTGTTGCATGAAACAGTGCAATTCATTTTTTGATTTTTGAATCACGAATCGAAAATTGATTTTTTTTGGGGGGGGGGTGAATGTTAAAATCTCACTCGCGATTGTGTTTGTGTTGATCAGTTGAAAATCGCAAGGGAACAAAAATCCCGAAAATTGGCTATTTCTATGCAGATGCGTCACTACCCGCATGCCACACCGAAGGGACGCAAGCTTTATACACAAGTTTATACCATGTTACAAGTAACATGGAGGTGTTAACGCTACTGCTTTCAACACATTTTCAGAAATTTTCAACACCGGTCAACTGCTCTCAACCCACCACCAAAGCAGGGACACTTTCACCACAGGTCGACCGTCAGCCCTTTACACAGGTCGGACCTGTGTACAACCCTGAGATTTGTTATAGTGTGGAAAAGCCTATCACGACACAAAACCAAGGCTGTACCTCAAACCAAAACAAATCGCTTCCAGAAGGAAGGTGTGGGGGTCCAGTCCGGTCCACCATGTGCAGTGCCTCCTCATGTAGAGGTGCAATTCCGAATAGAACTGGAGAGTGAAAACTTGGCATTTCGGCCAGGCTGTTTTTGCAGCCCTCAATGGAAAGCATGCCTCTTCTTAAAGCATCAAGCCAAATGGTGTACACGTTAACCTTACTTATGTAGAGACCACCATGCAAAATTTCAAATATTACAAGTTTTCTTTCAGCAATGCCTAATCCCTCACCCCCCGGTTTCACCCAAAATAAATAGAACTTGATAAAAACTAAACCAAAACTCGAAGCAACCTTGGCCTTCTTTAATCAAGGCTTAGGACCATCCCTTCCTGACATCCCTTCCATGCAGTACACATCCATGTTGATTGTCAGCGGTTCCCTCCAGTCATTGGTAACCGACTAACCGGCTTAACCTAGGCCAACATCCAGTGACATCATGACGATGAATCCAACGATGGTACCCCAGGATGCCAAGCGGCCATTGCCACTGTCAGATCAAAGAAAATTTGAATGAAAATGAAGATGCGATATACAAAAATGTTGCAAACTGCTTACTGAATAAAATTACCAAAATGCAAATCTCAAAATTTAGTGGGCCTTTCTCAAAGGCACTCTGCCTTTGAGAAAGGTCCTGCTAGGATCGAAACGTCAGGCCCACTAAATTTTGAGAATGAAGATGAATACAAATGACAACAGGGAATAGAGTGGCGAGAACAAGAAATGATGACAATGACAGAAATGACAGCAGCACCAAGAATGACATTGGTGACGAGAAGGATGACGGCAGGGTCATTGTCATCACCTTGTCTGTGCCTCGGGCAGGATGTCATCAGCCACCACGTACACCATGGCGCCCGCCGCAAAGGACAAGGCGTAGGGTAGAATGGGCTCGGCAATCACCACGGCAACGGCTCCCAGCAGGCCGGCAATGGGCTCCACCATTCCACTCAGCTGCCCGTACCTTTCAGTTTGAAAAAGAAAATCAAACAAATTATTTGTTTTCAAAATCCAAAAATATATCAGACTTGCATTAAGATGCAAAGAACAATTTATCAGTTCAAGGATCCCACAAAGTGGGTGCAGCTTTTTTTTTTTTTTTTTAATTGTTTAAAAAGTTTCTCAGGCAGTTTACTTTTGATTTGATTTTCTTGGAAATACGCCAATGATTTATATTTACCAGACTGTTTCAAGTCTTTTTGGTCTTGTTATTAGGAATGCCATCATTGTCTTGCAATTAGGCATGGTATTAAAATTTAGAGAAGAGGAATGGAATATTTTTTAAAGAAATTTGTCCTTTATTGGGTACTCACCAAAAACTCATCCATGTTGAGTAGCCTGAGCCACGGAGAGGAAGACTTACAGCAAGGCCTTCTGGGAAATTCTGTATGCCAATCCCGATGGCCAAATTTCTGCGAGGATTGGAGGGGGAAAAAGATCAGCTGATAAATTTCTGAGGGGGACAAATTATTGCTATCATAGAAATTACCTGCTTGATTGTTTTTAAATTACTGATGAACAGATGGGGCTTGTTTTAACGACACTTGCAAAAGCAGCAGCAGAATAGTTTTTCTGTATCATTTCTTCTTTCTTTCTTAAAGCCCCTACACAACATCGGTAATATCAAAAAACTGACAAATTTTCACAGATTTACATGAAACTTATACAGTTTCTGAAATATTTCTGCCTAAAATGCCATATTTTAAGAGGAAAGAAATTGTTTACGTCTCACCCCAAGATCTACCGGTAAACAATTTTTTGAAGCAATTGTCTAATACTGCTTTTTTCGCAAAAAAAAGGAAGCGGTTTTCACTATTTTCTCGAGACACGGTAGGCGGATTGAGCAGAAATTTTCACAGGTGTGCTATTTCATGCATGTGTTGCATCAGACAACGTATGGATGTTATTCTTTGTTGTGTTATCCCTTTAAAGCACATACCAACATCTATGACTGTGATGTGTGATATAGAAGTGGTTTCTTGTTATCATAAAAGACAGAATCAAATGAAATTCGTTTGACAAATTAAGAAAGCAATAAGTTTTGTCTGATGCTGATGAAATCAATTCATGGCCGTTCAACAATGTCAACAAAGTGGTAGAAAAACGTATAACTAACAATATGTATAAATCATTTTAATAGATGTTTCATTTAAGCAAAGTCTCTGGTTTAAAGGCTATACCACCTGAGGTATCCAGCCCATAGGTGGGGGAAAGGAGTTCCCAAATAGTCAACTATTCTATGCTTTGGTGTTGCAGCACCTGCCAGATTGCCAATCATAATCTGATGCAGATAAACAGGGATCACATCCACTTTTTATCAGATGCAAACACCACCTCTTCCTTGGTTTGTTTATAATAAGTTAGTTTTATTATTATCATCATTATGAATGGTTTACTTATTTAAACTGTACCCCTCACTGCCAGTGGCAGAATTGTGAATACAATTTACAAGTTCATTAAAACAAATCAATATAAATTGATATGTACATGTACATTTAAATTTTAAAAGTCTAAGAAAAGTTATTGAAAAGCCCAAAGCCTAAAATGCCTGGGAGACACTTAAGTAAAAACACATTAATTTCAATTAAATGACAGAGAAATATAATATAAATATAAATAACATAAAAATATAAATATTTATTTGTTAACTAAGGTGTCACCTTGCACTTTCAAATGTTGCTGAGGGTGTTTTACCGACGGCACCAAAGCCAACCCCGACTGCCAATCCCTCTGTCAAGAGACAAACAAAAATAAATGGATAACCGTGAGAGCTTGACGCTTCAATCTCTGCAGGATCTTTCCCAAAGGACCTTTCCTGAAAGGCATTCTGCACTCGGAGAAAGGTCCTGCTTGGATAAAAACATCAGGCCTTCAAATTTTTTGAGATTCAAATGTTTGGGCATATTTTCTCAGTTAGCAGTTTGCTATATTATTTTTTGGACTCACATCTCTAAAATCTGAGTCCATGTCCCAAGTCATCCAGGGGCCAATTTCATAGAGCTGCTTAAGCGCCAAACTATGCTTAAGTTAAAAAAAAATCACGATTCATAGAATCACCTTGCCGACCCAACTTCACTAGTGTTTGTTCATGTAATGTAAAGAAGAGTGGAATACAAGTCAAAAGCAATTGACATCACATCACAGTGCAGCTTGTAATCCAGTTCACACGAGAAAGACTTTCCCTGCTTAGCAGATTTTCATGCTTAAACGGTTCTGAAACTGGGCCCAGGTCGAGTCTGAGTCTGAGTCTGGATCATTTGTTGTAAAAAGTTGGAATCTGAGTCATAAGTTGTCATGACTCAAATCCGAGTCAGAGTCACGGAAAATGAGGCTCGAGTTGGATTCGAGTCTGAGTCATGAGTCATAAGTCAATCACCCACCAGGAATGTTGTGAATGGTGATGGCGACGATTAGCAGGAGTATCCTCTTCCACGTCACTTGCCGCTGGTGAGCGTTTGACCCTTGACCTTGTGGCTCCAGGTCACCGTTGGGACTGGCGCTGGATCCCGACACCTTGTGCCTTCTTTGGGTCAGAGTGGATTCTGGACAAATTGTTTGGTTTGTTTAAAATAGAAGATTAGAATCACAAGCACTTGCAAAAAACAGACTGAACCAGGGTTTTCTTTAGAACAACTAAACTACCTGAATGGGCCGTCTCAGGTAAACCGTAATTGTCTCCAAAACTCACAGCCCCAGGGGTCAATATGGGCCAAGAAAATAAACTAAACATAAACAATATGGCAGTTATGCAATGGAAAGCAGTGTGTTGAGGATTGTTTTTTTATCTGTGGCTAAATGGACGAATTACAGTTCTTGTTATTCCCTGCACAATCTGTGACCCATGATACATCAATCTAGCAGTCTACAATACACAAGACTACCTATTCATTGTCAACAGAATGATCACTTATATGCTAGCCATTCAAAATGTGTGAGGCTTATCAAATGTACCACAATGGCCAGAGACACAATACATTACATTTTTACACACACCTCATGCAGATGATGTCATTTCTGTTAGGCTTCTTCATCCAGAGATCAAACGAATCTTACACTTTTGTGATAAGATCAAGATACCATCAAAACGTCAGAGCCTCGAAAGTTGGGAGATTTTTCAATTACAGGCAATGAAGACTGTCAGTAGTTTTGAAGGATTTTTAGGTCTTTTCACACTGCAGTACCGTTTACAAAGGTCGAAACTTAGACAGGTCTAACCCGCGTAAAATATTCGCGTAAGTTGAGTACATTTAGTTATAATGCATCATAAGGCTTTGTAAAATCCACCCCAGACCTGGGTCAGTGGGTTGGACACGGGTAAGAGAGAGAAAGACAGAGAGTGAGAGAGATGAGGGAGAGAGAGAAAGAGACAGAGAGACAGAGAGAGAGAGCCAGAGACAGATAGAGACACAGACAGAGAGAGACAGACAGACAGAGAGAGGGAGGGAGAGAGACAGAGAGACAAAGAGACAGACAGAGATACAGACGGACAGACAGACAGACGGAGAGCCAGAGACATAGACAGAGACAGAGAGAGAGAGACAGAGAGAGAGAGACAGAGAGAGAGACAGAGAGAGAGACAGAGACAGAGAGACGTACCAGTCAGGGCTGCCTCCTCGTCTTTGCCACTCGTCACTGAGGTGAGTTGGGGATCTGCATCATCGTGGACCTTGGGAGTTGACTGCAGCGCCAGCGCCGTGGACGGAGAACCCTGGGGAAGGAGGAGAGACTCAGATCCCGAGCATTCGATCTTCCCAATGTTGTAATTGGGCCTTTAAACTGTTTAACAGTCACGCTTACCATGTACTCATGTTAGCGAATACACAAAGCCACCATCAGAAATTCCTACCGGTAAATCACAATGTTACAGACTACTTGCTCAGTGATTACTCACCAATGCAGGCAGCAGGATATCAGCTCCGTACACAAACACGGCACCCAGCAAGAAGCCAACCGCGGCGGGGACGAAGGCCCACTGGCCATCCGCACCGTACGTCCCTGATGATTGGGCGAGCTCTATGGCCGGGGCCAGAAGTGACCAATAGGATGCCGCGAGCATTACCTGCGTCAGGGTGATAAGAAAGGTATGGTGGCCTCAAAGGGATATACATTTTCAAAACTGGTTGCTTAATTAATTTTTTTTTCGCGGTCATGATTCTTTTTGGGCAACATTGTGAATGCATTTACAATGTCATTAAATTTTGTTGCAATGTCACAAATATTGTTGTGATGTCATGGATTTTTTGACAACTAGTTGTGATGTAGCCCAAAACAAAAATTGCGACCTGTTGTGAAAAATGTACATTCCTTTAGGGCCAAGATGGAAAGGCTCTGTCTGAACTCTGAATTCACTGGCTATTAACTTAATTCAAAGTAAGGGCATGACGTTTTGATCCCAGCAAGAACCTTACTCATGGACAGAAAGGTCAAAACATCAGTCAGTGTATCCTCTACGCAGTATACGGTACATCTATAGATGTGCACACGCATACAATCACACAGAGTGGACCCACTGTGCACGCAGTCCTGTCTAAACGTCATCGATTTACGTGTACCAGTATACGTGTACAGTATATACCGCTTCAATTTGAAATCAAAGATGGCCGCCTTTTGGCTTGTCGGACGGGAGAGAATCTTCTCGATCAACTGAGGGGAAATTTCTCCCTTTTCCCATATGTGAGAAAAACAAAATGGCCCCTATTTGAATCTGTGATTCTCACTGTATCCTCAATGGGTGCGTGGGATGGTTTTACAGGTATTTTGGGGGCAAATCTGGGGATTTCGGAAGGGTTGTTTTTTTCAAAGTCCCAGTTCAAGCACAGAATTACCTGTCGTCATTGGACCCTACTGTCACCCGACCCTCAAAATTTTAAAATTCGGTAAAAAAGGGTGACTTGTCGGGTCCAAGTTACTCGACTATTATAGATGCAAGACTGTTGCACACATGTCATATGTCAAGACATGTCACAAATGCAGAAGAGTGCCTGACGTTTTTTGATCCATGCAGGACCTCTCTCTCAAAGGCATGCTCAAGGCTGACTTTGAGAAAGGTCCTGCAAGGATTGAAACGTCGTGCCCTGATTTGGATTTGACTAAAGTCTTCAAATTTCTGTCTCACCCCTGCTGCGAATCCAAGACTGCCATCCAGTATCTGTCTCTGTAAGAAAATCGGACAGGAAAAGGAAGTGGTTCTCAGTGAGGTAACTTGATTTTCCGCTAGCGTAAAACCACCATGCCAGCCTGGTACCCTCATGAATATTCATGAATCATCATGAGGCCCATTGTCTTTCATGCTTTTGTTTAAAAAGTGACGTTTTACTTAGGTTTTCCAATTAAAATGTTTCAAAGTTAGCTAGTTTAACCCATTGAAATTGAATAATTAATATCAATTTCAAAATCAAAATCAAAAGATTTCTATATTTTTACTACTATTATTGTATTTAAAAAAGATTGTGTTGTTAGCGCAAGCATGGACTGGAGGTAGACCCAGTTATTGGGCAATAGGAGCTCCTCTTCAAATTTTTTTTATTTATCCGTCGCACTAAAGCTAAAGGATAAATTAAAAATCTTTAAAGAGTAGTTGCAGCTCCATGGTTGCAGCGTTTCCTTCCTCCATGGTTGCAGTAACCGTAACCCTCATCCTCCACGATTGTTGTATGATTCCTAACTTCATATTTCGTGTTTATATTTGATAATGTTATACATAAATGCTTAAAGGAAAATATTTTTATATGTAAATGTGAAATGTTATGGTAATTTTATGAATCATATTCTGTATATATTTTGGGTGGTGGATGGTGGTGTTTTGATACTTGATATTCTTAATGTGTATATTTATTGTATTTTAGCACGAGAGCCATTTCAATCTCTATTGTGTATTTGCATATGCAAATAGCAATAAATTAATAATAATAATAATAATAATAGTCAGAGTAACTTGGACCCGACAAGTCACCCTTTTTTATTAAATTTTGACATTTTGATTAAAAAAAAGGGTGACTTGTCGGGTCCAAGTTAATCAGACTACCGGTAATCAATCATGTAAAACAATTATAATTCATAATTATATAAATGATATTGAGGAAGAAACACTTACTTTCCCACTGGAAAACACGAATACAAGAGCGGAGCCGGCAGCGGTGACGCCCCACGTGAACAGGGTACCGAGGAGCGCCTGAGTGACTGGACCGTAACCTGGCAGCATTTCTGGGCGGGGAGGAAGGCTCGATCTCACGGTAGGAGAAGCGTTCAACGCCCGCCTAGCCTCTACGTGGGGTGTCTTCGAACCGTCGTGGGAAACGTTCACGGAGTCTTTGCTTGAGGCCACGAGCTCGGTAAGGTCATCGACTGCTAGTTGCTAGCGAAGTGAAAACTGAAACTGAAAGGGGTAATGATTATTTGAGTAATTACTTGAGTTGGTGTCGCCTTGCTCTATGGTGTACGTAGCTGCCACGAGTCACAGACAGGAAGGGAGGTGGTAAGTTACCCTCGGGGTCTGGGCCCAACTGTAAACAATACACGTGTACGTGAGAGTGTACACACCTGACAATGGTTGGTAATGTTTACCATGTGTACATTGTATATGGACGTATGATACTGTACGGCCGTGTGTACAATACCATCCAAGAAAAAAAATGCGGTCCTCGATTTTCGGCCAAATGAGGGCGCCCTATCATATTAGTGGTTATCAAAATATTTAGAAATACATGGGGCCGCTTTTTTTTTACGAACTGCTACACTATCGTCTATCGAGTATCGATTCCTCCATGATCATACATGTCTCCCTGCTGATGCTGATGAAGCACAGGCCAAACATCGTGTACAGTTCTGCCTTCTGGCCGTAGATTTTGTGAAAGCTATTGAAGGGGTCAAGGCTTGAGTTGGAAGTCAGACCTCTTCAACAAAAGTGGTGAGTAACCTCCGAGTAACTTGGACCCCGAACGGTATTTTAACACATTTCCGGGTGTGCATACCGATAAAGCCTAAAAAGCCATGGTTTCATACAGACAACACCAACAAACATTTTAAAAAGCATTTGAAAAGCAATTAAACAGCATTTAAAAAGCTCACTTGTCTTTCATAAAACAGTTCAAATTGCAATGTTACTGTTAATAATTGTTACTGTAATAAGTGTAAGTGTAATTTCAAATGTGTGTAACTGTAAAACTAAAACAAAAAGTGTTAACACTGTTGTTAGTCCGAGTAACTTGAACCCTTACAAAGTTACATTGTTGCAAATACAATTGCCCTTTTAGAATTTTTTTGAAGGGGTCGGGCGATAGAATTTACCCCGAAAACACTAAGTGAGAATCACATATTTCAATAATGTGAAATCTGTGAATCCCCCCTCCCCTTTAGCCCTTGGTCTTTTCAGAGCCACATCCACTCACAAAACTCAAAAGAGCATTTCCATCACATGGTATATCACTGCAAGCCTTCTCCCAACTTCTGTAAATTGGTCGTTCATTGCCGTGAATGTCTGCAGGTTCCGGGGCAGGAGTTGGTCCGCGCTTCCGCCTCCGAGGATGGTGAGCAAGGCATCGATGCAAGACGGCCTGCAGCAAGTTATCCGGTGCAGCAGCAGGAAGGCCGCCCTGCTCATCGCAGTCTGTCTCCTGGGCTTCCTGGCCTACAGACTTTGCCACCTCTGGGGCAGGCCAGTCCGAGTGGCGCCCCAGCCGGCCTCCGTCCAGCCTGGCGTCCCTCACAGGAACCTCGCTGCCGCCCCCACTCCCAGCCTCTCGGACCCGACCGACTCAGACTCTCCCAATCGCTGGGAGCTCGACCCCTTTGTCCAGGACATACTCCGTCTCGACCGTGGCCCGGAAAATGTCTCCGCCAGTGCCGACTCGGAGAAGGGAGGGGAAAGCTTTGCCTGGTCCAGCTCTGAGGAGGAGTCTGCCGAGGAGAACGCCGTGGAGAGGGGAGGGGAGGAGGAGGAGAGAGAAGAAGTCGAGAGAGAGAGGGAGGAGGAGACGGAGAGAGAGGAGGAGCTGGAAGAATCGGTCCGGTCGGCCGAGAATGTAACCTTCGTCCCGAGGGGCGTGTGGAAGAGGCGACTGCCCCAGGCCGTCATCATCGGTGCCAAGAAGGCGGGCACCCGTGCCTTGCTCAGCTTCCTCCAGATGCACCCCCAGGTGGCCGTGTCCACCAAGGAGGTGCACTTCTTTGACAAGAAGTACGACCGGGGAATCGATTGGTACAGGTGAGTGGCAGAAACCAAACTGCAAGCCCGGGTCTCCCCTCATACTGACGTGCGAGGGGACCCACTTTGCACCTTTCATGGCCTGTCGGAGGTGTTTGTCATCAAAATTGCCCACCTCAAAAGTTCTATGATCCTGATTCCTACTTCATCCCCTCATGTTCTTGTTTTTTTGATGCCGTCATCATAGGTTGATGTCGTCTAAGGAAAGGTGCAGACGTCAACTAAATAGTTCAGGAACTTATCTAGTTGATGTCTGTGCTTTTCCTAAAGATGATAGCAGCCAATGATTACAGTATCTAAAATACAAGAACAAGAGGAGAAATAGACAAAGCAAAGTTTCTAATGTTGGTTATACTAACAGGACCTTACTCAAAGAACTTATTTTCTAGATATACCGGTAATGTGATGTTTGCGTCGAGGAGAAAGCACTGAGCAATAGAGCATTCAGTGTGTATCACGTGGAGCAAGGAAAAACCTCATTGAATTTATTTTCTTGTTCTTTTTATTCGTATTCCGTTGGCAGGAAGGCCATGCCGTTCTCCTACGCCAACCAGGTGACCATGGAGAAGACGCCGGGCTACCTGGTGACGCCCAAGGCCCCCGGCCGCCTCTACCGCATGTCACCCAATGTCAAGCTCCTCCTGCTCCTGCGCGAGCCCGTGGAGAGGGCCCTCTCCGACTACGCCCAGTCGGTCAGCAAGGGCAAGCGGGGCCCCTTTGAGGACAAGGCCCTCCTGAGCGAGCGGCCGTGCCGCGTCGACGCCAACTGGAGCGCCGTCCGCATCGGCCTGTACGACCGCCACCTGGACAACTGGTTCCACTTCTTCCCGCGCTCCCAGTTCCTCTTCATCGGTGCCGAGAGCATGGTGGCTCACCCGGGCCGGGAGATGGTGAGGGTGCAGGACTTTCTGGGCCTCCCCCGCGTCATCACGGAGCGGTCCTTCTACTTCAATGCGAGCAAGGGCTTCTCGTGCGTGCGCGGGACGGGGACCGGCGAGGACGGCGACGAGGACCACTGCCTTCGGGACGGGAAGGGGCGGCCCCACCAGCCCCTCTCCCCCAGCATCCGCGAGTGCCTGGCCAACTTCTACAGGCCGCACAACGAGCGGCTCTACCAAATGACGGGCATCGATTTCCACTGGGATGATGACCGCTTGGACGACAAATCTGCGGGCACGTGACCCACTTCCTTTACAGTAGTGCCAGGCTCTCTCTTCTTCTTTTTATCATCATCAGCCACCGTACTTCTGCGTCATTCAGCCACCGCTTTTTGGCCCTTTGATTCTCCCATCTGCACAGCTCTCATAGTTATAATAACCCACAGTTTTCTATTAGTGTTAGTACTCCAAAAACCTGCCTACTGACTAAAGTCAACTAAAAAGCAAACTTCAATCAAATGGTGCTGGATCCTAGCAGGGGCTGGATCTTAGCAGGGGCTGGATCCTAGCAGGGGCTGGATCCTAGTAGGGGCTGGATCCTAGCAGGGGCTGGATCCTAGCAGGGGCTGGATCCTAGTAGGGGCTGGATCCTAGTAGGGGCTGGATCCTAGTAGGGGCTGGATCCTAGCAGGGGCTGGATCCTAGCAGGGGCTGGATCCTAGCAGGGGCTGGATCCTAGTAGAGGCTGGATCCTAGCAGGGGCTGGATCCTAGCAGGGGCTGGATCCTAGCAGGGGCTGGATCTTAGCAGGGGCTGGATCCTAGCAGGGGCTGGATCCTAGTAGGGGCTGGATCCTAGCAGGGGCTGGATCCTAGCAGGGGCTGGATCCTAGTAGGGGCTGGATCCTAGTAGGGGCTGGATCCTAGTAGGGGCTGGATCCTAGCAGGGGCTGGATCCTAGCAGGGGCTGGATCCTAGCAGGGGCTGGATCCTAGTAGAGGCTGGATCCTAGCAGGGGCTGGATCCTAGCAGGGGCTGGATCCTAGCAGGGGCTGGATCCTAGCAGGACCCTTCACTGCCTTTGAGAAAGGTTCTGCTCGGTTCAAAATGTCAGGCCCTCAGATTGAGGTTTGCTATTTAGGTCACTGAAGTCAGTAGGCAGCTTTTTATAGTACTTTAGGAAAACTTTGCTATCAACAGACAACTAAGAAAGACTCCAACATGGCTGTCAGGTTAAGGAAACATACGCCCTTTATGGATCCATGGATCAGGCTCTGGCTTAGGCTTCGTCTCCGTCTGGCAAAACCTGGAAATACAGGTTGTGGCTTGTTGCTTAATTTGAATGTTTGTTCGCTTGATAAGTACAGAGTATTCACCAAGAAACTGGGGCCTATCCCTTGTTTCTAGATGCCTGTAACATTACAATGGGCAAGAGAAATGTGACTGAAGGCCAAACCCAAGCCTAAGCCTTCGTTTCGTAAATGGCCATAGTGGAGGTGTGTTTTGCCTTTGTGCAGACTGCAGAGGAATTTCATCATGTTGGACTTTTCTCAGGCTTTCGGTTAGTCGGCACACTGTCGTCTGTGAGTGGGGGACCTATTGGATGGATGTCTTTCAGGCACCATCTTATAAAGTGCAATCTTTGTACAATGTACCTTATCTATGTCATGGAAGTGTTGCAAGGGAGTCAGTGCACTGACTACAGCTCCCCATGGTGCAATCCATTGCTACCTGGGTGGCATATCATTGTTTGGGCTGGCCAGTGCAGATACCGAGGTACCAAAATAAAGCATAAACCCCAAACTCCCTGTGCTCATGCACTAAGAAACATAAGGTATGTTCCCACTCACAATTTATTGAAAGTGAATCACACAAACCTTCTACTTGGTACTTCAACCATGCAAACCTTCAGTTCTGATATAAATGAGAATAGGGTTTGGTACTGAACCCAAACTGAACTAAACCTCACATTGGAGTTTGATGGGCTTAATTTTATTATGGTTTTAATGAAGACATGGTGGTGGGAGAACGGAAATACAGTACTTGCACATATTCTTGAGACAACTCAGTTAGCACTCATGTTGCCTATTTACGCATGGTATTGATATTTATCCATTTAAGTTTTACTCAAGTATTCATTCATGTCCTCTGCTAAATTATTCACCATTTAAATGCTGTGTACATATTACAGTTGTATTATACACGTCGCATGTAGATGTATGCCATTTTTTTTATTTGGATTTAAAATCAGAATAAAAAGTACTATAAAAAAGTTGGGCTATGTATTAATTTTAGATTTTTGAAGAAAAAAATATCACTGGATCAGGACTTGAACCGAAGACCTCTTGTTGAACGCCATTGTTGAAATTGTTTCCTGTATTTGTTTTTTTTTTTTTACATTTTTGTCCCCAAATCTAAAGGAGGTACACTGTAAACACAAGTGGGTTATGGATTATAATGAAAAACGCTTTGTGTAAAACAAAACATTTTGTAAATTATGATTACCGGTAGGTATTCAGTCAGTCTTTCCTATTGTTATTCATTGTGTTGTGAGAGGGGGAAGTTTCAGGAAGTAATGCCATGAGCACGATAGTATTTTTGTATTAATATGTATACATATCAATGACATTGTTAACTGGAGTTGTCAATCCTTAAACTTAAAAACTCACTAATAATGCTTCAGCGAAGTCAGGGTAGTTTTGTATCACTTTCCGAAAGTGCATTATCTTTCTTATAGTGTGGTGTCTTTCGTTTCCTTCTTTTGAACAAATCATGATATGTTAGTACTACATTTTAATCTGTATTGTAGAAAATGAGGCCAAAGAATTGGGTCTCTTATTTATAGTCTTAAAAAAAGACATCACAAAACTCCTGCTTCATCCTGCCAGGCTGTTTTCATCCTTTTCATCCTTTTTGATTTATTTATTTATTAAATAACAAAATGATAACAGTACTTGTTTCTTTCTTATTGTTTCTTTCTTATTAATTTTATGTGTAGTACATATTCTTTCTTCATGTTTTTGGTTTGTGTTAATATATGGGGGAATGCATGGAAATTCTTGAGGGACTGGGACAATACATGTAAATGATTTTGGAATCTTTCTTTTACTACCATTCGCTTGGATTAAATGATTGTACGGCTGGGAACAGTTTAGCAGGTAATTTTGTTTAACGAGGCAGAAAAACAAACTGAAATTCAGCGACAAAGTGAAACCTGTTTGGACAAACCATGGACCAGCCATGTCGCGTCCCCCCCCCCCAAAAAAAAGAAGATAAATAATCAAGTTTAGGCTCGTGCTCCACCTTCCTCTGTTATCCAAAAGTTGGAAATTAGTTTTGGTTCTTGTTTTCTCTCTAAAACCCAACCCAAAGTCCTCCGTCTTTATGTCTTATATTTGAATAGTGATTAAAGAAATGGGATTTTGCTACAGGTTGCAGCACACTCAACCGACCCAAGATGGCTCTGCCAAGCTGATTATCAAAGTGTGGACCCACAACCTTTGTTTTAATAAGGGGTCTCTGGAGGCTAATTAACTGGTATGTTGTAGAATAAGTGAAACCTAAGACAACCTGGGGTTCACTCTTTAATTTGGTGTGCAATTTAGAGCATATTTGGCTTCAAGTGTGGCCCTGTTTGGTTGTAGAAATGGAGGGGTCCATCCTAAAATTCTTGCGGAAATTCGGCTTGGATGGCTACACATTTTGGGGTGTTTTATTCCGGGGGTAACTAGCAAAAAGTCTAATCGGCTAAGCCTAAGGACACAAAAAAATTAAAAGAATCTGAGAGATGAAGGTCCAAACTACAATCTTCAGTATAGCCACAAGAACTGAGAAACTTTTGGGTGTGGAATAATTGGCTTTGAAAGTGAGTGTATTTGTACAGTATTCAATGGGAACTCGATTTAGTGTTCTGCACGTTTTAAATCTTAATAGCGCCACCAAGAGGTCTGAAATTGTATACGGCTAAGCCGGAAGTGATACACGTATGGGAAATGGCTGCAGCCGATTGTCAACCACTTGCATTGAATCATGTGTATATTGAAGCCGTAGCAGACGAATTCAGACACGGCTTTCGCTTTATGCAACAGATTTTATTTAAGAGAGTAATATTTTTGTAATTAAATGTTAACGAATAGATTTAAAATCATGAATAAATTATATTGTATTATATATATATCATTTATTGTTTTGTAATTACATGTTTACTTTTTTATAGTCTTTTTTAACAAGTAATAAATTTAGTTATGTGAAAGTGCCTAAATGTTTACACCGCGCCAGATTTTCGCGCAGGTTGAAAGTGAAATTTGCTCAACTAAATCCCCCTCCGTCGTGTCAGTTGGTACATGGCATGTTGGATCGGGGTAGACTTATTTTGGACAAGCTAGTTAATTAGTTTGTTCAAGACGGTTGCAACTCTGGGCAGACTACGGTAAGGATCCGGAAGATGTCATTGCCACCGATTACCAAGTAGTGTCACCGTCACTGCAGTGTCACTGACCATGGAGGAAGGAATGCACTGACTAGACTAGTCTAAACAGTAAATGTTTTGTTAGTCTGAGTAACTTGGACCCGACAAGTCACCCTTTTTATCAAAAAGGGTGACTTGTCGGGTCCAAGTTACTCGGACCATGCTCGGACTATCTACTTGTATAATAATTAATATGTCACCGCTACCACTGCCCTGGGCGCTGGGCTGTGACCGTCGCGTCAGTCAGTGCATTTTCACTCAGTGTCACCTGAAGGCTGTAATAATATTATTATTACTTGGTCACCTGCTGCAGTGCTGATCATCTTTCGCGCTACCAATTTTGAAACTCCTTTTGAGTGCAGATTCGGCTTTCCTTTACTTTTTGTCTTGGTCTACTCTAAATCCAATCATTATCACGGAGGAACATGGTCTATAACCAATATTATTAATAATTACTGTAACTGTAATGAAAATTGTTTCTTGTCTATATTTCTCTTCAGAGGAGGAATGAACCCCTGGCAGTTTAAAACACAAGCAATGCTGAGTGTCCATCACAACAAGCAAGTTCAAGTTCAAGTTCAGCTTCAACTTTCAAGCATTGAAATTTGAATGAACTTGAAGTGGATTCATTTTTATTCATACATAGGCCTAATCAACCCCACTCCCCAACCTCCGAGTCTAAATCTATCCTCTCATTAGACTCTGGGGCATCTGAGAATCGTCAGAGATGTCGGAATTTTCCACGGAAGACGCCGTGACTTTCCAGCGCCCCGGGGCCGCCTACGAGAACCTCTCGGCCCGGTTTCTGCAGAAAGAGCGTAACTTTCAGCGCCAGTATGCCCACCTGTATGCCGAGCGCCTGTGCTCAATGCGCCCCCGACTGGTGGAGACGGCCAGACGGAAATGGGGTAAGGGCCGAGAGAAAGATTTCAGTTTTTGATACCTACACCGTACGTAGTCCGAGTAGCTTGGACCCTTACAATCGCCCTTTTTATAATTTTTGAGGGGGTCGGGCGATAGTAGGCTGACTAGGGTCCAAGAATTCCAGCCGTAAAACACGGTCCCTTAACGATTTGTCGTCTGCCATGATGGCATGACTACCCCCGACCAAAACACCCAGATTTTACCCCGAAAACCATCCTAGGCGCCCATTTTTGGATTAAGTGAGAATCGCAGATTTCAGTACTGGTCGTTTGTTTTACTCACGTTTGGGGGAAAAGGAGAAATTTCCCCTCAGGTGATTGAGAAGATTCTCTCCCGTCCGACGAGCCCAAAGGCGGCCATCTTTGTTTTCAAATTGAACCGACGATAGTCACGATACACACAAAGCAATGATGTTTTGACAATGACAGGTCCGTGTGCGCAGTAGGTCTGTGTGAGTGTGTGCATGCATTGGCATTGAGTCCATCCCATGACTGTTTCCTGAACAGCACAAAACAACGTCCGGACATCAGATGACAAAATCCCAAGGCTTCCGCAGGGTGTATCTGCCACAAGATGATGAACTGAGTGAGAATGACTTTTGGTTGTCCTTTCTCGTGTCGATTTTCCTGCAGGGGAAGCCATGAAGATGTGCAAACTGTTTGAGCTGAAGGCTAAGGAGACTTGCTGTGTGATCGGCACTCTGTTCAAGAGCATGGAGCTCAAGCCCAGCATTCTCAAGGAGATCAGTGAGGATGTGAGTGTATTGCATGCGCCCTCCTTCATCATCGTGGATGGCTTGAAGGTGTTAGCCAAGATTTATTGACTGGGTGCCCAGAGGATGTTGAGGCTCAGTTGAGAGGCAGTATGTTGAAATAGTTCACTTGTAGCACTCTCACAAGGACAATGTCTGATGAAACAAGTAACAGGGTTTTCAGAATTGAAACAGGTTGTTCAGAATTAAATCGAAACAGGGTGTTCAGAATTGATATAGGGTGTTCGGAATTGAAATAGGGTGTTCAGAATTGAAACAGGGTGTTCAGAATTGAAACAGGGTGTTCAGAATTGATATAGGGTGTTCAGAATTGAAACAGGGTGTTCAGAATTGAAACAGGGTGTTCAGAATTGAAACAGGGTGTTCAGAATTGATACAGGGTGTCCGGAATTGAAACAGGGTGTTCAGAATTGAAATAGGGTGTTCAGAATTGAAATAGGGTGTTCAGAATTGATACAGGATGTTCATAATTGATACAGGATGTTCATAATTGAAACAGGATGTTCAGAATTGAAACAGGGTGTTCAGAATTGAAACAGGGTGTTCAGAATTGAAACAGGGTGTTCAGAATTGAAACAGGGTGTTCGTAATTGAAACAGGGTGTTCAGAATTGAAACGGTGTTCAGAATTGATACAGGGTGTTCAGAATTGAAACAGGGTGTTCAGAATTGAAACATGGTGTTCAGAAAAGGCCTCTATTGTAACCTGTTTTACAAGTGTGTGAAGTCTTTGATGGGTTCTAGAAGTTGCTTTCATTCTTCCGTGTATTTTTCAGCACAATATGGTGCCCCAGCCAGCCAGGGAGAAGTACATCACTGATTCGGACACGCTGATTTTGGAGGACGAACTGCAGCGAATCGTCCTGGTCGGTAACATCGACATACAGAGGGCAGTCACAGGTAGAGAGCATGCGTCCATTCCATTTAGCCCCCATCCACTCTTAGATTGATCAATCTCAAGACAAGATGGCACACGCAGAACACTACTAAAACCTGACATGGAGTTACAATAGCAGATTTGCCAGAGCACCATGTGGATATGTGTAAAACCATATCACATAGCACATGCAGAACTGGCAGTTGGTCAGGTTGGTCCACCAGATTTGAATTAAGATCGGTGAGTGGACAGGATGGACCTGCCACATTAAAGCCATTGATGGCATGAGTCTGGGTTTCACCAAACAGACACAGATCTGAGACTACTATGCCCCCTATTTCAAGCTCGCTGCAAATCAACCAGCATCAGACCATAATAGTCTGTTCAGCTGTACCCATGGCTATCTTGGTAAGGTTGTATCCACTATCCAGGAGGTTTGAATGAACAGTATGGTTTTTAGCTTCTCAGGAGCATGTAAAAGTTTGCCTCAATTAGTTCACGTACTGTACGTATGGATCTGAAAGGATCTGCATACTTGGTGGTACTGCTTAGCCTGAGAGGAGATACCCGAATCTTTTCATCCTGGCAGGAAGCATCTCGACTTTATTTTTTACCCTAGGGGTTGTCATCGCAGTCATCGGTCACGAAAGGGGCGACGGGAAATTTGAAGTGGAAGATTTGTGCCATGCAGAGCTCGCCGCCCAGCCCCCGCTAGAACAGCGTGACGACGACAGGTAGCGAGCCTTGACTTTCCGAGAAGCAGCCGTCAGTGTGACAGACGGATGTTCTCTCCGCAGAAGGCCCCCTAGCTTGTAGGAGGCCCGTGACTTTTGACCGAGACAAATTGCCGACGGCATTTGCAGTTTCCAAAATAAAGTCACATGATGCATAAGGGTGGGGAGTTGTTAGTGTCTTCTCTCTAAACGTATTCAGTGAGGCATCACGGGCGACCCATCTTGAACCCCTCTCGATTTGATTTCTGTTAGTCAGAAGACTTTACCGGGCACCCAAGGACAAACTCTAGACCGCCGGTCCAGTATGGTTCACACACCACCAGATGGGCCGATGCTGAAATTACTAGACTCGGTCGAGCAGATATTGCAAGCCCTGATAAGAGGGTTGCTGATCTATGAAACTGCATTGTGATCAGGGCCGTTCTCAGTCAGTGGGCCGTATGCAGCATTTTGGTGTCGCTTTGAGTTTGACATTTTTTCTTGGTCTTCCTCAACAGGTTTGTGGTACTGGTGTCTGGTCTGGGCCTTGGGCAGGAGGGTCGGCACCTGATGAACCTTCAACTCCTGCTGGACCTCATCACCGGTCAGTTGGGCAGTCCGGCAGAGCAAGAGCTCTACTCCAAGGTGGTGCGGGTCATCGTGGCCGGGAACAGTCTCAGCCAGAACACGCAAACGGCGGACGTCCTCACCACAGTGAGTGCAAATAACTCGGCCCTGTGCAATATTCGGGAATGAGGTTCCCGAATCTTGAAATCATAGGGTGCCCCGATACCAACAATTCGGTGGGAAAAAACTAGAAGCTAAGAACGGAAATTATTTTTTACTGAGATATCAAAAGTTCTGACAGGTTCCATTAAAGGCAGTTTGGCATGATAAGATCGAGGAGAAAAATAAATGTCAACAGTTCCTCCGAGATGTCTATCAACAAATGCATTTGTGGTTGACGAAAACCAAGCTAGCTCTTCACAATGGATGTCGAAAGGGTCCACCCACAAAGTTTCCAAAGAGGCCCTTTGGCAGTTAAGAAAATACTTTGACAAATCAGTACAAGTAGAGTCCGTGTTTTACTTCAAAAAGTACAGCGGGGCAAGTTCCACTCCAATGGCACGCAATTCAATCAGCTACACTCACGCCAGAAACCAAACAGTGTGCTCGAATCTTCATCTCGGTGGCTCTGTTTCATGGTGTGAGCAACGTTTGTAACTCCTTTGCAGGCCAAGTACCTGAGTCGCAAAATCAAGGCAGGGACCATTGACGCCGTGAAGAGCTTAGACGATGTCTTGGCCCAGCTAGCGGTGAGTGTCTGACGTCTCAGGCTAGGGTCTTCCTGCATGTTGAGGCTGTCACCTCAGAACTGTCTCGGGCCACATGTTGAAACAGTTAGGAATCACATACAGGGACAGCAAACTTAACATATTGGGGCACGGATCAAACAGGAAACCAGAAATGGTTAAAGAACAGAAAAAGGAAGTGGACTGGCCACAACAGATAGACAGAAGTAGTCACAGAATGAGGCCTATGATAGGCAGCACCAAAATCCAGTGTTTCGTCACTTTTCTGGCTTTTTATGCCGCTTCTGCAAACCAGAAAAGCCATACTGTTTGTTCAGATTGATTCTTCTTGCACTGTTCCTTTCATAATACATCAAGATGTCCACACTGTCTAGTTATTGAAGACTTCACTGTGGTACTATGCAATGAAGGTTGTGGGTGTGAAACAGTGGCTTTGAAATGGTCGCTTTTCAGCTCAGATTTTCTGCCAAACGTCCAACTGCAAGAGAATAAAATGCCCTTATTGTTATCTTTCAACGGACATAGGAACTCTTGTTATATCTTACAATCGCACAAGTGCCAGTTTTTTTCAGTCGGCAGTTTCCCTGGTTACATGTACGAACTTTGACCTTAATTGTTTTTTTTATGGGGGCACTATTTTTGACAGAGCTGTGTTGCCGTGGATATCATGCCAGGACCCTACGACCCGGCTGTCTGCTTCCTGCCTCAGCAGCCACTGCATCGGTGCATGTTCCCCCAGGCCTCCGTCTATCCCACAATGCACTCGGTCACCAACCCTTACGAGGCGTGCATCGACGGCGTCAGGTGAGCCCACGACCTCTGACATGGTGATGGGGTCGTTACTTTTGTGTCAAGACTGCTGATAGCCCATAGCGTTTTCAAAAAAAAAAAAAAAAAAATACATAATCTTCTCAGACTTAACTTACATATTCAAGCATGAGACCCCAAGTCTTTGCCTAAATATTTAGAGCCCTCATGTAGCTCTTTATGAATTTCTTTTATTTATTGTTTTGGGGAAATTAGGTTCTTGGGTTCGTCTGGCCAGAATGTGAGGGATGTCTACCAGTACAGCAGTATGGAGGACACCATGGACATACTAGAGTCCACACTCAGGGGAAGTCACATCGCACCCACTGCCCCTGACACACTCGGTAAGTTCCAAGAATCTTTTTTATACAATTTGTCTGCCTGCCTTTGGGTATGTTCCTGTTAGTATCAGATCACCAGGCCCTCTGCATTTTTCATTTTAAATTTGCAATTTAGTCATTGAAATCAGTAAGCAGTCTGGAACAACCATAGTTGACTATTTGCAAAGCAAAGTTAGTTGACTACGGTATGTGAGAAGGCTGCCACTTAAGGGCTGGATAGCTCAGGTGATGAGAGTGCTGTGTACCATTACTTTCAACAATGCAAAACCTTTGCATTTCTAATAATAATAAAAACATCAGATACATGTCAAGGAAATGAAATGAGATTGCTCATCAACCTTGTGGTAATGCAAGTGTAGACAACAGTCAACAACTGTCGGGCAAATCTAGCTCAACACTTGATGTTGATGGATGGGGCTATAACATAGGTTCGCTTGTCCAAAGTACAGCCGTCCCCCTTTTTCCCCCTTCATCACAGCGTGTTACCCGTACTACGACAAGGATCCCTTCATTATCTCAGAGTGTCCGCACGTCTACTTTGCCGGGAACCAGGAGAAGTTTCAGAGCAGAATGTACAAAGGTGAGAGCTCTCATCTTAGAGCAACTTTCAGATTGCTTTGTGTTTTCATCAACTTCTATGTGCATACATTTCCGTCCATTTTTGTTTATTGCATTCATTACAGCTGATGAAGCAGTTATTGCTACGAAAGCTTATGCACTCTTTCCAACTGGTTATTCTTGTGAGTGCTATCCTAAAGTTATTGTATTGAATTTTGTGGATGACCATTCCTTGAAGGCCTGTGTTGATTGATAGCCATGTTTGTGGAGAATTGGTGCGAATAAAGCATGTGGATAAACTCGTAACCCTATTTGTTGAAAACTCTACTTTTGAATAGCTACATTAGAACGTTTTTGATAATGCCTGTAGAGAACTGCCTGTGGTTACTGTAAATATTTGTGGACTTGTACATTGTATGTCCAGGATGTATGGGTTTGTGGATAATGACTGAATAGTCATTGACTGGTCAGCAACTGTATTTGTGGATGATATTAGTGGATGATGACGTTTGTCCTTACCTGTGCTTGTTTCCCTCTCAGGGTCGGCCGGCCAGAAGGTTCTCATGGTAACCGTGCCCAGCTTTGTTGACAGCCAAGCCTGCGTCTTGCTGAACCTGCGGACACTCCAATGCACTCCGCTCGTTTTTTCCAGCGATATCAACGACGGATGAGTGGATGCACCAGGCTGTCAGCTCTCTGAATAATAAACAAAGTTGTATAGAAGTGTTGCAAAATACGGACTTAGATGAATAATATTATACAATCCTCCATATAATTCCAGAGGGCCCATGTTTCTCTGCCTTTTAGGAAGGACCTGTGAAGATCCAAATGTTTCAATTGTTTTGATATTTGAGAAATAAGCAGTGGCTCTTTGGCACTGGAAAAGAGCAAGTCTGTGACAAAGTAATAGCAATACAACTTTATGAAACAATTATAGTGGTTGGATTTTTCTAGGTTCAAGCAGTGTCATGCTTTATTTTTGTCTGGTAAATAATTATGAGACGCGAAAGCACTTCACACGGGGCCACATTTCATTGCCCATGACCACCGCACATTGTTTTGGGTCATAACAAGCCATTTCCATAACTCACTAAATAATCGGGAACAATAAATACCTGAGAAATAAATCAATGAGTACACTACGTGAACATGTAAGTCAAACCTGGCACAAGCGGACGTCTGTGTGGCTTTTGTTGTGCTACTTTTTGTATTTATGGTAGGCTGAAAAGTGTCTTTGTTTAAAACTTGGACAAGAGTAGTGACTGGATTCAGAGGTCCCAGCACAGTGCTGAAGCCATCTTTACATGCACTATGGCAGAAGATATTATCAATTGAAAAAAAAAAAGTAGTTTTGAACTTTTCAAACCAGTTCTATGGAACTGGAAGTGGACTTCAGTCTGGAACTACTCTGTGAGCTTTTGTATGTCGATCAAGCACAAGGAAAGAAATGGTTCTGTGAGATGTGAATTTGTTTTATCAATTTGTTGAACTTATTGATGCTATGAGGCATCCATGTGAATAAAGGCCATTGGTTACCAGAGGTAACTAAACCCATTCCAGTGTATTTTTTTTTCTAATCATTTACACTTTTCCTGTCGGTTTCCCTTTAAAACTGCATTTGCATATTTGCCGCATATTAGAAAAAAGACAGATGAACATGAGAGAGCATAAAGGAATCCAGGCAATTTGTTCAGTGCAGTAATCATTGCAAAACAAATAATTTCAGGAAGGTTGTCATTCTGATCCATAAACCCTTCAATGAAGGTCACAAGGTACAACAGTGAGTTCCATTACCAGAGAAAAATGACCAATATTGCTTTAATAAAGGACCGTGAAGGTCAAATTTGCCATTGTAGTAAATTGCTGTTTATTAAACATTCTATGTTTAAAGGTGCACCAGTGTAGATGGTAGAAATTGCTCACAAAATAAACAGAGCTGTTTTGTGGTGGCTTTTACTTTCATTGTCTAAAATGCCGCCAATATGGTAACCAAGGTCACTGTTGCTACGTGATAGATGGCTTGGAGATGGCCTGCGCCTCACGATGGATGCCAATTTCCTCTGTGTATTCGGCACTTAATTGTATTTTTTTTTATAGTAGGGAATGCTTCTCCGGGAGAGGCATGGAAAGTAACGGCTGGTGAAGCCAATGTGCTTACGCATGTTTGTTCATTTGGGTGGTTTTTTTTCTTTCGCTCGTTCGTTCGGTCGATCTCTCATTTCGAAACGACTGGCCGGAGACAAATCAAGAGCCGAAACCCTCGGGAAATTTACCATGTTGCGCCTCGCATCCAGCCGGTTTTTTTTTTTTATAAAATAAGATGGGCAACGGAGGACTATAAATATGGCTTGTCTTTGCCAACGAGTTGAAAGGGAAAATGTCCGGAGAGCCTACTTCATGCGATCGAGAGTAAAAGCCATGGTAAAAGCAATCGAAACAGACGTGGACAACTTTTGTGGTTTCAATTATGCATATAGGCCTACAGTACAAATTCACCTCTTCAAATGTTCCAGGCTAAAGCAGACATGAATAAAGAAAACTCGTCGGAACTAAAATAAAATCCGAGAGTCCAAGAGAAAAAAATAATGTGCAAGGGAACAATATAACAAAAGATTAGCCTACCGGTTACTGGCTCAAAAATTAATGAGTGCTAAGAAAATCAGAATGCAATTAGTCCCACTTACTGGGTAGTCCCGCTTACTGGGCCGCCAGGAGCTCCCCTTAACGAGTTTTGAGATTGTCTGTCGCACTAGTGCGACACATAACCTCAAAACTCGTTTAAGGGGAGCTCCTATAGCGGCCCAGTTAGTGGGACTAGGGGCATACAGGCAGCTCGGGCGGCCGTGATTAACACCTATAAAAGACTACAGAAATTGAAAGAGTGCATACGGTTTTGTAGCACCAACTACAGTAGATGCATTCTCCTGAAGACGAGCAGAGTGTACTGTTCGCAACGTCGAGTTCCTCCGGTTCTTTTCAGAACCACACTTACTCACAAAAGAGAATTTACATGGTGTCTCCGCAAACCTATAGTAGATGTACTTCATTAGATGCAATTAAATATTCATGTAGGCCTACATGTAGCTCATACCTTTAAATTGTCCCCCTTTCGTTTCATCCGATGAAGTCGTTGATGCTACGAAGGCTTTTGCACTCTTTCCAAGTGGTCAGTCTTTAAGTGGTATCCACAGGTTGTTATTATTCAGCAGTGAGACTAATCAGGTTATCTGGACACTTGCAGTAATGATGTACCTCCTGGTTTATAGGCGACTGTCTACAGATTGGACGTCCCACCAGTTGGAAAGCTGCTATTGCAATGCAATGGAAATGCAGCGTCTAGCTGGCGGCAAGAAAGCCGCAACCGACAAAAAAATCAGTAAACAAAGGAAAGGAAAGAATTTATTCCACATGATACGATGTACGTAGGCAGTCAATAAAAGGGCTGTGTCGTCTTGAGAGCGCCAAGAATGCAGCCGCAAACAGGGGGGGGGGGAGAGAAAGGAAAGTCAGAGTTCTAACCAGGTCTCCTGGATAAAATACAATACAATACAGCCAACCTAAGCATTTGAATGAGCATCTAGAAGGTGCTGAAAAAACACACCCACAAACGAGGAAAAGGGGAAAAGCTTTTAGGGGAAGCAGGTTCATTTGTTGGCTCATTGCCGAAAGCAATCAATCCTAAGGACACGCGGCATCTATCAAAGTGGCAGCAAACGATGCAGCGGCCGAATTTGTATCAGAGACAGGCTAGCCAAGGAGATTTTTTTTTTTTAGCTCAACGAGACCAATGCAAAATTGTTGGAGAGTAGAATACGAACCAAGTCGATAGCATACCATCCCTTGCAAGCAGTTCGGGAGTCAACAGAAAATGCTCATGAAATAAAGGGATTTTAACAAATTTATGGGGCACAAGAGGTCCACCTCGTGTTGTAAAGGATTCCTTCTGCACAACTCGTGTAATGAGTTTACAACAAACACAAAACTCTGATTTGTTTAATAGTTTATTGTCATGAAGGCCACAGCACTGAGGGTTAATGGAAAATAAAAAGCATGGTTTTATTTACAGCAGTTGAAACCGCAGACACATACACTATCTATATCGACTTGCTGACTACCATAATAGCTCCTGAAAATGCACGAACCTCCTATATTTGGATGCACGAATAAATACAATGCATTCGATAGAAATGCTCTTTAGAAATCCAAACAAAAAAGCATTTTTTTTTTATTAAATTGGAAAGATTAATATTTCAAAATTCATATACAGTTTTTAGAAAGTTTATATTGCAATTGTCCCTTCCCCCCTCAATTCATTTTAGTTAGGTATCCATTCAGTGACACTTCATTCATCCCTGGGTGTGCTAAGGTGGGGCAGGGTGCAAGGTAGACCCATTGCTTGGTCTCCACTTTAACTGGAAATGCTTGAATGGGTTCTGACTGGCGCCCCACCCCGGCAAAGACTAGTTGACTATCTAGGGAGGCCGACATCTAAGAGCTGGATAGCTCAGATGGTAAGAGCACTGGTACGCAAAACCAGAGGTCTTGGGTTCACATCCCAGTCCAGTCAAAGTTTTCAAATTTTTCAATTTGTTCAAAAGTTCCCAGTCAGTTGTTCATTTGTTCGTTTGACTGTAAATAGTCACTGTACAATCACCTGGCCGGTGATAGAAATGAGAACGAGGGCCGGCAAACCCTCTTGTGAGTTGGGAGTGGTAACATGCCAGGCAGCGTGGCGTTGACCATGGAGCTATAAGTACTACTACTTATACTTATAGTACTACTACTTACAGCTCCAAAACAAGATATCCAGATGTATCAGAGAAGGGTGGCTACTCGATTCCACCAAATGGCCGAGACTCATTCAGAATGCATGGCTGTCTAACAAAGTGTGAAATGCTGCAATGAGCGAAGTGCGGCGTCTCGGGCCAAATCAATATTCAGACGATACTGCCATACTCAGCTTGCCAACAGTGACTAATATGCATTTTAGGATCAGCCTTGGCCCAGGGTAAAATAAAATCATTTGCATGGGGTGACACAAGCCCCTCAGAAATAACCGGTCATTAATTATGTAATTAATCAATTCATTCATTCACTCATTCATTCACGCACCCGGCGTCTCCCAATTTGTGCCAGTAAAGGTTACCATGATAAGTTTAATCACATGCTGGACAAGGCAGTATAAAACAGTGTAAAACAGGGACACTTGATCACAAGTGTTTCAAAAACAGCCCAAAACTCACTTCCCAGACAACCAACCCCCCAAGTTCTACACACCCGAGATTAAATTGAAAAATTGGCAAAGAAAACTTTGACTGGACCGGGACTTGAACCAGAGACCTCTGGATTAACGTACCAGTGCTCTTCCATCTGAGCTATCCAGCCCTTAGATGGTGGCCTTCCCTATATAAGTCAACTAGTATTTGCCAGGATTAACCTGAGGTTAAAGTAAACTGTCTAGTGTGCACGGTCTCAATTTTAATTGACGTTTTTTCATGTTGTCTGAATAGGGAGCCCTTCCTTACTACAGTGTTTTAGTACTCACACTCAAATTTGTACCAAAGTACATTTTATTTAAGCTTGTTACACCTTCTTGTGTCAATGTACTCATATTCAAACATGCACAAAACAAATCCCTTTTTTTTTTGGAATACTCTTTATTTTCTGCCCTGTACTCATACTTGGACCTGTGGCCAAGATCTCATACTTGTACTCATGGCTCACTACAAGCACTCATATACTCAAACTCATGAGAAAAGTACTCAACTAACAATCTGGTATAAAATTGCATTCTCCTACTGACTGGATTAAAACCAACGAGACAGCATCATATTTACATTGCCATATTGAATCATAGAGCTATGATTGATTCAATACCTCTTAAAGGTGAGGATCTTTATGCTAGGAGTAACATAATTCCGCTAGCTGAAAGACAGGGAAATGAGAAGGGCAAACATGTTCCAATGCTCCAGTAAAACAGTTAAGTCCTGATGGGAATAATGCTTGCTGCAACACTTTCAAATCGAAGCAACAAAGTTCAAGTGATCCAGCACCAAGTGTGCCCCAGTAATATGGGCTAATTTGGCTTTCTCCGTCAAAAAATTACCATTTGAAAAATTGGCAAAGAAAACTTTGACTGGACCGGGACTTGAACCCGAGACCTCTGGACTAACGTACCAGTGCTCTACCAAATTTCCATTGTGTAGAAAGCCATCTCTTTTGGCTCCAAACGGCATTCTTTAACTCTGTAGACAGTGTGTGCGCGGCCCGACATCAGGAAACTATACCACTGAGCCCAGTGTGGAAGATGAATGTGACTTTGGAGCCACAGCTATGGCTATGACCACACACAGCCTGTGCTTCAGCATTGGCAGATGCCCATTGCAATATCCATAGCCATAGCCACGAAAGTCAGATCCGGTGGAAGCATTTGAGAGCATCCCAAGAGAAAGAGACTATTTTCCTACTATGCACTATTTTGAACAAAAAAGTGAAGCACAGTAAGCTTATAATACACCAATTCAGAAGGTCCGGAGAAAATAGAGAAACATAAGAACCTGAAAAGAGAACTTGTCCAGTGGGCCCTTTTCCTCTTCCATTTAAACCAGTGTCGACCAAACCAAGACTAGTCAGACAAAATAGTCTGGTGCCCTTCATAAGATGTGTAATATCAACTTAAGGACAGCACATGAAGACTGGATACTGACCAGTTGGGGAGTGTCCAAGCTTTCATAGCAACAACTACTCCATCAGATAGTAAAGCGATTGCCTCTGATGAGATACTTGTGGCAATGAAAGTTCATGCACTCTTCCAAAGCTGGTTAGTCTATGAGTGCTTCCCATGAGGTTTTCACCCTTAATCAGGTTAGACTACTACCGGTACATCTGTCTCCACACACCTTCCGAAGATTTGGAAACTGGTTTTCTTAACCAATGGAAATGCACGGAAACTTTAGGGACACTGAAGTTGCAAAAGGGTCTGTTGACAAAAAAACGCATCTATTTTGTTCTATTTTGTTGTATTTGTTTGTCTTTTTTTCTCTTTTTTTTTCTCTTTCATATTATCAAAAGATATACAAGACAAAAACCTAAGCAATTCTCTAAATACAGATTTTTCTCCTCAAAAATGTTGTCTAAGCTTCTCTACTTTATACAATTAAAAAAAAATAATCAAAAGAACCTCAAAGAGGGTTTGTACAACTGACATTGACAACTTAACATGCAGACAAGTCACAACTGACCAAATTATTTCCCTGGATACTTAATTGCAAAAGCTGATTTGAAGTCTATGATATACGGGTCTATGACCACTTGTGCGCAGATTATGACAACAACAAAAAACAACCCCCCAAAACAGGCATCATGCATCTTCCAAACAGGAGAGGAATTTCATTCAAGGATTGCAACGAGTAAAAACAATTCACCGTTTGTTTGTTTTTAACTGTAATAAACTGAGTACGACATCATGTCCTTCACTTCAAACAACTAAAATGCGTCCATACCTTTGAAGAATAAATCATGCTAATTTTTTTCACCCTCTAAAACAAAAATAAATATCAACCTACACATTGGCAACCTTTCCACTTGCTCTACAGACTACTATCGCTACAAACTGCACAGACTATAAATATGATAAAACAGGCAAGGCTATACAAAGATTTGCAATTTCTGAAAATGTTATGAGTATTAAACTGATTTACAGGCCTTGTATTGGTTAAAGTTTTTTTTTCTCTGTGGGCACAAAAAGCATCACCTCGAAAGCAGTTCTTTTGTCCGCAAGAGTTAAATTAAGTGGAAAGGGTGATCAAAGTCACGCGATGTGTCGTTGCTGATGGCGACATTTCGGTTGCTAACTGCTAACCTTCATCAGGCAACTGAAGAATGCGCGCTGCCGTGTCTGTTTATGTCCGCTTTGCCGGTTCCTGTGTACCGGTTTGCGGACCTCGTAGTGGTGATCATGCGGTTTGGCGCACGATTCTGGCGTCCACTAGCGGCCCCGTCCGTGGTGAATTGGTGGAGGAACGAAACACGGTACGGATACCGTGTCCCTCGAGGATTCTCCTCAAGAGTTAAATTCATCTGAAATTCCTGCATACACATCAATATCCTGGGTTTGGACTGATGACCGGAGGCCTTTTCACACTACAAAGCTTTTTCCTCGGGGGGAATTGCAACAATGCCCACTATGCCCATTTTCTCACTCCCAAGGGAAATGATTGACTGGTCCACTGATTTCCACTACCGACCCTTTCCCCAGGAATTGCGGCAGCTGCAGCGACGGAAAGATGTGAAGGTAAAACCAAGCATGCACAACAAGAGTGTCATAGTTGACCGACTTTTTCGCGGCTTGGTTTCCGTTTGTAAATACAGCACTTAACCCCGGGGGTTAACTAACCCTGTTTCGGGTTCACACTTGTTCTCATATCCAGAGAAATACGCAGAAAGTAGCAACTGCTCCCGAGCAGGGGTGTCAAGAATTATGCAAATTTCCGGAACAAATTTCCGGGGATAGTAAGTGACCTTCTCCCGAGAATTTCCCGAAAAATCATTGTAGTGTGGAAAGGCCTTAATGCAACTGGCAGTCTGACGCAATCCTTCCAAAATCCTTACAGCCAAGTCGCCACCAATATTGTATCAATTGTTCCAAGGCTGACATAGTTTTTAGGGTCTCAACTCTCAAGATCATCTGAAGAAAAGGCCACACTTTTTGACTTTCTTAACAAAGATTGAAGAACCACCAAAGAGATATTTATACATATCATAATAATACTTATATATATTTATATTAAAAAAATGGGGGAGACCCAGCTAACATCTAATGGAAGTTTTTTTCTGAATTGTTTTTTCTTCTTCTTGAAAATATATGTACATTATCGATTAACCACTTCATGTCGAGGTACCTAGTTGTGGAAACATTGTGTGTAAGTCCCAAGGCTGGGACGCCCATACACAGACCCTGCTGTAGATGTAAAGACCCTATTCAACTTGCACTCAATGGGCCATTCAGTGTACCCATTCTCCAGCAGGGTACCGGGCACAGGCGGGGTACCGGGCACAGGTGGGGTACCGGGCACAGGCGGGGTACCGGGCACAGGCAGGGTACCGGGCACTGGTGGAGTACCTGCCACATGCGAGGAACCAGACACAGACAGGGTACCAGGCAAAAATTGCATTCCTGACACCAGGTACCCGGGTATTGACCGGTTAAAGTGCTGTCTGGCTCCACCCTTTCACACTCTTATCTGATTTGTATGTGCACCACACAATGCCACACAGGTTGGGTTCGATGGCAAGGCACTTTGTACCAACACTGCAACTAGGGGCATATAGAGGTTGTGGTGTTCACAGGGTTGCGTGCATACTTAGAAGATCTGGGGTGGATTTCACAAAGCCTTACGATGCATCGTAACTCAACTTACGATGGATAACCCATATGGATAGGCCGCATGGTTTCTGCGCATTGCTCATTGTCTTGCGATTGATCGTGAGTTACGATGGGTTTGGTGAAATTGACTGCTGGTTTGCTTAGAGTGTCGGCAAGACTTCAGTGTGAACACGTGTTCTTCCTGCTAATCATGAACATATTATATGTGTCTCACACAAAGAAGCTATGGACATTTACAGTGTAGAGTTTCACAAAAGCCTTTCACGACATTATATCAGTCCCAATTGCTAAGTAGCTTTGAATTGCAACACCACACCCTGCTTTGTTCATTGGGACTGATATGCATTATGGATCGGTAAAACATGAAAATCAAGGCCCAGACAAGAAGTCAAGTCAAGAACTGTTTGCTGTGACACTATGTACTAGACAATCTCTACTTGTACAGGCATTCCATTAGCTTCCCCGCGTCTACCCCGGTCTACCCCTGGCTAGCTCTAACTCTGACATCATCATCCCCTCGCTTATCCAGAGTAAAAGCAGGATCTTTTAGAGGGAAACCTATGTCTGCTCAGGGAAGCAAATCGCATTCAGTGTGTGTGGGTGCATGGTTTCAGAGGAGAACAGAGGGGTAAACAAAATGTAAACTCTATCTAACTGTCGCTAGAGTCTGCCGATGTTGGTTATGACACAATGTTCACAAAATCCCTGTCAATGTCCCCCTGTTCTTGTTGAAAACTCAAACACGAGATTATTTCACCACAGTATCAGCGCAAACAGTTCTTGACACGTGTGACTTAGCTCTAGGATATTCACACTGAAAGACACAGTAGCATATTGTGCTGTCCCATCAATTCTGTTTGGTATCGAAAAGCCTTTGGGACATAGCTCATAGAATGAAGGTCTCTAATCCTACAGAAGTAATCTTTAAACCCTCTAAAACCTACTTCAAGGGAGAAAAAGAAGAAGGAAATTTCGAAAACCGGGAATTGATCTCCCTTGAGTTCATAATGAGCAAAAGGATCAACGATGCTGAAATATAAGGGTAGAGCAGAATCCTGCTCCAATGCACCAATACACAGTGTAAGATTAGACATGGTTTGGGGTTTCAACCCAACGAGTTAATGCCAAAATTTTGGAGAGAAAGGGGAGAGAGATGAACAAAAAGAGAAAGGAAATGCAAGGACACTATACTATGTAAGAACTCCTGATTAAAGCTGATAGGGAATGTACATATGCAATGCACACGAGTCTTAACCATTTGACATCTGCACATCGATGTTGCTACAGTAGCATGCCTGCTCACACACCCCCCATCATGGTGCACAGTGGTTGTCTGTAGAGAGGACAGACTTTTACCTGTGGCCTGCCCATCGTGCGTGCACGAGCAAAGGGCGCCACCACAGTGACTGGAGTCCCACCAACGACAACGCTCTGGCAGCATTTCCCAGCATGGTGAGACTCCACTGACTGTAGAGTGCTCAGTGTACAGTGTGCATGCGGAGATATCTGCCATGAGCGTGTGAAGCAAGGGGACCACTGCAGTGTGTTCACTTAGCTTAGCAACGGGTCTGCCTCACTCAACCCCCGGACTATCTCTGATGGTGATACCCCTTCCTCATATATACCGTGTATATAAAGACCCTTTATGAATAAGAGCTTACAGTCGGGCTTGGGCTCTGGTTTCCTTCCTCTCACCCCTCATCATGTCAAGGGTAGATGGGATCAAGAGGTTTTTTGACCACAAGTGAGCAGGAATGCATACCTCCAAATTCATGGGCCAAAGCACAACCTGTATTTTCAGGGTTTTTTTTGTGAAGGATGGGGGGGTAAAGAGCCTTCCTCAGACTCAGGCTTGGCCTTGGGCTTGGTCTACGGTTCCATTCCTCTCACCCATCAGCCCTCAAAGACAGTCAGGAACCAGACTTTGACCACAGTTTCTGGTTAAAAACTCTGAAAGAGCAAGCACAGACTACTACTACTTCCACTACTACTACTACTACTACCACTAATACTACTACTACTTCTAATTCGAAGGACCAATACCTTTACACTATTCTGTCTAGCATGGCAGATTTCAGTTTGTTTAGTTCCATTCAGTTCTGTGTCTCTCCCCAGCATATCTACAGAGGTGACTTTGCACCGGCTATGCCTTCAGGCACAGAAACCTTCAAAAGTCAATTGACAAACTACAACCTGTTTTCTCGGGATTTGTCAGACAGACAGGGGACAAAGCATGAGTCCGAACTAGGGATTTGCAAGGGGCCTTAACACCCTGTGCGGATACTGAGGCCGTTTACGAAATGAAGGCTTAGGCTCAAGATCAGGCTTCGATCACATTCTTCTCACCCGTTATAAATTGTCACAGACAACCAAGCGTTTGGCCTCAGTCTCTTGGTGAGCACTTATCGAGTACTTATCGAGTCAACAAACTTCCATCTTCGGCGACAAACCACAACTGGGATTTTCGGGTTTTGTCAGGCGGAGACGAAGCCTGAGCCCAAGCCTGATCCATGGATTCCTAAAGGGCCTGAGTATCTCAACGGGGGGAAACCAAAGCCAGCCGGGCAGTCAAACACGTACACGTACGTAATGCAGTTGTGATAGGATCCTGTTTCAATAATGCCCTTTGAATGAAGACGGCGGAAAGGAGGCCGCCGCCAACGGTGCGTCCCCATGACGATCGGCCTACTCGTTGGGAAAAATGAAGTTGTAGACCTGAAGCGAGGAGAGGGTGATGTAGAGGACCCAGAGGAACACCATGAAGACGCCCGAGAGGATCTTGGGCACCTGATTGCCGCCCAGCTCCGACTTGCCAAAGACGGACAGGAACCGACGCAGCATGAGCAGGGAGATGCAGCACAGGGCGCAGATGGTGTAGACGCTGACGCTGAAGGCCAGCGACCCCGCCGGCACAATGAACTCGTCGTCCTGTTTGCAGAGGAGAGGAGGGAAGGTAAGAAGGGGAAGGGGGGGGGGAGAAGGGGGAGGTGTTCAGGGTGGACAAGTCGGGAAATCAGAGTGAGCAGGCATCCAACATCCAAAGAAACATCCTTCAGTACACACACTCTATCTATCCCAAGGTGTAGAACGGAGAGGTATCGGAACAGCTTCTTCCCTCGTTTTGCCTCTACCTGGAATTCCCTTTCTGGTTCTTGCTTTCCCCCTGCCAACGATCTTGCCCCTTTTTAAAAGGAATGTTAATTCCTATCTTCAGCCTTACTGAATCCCTCCCTATCTCCTTTTTCTAGCCCTTAAATCTTAAGTGTCTTTTCAGCCTTGTTTTGTGCGATTTTGCATAAAAAAAAGCTTTAACTGACATCACAGCATCCACGAAAATTGTTCAGTAGAGCGGTCGTTCAATACAGCAGTTGCGGCCACATATCTTGTACGCACAAATGGGGAGCCAAAGGGCATGTTCGTTATATCCGAATGTTCGGTACATCGGCGTTCGTTATAGCGACGTTCCGCTGTATAAAGTTTAGAGCATTTTTAACAATGGCTGACACACCAGCCATCAAAACTTCGACTGATGTGGTGGTTGACTGGTTGCAGAATATTTTGTGCTGGACAAGGGCATGAAGCCGCTTAAGAGTGAAAATTCAAAAGAAACGTCTTCCTCATGTAAACAGGATTACAAATCACACTGTGAGGTGATGCCAATCGCTTTTGGCTTGAATTTCAATGCTCCTTACTTTAGCATAAAGCAGAAGTGGGTAGGCAAGTTGATTCCATGGATACGGACTTTTTAGCTGGAGCAAATGTTGGTCCTTAAGGCACTGTCACACTTATTCAGAATTAGGCAGAACCAGTCGAAATGAGAAGCTTTCCCAATGCTGTTTGAATACTTAGAATGCACTTTGAAGCCGACTCAAATGATTCACGCCCATTCCTGATGGTGTATCAACTCCCCAATGCAATTTGAATGTCGTTGGAATGCCGCAGTGAGAGTATTCAGAATGCTGTCGAACTGCAGTCAGAACATATTGAGATTGCAGTTCACATATCCAGGAATATGCAAAGAGTTTTCATTCCGACAGCATTCTGGCCCACTCGAGTGTGACTAGCGTTTCTAAGCGGCTCTATGTGAAGTGTGGCCATGTATTTGTGGGCTGTGGACCCCCGTCCATCGTCGGGCCCTCACCTTGCTGGCCCAGTAGATGGAGGCCAAGAGCCAGGGCAGGCCCAGGCCCAGGAACACGTTGACCGAGTTGCTGCCGGTCACGTTGCCAATGGAGTTGTCGGCGTACTTCTCGTTCAGGGCGGCCGTGCGGCTGGCAAAGAGGTCGGGCAGGCTGGTGCCCAGCGCCACAAAGGTGATGGCCGTCACGCTGGGGTCCAAGGTAATCAGGCAGCCGAAGATGGAGGCCAGGTCGCCCACCAGGGCCGTCAGTATGGCGATCATGGCCAGGGCTACGACGAAGGTGATCCAGCCGCCGCTGTTGAGGAAACCTGGCGGTGGCACGATGGCGAAGATGACCTGCAAAAAACACCCAATATATTCATCAGCATGGCCCAATGCAGGTTCATCGGCAAAGTCCAATGCATATTCATCGGCAATGCCCACTGCATATTCATCAGCAAGGTCAATGCATATTCATCGGTAAGGTCCAATGCATATTCATCGGCAAGGCCCAATGCATATTCATCGGCAAGGCCCAATGCATATTCATCGGCAATGCCCACTGCATATTAATCAGCAAGGTCAATGCATATTCATCGGCAAGGTCCAATGCAACCTTGAGATTTAAAAAAAATTAAATCAAAGCAGTGGACAGTGGAAGTCCCCCTGTTCCTACCTTGAATCCAAAGGTCATGAAGTGCATGACATAGTCCAGAAAGCCGGCGCTCTCTCCATCCCCTCCGTTGACGTTCATGGCGTCCTTGAACTGGTCAGCGTAGGATGCGTTGCCCATCTTCAGCCGGTCCATGTTGACGTGGGTGATGGCCACCACGCGGTCCAGGATCCCGGCATATTCTGAAATGGAAATTTGACCACCAAAATAAAGAGGGCTCTTGGCATCGGTGGGAATGGATGGCTCGGAGAGTCCCGGTCCCTGCAAAGGATTGATCTTGGTATCCTTCTGCCATTGGTCACTGGCTTGGTGTCCCTGGCAATTGGCTTGGTGTCACTGGCAATTGGCTTGGTGTCACTGGCAATTGGCTTGGTGTCACTGGCAATTGGCTTGGTGTCACTGGCAATTGGCTTAGTGCCCTTGTCATTGCCTTAGTGCCCCTTGTCATTGCCTTGGTGCCCCTGGTCATTGCCTTAGTGCCCCCTGGCCATTGACAAATTGCCCCGGGTCATTACCTCATTCCCTTGGTCATTCCTCTTGTGCCTGTGACCATTGCCTCATTCCCCTGGTCATTGTCGCATCCCCCTGGTCATTCCTCTTGTGCCCCTGGCCATTGCCACATTCCCCTGGTCATTGTCTCATCCCCCTGGTCATTGTCTCATCCCCTGGTCATTGCCTCATCCCCCTGGTCATTCCTCTTGTGCCCCTGGTCATTGCCTCATCCCCCTGGTCATTCCTCTTGTGCCCCTGGCCATTGCCACATTCCCCTGGTCATTGTCGCATCCCCCTGGTCATTCCTCTTGTGCCCCTGGTCATTGCCTCATTCCCCTGGTCATTCCTCTTGTTGCCCCGGCGTCCCTCACCGTCATCGTTGATGATGGTGACCACGGTCTTCTTCAGCCGGCCCAGCTGGGCCCCGCCGGTGGGCTCAAGGAGCTCGACCTGGAAGCTCTCGTCCTTCTCGTACTCCTGGTCGTCGATGATCTCAATCTGAATCTCCTTCTCCTTCTCGTTGTGCTCAAAGACCAGCGTGCCCTCGCCGCCGATGTAGTCCTGGCCGTTGACCGCCTCCATGTCCTTGGTGCGCCACTGGACCTCCACGCGACCGTCCACCCCTTGGTTGCGGGCGATGGGAAGGAAGACGTAGCCGGCACTCTCCTTGACCAGGTAGCTAGTCTTGGTGAACTCCAGGAAGCCGGGCTCTGGAGGAATTCAAACCCATCATAAAAAAAACCCACTTTACTTAAGTGACACAGAAATGTTGCAACCTGATTTATACTGAGGGCAGTCTCGGTCTCGGTACTGGTCTAGGTCTCGGTCTTGGTGTCAGTCTTGCTCTTGGTGTCAGTCTTGGTGTCAGTCTTGGTGTCAGTCTCGGTCTCAGTCTTGGTCACAGCCTTGGTCTCAATCTTGGTCTCAGTCTTGGTGTCAGTCTTGGTGTCAGTCTTGGTGTCAGTCTTAGTCTCAGTCTTGGTCTCAGTCTTGGTCTCAGTCTTGGTCTCAGTCTTGGTCTCAGTCTTGGTCTCAGTCTTGGTCTCAGTCTTGGTCTCAGTCTTGGTCTCAGTCTTGGTCACAGTTTTAGTCATGTTCTCAGTCTTGGTGTCAGTCTTGCTCTTGGTCTCAGTCTTGGTCTCAGTCTTGGTCACAGCCTTGGTCTCAGTCTTAGTCTCAGTCTTGGTCTCAGTTTTAGTCTTGGTCTCGATCATGGTCTCAGTCTTGGTCCCGGTCTTGGTATCAGTCTTGGTCTCAATCTTAGTTTCTATCTTGGTCTCAGTCTTAGACTTGGGCTCAGTGCTGGTACTCCTCCATCATGACTGGCAGCGAGTGACTTCCCTGAGGGCACATCACATTGACACTAACTTCAAATGGCCACAATTACTCAGAATCTCAAGAATTCAGAAAGGGCCTGCTGGTTCAATCAACATTTTGCGCCTTGGATAAAGAGCCCACCCTTACCGTCGTCATTCATGATGATGACCTGCATGACGGTGCGGTGTCCCAGACAGACCTCCTCCGTCTGCTCCATGGACAGCTTGACGAAGAAGGTCTCGTCCGGCTCCCACTCATTGTCGTCGATGATCTCAATCTCGATGACCTTCTCCGTCTCGCCGGGCTCAAAGGTCAGCGCGCTGCGCTGAGCGATGTAGTCTGAGCCTGCCTCGGCCGTTCCATTCACTGTCTCATACCTGCAGGAAAAAAAAGAAAGAAAAAAAAAGAGAATGTAGTTTTCTTTCATTGTGATGACACAACCATGCTAGGGGGAGCTCCCCCTGGTTCCAGGTCCCAAGTGGTTAAGGGTGGCCACATCCCATACTAAAAAAAGAAAAGAAAAGAGAATGTAGTTTTCTTTGTTGTGATGACACAACCATGCTAGGGGGAGCTCCCCCTGGTTCCTAGTCCCAAGCAGTTAAGGGTGGCCACATCCCATACTAAAAAAAAACCAAAACAAACAAAAAAAGGAAGGGAGTTTTCTTTATTGTGATGACACAACCATGCTAGGGGGAGTTCCCCCTGGTTCCTGGTCCCAATGCATTATACATTTGGTCCCAAAGCATTATTAAAGCATTATATGAGTTTGGAAAAAAAAATCATGTGCATGTCTCTTTGTTGTGTCGTCCAATAGAATGAAGCTGTTTTTCATGCCCATGAGGGAAGCAAAGGAGCATCAAAGGAAACACAATTCAAATCCACAAAAAAAGGCGACTGCAGAAGTCTGTGGAGGGAGATGGAAAGAGGAGATGGGGAAGGAGGAAGAGGAGAAAGAGACAGAGGAGGCAGAGGAGGAGAGGAGGAGAAAGGGAGGAGGAAGGGGGAGGTGGAAGATGAGGAGATGGAGGAGGAGATGGAGGAGAAAAGGGAGAAGAGGAGACGGAAGGGAGAAGGAGAAGGAGAAAGGGGGAAGGTGGAAGAAGGAGGAAGATGAGGAGATGGAGGAGGAGAAAAGGGAGAAGGGGAGGAGAGGAAAGGGAGAAAGAGAAGGAGAAAAGGGAGAAAGAGAAGGAGAAAAGGGAGAAAGAGAAGAAGAAAAGGAAGAAGGGGAGGTGGAGAGGGGGAGGAGAAGAAAGGGAGAAGGAGAAGGAGGAAGGTGGAAAAAGGAGGAGATGGAGGAGAAAAGGGAGGAGAAGGACAAGGAGTAGGAGAATACAAGGAGCAGAAGAAATCGGAGAAGAAGATAAAGAGGAGGAAGAGGAGGTGGAGGAGAAGAAGAGTCCGCAGAGGTACAGATATCATCCTATCAACCATCAAATCCCTGGTCAAAAATAAATCATCGTTCATAGCAACACCGACTACGACTACAAGAGAGTCCAAGAAGTTGCTGCAACTAAACACCTTAATAACTACACGCAGCTCAGTGTAGTTCGCACTGAGGGTCAGTCAACAGCTTGTCTATTTTTTTCTCTGCCTGTGTCTGGATGACTGAGACAACTGCCCACCATTGCCAACGACTGACAACTGTCCAAACATGTACATCTACATTGGTTCTGTGATTAGAAACACATGCAACCGGTCACGAGAAACATCTGGTGAAGACAAAAACAACCCCCCCCCCAAAAAAAAAAAAACCCAAAAAAATCAATACAGCCCCGACGATGCATGCTTGGGCATGAGTTTGTCAACAGGTTGTTCGTTCTTTAAATTGAAAAACAAAACAAAATAGACAGCTCTGTAAATCTCAGCAAACGCAGCGTGACCGTCCACCTTCCCGTGCGACAAACCTCGGCAAAAATGTGCTGAGGACATATTCTTAATAGCGGTCGCTGGCGATGAGACAAATGTTATGGAATCATTGCACATTACACGCCTGGTTGAGTGCCAGGTGGCAGCTGCATGCCACGCTCATCGGGAGATGTCTCGCAAGAGAATAGAAGGGAAGGGAGGGGGAGGTGGCGGGGGCTGGAGGGCTATCAATAGCCACGGCGCTTGGCAATCTCCACGGGGGCCGGGGAAGAATAAACATGTCCTTCCCACCTTCTCATATTGATTGCAGGCTTGATGTCTTTATCTATGCGAAAAGCTGAGGCACTGTGGATCCAACATGCAGGCTAGTACATGTACGCTGTGCACTTTTGCTTCTGTAAGTGTGACCAGATTGCTTCAAAAATGCCGGATATCCTTGTCCTCAGAACCGCTGAATATTCGATCATCCAATGCATACTTGTACAGTGTGCGTGAATGAGTACAGCGAATATGTACATAGCATGTACATGTGTACAGACCATTATGTACACTGTCCTGTAGTGCAAATGATACCAGTTGCAAGTAGGTGCAGGGGGCACATCACATTTGGCCCATTAACATGATTACTTCTAAGGGATTGGAAGGCTTTCAAATACAGTGATATGGGGCTCAAGCTGTTTTGTGGGGGGAGAGCGATGGTGAAACTCAATCAGCTTTTAGAGGCCATTAATATGCATAGGCTGGCATTTGCTCATCTGCTAAATGCACTCGTGACTGACGTCAGACACTGAGTCCAAACGCACTGGCGACCATTAGTGCGGACAATGCAAGGGCCTCACAAGGCTGGCAAATGGCGCTCGAAACGAGAGAGGGACAGAGAGGACGGGGAAGCCAAACAAAGACAGCAATCAATAAAAAATGTTTAAAAATTAGGCCAAACCCTCCAAGCAAGCGTCATGATGGGGGGGGGGGGCTGCTACAGGACTGACAGCACGCTGTGCATTAGTTGCAGTCTTGCAATGGTTATCGGAAATTTGTTGACTATGCATACTGTACATGGTGCACTGTAATGCCCTCACTGGCTTCTTGTAGGTGCCAAACGATTTGGCCGCCACTTACATACACGTGTCACTATGAAAACTCACAAGCCAGTAGCTACCTGTGCTTCCCATAGAGTTGTGTGTTACTTGCAGCCTCGGCGAATGAGAAAGTGTACAGATTATACATGTGTGTAGCTCACGTACACATTTTTGGTGTATTAATTGTGGAACAGCCGACCATATAGCAGCAGTGTGATCAACCCAGTCATGAGGAAGCTGGTTCCAGAGAGTGCTCTTTATCGGCATCTTCTCACCACCTTTTGCCCCACTCGGTCCTGGGAATCGATTCCACAGCCCCCCAATGATCCATCCTAGCCCGGCCTCATGATGGATAGCCCCTCGCAATTGGAATTTGATTCCGCGGCCCACCATTGGTCGTTCATCACTCTAGGCAGACCAGGTGATCATGATTCAGGAGGAGGAGGAGGAGGGGAGGAGGAGGAGGAGGAGGAGGAGAAGGAGGAGAAGGGGAGGGGGAGGGGAGGAGGAGGAGGAGGAGGGGAGGAGGAGGAGGGGAGGAGGAGGAGGGGAGGAGGAGGAGGGGAGGAGGAGGGGAGGAGGAGGAGGGGGAGGAGGGGGAGGAGGGGGAGGAGGAGGAGGAGGGGAGGAGGAGGAGGAGGAAGAGGAGGGGGAGGGGAGGGGAGGAGGGGGAGGAGGAGGAGGAGGGGAGGAGGAGGAGGGGAGGAGGAGGAGGGGAGGAGGAGGAGGAGGAGGACAAGGAGGAGGAGGAGGAGGAGGAGGAGGAGGAGGAGGAGGAGGAGGAGGAGGAGGAGGAGGAGGAGGAGGAGGAGGAGGAGGAGGAGGAGGAGGAGGAGGAGGAGGAGGAGAAGGAGGAGGAGGAGAAGGAGAAGGAGGAGGAGGAGGAGGAGGAGGAGGAGGAGAAGGAGGAGGAGGAGAAGGAGAAGGAGGAGGAGGAGGAGGAGAAGGAGGAGGAGAAGGAGGAGGAGGAGGAGGAGGAGGAGTAGGAGGAAACCGAGACAATATCTCTGGGGGTTCTGCATCCCATCCAACTGCCTACATGTGGACCATTGACCTTTTTACAAAATATAAGGCTCAAGCTCGTTCTGTGGGGCTTCAGCTTCAATTGTATACGTTATAATAATGACCACTTAAGGATAGCACTTCATCCGATGCTATTAAGTAATTGTTGCTACAAGAGCTTATGTACTCTTCCAAACTGCGTAGTCTTAAATGCTATCCTACTGTACATGTAAGTTCAAAAATCGGGAGGACCTTTCTTAACGTTGGACCCTCCTGATTTTCTCCTTTCTTGCAGAAGGTCCTTCTATTTGCATTTTTGTCATTTAAGTCAGTAAGCAGTTTGCAACATGTTTGCATATTATGCTTTCCTAAGTTGTTACAATTCATCAGTAAGATCAGTTGATCTGATGTTCAAAGCAGTTACTGCTATTATGTACTGTTTCGAGCAAGGATGAAGACCACACAGTACACTGTTAAACCACAGGCAACCTTAGCTTTAAGGATCGGAATAAAAAACAGGGGGGAGAAAGGCATCTTGGCAAATCAATTAGATTAACATGATTTTTAAGTTACCCTCCTTCGCGGGATCAATTTGGTTTCTGCTCACCCAAGGATTACACAAAGCAGCCCACGGTGGCTGAAACTGTAACCTCAAAAAAAACAGACATCTGGCTCATGACCATGAATCATGTATCCATTCTAGGGCAAGGCCACTTTGGGGCATGAATGAAAGGGGCAAAAAAAACACCCAACAACTGGGGGACGGGGCATGGAGGCCAGTTGGCGGGACACGAAGACACAACGTTTATCTGCTGAAGGGACATAGTGGCTGATATTTGCAAGTCTTAAGCCCGGAGTGAAGGAAAGTATGTTTATAATCCTAATTTTGTTATCGTAATTAAAGCTGAACTAAAATATTGAAAAACGGTTTGCGAAGCTAGCTACAGAGAGCATGACATTTTGATGCTAGCAGGATGAAATATTCTGCTTACTGTGAAAGTTCCAGCAAGGATCAAAAGACGAGACCTTTGAAGTCTTTAGAGAAGTAATTGGCTGTTTAATAACAGGCCAACAGACACTTCTGACTGAAAATCGCTAGAGAATCGAGGCAAACAAAGGCCATTTCCAAAGCGGTCCCAAAGATGGGCATATGTTGTGCAGTATCAAGGCCAGTGGGACAATGGAGGGACTGGCCATGAGCGTGGCTCTTCTCAGAGCCACACTCATGGCCACGTGGCGTCTCCGCAAGGAAACCACATTGTGGTTCCACCGCGGAAACCTATGCAAGACTCATCAAGCCATTATGAATGGGCTGTCGGAAAACCTAGGAGACAGGAGACCCTGCTAAGCCTGCTGTTCCCCGACAAGCTAAGACCATTATGGAAGACCAGGCAGCCAAACTCCCTGGACATTCCCAGTAAAGCCCTGGGCAGAGCCGAACAGACGATGGGCTGATGCTGGTCGATTACCGTAGTGCTCGGCAAAAACTTGAGTAAGTGGGAGATATTGCCGACACAGATCTCTCTCCATATGAATAAGACTTAAGGCTTTGCATGGTGGGTTAAAGCCCCTACACAACATTGGTAAGATCGAAAAACAGAAATGTTCACAGATTTACATGAAACTTATACAGTTTGAAGATGGTTATAGTAGAAACCTCTCACTGAAATATTTCTGCCTAAAATGTTGTATTTTTGGAGAAATGAGTGAAAGAAATAGTTTACGTCTCACCGAGATCTAAACTATTTTTCGGAACAGTATGGCATTGAATGCAGCATTTTCGCGAAACAAATGAAGCGGTTTTCATGATTTTCTCGAGACTTGGTTGGCGGATTGAGCTGAAACTTTCACAAGTGTGCTATTTCATGCATACATGTATGTTGGATCAGACAACGTATGGATGCTATTCTTTGACCTCGACCAATGTTGTGTAGGGGCTTTAATCAATATAGGAAGGTTTGCGTTGACACAATGTATAAGGTCCCTTAAAGAAGAGGTGTGGTTCTGAAAAGAACCTGAGTACTTTTCAGAACCACACCTCTTCTTTAAGAGACCTTATACATGGTGTCACCACAAACCTTCCTATATTGATCTTTCCATATGGTGAAATCCAGACTCGTGCTTATGTCATCAAGGACTGTCACGTGACAGGTCCCCCTTGTCAACTCACTGAAATTGATCTTTCTGATCGGGTAACTTACCCCACCAACTGCTAGTTTTTAATGTGGGAGGGAGGGAGGGAAAGGGGGGAGAGGGAGGGAGAGGGAGGGAGAGGGAGGGAGGGAGAGGGAGGGAGGGAGAGGGAGGGAGGGAGGGAGAGGGAGAGGGAGAGGGAGGGAGAGGGAGGGAGGGAGGGAGAGGGAGGGAGAGGGAGGGAGGGAGAGGGAGGGAGAGAGAGGGAGAGGGAGGGAGAGGGAGGGAGAGGGGAGAGAGGGGAGGGAGAGGGGGAGGGACAGGGAAAGAGGAGAGAGGGAGAGGAGAGAGGGAGAGGAGGAGAGGGGGAGGATGTGTTTCATGATGCTGGAGGGAGAGGGAGGGAGGGAGGGAGGGAGAGGGAGGGAGAGGGAGGGAGAGGGATGGAGAGGGAGGGAGAGGGAGGGAGAGGGAGGGAGGGAGAGGGAGAAAGGGAGAGGGAGAAAGAGAGAGGGAGGGAGGGAGTGAGAGAGGAGAGAGGAGAGAGGAGAGAGGGAGATAGGGAGAGAGGCAGAGAGGGAGAGAGGCAGAGAGGGAGAGAGGCAGAGAGGGAGAGAGAGAGGGGAGAGGGGGAGAGGGAGAAGGGGAGAGAGGGAGAGAGGGAGAGAGGGAGAGAGGGAGAGAGGGAAAAAAGAGAGAGAGATACAGGGAGAGAGAGAGAGATACAGGAAGAGAGAGAAAGAGAGAGAGAGAGAGATACAGGGAGAGAGGGAGAGATACAGGGAGAGAGAGACACGTACTTAACAATTGCCTGAACGCTCATCAGTCCAAAGCGCTCCACCACTATCTGCACCTTCTTCTCATTCTCGTAGACGGCACAGGACGAGGCCCGGAACTCCACCACAGCCTTAGTGCCGCCGGCTGTGTGGTCAGCTGTAGGCAGGTTGGATGGCACCTCCTTGTTCTTGATCTTAGTGTACAACTGATTAATCGAGAGAACAGAGAGAGAGAGAGAGAGAAGCAAATTGATCAATATACATGCTACATCCATCTGATTAAATACTAGTAAAGTAAAAATGAAACTAGTGTACCTCAACCCAATCTGGACTTAAAGATATACATTTTTTTTGGCAAACTGCTTACTGAAAATGAGAATCTCAAACATCTAGAGGAACTGGCATTCTGGTCTTAGCAGGACCTCTCTCAAAGACAGAAGAATAAAACAAGTCCAGCTAAGATCAAAACACCAGGCTCTCAAACAAATATGAGAGGGAAGAAGTGACAACAGGGTAAACAATCACCCATCCATCAAATAACACGACCCAAACCTTTGAAAAAACGAGACTGTGTTTATTCTTCCTTAGGCGCTTGGGCTACAGAGCAAAGAATATTTGATTGGACTTTGGCATTGGAATGGCTTAGCATAAACCAGCACACTACATGTATCACGAGAGCTAAGGTTGTGGTAGACTACCGCATGTCGCATGAACATAATACATGTTCTGCATAAATTTTACAGTATCTGTGAATGGGAAACATTGTTTTAATGCTAATCCTGTCCAAAGCCACATGTTAAACATGTTAACATCTTTGGTAAGATACAGAAATGTAAACAAGTTTACATAAAACTTATACAGTTTGAAGATGGTTATAGTAGAAACCTCACTCTGAAATGTATTTCTGCCTAAACTCTTATTTTTTCGTTGGAAAGAGTAAAAGAAATTGTTTACATCTCACCGAGATCTGTATGTTTTTTGGGAGCAATTCATTGAATGCTGCATTTTCGTGAAACAAATGAAGCGATTTTTTTCCCCACTATTTTCTCGAGACTCGATTAGTGGATTGAGCCGAAATTTTCACAGGTGTGCTACAGTATTTCATGCATATTTTGGATCACCTTTGACCTCGACCAATGTTGTGTTATCCCTTAAAGTATATACATCCATATTAATCAAGATAACTTCATGATACCAGCAATAAATTTTCTCATCTTTCTGTATATGATTAATACTTTGCTTGAAATAGCATCGGAATCATTTGATCTGAATATCTGAAACACAAGGGAAGGTTGTTTTTTTACTGAAAAGTAGGACAACAGCATCCAGCTCACTTTGGAAAGCGGACTCTAGATGCATTAAACCGATGGACCAACACATGGGGAACAGATAACTGAGTCATCTTCAGAACCGCCGATGTGTAGAAATAAAGTACGGCCATTTATGAGGTACAGTTTGGTCACACGAAATACCGCACTCTAATGAGTGCACCACCTCATAGTCATAGTCGAGCGCTGAGGTCATCGAGAGGAAGAGAAGGGATTGGCTGTCACGGGTCACGTAACCAATGGCTATTCATCACCAGGAGGTCATTCGGTCAGAGACCGAGAGAGAGAGAGAGAAGGGACTGCAGGCGCCAATATATCAGTCTCCTTTGGTATCATTATTGCTCTATCAATGTAGGCCTGCACAGTACGATACAAGTAACTCATTATGTGCTGGGGGTTCAATAGGCCTTGGCTTTGGTATGGCCCGAAAGCCAGCCAGCATATGTCAATGATGCACACTACCGGTGCATATTATAAACATCATCCATCTGAAGTGACTGTGCTTTCCAATATGCCACCCGCCTAGCTAGCTGTGCAGGGGAGGGCAGGCTATTAAAAAACCAAAAATGCTCATCAGATTTGAGGGTACAGACTGTGTGTACCAATTGGTGCATGCACAACTCGAATTATACGGGTTGTATCACACGAGACGATTGTACTGGATTTGGCAAGCATAAAGAATTGATATTTAACAATGTTGCAAACAGTGTCAAACAAAATTGGACCCCAAAAAAGGTAATTGCATACATTTGGTGGGCCTGACCATTGAGAAAGGTCTCTCGTTTGGATGGAAATGTCGGGTCCTCTATTTTCTTAAGAACATAAGAAAAACTCCACAATTGCCTTTCAGTTTTTCCTGCAATATATACATGCATGAGTCTGCCTGCAAGGATGTCCTTTTTGCACTACTGTGGTAATCTTTTTCCCAGAAAAATAGCCGCCTCATTCTTTCCTGCAAATCTTCTCAGAGAGGCCTTTGATTGAGAAGCCAACACAAACCACAGATCCTTTGCAATTTCAGGAACTTCTGAAATTCACATGGATGAAAAAAACAAAGATACGTACGACTGGGCGCGAATCTAGTGCCTTGTGGAGACCAAGTCCAATGGGTTGAATAGGTCTCCACAGGAAAATTGTAAAGGTGTATCCACAAGGTTTTCACAAAACTGGTAATTTGGAAATACATGTAACTCAAAAACGGGAAATTTGTGATGGGTAAGAATCTGTCCAAAGTGTTATATATAAGGGACATACGGAAAGTGAATACAGGAAAGTGAATGTGGTTGTATAGTGCACAAGAACAAAGCAATATCTCCACAAGCATACAAAAATGGGTACGTGTGTACATGTACATGTACCAAATCACAAATCATATACATGTATATACTGAGTACTGACCAAGTTACAGAAAATAGATTTTCAAATATTTTGTCACCAAAGATCTCCGATATCAAAATAATAAACATATGCTCAGTGCAAGGGCCTGACGAGAATTTCCAGTGCGCCCAGCACAAACGTCTACTGAGAGGGAAAAAGTTAATCTCGCCGCAATTCGGCCGACACCCAATGCAAGCTCCACGGCGAGCTGAAATGAGTCTCGTACTGTCACACACACCGGGGAATTGTTTGGGAAAGCAAGGAATGATTAGACGGAGATGCGCTATGAGGGCTTGGGGGAGCGGGGCGGGGCGGTTGTTGCGTGACAATCACTGCCGACACGAGCAACTTAATGAGTACAGTAATGATAGACAAGTGCACCACAGTAAACCGAACACACGTGTGTACGTAAATATGGGTGACTCCATAGGCTATGTACATGTACATGCACAAGTGGGTAATTCCATAAATCAGAGGTCCAACTACATGTACTGTAGTGATATTTTAATGTTCCCACTTACATATGAAACCGTTCAGATTCCCTGCATGTAATATTATAACAACGTAATGAGCCACTTTGTAGATTTCAAAATTTAGTGGGCCTGACTTTTCGATCCTAGCAGGTCCTTTCTCAAAGACAAAGGTCCTCTTAGGATCGAAACATCAGGCCCACTAAATTTTGAGATTTGCATTTTGGTAATTTTAGTCAGTAAGCAGTTTGTATATATCACTTTATAGATTGTTATACACGAACAGTATAATATACTGTTTAATCGACAGAAGATTTCATTGCGTGGTTACAATATTACATGTCAATGTAGGAAAGCTGAATGGTTTCATATGTAAGTGCGGACACCAAAATGTCACAAGTTGGACCCTGATTTATGGAATTACCGGTACCCATGTGCATGTACGGTGCAATTGAAAGGTGAAAATTATCACAAAGGTCGCGATAAACTGGTCACAAATCTTCAAAATTCAGAGGGCGGAGGGCCCAATGTTTCGATTCTAGCAGGACCTTTCAAACTTCCACACTTAGCCAAAATGTGAAACATTTTTTGGCAAATTTTGATTTGATTTTTTTTTTTTTTTAAAGCAAACAAATTTCACATAGTGGGAAAATGTGTCAGGAATCAGCCATGGTTTAAGTGGGAACTTTCAACTGAAAGGTTTTTTCAGGGGCATTGTTTTGGGATTTACATGTTTTTGTCTTTTGTTTTTTTGATTTTCGTTGTGTGGTTTTCTTCATGAGAAATTCTGGCGCGCTGTTTTTCAAAGACAAGTTGTGACCTGGCTTTTAAAATATTGCACACAAAAGGCTTCATGAGATTGCCAGGAATACTGTAAACAAATTTTGTTGACAGCCAAGAAGGTGGACTCATTGTGCATATGCATCAGCAGGATAGAGACTATGGAATGTATAGTGTAAATATACAAAGCTGTACCAAATTGTGACCTTGGTATTTACACTCAAGGGAAGTTTGGCCGATGGCGAGGTCGGGCAGACAGAAAGCAGGAAATAGCTCGCTCAATGGAGGACACGTAGGATTGTACCCAACCCTTGTAAAATTGTTTGTATATTGTACAGAAGTACGGGCTGCTCTGTTTGCTAAGGTCAATCCATGTGTCCACATGAAAAAAAAAAAATTAAAAATGATAGAGGGCCTGACATTTCGATCCTAGAAGCGCCTCTCTCAACCGACCTTTCTCAAATTCTTTCTGCCTTTGAGAAAGGTCCTGCTAGGATCGAAACATCAGGCCCTCTAAATTTTGTTTTTAGATTTTGGTCATTCAATTAAAGTACATGTAAGCAGTTTGCAACATCTTGTTTGGATTTACTTAAATGAAAAACGTTGCTACAAATTGACAGGGCCTGACATTTTTGTTTTATCCTTGCAGGACCTTAATGAAAAGCAGAATGAAGAGGATAATCTGCACTTGTCCTTGCCATTTTGCCTCGACAAAAAGTCTTGCTACGATCAAAATGTCAGGGCCTGTAATTTTTGGCCATTTAAAGTCAGCAGGCACTTTGCAAAATGTTTGCATCGCTTTATGAAAACAAGATAATTTAATTCAAATGGCTCTTTCATGACCATTAAAGAATTCTGGCTACATACCATGTACGTGAGTATTACTGCACATTGGTTTTGGAGATACCTATTTTCAACAAGGAAATTTAAAACGATTTTTAAAAAAAATGGCAGAGAAGTTTTTACTGGACCGGGACTCAAGACCTCTGTTTTAATGTACATGTACATGTACTGTACCATCGCTCTTACCACCTGAGCTACATGTATCCAGCCCTGTGATGGCGGCCTCCTCAAATAGTCAAACTATTTTTGCCGTCGGCTATCTCTTTGTTTTTGCCTGAAATTGGACTCCACAACGAGGTAAAAGCTTTCTGAGAAAATTCCACTCCGTATGTCACGTCGACCCCGGCACGGGGATAACTCTGTTTGGCCCCGACACCCGGCTCTGTATATCGGCGTGTTGATCCGGGTCCAAGTGGCATGAAATCGAGTGCAAATTCCACGCAACCAGAGCTACATGTACACGAGCGATACTGATGCCCACACCTCCCCCCTTTCCCAAACAGACTGCCGAGCCCAAAGCTCTTCCTAGCTCCCTAATAGCATCGTGAATTATTCACAAATCAATGAGGCTTGCGGTAACGTGGTGGTGGTGGGGCTAGGGGGTGGGCTGGGGGGGGGGGGTGGGGATGGGGGTGTGGGTCGAGGGCGCCAGACGGCGCGGCAAGCCCCAAAACCTGCACAACTAAAGCAGGCACTCACCAGTTGCAATCGATAATGTACACACTACACACATGGGCAGTTTTATACTGACAACTGCGGGCCCGTTTGGTATCATTATACACGCACAGATGAGCAAGGGCAGCAGAGGATGGTACATACTGTATGGTTCCCCCAGTTACAAAACAACAACACAGAATTCAATGCCAGCAGGAGTCAATGACGTCCAAGTGACAACAAAGAAGGAAACACAGTTGAATAAACAACGGTTTAATAAACAGCCTTTGTTTGTTTGAAGAAGAAAAAGGCCTTGTTTGTTAATATCAGTTCACCTTTTTTTCCCCCTTTTAGCAGCAAAAACAAAACCCTGACCTTACTCCATCATTGTACAGTATGTAAGGAGCATGTGTATACTTCACAGTTGCCCTCAATTTACCTTTTAGGCATCATATTTTATGTCACCTAGCACCATGAATATTTTGTATGCCATCCTTTCATCACTAGAACAGAGGCAGCTCATAGTGAGTTGCTTCTCCTTTTTTGGGGGGGGGAGGGGAGAGGGAAAGAAATTAAGAATTTAGAGGGCCTGACTTTTCGATCCTGGCCGGACTTTTCTGCCTCCGAGAAAGGTCCTGGTTTTCCCGCAGATCAATTTGATTAAACAACAGCTGATGAGGGCAGCCAAACTCATTAATCCTCACTACTTAGGGGAAAGGGTTGTTCTTTGGCCTTCTGAGCATCTGCTGTGATATTTTTTGGAGTAGTTTTCATTGCTTTGAATGAATCTGATGTGCATTGTGCAATCCATCTGGTCAGACTTTGGTATACAGCCAATATGGACATGTATGCACTGAATAATGTACAGTACATGTACATGTGTACATGTATATGCATTTGTATAGGGTGCAAGAACATGTACGTGTTCATTTAAATTAATTCTACATGTACATTGTGCATCTCCCAAGATAGTACACACATGAACAAAAAAGGATGGAAGACAGAGTATTTACATGGTGTTTTCTTTTTTTTTAAACAAAGGAATGGAAAACTGACTGGCCATTTTTCATCGGTCATACAATGAACTGACTGTTCTCAATGCTCACATTTCCGCACATTTTTGACGAAATTATTTCGATGCATCTTATGATGGGATACTTCATGCTCTATTTAAAGGCAATTTAAAGCATGAAGTAGGCGTAGGACCCTAAAAGTCAGATGCAGAAGGCTTTTAATGGGCAAAAGAGAAAACACAATTTTGGAGGGCCTGACGTTTCGATCCTAGCTGGATCTTTCTCAAAGGCAAAAAAACACACAGAATCTTTAGAAAGAAATCACAATGACGGTGGAATTTTGGATTCATTATTATTTTTCATGATGTGTCTTTGTGCTCTTTGCAGTGGTCATCATCATCATCATCATCATCATCATCATCATCATCATCATCATCATCATCATCACCATCACCATCACCATCACCATCACCATCACCATCACCATCACCATCACCATCACCATCATCATCATCATCATCATCATCACCATCACCATCATCATCATCATCATCATCATCATCATCATCATCATCATCATCATCATCGTCATCGTCATCGTCATCATCGTCATCATCATTATCATCGTCATCATCACCATCACCATCATTCATCACCATCCTCGCAGTCATTGTCATCTAGACAAGGTTATCAGGACATGGTGGTGTACTGTATATCACACCAGATCTTGTTTTCAGTCCAAATTAACATCAAGCAGGGACCTTGGGGTGTCATAGAGAAAGAGGGACAGAGGGAAAGGGAGAGAAGAATAAGAGAGGGGGAGGGAGACAGGAGAGAGAAAAAAAGAGATACATACATGTAGAAAATGAGACAGCGAAAAACAGAGAGAGACAATGATGGACAGGGAGAGACAGAGACAAACAGAGACAGAAAGAAAGAGACAGAGAAAGAAAGAGAATGAGACAGAGGCAGAGACAGACAGCAAGAGACAGAGACTGAGACAGAAAGAAACAGAGACAGAGACAGACAGACAGACAGACAGGAAGAGACTGAGACAGGCAGAGACAGACAGCAGGATACAGAGACTGAGACTGACAGAAAGAGATAGAGACAGAGACAGACAAAAAGAAAGAGACAGAGACAGACAGAAAGAAAGCGACAGAGATAGAGACAGACAGAAAGAGACAAAGGCAGAGACAGAGACAGACAGCAAGAGACAGATATAGATACAGAGACAGACAGAAAGAGACAGAGACAGACAGATATAGAGACAGAGACAGACAGCAAGAGACAGAGACTGAGACAGAAAGAAACAGAGACAGAGACAGACAGACAGACAGAAAGAGACTGAGACAGGCAGAGACAGACAGCAGGATACAGAGACTGAGACTGACAGAAAGAGATAGAGACAGAGACAGACAAAAAGAAAGAGACAGAGATAGAGACAGAGACAGACAGAAAGAAAGAGACAGAGATAGAGACAGACAGAAAGAGACAGAGGCAGAGACAGAGACAGACAGAAAGAGACAGAGACTGAGACAGAAAGAAACAGAGACAGAGACAGACAGACAGACAGACAGGAAGAGACTGAGACAGGCAGAGACAGACAGCAGGATACAGAGCCTGAGACTGACAGAAAGAGATAGAGACAGAGACAGACAAAAAGAAAGAGACAGAGATAGAGACAGAGACAGACAGAAAGAAAGAGACAGAGATAAAGACAGACAGAAAGAGACAGAGGCAGAGACAGACAGAAAGAGACAGATATAGAGACAGAGACAGACAGACAGAGACAGAAGGAGATGGAGGGAGATTGAGAATAAAAGACAAAGAGGGGCGGGGAGAGATTGGAACTGCTGACAATCCTCCGGCCAAGGCTGGTCCAAGAATGCCCAGGGTTTTTGTTTGGAGAACCATGGAATACGTTAATTCAATTTGTGCGCGTATGAGCTGTGTTAAGCGGTTTTCACAACAGCAAGTAATGCACAGCGCTCGCTCTGGCCGAGCTGGATGTACAAGCTCACTTGCCGTCTGCAAGAAACCACCCCACGCCAAGATGTTCTGCAGCCATTTCTTTCAGTCTTTGTCTTCTTTTTTTCTTGAGATTTACAATGGCACTCCCTGACGTGCATCTGATAGCCTTCATGAGGGCTTCGGCTGCAATTCTCCTTTCCCGTTCTTTTTACGAGTTCTCATTCAAACGACTCAAAAAACAGTTTCTCATTTCAGAATTTTGTCTACTGGGGGAGAGCAATTTGATTAATGTCGGCACCCAAAGCTTTGCCATGCTCGTCGCTCATTGCGCAGGATTTAAGTCTTCCTGTGGTTAAGAGGACTGAATGCAGAAGGAGACTGAGAAAAAAAGAAGAAGCTTCGTGTCGTCTGCTGAGACAGTAGACTGACGTAATAGAACGCTGAAGCTCGTGTACAAAGAAAACACCAGTCTTACTTAGCCATATTGACAGACTCCGTTCTCAAGTTCTCTGATGCGGAATGCATACAAAAAGTGGGTAAATAAAGACTATACGTTCTCATGACTGAAGCAAGTCAGTTGCCACAGCTCACTCTGGATCGGGTACAAACAGTATGAGCAAGAAACGGAGACTATTTGTTCGTCCTCCTCCACGCCACGCATGAACGCCTCTCCCAATTTGACTTCATTCCGGCCTCTGAGGGTTTGGCTTGACGGCTCCGGCAACTGAATGTTGGCAGGCTCCTGAATATCAATGAGGCGTTCCCCCACACTAACCCACTATGCCTGCGTGCAACAATCGTGCTTGAAATTTTAAGCTGCTCAATTTTTCTCAGAGCGACATACTTTTTTATTTTTTAAAATACATGATAAATTGTACGTGACACGGTATCACCACAAACTACCGGTATCCTTAACTTGCTGTCTTCGCCATGAATAGCCTGAAATCTCATCTGCATACACATTCTTGTTGGAGAATTTAGGTAGACCACCTGTATTGACAGAAGCTTTTTATATTTCTGGACCTAAAAGATTGATTTGTTTTTCTCAACCCACAATTCTTTTTTTTTCAAAATTAAAAAAATTGCCCCACTCAAGGATAGAGCTCAATGCCGCAGAACAATTTTATGCCCTTGTACGAACCACTCTTCAACATAATTATCATAAATCCTTGGTACGAATGATACAGCTCAGTGACTTGCTCTTAATATTATACTAATCATGTGGGTTTTTTGCCTGACAATGAAAACCCAATTAACAAAGTTCACCTAACCCATAGTCTGTCCTCAAATCCAGTGGAGGGAGAGAGAAAAATATTTCCTTGTATATGTCCTTGTCGAGTACCTAGAGCTTTTCATCGTGGGTCACAATCTAGTCCTAATTACAAACGAAATAATTCATTGAGAGGCCCTTTTTAATTATCATTATTTCATCAACTGACAAAAAAACACCAAAGTGACAAAATTCACCCTACCCGTAGTCTGTCCTCAATCCAGCATAGGAAGTAGGGGTGGGAAAAATGAGTATGTCCTTGTGGAGTATCCTGAGCTTTGAGGCCTAATTAGAAATGTAACAGTTCAGTGGGCGGCTGCTTGGAGACTTTGGACTGTGTGCGCATGTGTGTGTGTGTGTGTGTGTGAAAGACAGCCCAGTATTTGGCATCACATTACCAGACTAAGGAACACACTAGACGACCTTCCCAACCCAATCCAACCCTCCCTAATGATGCTAACCATCTATTTTGCATGAGGTGGTGAGTAACTAACGTCGCCCCTTTGGGGGCGAGGTCGTCCGGAGCAAAGCCCCTCCCGGTGAGGTTTCACGCCAGGTCGGGCTGGCTAAGAGGCAGAGGAGATATCGGGGAGGGAAGCAGGGGAGGGGGCGCTCCCAGATGAGCATTTGATGCGTGCACGCACATGCCCACTCACCACCTCATCACAGAGTAATATCAGAGCGCGACCTTATCATTCAAGCCATGCAGCTTTCCAAATTTTATATTCCAATGCGGATAGCTCTGGTGGTAAGTAAAACGCTGGTAAAACGCTGGCACGTTTAGCCAGAGGTCCGGGGTTCCAGACCCTGGTCGGGTCAAATTTTCAGCGCCATTTTGATAAATTGTTCCAAATATTCCCCGTCCTTGCCACTGTTTGTCTGAAAGTACAGCTTAGAATGTTGCATCCAATTTGTGTGGTCCCTAGACTGCTGCAGCCAAGTTTACAACTAATTGATGCTTGCATTCTGAATGAAAATGGGGCATGACCCCTGAAGATACATGTATATTACGTGCGCTTGATCAGATGGATCTGATGAAATAGTTGTTGCTATGAAAGCTTCTGCAATCGTCCAAACTGGTTAGCCTTTAGTTTTTTAGTTTTTAGTTTTTCATTGTAATTGGTCATAAACATGTACGTGGTTTGCACACTGGAGTCAAGGCGTGGTGAAATTCATTGAAACCATTAGACCGTGGGCCAAATCGAAAAAGCTTACCGTTTTTTAATTGATCGTGCTCAACTCAGACGGCCAACTGATAGTCAGACAAACTGTTGTCAAAAAATCGGGAAAATGGATTGGTGGATGTTCTTTTGAGATTTTCTTGCACGTTATTGTATAGAACAAGAAATATCAACGGAAAAGTATAGTTTTTTAATTGCCGTACATGGCTGAGACATTATAGTCTGGTCTACGTCCCGATCGTATTTTAACATACACATGTATATGATGACGTTTGGGAGCCACGTTACATAGCGAAATCCAAGGTGGCGTCCCGTAACGATGGTCATATGGCAGCAATTTTTTTGTCCGTTTTCCGAAGTAGCAACAGAGGTGCAACTGCAAACGAGTCTTGACGTTCCAACTTCCAGTTCCATCAATCATTCATCATGCAATCATGGACATGGTCCCACTCCCAGCTCCCACACTGCACTGCATTGACAGAAATGACACAATGACAGGACACCGGTAAGCCTAACTTATTATGTTTTTATGACGATACATGTCGGACTATGGAGCTTAGTTTCTACCTCGATGGTCGATCTCGTGTTAGATGGCATTGTCGAAAAACAATAAATGACCTATAACACGTGTGTTTTCTTAATTTTCGTGGTTTTATTTTACTACACCCATCCATATCATATTCATAATCATATGGGCATGGAGGAAGGAAAATAGAATATAACAATTAGATTAGAAGCTATTTGCACGGGACATGGGGTAATTCACTCAGAGCCATGGAGAAGCCAAACAAACTAGAAATACATACAGTCCAATATTATTTTAACAAAAATTACCTTGATATTTGACTTAATGCCTGCAAAGAGAGACAATGCTCAAGTTTCCATAATTTCAAATATTTACATTATTTTCGAATTATGTCGTTGGAATCCTTTCCTAAACAATTTACCGACAGTTGAGTTTAATGCTTTGAGCTACATTTACTGGCACAGAAATGTAGCTCAAAGGACCCATGCATTTTGTTTTTGTTATGGAACCACATTGGTCAAATGACAAAATATGTGACATTAGACATGTTAGAAAAGAACTCATTGACATTGTCAGAAATACTTCTTTTGTTTGTTCTAGTTGTGCAGTCAAATGAGGGATGACATCCTACCACCTACTGAAAAATGTTTCCTGTATTCAAAGGGGCAGGGGTATCCACTTCTGACAGGAGACATGCACTTCCAGCCTTCCACAAAAATGCATCATCTGTCGTTGCTATCAGTGGCAGACAGATCTGCTGATGAGGAAGAGAAGACTTCAGCAACTTGTACGACAGTACGAAGCGAGACCAAGACAGGAGGTTTGCTCCTCAAGGCTGCACATCGGAAGGATGAAGCTTTTCTCCTCAGTGTTAATGGCAAAGATTTAGTAGATTTAGTGGATTCTCGTGGATAGTGATGAAAAAACCTGAAAAGCTGAGGCAGATTTCACCCACCAACTGGTAGTCTATGTAGAGATTATAAGACCAAACCAAATTTGTTTTTTTAAACAAGAGTTTAATCAATGTGTCAAATTCATTTACATGGTGTTAGATATAACATGATGTTTTTGATTAACATGGCTTATCAAAAATAAAAAGGAAAATGGATTTTGTCTGAAGTGAAGACTTTTTGCAGTAAACAATTTCTGCAACAAGATTGTTCACTGCAGACAGTAAATCACAGATTAATAGGAGTATGCAGTGTTTGACATCAATCTCACCCATTTACTTGAAAAATACTGAAAACTGTATAATATTTTGTATACACATGTATGTATGTAGTATGTATGTATAAAAGGATGACAAGTATTAAAGCCACGTCTCTAAAATATTGAATATTTTGTCTAGATTTTCATTCTCTAATTTTCCCAAATATAAACAGATAGATGCATAAAATGTGCTACCTTTTGAAACTGATAGTCATCTGGCAAATACCGGTACATTACAGGAAACACGAACTCTCAAGCTACCACTTTGCATTCATCAGAATTTACTATAAATGTTACTGGCTGTGAGCCCTGCAATTTTGTTATTGATAGATACATGTACTTGGTATGAAATAACCCACAACAGCTGAAATTGCATTCAATGGAGGGACACGGGAAAAGTGGTGCCGAGCCATACAAGCTTTAAAAGTGTTGTCCAGCAATGTTGATGATTAGTGTCAAGCAAGCTGGGTGCCGGTATATGCCAGGACAAGCTACGGGTAGTCTCCCTTTTCCAGATTTGAAGTTCAGTTGCCCATACTGCATGGATACACGAAGGGATGTCACAGATCCAAGCCGCGTGCGGTGTTAGCTGTGACTTGTACCTGCACGATGAAAAGTGGAGCCACAGAGAAAATCAAAATGAGGGTTTTTATTTCAATGACAAAAACAAACAGTTGGAACAATCAGCAAGTGATCTTCATTAATTTTTAATCAATTCGGAAATTTAGGGATAATGCTAGAATCATTTGTTCCACACTTCCGACTTAAAATTCTGATTTGTGATTTGAAGTTACACCATGTTGAAATAATTCAAAAAAAGTCACGGTGGTTCTGAAAAGAACTGGTGAGTGTGTGATTCTGAAGATTTTTTTTAGTAATGTACTCGATCACCGGTCCTTTTCTGAACCACATCTCTTCGTGAGAGACACTTTGATGTGATGTAGCCGTGGTTGAAACCAATCTTCCTACCATGTCCACATGCAGTTTCAAATCTCACTTTAAATTCGTTGCCATTAAAATTAAGGTTAAAAGCTCACCAAGATTAACCCTTTCCCAGGCCAGTGCTATTAATTTCTTTGTGCATCCAAGGAAACATTTGATTGCATCCTGAAAAAATAATCTACAATCTACATGCTCTAAGATAGTACTACTACTGTACTAGTACTAGTACTAGTATATAGCACTAGTAGTAGTAGTTACTATTACTCAGTAGTACTACTATACTACTCAGTAGTACTACTATACTACTCAGTAGTACTACTACTAGTAGGCCTACTAGTTCTAGTACTAGTAGTAGGGCCTACTAGTATTAGTAGTAGCCTAGTAATAGTACTAGTATAGTAGCAATGGGACAGGCCCTAGCAAAAAAAATGCCCTGCAACAATGGCAAAAGCACAGCAGAAAGGGAAATGTTTAACATGGATCTTTTTAAGAGTGTGACACAAGATATCATAACAAACACAACCTACCTCCGATGTTGAATGCCGTAATCGGCAGAAGTGACGGTGCAGTGGTGCCTTCCCCACGCCATACTAAAACTAAAAGCTGGCACGATAGTATGGACTGCAGTCCAGCTGATCAGAATGCACGACACTGCAATTCAATGTGTACGTAGCACGGAAGTGCATAGTACGAGTTGCGGCAGGTAAAAACGATCTCGGTCTTGTATGTTTTCCGAAAAAATCGCGTGATATGGGAACTACAACAATTACGTGCTTTAGTTTGATTGCTTTAGTGTTGCTTCTACTCAGTCAGTGACATTTGTGGCCCTGAAAACAGACAACACAGCCGTATGTTCGCAGAAAACTATCAATACTTTACGCACATGTAGTACTAGTAGTACTAGTCTCCACTCGACGGCTGAATTCACGTAAACAAATGGTCGGTCACGTGAGAGCTGTCTCTGGTTCCCAGACGTCATTGTATGGATTTTAATAGCACCAGACTACGTTGATTTTTAGGCACATTCCGTAAGAAATAAACGAAGAAATACACATCGTTTTTTCATTCTAGCTCATTAACGTGCAAGAGTTGAGAAAAAGAACAACCTGTAAGTGGGATACTATATTTATTTCTGTCGGATTGTGTAAATAGAAAGTAGGCGCGTGAGTTGAGCCACGCAACAAGCACTTTTGGGCACTTGTCCCACGGTCTACATGTAAGTCCTCTCTTTCGAGAAGGAGTATGGGTACAGAAACTCAAGTGCCATACTCTTCAAAAGGAGATGGCTTACTGTCTCCCATGGTGTCACAGTAAACTTTCCACCCTGTAAGTGGCATTGCCATACTCCCTAATCACTCCCTCTTTCAAATAAACCAAGGAAAAACTGATTGGGAACTTAATGAACAATTTGAACAATTGGCAAATCCTTAAGGTCGGAAAACCAAAGCACCAGGCCTCTTACTGTACATGTACATCCAGCATTCTCCTTGAAGGAGATGGCTTACTGACGTCACAGCGAACTTTCTGCACTGTACATGTAAGTGGCATTGCCATACCCCCTTAACCACCCTCTCTCCAATTCGCGAATCCTTAAGGTCGGAAAACCAAAGCACCAGTCCTCTTACATCCAGCACGTGTGCCTCCACCTCCTGCTCAATCTTCTTCTGGCCGAGAAGTCCGCGGGAGGCGTTGACCCGGTACCAGCTGCGGGAGTGGACCGTGTGCTTCTGGGCCTCCAGGGCGATGAGCTGGGCAATGGTGGACTCATCCAGGCCCGGGTGCTTGCCCACCTCCCGCATGAACTCCGCCACCGCCTTCTTGTCCACGTTGCCGGCCGCCAGGAACGGCGAGCCCTCAACTGTTGGGCAGAGATTAAAAAAAAGGGGGGAGGGGGTGGAATTACCCAATGAAAATCAGTGAGGATTGGTTGTTAACTTTTGATGGGAGGCACTGTTTCTTGGAGTGTTGTGGTTAAAGAGAATAAAGGATGAAAGCTAAGAAGGAGACATGGAGAGGGGAGAGACAAAGACAGGGAATGGAATAAGGAGAGACAGAGACAGACTGAGAGGGACAGAGATAAAGAGTCACACAGAGCTCACAGAGAAAGAAAAAGACAGATAGAGAAAGAGACACAGACAGAAAAACAGAGAGAGAGAACAAAATAGATACTGTACATGTATTACATATTAGATGCACTGTTTCTTGCATTCATACACACACAAACATGGGCGCTTCTCGATAGCCCTGGTTAGTGAAATCGTTACAACAGGATGGGTGAGGCTTGTCACAAACTTTACGATTCGACCGCTACATCCCACTGGTTTTGAGGCTCATTTCTAAAGTTGGAAATCCGGTCGGATTATCACTAGGGAAGATTAGAATTGATGTGACTGAGTTACAGTAGGAGCCAGTCGGGTGTAAATCGGATCACGGTCGGATCATATAGTGTATGGCAGGCATACATGTACATTAAAACTCGGATAAGGATTAACAAGTTTTACGTTCATATGCGTGATGCCATATAATGTGCATTGCACGCTGGTGCCTACATGAACTAATGTACAGTTAGGTTCCACACTAAATACAATCACGTAAGAACCAGCCATGCAAAATAAGACACAGCCAGAAAATTGCCATTCCGTGAGTCTTGGCAATTTGATGCTGTGTTACTGTCAATAGTCGTGTCTGCTTTTCACATCTCAGTCGGCCTTTGTTGGCACAGAACATGCTGTATAGATGCACTGCACGTGTACCTACAATGTACATGTACATACGGTGCGCAATGTACACGTACAGTACGTGTGCGTGGACACATATATCATGTAACTCTTCATGCAAAGTCCTACAGGTTGTTTCCTACACATCAAAGATGCAATCACACTGCCTGTCAATACAGTTTGTTCAGTCAACTCGAGTGTGAGTACATGTATGTCAACACCTCAAAAACAGTAAAGTCCATTACATCAGAAAAGAGGGTTTTTAAATTCCAGCCATGCCAATTTTTGGACAGAAGCCAGAGGAGAGGAAAGGTCTGAAATCCTGAAGCAGGAAGCGTTAATTCTGAACATACATAAGAACAATTAATACAATTTAAATTTTTGAAAAAAGCTGCATCCGCTTTGTGCGATCCCAGCACTGCTGTAGCCATGTTTTACAACAATTGGTTGTTTTTATCTGAATGAAAGCGAGGGGTGTGAATCATGGAGATATACGGCACTTAATGGTTGAGTTGCTTCTGACTGGCGCCCTCACCCCAGCAAAGACTAGTTGACAGTTTGGGAAGGCCACAATCTAAGGACTGGATAACTCAGATGGTAAGAATGCTGGTACGCAAATCCAGAGTTCTCGGGTTCATGTCCCGATCCCTCAAAAATTCTAATTTTGTCAGATTTTGGTGGCGTAAATGTGGTGTTTTTTTTTGGGGGGGGGGGATGGACCCACTTTTATGTGAAAAAAATGCAAAACTGTTGGATTTAGTACAAAATGGGGAAAGGGACTGAGTTGTAATAAACGTGTACCATACCAATTGGGCAACTTTCTGCTACAGTGTACATAGACTTTAGTTAAAGTACATGAAACTTCAGACCCTGTACTCCTTTTAAAACAATTTTTACACTTTCTTCCTTTAAAAAATAAAATAAAATAAACAAAATTGTTGAAAAGTGGGTACATGGGCATGTACTGTACTGTAACTACCGCACAGGGGTTGTACAAGCATACCTCCATGGTACAAGTAATGTGGCATTGTGTGCTATTCACAGATTGTACTATGAAAGTCATGAATCTTTATTTCAGAGGATCAGTAAACAATTCTACGCCACAGATCCTACAGATGTGACAAAATATCCAAAATCGAAAATCTAAACTCTATGGAGGCACAACAAAGGAATGAGAAATTCTATACTATAGGATGCAACTCTTGCTAGTCAATGCAAACTAATACAAAATTGTTACAATGTACAAATGGCTCACTGACTGAAATAACCAAAAAAATACCAAATCTGAAATGATTGGGAGGTCCTGATGTGTTGTTCCTTGCAGGTCCATCCTGCCTATGAGGAAAGGTCCTGCAAGGATCAAAAGTCTAGGCCCATCTCATTTTTAAAAACTACTCTAACTCTCTACACATTTATGTAGAAGTGATACTTATACAAAAATGTTGCAAACTGCTTACTGACTAAAATTACCAAAATGTAAATCTTAAAATTTAGTGGGCCTGACGTTTCGATCCTAGCAGGACCTTTCTCAAAGGCAGAGAAAGGTCCTGGTAGGATCGAAACGTCAGGCCCACTAAATGGTAAGATCTCTATGTAGAAGTTAGAAACGAGGAAAGCAAAAAAAAATATACATGTACTTGTTTCCCAATACACTTGTTTCCCAATACACACGTAAGTCCAACGTTTTTCAACATTTCATTGGCCAATTAAAATGGATTGATCTGAGGGCAGAAGCTGCACGTCTGTTCAAATAAAGGACTCGGAAACAAAAACAATGGTTGGAAGGGAGGGTGGGAACTGTGGTTCCTGGTGACGAGTTCAATCAAATTCAGCAACGGCAATGCAAACTGTAAACTCAGAAAAGAGTTACCGTAACTCTGGGATGGAAAGGTATGATTCATAAGTGCAACACAGCATGCTCATGGTGTGTACTCACCTGACACTACAGTAAATGGACTTCAATTCTTTTGGGGATTATCGTATCATTTTTTTTGGTTTCAGCCACAGACTTAGTGCAGAATTAGCCAGTGCAATTTACTTGGTGTACCGGTACTTGGTGTTTTGTGGTTGGGAGTGCTTGAGAATGGAAAGGAGATATGGAGGAGGAGGTGGAGGAGGAGGAGGTTGTGAGAGAAAAGATGACGGGTAGTTACCATAATCAAAAGTGGACTGATCGGAACAAGGTGACTTGGCCGGCGTAATTTGATTTCCCGATGGATCTGGCAATGCCCAATGCATCACCACATACAATTTTATTTAATTTTTATAATTTTTTTTTTAAATTGCACAATCGTACAAATCAAAATCCGGGCAAGATTGAAACAGAGCAAGGGGGAAAAAAATAAAAGAGAAAACAAAAAATCAGAAGATGGAATTAGATTAAAACTGAATTAATTTTTTTTTTTTGTAATTGCACAATCGTAAATGTACAAATAAAAATCCAAGCAAGATTGAAAAAGACCAAAGGCAAAAGAATAAGAAAGCAAAAAAATCAGAAGATGGCATTAGATGTTAAAAGCTACACGTATTCTTGGAGGGATTAAGAATATACATGTATGTATACTTGTATCAAAAAAAAGTGGCAATCACAGAGAAGCAGCCAGAAGCATCTAGGGGCGAGAAAGAAAATTTGTAAGCATAATGCGCTGAACAAACAAAAGGCATGTTATCCCAATGAGACTATAAAAGGATTCTGAGAATATTACATTATGCTGAGGACGGAAATAGGGTTGTCAGGAGGGAGGTTACTGCCAGTCGATGGTGTTTTGTTTGGTTTTTGCTTTTGTGTTTATCCGGGCTTTTCCATTCCTTGGGGACAGACTTTGCAGGCCATGCCATGCACAGTTTTTCTCGTGGGTGAACTCCACATACTGCAATAACTATAAATTGGAGAATGATTCTGAAGATGGGTTTCCGTAGAGCCCACTCCTGAAGACAAACAGAGTATGCAGTACTTTGAAATGTCAAGTTCACCTGGTTCTTTTCAGAACCACACACAATCACAAAAGTGAAGTTGCATGATGTCACTGCAAACCTACATGTACACGTATCACTTATTCCACTTCAACAAGTTGCTCAAAGCCCCCTAAAATATAATTTGCAAGTTAGTTCCTAATTTAGAGGACTATGCTCGTACACTACAGTATACATTCTGGGATGATCTGATGAAGTATTGTACAGTACATGTACATGTCATCTAGTCCAGAAAAAGATACGATTAATGAGTTAATGAATGGACAGGGCTACATGTACTTCATGATAATATTAGTACAAAAGGAGATAGGCATAGTTATGTAGATAAAGGCTCATACAGCATACTGGCAGTAATTCCTACGTGTGTGTACGGTAAATATGATATTGTGTACATTATGTACTGTACATGTACATGTACATGTACATGATACACACTGTACGTAAATGTACGTCTACATGTACGGTACAGTACGGTACACGTACATGTACATGTACATGTACATGTGTACGTGTACTGTACTTGTAGGTACATGTACTGTACATGTAGGAATTAAGGCAGTCAATCCATGGCAAAGCCTGGATTTGTCCTAATCCACTCTCCACCACCACCATAAAGGAAACCACTCTGTCAAAAGAAAATAATCATACAGCCGTATCTTCATCCTTGTCTTCTATTTATAGGTCCGATAAAAAAAGAGACAAGAGTGACATCACTGGTGGCAACACCCACTTGCGTTGCCAGGCAACGTCGGCGTGTGGCACAACAAAACCGCCCCGGCATGGGCGAAAATAGAAGTGGGCCGGCGCGGCTTGATATTGGGTCATTTCCTCCGCAGCCCAGGCAGACGGCAGCGCCGACCTTCTGTGACCTTTCCGAGGTGGAAGTTCAAATGCTTACAGCTTAATGAAGGGAATCCCATAGGGGCTCTGAAGATTGAGGGTAAAGGAGCCTGTGTCTGGCTGGATATTGGCGAACATTCTCTACTCCAGTCTGGGTGGATCTCACCAAACCCATCGTAACTTAAGATCAATCACTATACGGTGAGCGATGCACAGAAACCATACGGCCTATAAACACTTAACGATGGGTTATCCATCCTATTGAAGTTAAGTTACGATGCATCGTAAGGCTTTGTGAAATCCACCCCAGCCTGGGGTTGGGGTTGCATTGAAATGCAATGGAAAAGGGAGGGCAAGACTATCACTTGTGTATTTTTCCCCAGCCTTTTGGCGTGTTTGGGGTCATTTCTCAGTCTCAGACTGGCTGCCACTTGTTGTGGTTTTATAACTGTTTTATTTGTCAGTATTCATTATGATACACTGTACATCTAGTACAATTTGTGCAATTACAATTATAGTTTACATTTACATGAGATCATATTGTAAACATTAACATTTACATGTGTACAATCTTCTTCTTCCTTTTTTACCCTTTTTTTTAATAAACAAGTAATTACTGACATGTACAGTCCGGTCGGTAAAAGGTGAAGCAATTTGCTTTTGTACACTGTACATTAACTTCCCCTTAGAAAGACAAGACTCAGACAGACAAGGAGGAACAAAGTGAGAAAAACATACAGCAGGACACTCTTGGCTTCCTCAAGAGTCTCTGTTCTACTGTTGGGGAGAGAGTGACTGACAGGATCACACAGTGGTCAGTACGGCAGGCTAGTACATGTACATGTACTGTACACATGTACATGTACAGTACTGAGTGCCTATGCCTGTTGAACGCGGAGGCCATGTCCATTTTGCTTCGACCGGGTGCCAGCCATCCGTCAGACACTAAGAAGGCAGGTCATCCTCTGAAAGCGCCGCACTGCGGGTGACAGTGAGTCACCTCGTCAACCAGGCAACCACTTTACGAGCAGATCCAGACTTCAGCGTCTTTTAACCGTAAAAAAAAAAGAAGTCCCGAGAAGATGAAGACGCGCTATACATGACACAGTAGCCTGGCAACAGGCACGGGATTTGCATACACAGTCACACATTAGGAGAGAGGGGGTTGCCATGCTGATTTGCACTGTGGCATTTGTGGGAGCTCTTCACGGCTGATTGGTTGATTGCTCACTTGCAGAGAGGCATCCTGAGGTGTGGGCATACATGTACATACCAGGTACACATGTACGGTGGTGTATACCTGTACATGTTGTGTACCTGGGTGGAGAGGAACTTACTGTACATGTATCTGCAACACTGACAGTGAAGGAAACTGCCTCAAAACAGTCTCCTTTGGGCGTTTTTTTTTGGGGGGGGGTGTTCCTTTTTTTTTTTTCAACCTGAAAGGAAGTTTCCTTTGATGGAAGAAAAACACTATCCAGGCTCTTTGAAAAAAAAAAAAAAAATCAACTAATCTTCTCAACAACATAAACATGTACCGGGTACATGTACATGTTTGTACATGTACACATGTACATGTACACATGTGTACATGTACACATGTGTACATGTACAGGTACAGTACATGTAAATGCACGCCTGTGCTTGTGCGATTTCCACCTAAGGGATGGAACAACTCATGCTTCATTTGGCTTGCATTCTGGCAGTAACAACCGAGAAGAGGTTCATCTACAATGTACCAGTACGGTACATGTATTGTTCCACTGAGATTTTCACTGGGAATTTCTTTATTTACATTAGAGTTTATACACTGGATGATAAGGTACATGTACACTGTACACTGTACATGTGCAAATATACACATGTACATGTACACGTACATTGTACATGTGCATGTGTGCAAATATACATGTTCATGTACATTGTACATGTACATGTACATGTACATATGTACATGTATGCATGTACATGTACATGTACATGTATACTGGTACATGTACATTGTACATGTACATACCGGTACATGTACATGTATACATTGTACAAGTACCGCATTGTACATGTACAATAGATGCTAATTGCATTATCAGTTTCCAAACACAGTACTTTCAGCACGGACTCGATTTCACCGAAGAGCAAGGCTAACGAAAAGTGCTACATGTGCACAAGTACAGTGTACGTACTGTACATGTACACAATGTACATGTCATCAATGCAGGTTGCTATGGAGATGTTGCCTAGCATTTTAATCACGCGTCAGATCAATATCAAAAGCAGTGTGTTTTTTCCAGACCATGTCTTAGCCATGTGTATTTTGGGAAATTTGGGCCAAGATGATGCAGCTGTGTATATATACATGTACATGTATACTGTACGTTTTTGTATGCATATAAATTATTGACTTACACTGTACAGAGTTACTTTTGGCATTGGTACACATACATGTACATGTACAGTACAGCTGAATGTGTACATGTGCATTAATAGACATCTAATGACAGATGGGGTGAGCAAACACTGACCAAAACATTGAGTTCTGTTGTCTGTCAGCTTGTCTCAGAGCCGCACTCATCCATGAGTGAGATTACAGTTTACACACGGTGACGAGGTACATACATATTGTCAGATTGTAAATCTCTTTCTTTACAGATCAACAATCTCAGCTGGATTCAGTTGCTACCGGTACACTGTACAATGAAACATGTCACATATTCAAACAAATGCTTTTCTAACTGACAGATTTATATACTAATACACACTGTAGATATTAGCAGGTAGGAAAACTATCCAACATGCAAAAGGGTTTCAATGAATGATACTTTCAAATCAGGTAGAGCACCCTAGACATGTACATGTACATGTATACTTCGATCCTACATGTACATATGTACATTGTAGTAGGATCTTTCTCAAAGGCAAAAAACATTCTGCCATTGGGAAAGGTTCTGCAACTGGACAGTGCTAGAGGACCGAAACTTCAGGCCCTCTACTTTTTTCCAATTTGCATGTTGGTCATTTTAGTCAGTGAGCGGTTGTCAAGATTTTAGTTAGATTTGAAGTTTAAACTACATGTACAGTACTGTACATTTGTACAGGTGTACATGTACAGTACATGTACATGTACACTGTATACTGTACATGTACATGTCAATGTGTTGGCATTAGGCACAAGTAGCATACTGTACATGTATACATTTGTACAATGTACATGTACATGTACATGCAGACTGTTACCAAAACATGCAGCGCCATAGATACATGTATGTGTACATTTATGCTAAATATTAGATTTAGAGCAACTGATCCATGTAAATGTACATGTACATACATGTACACTGTACATGTACATGTACAACTGTACATGTACATATATCAATTCTAATCAACAGCAATATTGATACAAGTTGAGTTGATAAGAAAAAATAAATAAACAAACTTTGAAATGCACAAAGTACAGGTGTGTATATTCTAAGGCCACCCTTCAACCAGTGCTGCAATTAATGTAAAATAGTGGATGAGGACCTGCAAAGGACGTTATCTCCTGGATAAGTGGCAACTGGCAAGCATGGCAAGTGCCTTCTTATCAAAAAGTTTATTTGGCCAATAGTTTCCTGTTCATATTGGTACAGTAGGCTTGCCGTCAATGTAATGTACAGTGTACATGTACATGTACATATGTACATATGTGTACATACTGTAATATGTACTGTACAAAACATTGGGTCAACAGAATGTTCACTTCAGAAATATAACTTTGCTTTGGTACAGTATGGGAGCTGTACAGTGTACACGTAATACACATAAAATGTACATGTACATGTACATCATGTACATGTACATGTGTATGTCCAGTACATGTACTTGATTGTTGATACACAGACATGTGCATCTGTAAATCGTTAACTATAACGCAACTTTACTTGAAATTTTGTTGTAGGTAAAGCTGCATATTGTGTGAACATGACTACATGTACACTGTACTGTGGTCCATTTCACCAAACTCATGTAACTTACGATCAATCGCAAGGCGATGAGCGCTGCACAAAAACCAAATGAGGGACATATACTGTATCACAACTTACGAAGGGTTATCCATCGTATAAGTTGAGTTACGATGCATCGTAAGGCTTTGTGAAATCCACCCCAGTACTGTACATACATGTACATGTACATGTACGTACAAAAGTACATGCATACATGTCATATTGTGAACATGTTGCTACATGTACATTGTACATTGTACAATGTACATGTACTGTACCCTTTCCTTCAAATGAACTTTCAAAACAAAGTACATGTACAGTACATGTACAGTACACAGTACATGTACATGTACACTACGTACAGTTGTATGTTAATGAACCTACAGTACATACATGTACATGTACATACATGTACATGTACATACATGTACATGTACATACATGTACATGTACATGTATGTACATGTACATACACATACGTGTACAGTACATGTACAAATGTACGTATGTACTTGTACATGTACAGTACCGGGTACATTGTATCAGATGTCCAGGGCAGTACATTGTACATGTACCCCCTGTACATGTACATGTAGTACACAGTATGTATTCTGCACGGAATCCAAGGACACACCCACCAATTGTGCAACAGACTTAATTATTATAATTCCCACACTGCCCAGCTAATTGCTGCCTGTCTACACAGAGTCTGTGATGTACATGTGTACCGGTACAGATACTGCATTATGTGCGTACATGTACCCGCAAGTCGCAGCTGCAAGATACTTGGATGTACATGTGTAATGTCAGAACACGCTTTTGGGGGATTCATTATCCCTGCGATTATGCTGATGCGCAAAGTGCTCAATAACCCATGACCAACTGTAGCCAAGCGCAACTGTGCCGGTTGTGAATTTAAAGTTGGACGGATGGCTTGACTTCAGACTGACTCAGATGCTTATATTACAGTAATATTACAGGGTACTCATGAACATTGGACTTCAAACTCGCTTTTAATTATTATTATTTTATTTCTGGAGCAGTAAAAGATCCCTTGTGTTTGTTCAATTATGGTTCAACAATTTGTTCTGGTACATGTACATGTAGCCTAGTTGGCTGTTGATAAAATTCTCTCTGATAGTGATAAGACTGACCATACAGTGACTGCTGAGACCCTTATTCTCCTCCTCTAACAATATTCTCCTTATTATCCTTCTAACAATAAAAAGAATGAGATTTGAAGGTTTGCATGGTGAGAATAGCAGGATAAATAGGTTTGTGGTGACACCATGTAAATTCTCTTTTGTGAGTAAGTGTGGTTCTGAAAAGAACCTGAGAAACTCGACGTTTCGAACAGTGTGTACTCTATATAAGGAAGGTTTGCGGTGACACCATGTACATGTATAAGGTCTCTTAAAGGAAGAGGTGTGGTTCTGAAAAGAACCTGAGTGGTAACTCAACGTTTCGACCAGTATGCTCTGGCCGTCAGAAGAATGTCTTGGACTCGGTGGTGGAACTCCTCATGTGCCGGTGGTTGCTGAGGCGGGAAGGCGGGAAAGATAATCCTAAGGGGAGGGTAATCCTAGGGGGAGACGATTGGGGGGGAGGGGGGGGGGTGGGGAACCTATGGGTGCTCACTGGGGTGTGTCAGATGGTGGTGGGGAGGCCCTGGATATAGGTGATCCATAAGTCGGCTGGGGAAGGGGGGGGGCTTAGACTGGTTTGGGCATGGTTTGGGTGACCTAGGATATAGAGGATCCATTGGTCAGGATGAGGGGGAGCCAAATGTCGCTGAGGTGGTAGCCAATGTCTTGGGGTACGGTGTCCTGCTTGCTGATTTCAATGGCCTGTCTGATCCGTCTGCCATTGCTGTATTAGTTCCACTGCCTGCCAGTTGACTGGGTGGTCTTTAGAGTGGGAGTTGTCAAAGTCACCCGGCCATGTGCTTGGTGCTCCTTCAGTCAGGTTGCCCCCCCCCCTTCCCCAGCCGACTTATGGATCACCTACATGTACATACATTGTACCCGGTATATCCACGGCCTCCCCACCACCATCTGACACACCCCAGTGAGTACCCATTGGTTCCCCCCACCCTCCCCTAAGGATTATCTTTCCTGCCTTCCCGCCTCAGCAACCACCGGCACATAAGGAGTTTCACCACCAAGTCCAAGACATTCTCCTGATGACGGCCAGAGCATACTGGTCAAGACATTGAGTTACCACTCAGGTTCTTTTCAGAACCACACCTCTTCCTTTAAAGAGACCTTAATTACATGTTGTCACCGCAAACCTTCCTATATTGATGGATTCACAAAGCCTTAATTCTTATTTAGTGTGTACTCTGTTCTTTTTATCCCAATAAAAAAAAAGGATCCAAGATACTGTACATTCTGAATGTACAATGTAGCTCCCATCCTTACACATGTACCGGTAATGTACATGTACATGTACAGTGTACTGTATGGTAGTTGGTACTGGTACAATGTATATAATGTACATGTACATGTACATGTACACTGTACATACAACACGAGTATGTCAGACACCTGTATACCGGTACCGGTACATATGTGCACTGCGTGACTGTGTACATCATTCAAATAGAGGTTTTTCACATGGCGTCACTTGACCACAAGAAGCGTCAAAATCCGCAGAAGAGCATAAATATATTGAGAATGTCTATCTGTACATGCTTGCTCTATGTGTACACGTAATGTACATGTATACTTGTACAGGTACAAGTAGTTTGAACAAATTCAATATACTGTACTTACACGTCTGTACCTGTATACATGTACATGTACAATGTACATGTACATGTACATTGTGTTTGTACCATGTGTACAGTACAGTACCATATAAATTCAACCCCCAGGAAAGCCATTGTCTCTTTGACCTTGAAAAGGCTACCATTGGTGAGACCTTATACTCAATAATACCAAGGAGGTACATGTATTAGGCTCGCCTCGCCTAATACATGTACCTCCTTGATAATACAAGTACCACCTGTAATAGGGCAAACCTGTTAGTAACAAAAGAATTACATGTACATGACAGGTTGGGTGAGCCCTCAGGCTCCATGGGTGAGCTCAGAGCTGAGTACTGGTAAATGTACATACACTGAGTACATTGTACATGTACATGTACATGTACAGTGTACATGTACATATCTATATGTACATGTACATGTACACTGTACATGTACACAGCTGTACATGTACACAACTGTACCTGTACAGTACACACATGTACAGTATATTACATGTGTTAGCTTATTGTGTACTTGTAAGCATACTGTACATGTATGTACATGAACGGTAGGTCCATGTATAAGTGACTACCGGTACATGTATGTGCTCGCTTATCACTGCCTCAGGCAAATTAACTGGTCTCACACTTAAAACCGGAAGGCATCATGACAGGTCGATCTGTCCGTCCCCCCTGCCCACCCTACATGTACATGTACATGGATCAATATTGATAGAGAGACAGAGCCCAAATTGCATTCTTCACGCTATTGTGGTGCTAATTAATGATGCTTCCATGCCAAATAGCCCCGGGAGTGATGAATGTGTTCCACGAGGTGAATAATCCGCACGGGTGCTTCAAACGAATTGACAGCCACCAGGGAGCGATGAGGACATCCCAATATAATACATGTAACTTCTAAGGACATCTCAATCACAGATGCAGATGAGTGCAATATGTCTTACACACACATGGGGCCAATTTCGTAGAGCTGCTTGTGTGTAAGCACCAAAATTTGCCTAAGCACAAAATGTCACAATTCACAAGATCACTTTGCCACCCCAAACTTCATTTTTGTTTCATCATACATGTAAGTCAATAGTGGAATACAAGTCAAAAGCAATTGACATCACATTGCAATGTGCTTTGTAATCCTGTTTACAAGAGGACGACTTTTCATAACGTTCATGTTTAGCAGGTTTTCACGCTTAAGCGGCTCTATGAAATTGAGGCCTGAATGGTTCATGGACGGATGAGCACTCTGACCCAAGTCACTGTGCAGATATCCAGGGACCTATTTGTATAAATGGAGCTGTTTCAGCCCGGACAATTGCTTTTATTAGTTTAAGCCATGATTCACAGACTCAGACAGTCTGCCAACCAAAACGTCCCTTCTGTTTCCAACTATTACAGTAAGCTAAGAATACCGGTAGTGGAATATTGGTCAAAACAAAAGCACAATATTTCATTACAATGTGGTTTCTGGTTTGAAATCCTGTTTACACAAGGAAGACTTTTCACGCTGAGCAGATCGTCACGTTTGAGCGGTTCTATGGTATTATGAATGAAAACAAATCTCATGGGATTTGGGAATGTACATATACGGTATGTGAGATAAATTAAATGTTCCTGTTAAGTTACTGCATGGAATACTACAACCTTGATAAAAAACTAACAGACCAAAAGTGGTCGTGGGAAACTTTCCGCTCAATCCCAGAAACTTGACAATGCTCACAATGCATGACATTTAACCAGCCACAAACATTCCGTGTCTGTTAAAAAAGTGGGAACACAAGGTACGTAGAATTAGTTTGCCCGAACGATGTGTTACACATGTACATGTACAGGTACATGATAAGTTACATGTACATGTACATGATAAGTAACATGTACAGTACATGTACCACATGGCTGCAGAAGAAAAACAAATCCCAATGGGAGCATGGGTTCAGCCTGTCAAGAGACTGTCCAGGGTGCTGGAAAAATTGGCCCTATTATAATTTCTACTGGATCCATCAACAGGGGAAAATATATCATTATATCATCGATTCTCCCCTATCCGACTGACTCCTCAGATGGTTGATGTCTTGGTGCCTGCCACCAGCTGCCGCTGTCTTGCATTCTCAATAGCAGAATAGCTGTATCCTTCTACCTGACAGCAAAATAACTACTGAAACAAAGAGCTATCACACAAATACAATTGGGCCTTCATTAACTTTAGACTACATGTACTTACATGTATTATGAAGGTCACCACCTGAGAGGTGGATAACTCGGGTGATAATATGGACTGGAGCAATGAGACAGTACATTGAGTTAGGGGTCTCGTGTTAGGGTTCCTGGTTCAGTCAAATTTCCAAGGCTATTTTTCAAATTGTTAAAAAAATAGACAGCAAAATGCCAATCTTGACTCGATTTGTACAGTGCTTTCAATGTTCATCAGTGTTGGAAAGTGCGGAAATTGACTGATAGAGGGAAGAGATGGTATGAGCCTGAGAAAAGATCCTCAGTGGAGAATTTATACACGGGGGAGATTGTGCATTGCCCACTACCTACCCATTCCTAGCTCCATGTCGGGCTCATGCTTCCGGATGCCGCAGAAGTCCTTGTCGAAGATGTAGGCGACGATGACCAGGACGGGGAAGCAGACGAAGGTGACCACGGCCTCCCAGACATCGATCCTGTTGGGCGTGATGATCTGCAGGACCAAGTAGAGCCAGATGTAGGCGAAGAGGGAGAAGCCGGTGGTGGTGGCAAAGACCTTGATCATGCGGATGCCCTTGACCTCGCCCTTGGGGATGCTGACCACGCAGACGGCCGTGATGACCAGGAGGTTGAAGGCGGCCGAGCCCACGATGGTGCTGGGGCCCAGCGGGCCCGCCTTGAAGCCGTTGCCGCTGATCTCGATCAGCGAGAGGAGGATCTCGGGGGCGCTGGAGCCCAGGGCCATCAGGGTCAGGTTGGCCACCGTGTCGTTCCAGATGCGGATCTCCACCTCCTCCACGCCGCCGGGGAAGTCCGGGTTGGCCACCTTCAGGAGCCGGGTCCGGCTGGTGATGACCTCGATGGACACCATGAAGACGTCGGCGATGATGGCAATGGCCAGGAAGCTCCAGAGGAGGCCCACCAGGTAGACCGTCACCCGGAAGCCTGGGTTCCAGCCCGACTCGTCCGTCAGCGGCAGGATCAGTCCCTGGCAAACTGGCGCCGTCCAGTTATCCATGGCTCTGAAGGAGGGCTTCTTTCTTCTCTCTGTCTGTCTGTCTGACTCTCTCTCTCTCTCTCTCTCTCCCTCTCTCCACCCGACTGGTTGACAAGGTCAAAGACGGAGCGACAGAATTTTAAGGGACGACCACGGAGTGCTGGACTTGATTTCTGCTCAGCGGGAAACCTGCGCAAGGCAAGGAAAGACAAAAAAAAAATGTTGAGTTCCGGAGATGTGACAAGCGGAACATGAAGCGCAAAGGGATGCTCTTAATTGATGTTCATACAAGGAGAAAAGGTGATCAAAGTCACGCGATGTCGTGCTGCCACCATGCTACAGTACATGTACCTATACATTTCATGTATATTTATGATGGGTTACCATTCACACATGCAAGCTGAGATGATGCAAGTTATGATGGATCATTTAAGGATTTATGACATCTACTGTACTGTACAAGTATCCCTGACGTTCTGAGAAACAAGTACACGTAGGGCACAGGTTTTGTCTTCTACAAGCAGAGAGGTTCCAACCCTTCGGGGCTCCTCAAGAGAGGCTAGAGTAGAGAGCCCGTCTGAAACCTCCAAAAAAGGTTGGAGCAACCCTGGAGCCAACTGAACTCTAAAGATAGCATTGTGAGGAAATGGGCTGCGGCATCCTACATGTAACAGGCCTTTGTAATGAACAACTCCATAAAGCCACTGTAGTAAATATGGCATTGTTCACAAATTAACCGGTGTGTGTCCTTCAAAAGTATATTCATGATGGCAATGTGCAAGTACATGCATGCATGGAGTTACAACTAACAAGAACCTGCATCTACATACATGCAGCTTTTCAGCTTCTTATGCCAGATTGAGCAGAGCAGATTGGCATGTACAGTACATGTACATGTATACATACATTGTATACACATACCGGTCCATGTACATGTACTGGCGTCGATTTCACCAAACCCATCGTAACTCACGATCAATTGCAAGGCGATAAGCATTGTACAGAAACCATACGGCCTATCACAACTTACGATGGGTTATCCATCGTAAGTTGAGTTACGATACATCGTAAGGCTTCGTGAAATCCACCCCAGTACTGTAAATTACTCATGTGAACACATGTTCATGGGAAATAACTAAGTGAACATGTACATATGTACATATGTACATGTACATCTAACATGCAATGCCCTATCAAGTAAACTCCTACCAGCTGCATGCTCCTATACACACCAGAAAATAAACCACAGGCTACAAAAACCAATGTCAATGGGCCTATACTGGTACTGTACATGTACCTGATCTCCATTCTATTCATCAAATCACTTGTTCAATTGCCCACTCTACACTGTATCTTTTCACAGCTCTATGTACCTGTACAAGTAAAGCTACATGCCCAGGAGGGATTTTTCATTGTGAGATCCACACCATTGAAAGTTTTAAGTGGCCCGCAAGGGCACTCGTCAATGCAGGAATTCACATTGTGGGTTCACCTTCGTTTACCCCCCAAAAAAGTCAAACTATTATGTATCTACTGAACCCCCTCCCCCCTCCCCATGAAAAAAACCATGACAGCATTCGTTAAAAAGAGGTTGTTCAATTACTGGAATGGAATATAAAATGGGTGAAACCGTTTCGAAACCGGGATAGGAGTGGCAAAGGATACAAATGACCTACATGTAGGAGCAATATAGTACTTTCTCATTTTTCAAGAATAAAAATCTGCACTTGACATAAAATGTCTTCCCATCGCTGACTCCTTTTCTTACTCATTTTCTCCTGCAATTTGCTTGCCATAATGAGTTTTGGCTACCAGCGATTTCAGTCAACTGATTCAGAAGTTAAGCAGCTCTATGAACTGGCCCCAGTTCTTTGATTCTTGATTTGCATGTCACGTTCTTCATTTTGTCATTTATACCGGTAGCTTACTGGTCATTTGCTTATTCACACTTTGTGCCATAAAAATGTTTATGTGTGTACTACGTACAGCTACTGTACAGTGTACCCTATCAAGCAAATTGTAAAAACAAATGCTCTGATATTCATGTTAGAAGTAAAACAGTATCTTTCACAAATTCCTTTTAGTAATAAATTGCAGTATTAAACTACACTTAAACACGGGATAGGTACATTATCTGCCCTCCCGACCCCTGGATATGTACATGTGTACTTTGTGTGTACAATTTGTATGTGGATTTCTGGTTCAAATTCTGGTTCAACTTCAGTCTAACTTTCTTTGCTTTTTCATTTAGGCATTGTCATAATTATACAAGTACAGTGGAACGTCGCTATAACAAACACCCTGGGATCCATGACAATTGTTCAGGATAGCGGTCGTTCATTATAGCATTGCGGCCACATACATGTACATGTACATGTACTTTGTACACAAAAATGGGCATGTTTGTTATAGCCGAATGTTCGCTATATCGGCATTTGTTATAGCGATGTTCTACTGTACATGTACATGTACATGTGTACATGTACATGAACATGTACATTACATCGACGCTCAAAATAAAGTACCGGGTACACAGTGTACCTGCTCTAGCCAATGCATAATTGCATACATGTATATATAGCAAGTCTGTGCTCCTTTGGGATTTCTCTTTTTCAAACAGTGATAGAAAATTACACAATGCATCTACTGTACAATGTCCACGCACAGGTAAATGAACTGTAGGCGAGTGTGTGAGGTCATTGTACAGCTAAATGTCAATTTCCTGCAGTGTTTTCCAGGCGGCCAATCTTAATGTGTTGGGGATGCGTCGGGGATGGTTGGAAGATCAAAACGAATCCGACGATAAGGAGCCTCGGGACTTCTATTGTCGTAATAGCTGTAATGGAAGACGGAGGATCCCTTTCACTTTGTCAGCGCGACTGCAAATAATCAGATGAGGCATTATGGAGAATACAATAGTACAAAAGAGAATAAGAAGTTGAACATGTACATGTACTGTACATGAACATGTACACATACACCCATACTCATTTGTATCCTTGTGGAGATACCGGTAATGCTTTGTAGTTGTATTGGGTAGAAACTTGGACCGTACATGTATGTCCCTTCTTAAAAAGCACTTTAATTTGCGGCAGATTCTTACCCATCACAAATTTCCTGTTTTTTAGTTATATTTCCAAATACATCGTGTACGAGTGTCATGAAAACTCTGTGGAAACATATACACCTTTACACTTTCCCTGTGGAGACCAATTCAACCTATTGGACTACAGGTGTGGTCTCCAGAAGGTCGCACAGACCATAAATACATACATGTACACTGAGTCTGTATACCGGTACAGTATGTACATAAACTGATGCCTGAAATCTCACTCCAGAAACTGCGATATATATGCATTCAAGTCAGGGGTTGCAATATCCACTAGACCGAGAACCCAAGTCTAGCAATTTCAGTGTCAGTCTAGCCTTGGGGTAACAAACCGCATGTCTTACATTATATTACTCCTTGCTCTAACCATGGAGGTTTCCTTCCTCCGTGGTCTAACTCTAAGTAGTGTGCGACTGCACTGAACCAGCTGTCTAGACTCTGCAGAGGTTCTTTCTTCTTTTCTTAACAGGTAAGAAAAATTATGCTCAATTTCGCAAAAATTCATTTATACATGTACATCGTGTAACAGTCGGTGTTTGATCAGAATGTCAAGCTCTCATTTCAATACTTTAATTAAGACATTTCTTGAAAAATTGCCTGTTGGGGCCGTGTTGAAAGGAAACGAAGCTTCATGCCTGTAACATCATGACTTTGCCCTAACCCTACAGTACCTGAAACCCCAAAATAAAATACCACAACTGTGCTTGATTTACAAAGTGTTTGGGATGCATGGTGTACAACTGTACATATACACGTGTACATCACACGTCATTACAAACGCGATTTAAATGAATTTTAAAGTGAAGTTTAATTGCGATTCTACGGGTAGAAGCACAATGTGAGTGGAATTTAAAGCACAGGTCATGTAAGATTCTTCAGTGACCAGACCTGTTGTCCTTTCTTCATGAAATTAAACGCTACAAGTACGGTGTTTTCCTTCAAAATGTGCTACCTGAATCTACATCATTTCCTGAAAGCAAATTGCTTCTGGCTTTATTGCTGGGCTGCCTCATTTTGTTGCCACACAATATCAAGACCAATATCATTGGTTCCCAAATCTTAAAAAAAAATCTTTAAATCTTTAAACTAAAATCTTGGATGGCATCTTCCTCAGACAGTAATGTTTACAACTGGGCTGGCAGCTCATAAATAAGAAGGGAAAAAAACACAGACGTTCAAAATCTAATTTATGTGACTGCCTGAGGTGCACAGATATTCATCCACTGCTTTAACACATCCTGGTGTTATTTTCTTTTCAGTCAAAACAAAAAGAACCCTTTCTTTTTGTATTTTTTCGCCCATTAATATAAAAATCACATTTTCAGCTTCTGATTTTATTGTGCGAGAGTTCTGCCTTATTGAGTCCAGCATTATAATGCGCCTGTAATTGCATAAAGCGTGGATGTAATGAAATTTGAGCTTGGGAGATTACCAATACGTAAAAATTGCCTGCATGACACATACAGTGTACAAGACAAATTTGTCAAATAAACATTGCGCCGGATATGGCCTGTGGGAGAAACCCAATGCTAGAGTTACAGGCAGAGCTCCAGCATTGCAGACTACCGGTAACTCATAAGGTAAAAAGCGGTTTGAGAGAGCAACGAGAACAGTTCATGAATTTCAGCCCACTTGTAATGCAAAAACTACAATCTGGATTTTTGGCGAGTTCAAGATAAAGCCAGTACCAGAGGCAGAGGCAGAGGCAGAGGTACATGTAGAGGCAGAGGCAGGGGCTAGGGCAGAGGCCAAGGCCGAGGCAGGGGCAGAGGCAGAGAGGCAGAGGCAGAGAGGCAGAGGCAGAGGCAGGGGCAGGGGCAGGGGCAGGGGCAGGGGCAGGGGCAGGGGCAGGGGCAGAGGCAGGGGCAGGGGCAGAGGCAGAGACAGAGGCAGAGGCAGTGGCAGAGGCAGACTAGAGGCAGAAGCAGTGGCAGAGGCAGGGGCAGAGGCAGGGGCAGAGGCAGGGGCAGAGGCAGGGGAAGAGGCAGAGGCAGAGACAGAGACATACACTTAGGCAGAGGCAGCGGAAGAAGCCAAGGAAGAGGCAGAGGAAGAAGCATAGAAAGAGGCAGAGCCTCAGAACCACCATTCTTCAGAAAGGATAAAAAATGTCAGGCCCTCCTTATTTTTGATAGTTGCATTTTGATCAGTAAGTAAGCAGTCAGTAAGCATTTTTGTGCACATGTACATGTATGTATGTAGTATTTAATACTCACCAAAACAAAATCAGAGCCACTTTTCAGCTTCAGACAAGAGCAAAACCTTCCACACACACACAAATGTAAATGGCAAATGGCCAGAGGAAATGAAGCTTACTTTAATGTTGAGAAAACATACCAGTACCAATTCAAACACTGTGCAGTACATGTACTTTCAATTTTGAAGCAAAACCTACAGTACTAAGAGCAGTTCTGTCATCACTTCAAAAGGACCAGACTGGGTTTACTTCTCTACTTCTCCAGTTTTTGTCCGATCGCATGATTTTTCCCCCCACCCACACTTTTTTTTTAAATGGATGCTTTCACAAATTCAAGAAAGCAGCTTTTAGAGACCATTTGTCCTGCTCGAGATTATAGCTCCTGAATGCTTTTAATCAAATTTCAGGCGCTTGTTTGCGGACTTTGTGTGCCCCACATGGTCAACAACGACCATGCACTGATAAAAGCAGCCAGCAAGTTTTTGTCAATGTGAACTTAATAGTCCCGACACGTAAGTGTACACATGTAGATACTAGATACAGACCTTGAAAATTCAATGAAACTGGATGCGAGTGCCATATGCATTGTGTATGTGAGTAGGCCTAGCGGCATACCGTTTCGCTCATAAACATGCTGTTTGCAAGAACTACTGTACTACAGCAAATGTATGGCACAGGTTTCTTTGTATGCATTATTGTAGTATTTGAAACAATGGCACACTTGATGACTTACACGTTTAAGTTCAGTGAACCTGGCATTCAATGAATTGTGCGCCTACATGTTTGTACATGTATTTTAATCAATGGAAAACAGACATGGAAATTACTTTATCATGTTCAGCCTCTTTTGAGGCAAATGTACACATACACTGTAAACTGCTACATGCAACTAATGAGATTTCTTTTGTTTATTAATGAATCGGAAGTGTATTTATACAAACAATTATTGAAAAATTTAAAATTGTAAAAACCTGCTTCTTTATGTACTGTTTCTGTACATAAACATCATACATGATTTACATAATCTATTACAGATACTGTACAAGTATTTGCACAAAAAGCCTAAAATACTGTAGAACTTTACATGTATAACTACATAAATACAGAAGGTGTGAAGTGAACAAACCAGCATTTTGCGAATTTTAAATTATGATTAAAATCCTTTGTGTTCAGCTCTGCTGACCAAATAGTGGCGGATTAAATGTTGACGCCCCAAATCAACCGCACAATGTGGCCTGGGCACGACGCTGTGTTTAAAAGTAAAAATCAATCAGATTATCGCTCACAGCATGCATACACTGTACATGTGTGCAATCTTCATTGAAACACTATAGACAAAAATATTCCAGTCTGTGTGTGTTTTTTTTATTTATTTTTTTAATCATACTGTACTCGCGAAACCGGTATTGGCCGGTACTTTACAATGTACAGTGTACAAAAAAATGTACATGTACAGGTGTACAGTAAATGTACATGACCAACATTTTAATCTGAAAATATGTTGAGGGCTTGACATTTCAATCCAAGTAGGACCTTTCTCCAAGAAAGGTCCTGCTAGGATTAACCCGTCAGGCCCTCTATAATTTATGAAACAAAGTAAATTGAAATTAAAAAGGTTGCAAATGGCTCACTGACACGAATGACCACAAACATATGTACATGTATGTACATGTACATGTACAATGCCAATCTTAAACAATTTAGAGAGCCTGACACAGTTTACACTGTACCTGGAAGTTTCTCAAAAAGGCAGAAGGTTCCTGCAACTGTAGGTTCAAAACATCCTGAAGGCCCCACCCAATTAAAAAGATTTACATGTAAATACTGCCAGCCTGCATGTACCGTAGTACGCGTACACATTTACAGTACTGGTGATGCAAAGAACCACTGTTGTACACTGTACACATGTACACATGTACAGTGAACATGTCTATCTACGGTAAACAAAATTATACATACCAGTATAATTATGTACTGAAAGAGCACACTGGACTCAGAGCTTTAATAGTCCAGTTTGGGCTCCACCAAGACTGTGCAGCATATCACGCTGACATTCAATATTCATCTAGTGTCCTGTCAAAGAGAGCTGCGGCTGAAACCACTCATGCAGGGAGGTGGTCACACAGGTGGCAAGTGTTACATGTACATGTACATGTACACGTGTGTACGTGTACAAGATCCGATGCAGCAGGAAAAGCGTGGGAGTGCAGGACAGAGGCGAAGAGGGCAGAATATGTGCACATACATGTATGCGTGGGTGTATCGATTCGGATGTTAGCAGTTGTCAACAAACATTCCAATGACTGGAGATACTTGTGTAAAATTGTAAAACCCACGCACGCAGGCCTATTGAGGTCGACTGGGTAGGGCTCACTGAAACTTCCCATTCACAGCCAGCAAAGCATCCAGGCAAGTCTGTGTTGGACTATGAAGGATGCCTGCATGGTTGGAAGCCCTTTCAAAACACCCATACCAGTTGCCACCCACTACCCAAGTGGTAGACCAAATTCCACGCGTTTGTGGCGTGGGTCAACCTTCATGAGGTTTGAACAATAACCTACAAATACAATACCATGTACTGTTGTGATCGATAAACTATCACAAATTGCATCTATGATATGTACTAAAATTGAATGCAAGGGCAAAAGGGATTCAAGAACTGATTTGATCAAATATGTAAGAGGAACTGATGTTTCAATAATAGCAGGATTTTCGTCAAGAGCAGAAAGTGCTCTGCCTTTGAGAAAGGTCCTGCTTTAGTGTGTGATTCGAAACATTGGGCTTTTGACAATTTTTTTAGGTTTGCAATATCTTATCTACCCCCCCAAAAAACAAACAAAACCTGAATCATGCTTTTCCGTGGTTGTGTGAACGCCCCGAATGCTTCTGCCCAGATACGGTGCACAAAGTGCTGTTAAATGGGCCGTACTGAAACAATTCCGGCACGGCAGCCCTCTCAAGTTGGTCAACCAGTATCTCCACACAGGCTCTCTGGCTCACTTGATCTCACTCTCTAATTTCTCTCCCCGGCCATACACAATGGGACTCTGATTGGTGGCACAGTAGCACGGAAAAGCGCCACGGAAAATCAATAAATCTGTCTCCATTCTGTTCGCTAATACACACGTGCATTATCATTAACCTGGCAACGTCCCCTGGGATGGGGGAAACCTTTCCTGTGCAATGGTGCCTCCGCAATTGATTTTCACATCACAGTAAAAAACCACCCTAATACTCATACATTTACATATATTACAGTCTTTTATGAAATAAAAACAATTGGATCAATAGTTACACCATAATGCACTTGCACTGTACATTTGTGAAACCCATATTTAGAGTTTGCACATGTTTTTTTAATGTACATGTGGGCTATAATTTACAGTAATCCCGTAATTGCTACGACAGTACATGTATAATATATGTAATTTACATTTACAGTAGAGCCTATGGCGATTTACAAATTTACCAGCCAATTATCTAAATGGGTTTTGGGAGAAAGAACACCGAAGGACAAAAAAGGCCCCTGTTAAGAATCTCAACACATGTCAGTGGAAATACATGTACAGTACATACTGTACTTGTATCCCATGTACCGGTACATGTACATACAACCTGTATGTACATGTACATACACTGTATGTACATTAGGCCTACTGGTACAGTACATTGTACATGTACAGTATAACTATAAGGAGAAAATACACCTCTGGAAGAAATGGGTACAGTATATGGTAGATGTACATGTACATGTACACAACCTGTACCTTCACACTGTCACCACAAGAAAAGCCCATGTACAGTGTACTGTAATACAACAAAATGCAGTGGGCGTGGCATATGGAGTGGTGCCTGGTGGGAGCCTGAGAAGTGATAGCATCATAAAACCTGACACTTTCAAGCACTACCCAGATTCCATACAGGACTGTACCAGTACAGTGTACTGTACATGCGCAAACTTACAGTGTAAGGGAGGTACATCATGTACTGTACATGTACATCTACAATGTACCAATGTGTACATGTACATTGTACGTTGTACATGTACACTGTACATGTACGGTACAGTAGCTGCTCCAACCTACATGTATACATGTACATGTATGTACATGTACATGTGGTGTACATGTACTGTATGCTCCGACACTCTCAGCTGCACTCTCAAACTAATGTTATGTACATGTACACGTATTTACTATAAGTAGCTATTTGCTTTGGTTACTGTTGATTTCAATTAATTTGATATACAGATGACAATAAATATTCTATTCTATTCTATGAACATGTACATGTACACAAATGTACATGTACTGTACATTACATGCAGATGTACAGTGTACTGTACATGTACAAATCTGACCACACTTTGACAGACCATAGACACACAATGAGGAGCAGCATCAGCATCAGCATCGCACAACAAAGCAGTGACTAATAATAAAGCAAACAAATAAAGGGAACCAATTTGTTATGCGATACCGGCATTAGCAAGGCAAACACAACAGTGCAGAGCCTAGGCATCGGCAGCAATGCAAATCCATCACCATTCTACAGAGATCATTTTATTCATACACACAGAAGATACAGGTATCTTTATAGCCCCTCTCCCCTCCCCTGCCAGCTCAAAAAGCGCGACTCAACCACAATGCATGTAGAGTCCAAACTCGCGGCCTCACTTTCCGATCTGATAGCCTTCACCTCAGGCCATGATGATACGGACGGGCGGGGCTCTCTCCGAAAAACAAATGACAAACTCTCGCACCAACTATATTTATGCAAGGCAAAAGCCCGGGCCGCACTACTTGAAAGAGCACGGGGGCTTAACAACAACAACATCTAGACGAGAAATGGAGCATGAATTCATCATCATCGTACGATACTACATGCACAGTAGCTAGACGGCCGCTCCCTGGGGGCTGTTTGGGGTGACAAGGAGACAGTCCCCAAACACAGACCTCAGAGTTACTTTCAATGGATTTTTTTCTCATCAAATGCGTTTCTACACTGGGACAAAGAGCGTGTAAGCTGCTGTTGTCGATCTCTACGCCCACACTGTGGGAACAACCATTTTGGAACCATTAAGGTGCGGCAAATTCACATTTCAGTTAGCTGCGGCACCAGCAAAAAAAAAAAAAAAAAAAGAATCTGGGGAGACCTTTGCGTCAAAGTGTAATTAGCACTAATTACATGTACATGTACATACCGTAATTACATACTACAGTACAGTATCAGTGGATGTACCGGGTACCCAGACTATCAAAGTACAGTACACTGTACATGTACATGTACATCATGTCATGTTATGTAGTGTATGTACAGTACTTTTTTTTTATACCAGAGTACCGGTCTATGCAATGAAGATTTCCAGTGAGGGAATTCTCCTGACTACAGACCAAACACTCGGTACATTTTGTCTGAATTATTGAGTTACATGTACATGTATCGGTACTGTACATGCACCAGCCCTTCTCAGGGTCAGACCATGGTCAGGCTCCCTCATTTGCACAAGGTGACACCATATAAATGATGTATAACTAACCCATCTTTTTTGACTGATGATTCTTCTTTTGTGTTAACCCCTTCTGCCAGCTTTTGTTCTTTCGTCCCTGATCAGCCGTCTGTATCATCATCTGTCTCTGTCCTTGTAATTCTTCCCTTGCACTGGGACTACATGTACATTGTAGCCTTCACAAAACAGCATTGTTCAAGTTCCTCAGTCAGCTGTGGTGGATGGATGGACACAATGTCTCAATTCTACAGTACACAAGGACACGAAGCAGGACCTCTCTCGATCAGAGGAAAAATGACAAACTTGTACAATACAGTTAGCAACTTTTACTATGTACACTATAATATGGTACACACGTGTATTAATATACTATAATTAAGTGTATACACGTGTACATGTACACATGTACTGTACACCATGTACATGTACAAGTACCGCTAATAGAAAGCTTGTGTGGTCTTAGTGGAAGATTTGCGGCGCCAGTGACACCATGTAGCACTTCTCTTTCAAGAAGAAGTGTGGCTCTGAAATCAGCGGGTTACCCGTAGTCAACATTTCGGGTAGTGTGTACTCTGGCCATCATCAGGAGACTACTGGATTCCACTATCATCAGGGTATACAATGTACATGCCTGAGGGAAAGCGCTCAGGTGTGGATGGACATTCCACATAAGTTTGCCAGTTTGAGTCAGTTGTTCAATATTAACGGTTGGCTGGGCTACATGTACATGTGTCCCTTCGCCCACACTGGAAATAGTTCCCAGCAATTGATAATAAGCAATGTACCAGTGCATACATTATCATGCTTCGGTAAAGCTACTGAAATGTACATGTTTTGTAGAGCAGACTTATGCTGTACTGTACATGTGGTACATAAATCATTCCAAAGTACCGGGTAATGAAAGCGTGTATAATTCACATACCGGTACCTTTTCTTTTTTTATACATTCCCTGCTCCATCAGCACATCTCTGCATGCACTGCGTGTACACACTATGAACATCTAAACCGTGAAAATGGGATGAAAATGTCATTTAGCCGTGAAAAGAAAATTCACCGTGTTTTCACCCCTATTTCATGGCACACAGATAGCCAAGTCATTTTCACAGTGTTTTCATCAGTGGTCTCCAAGGCCACATTCCTGTTGAATTAGCCATCCCTCAAAGCTGGAGCTTGCCACCCTAGATATTCACGGTTGTTTTTATGTTCTCTTTAGTGACCTGAAGATGTCCTATTCAGGTCAGAGAGGCGATTATTTTGATGGTGAATTCACTGTAAAATGCGCCGTGAAATCACAGTGACTTTTTAGTTTCACGGTGAAATAACATTTTCACCCCTTTTTCACGGTTTAGATGTTCATAGTGACAGTGCATGTGTACATGTACGGGTACATCACAAGGGGCGTGTCACTGTCAGGATTGCCTACAAGTGCTTTATCAGTGTGGGATGATTATACATGATGTACAGTACAGTTGTGTAAAGGGTAATGATGAATGTAATTACATGTATCATTGTACATACATGTACATGTAATAACAACTTTAATAAGGGTAGCACTCAAAGACTATTCAGTTTGAGTGCATACATTTAAGCTTTCGTAAATTTGTAGCAAATTTGTACTCTATTTTGTAGTACACATGTACACGTGTAAATTATGCACTCTTTCCAACTTACTGTAGTCTGTATACAGTGTGCCATATTGAATTGTAATTAAATGTTAGACTAACAAGGCTATACACGTACATGTACATGTATCTTTACACAACACATGAACATAATTTTGTAATCATTTACATACACATGGGCCTAACATTTTCTTAAGCAGAGAGTGCAGCATCAGGCAATTATTAAACTCATTTGCTTTGTTATAAATGTGTTATGTGTAAACATGTGTGTACACGTATACATGTACAGTACGTACACTACAATATGTACATATGTACATGTACATGTAGGTTCATACTAATCATTAAATCAATATTATCTATCAGTGCACACTTTAATGCATTGCAAATCCGTAACTTGTCCAAGGGGTCAAATTGACACAAAATCAAAACAAAGGGTGTAATGTAAAAATTGAAAGTGGAATATAATTTCATGTCATTTTCATGAATTTCTGGTGTGAAAATAGAAGTAAACAAGCAAACTAAACCAAACTCTAAAATCCATACAGTACTGTACAAAACAATTTCATCCACTCTTTCCACTCACACGGCATTGTGCTGTCCCAAACACCCTACAGTGTGTGCATGGTCTATGAGGCTACATGTATGTGTGCACAATCTCTATGACATTTTTTTATGGATTCTGCATGCAAGACATGCACTGTAGGGGCTAACTAATGACCTGCCATTGTTTCAGCTCCCCATGGCTACGGACACACCCATTACGGGATTGCCCCAGAACAAAAAATGAAGAAATCAATTGGATGCACATGTACGGTACTGTACCGGTGGGCTGCAGCCAGTTCACACTAGTGCGCCTACGGTGCGCACGGACAGTGGAGGAAATCAGGCTCTCCAACAGAACTCCCTGTGAGCCAAATTATCGATCCAGTCCCGGAACGACCGTGCTCTATCTGTGTCAAAAATCATCCCCCTGGATTGCCTGCGTGTATGCTCATACAAGGCATGTATTAAAAGCAGGCGCACATTTCTTGACTCTTTCTACACATTGTACATGTACAAGTACACTGATGTACACAGTCTGTACAGTACATGTATTTTTTGTATGTGAAATATACAAGATCTGCGTACACGTATGGTACCAGCACATCTCCAGATAAAAAAAATGACAAATAATGGAAGTTATCATACATGCAATGTAATGTATTGACTTACAGTATATCACCAAACAAATAAGCATCGGAATGTTAAATGCTTATTTGAGTGCAAGTAAAAACGCTGTACATACTGATACAGGTAAGTAAGTACTACAATTTACAGCCTTTTGTGGGCTTGAAAACACTGAGCATTGCCAATTGATCAACAAACAATTGTCATCTACTAAACTGACCTACATGTACATGTAATTTCTTGATCATTCTTGATCTGTTTGCAATCCTGTGTGTAGTGTAGTGTAGGTGTGAATCGTTCCACTGCAAGCTGCTGCCAGCTTCCTATAAGCACTATTCCAGAGGGAGAGTGGGGGATCGGAAGGAGGCGTGGCAGGGTGGGGCAGAGCAGGGCTATGATTCAAATTCAGCCCTATCCCGATGCCCACGACCGGATTAGCTCTTAGATCATTTAGATCATACACACATGTTTATGTCACATCCTGTTCCAAATTTATTTACTGTTCCAAATCTACTATCTTCATTTGCACACATGCAATTTCAGAACTATTAAGAGTACAGAGCGGGAGTTTGACCTTGGATAACTAGGGTACATGCAAGTACAATGTATGTCACCAGTTCCTGTAGTACATACTGTATGTACATGTACATGTTTACAAATGATTGTTCTTGATAAATGGGCAAGGGGCACAATGCTAATACTAGTAATAGCCACTGTGGAATGCTTTGCATTTTAATCTCAATTTTTATTCCAATTTTGCCGCTCAAGTCTGTCAGCAAATTAGGAAAATGTCTTGAGTAAACATAATAAGCACATTTGTCTGTACGTATGTGTACTGTAAATCTATCATGAGTGAGAAATATACAAGCACATGTACAATGTACCAGAATTACTTGAATGAACAAAATACATATGTCAACAAATAACAGGGGCTGACATTTGAATCCATGGGGGGTGTTCCCGCGGGAGTGTTGAGAATGGCCAGGTCCCAATTGGATCAAAATGTCAGGCCCTCTAAATTTCTGAGCTTTTCTTTCTGTTTGAAGGAAGGGAAGATCAGATCAAAACGTCAGACGCTCTGGATTCTTTTGAGTGTCAAATGCATGTCGTGAACATTTACTTGCAAAACCAGACTAGGTCGGGAGAAACGACCGCAACCAAACCAAACACCCCAGCACAATCAAGATGTGCTTTCACTTCTGGCAGTAGACAACCGGGCAGGGTTGAAATTAAATCTGACAAACTCTGAATGCAAAGTGCCGAATGTGGGTTAAACTAATTGAGCCTTCAGCTTCAAGGGGCACGGGAGCGCAGTGGTGGTAACGCTCTGCTTTAGGCCCGCCTGCAGCTGGACCAAGCACCGTAATTGCATCAGTGCCACTGGTCTCTCCAGCCTGGATGCCTGCCTGCTAAATTTACGCTCCAGAGGAAACTTCTGTTTATCTCGCACCTGCCTAATATAGCTTGTTGGCCTTTGTCAGGAGAGAATCTGTCTTGTCCATCAAAGGTCAACTTTACTCAAACTCAAGCTGTGACCCTCCCCTCCCTCGGGAAAAAAGTAATAGTAACCACATAATTCCTCATCCATCTGTGCACATACATACAACTGTACATGTACATGTACTTTATTCCACCGATAAGAAATCAAAGTACAGTACAGTACAGTCATACTGTACACGTCATACTGTAAGTGTAACAGTATGCTGGAAACATGAAGTTGATCCAAAAACTGCTGCTAGTGCTAACTGCTCAATGACTGAAATGACCTGCAATTACATAAATCTAAAAAGTTAGAGGGCCTGACATTTTGATCCTAGCAGGAACTTTCTCAAAGGTCCTGCTGTGAGAAAGGTCCTGCTAGCATCGAAACGTCAGGCCCTCTAACTTTTGAGTATGATGGAAAATTATCTCTGAGTTATTTGGGGCCAAAATGTCTTATAGAGATGAATCAAAAGTATTCTTGTACCAATTCAGTGCTTCTTCCAAAGTGGGTGAGCAAATTTGTCTTCACGGTCGGAAAGGCAGGAGAACTTTACCTTAAAGATTTGTTTTTTCAATTGAGTGGTTCGCCAGAGCTAGCTGGAACAAACTTGCGAGTAGCGAAATGGATCGGTTTGGTTCTGGTAGCCTAGAGATACCCCTGGTAATGGTTGCTGTCAAGTTTCAGGCTTTGCCCTGAAAACTTTACAGCAGGCCTGGCCACTTACATGTACCAAGAGTTTCAAGTGGCCTTAAACTCTTAGAGGTCCTATGTAGAGGCCGCTCTGTTAAGCTATGCCTTGCACTGTACATGTATATAAACCATATTTTACAATTTAAAAACAAAATGAACAATGTGACAAAATGTTTGACTGAGCCCTCCACAAGGCTCTTTTTATTGTGCCTTTGTTGATACCTGGGCTCAGAAGTCAGCCCTCCCGAGTCCTGACTACCGGTAGTTGCAATGTGATGATTGCACAGTGCAGCCACATAGCAATGGGGTCGTCTCACTTGGAACTTGGACGTGACAGAATTCAGTTTGGTGAATGCATGACATTAACTTGGCCCGCTGAGGAATAGACTGAGAGCCAAAAATAGCGTTCTCGGCCTCTCAAGTTTTCTTTTCACAAAGTTTCAATGGAGTTCCCAACTTGTATGGTATTGACAGATTTGACGCCTTAAGCACAAAGCCTTTATTATGGTTTGGCTTGAACATTGTGTTGAAGGGGAAAAAAGTGCTGTAAATAATGTACCATTAAATTTTCACTAGCACAAAGTTCTTCAGATTAAGTGGGTAATTCCATAAATCAGGGGTCCAACTTGTGACATTTCCTCTTACCTATACAATGTAATATTGTAACAACTTAATGAAACATTATGCCCATCAAACATATATATGTACATGTATTACCCCATACTGTTCAGTGTTCATGTATAACATACTGTTCAATCTACAAATTGTTTCATTACGTTGTTGTAATATTACATACGTAGGAAAGTTACAAGTAGCTAAATGGTTTCATAATAAGTGGGGACACCAAAATGTCACAAGTTTGACCCCTGATAAATGGAATTACCCATACCTTACCGTACAATACATACATGTATGTGCATGCTGGGTCATCTTGATTGTTTAACTTTTAACAGTGCAGATAGTGTATGGAACTCTTAGTGAGAGTTTTTTTTACAAGCTGTTCACACAGGTCTCCAAGTTTCAAAACAAATTCTGCCATGGACTGAGAGAGGTCCTGTCAGAACGTGGTTTGAGCTGAAGAATGGCATGTCTAAGTAAACGGCTACACAATTCCCAGTTATCATTCACTGAGCTTCAAATCCATGTTATTTTAGGGCCAAGACTGATTCGAATGCACTGTACGCCTTTTTTCATAATGAATATAATTTACATTGTGGATCTTTCCCATAATGTGCTGCAAATACTCATTTTGCCAAAGTGCTTAGTTTTCAATGAGGTTTGCTCAATAGAACTGGTCACTTTTGGTTAAAAACACATATTTCAAAAAAATGTGACAAACAAACTGCACACTAATTATACCAGAATGAAGTATACAAATATTAGAAAGTTAAACATGTAGGCCTAGGGTCTGACACGATTCTAAAGTAGCTAGCAAGTACATGTAGCACTAGCAGTAGGCCTACATTGTAATTTGTACCTTTGTCAAAACAGAATGAGGAAAGATTTCCTCATAAAATATGAACAATACTTGACAAGGTGACAATCAGCACACAATGAATGTGTATGGATCATTGGATGTTAAAAATGGCTGAGGTAAAATGGTCCCATGGTGGCAGGTGGCATATATAGTACTGACACAATGCATGGTGTCAGCTTTTAAAATGCGATTTTGGTCTCGAGGCACTTAAAATCTCAGAACAAGGAAGAGAGGTCAGTATGATCATGATATGGATGACAGAAGATGGACAAAGGAGAGCTGACAGCTTGCCATGTGCAGTGAAATGCTATGGTCTCACTGTCCCAGGCATCATTATTATTTTTTACTAGTACCTTATAGTTATAGTTATACTAATACTATTTTAGTTAGTTTACCAGTCGGGGGACTGTATTACTCCAAGCCATTTAGTTTTACTCCTTTTTTAACAGTTACTCTACTCTCTAGCTACATTAAGACAAAGTCTGGGCGACTGTAGTTTCCTTGTTCTACTCTATGCTTTGAGTTTGACTGTTGCTACCGCCCAGGATTGGCCTGACCCATTTACATACGATTCAATACTAAGCCCTCGTTACTACTCGACCAGACCATGGATGACCAGACCATCAGACCATAAGATAAGGAGTTTAAGGACACACTCACACCACCAGTACCCTACCAGTGTACACACGTAGACCGAAGCGAAGGACACAAGCCGCAAGGTTATCGGAAAACGATCAGTAACAGTACAAAAACTGAGGCAGAAATTAAATTCAAATTGCATCCAGTGATTGAGCAGTATTGAGAGTAACACCCTTTATCAAACAGTTCTGATATGATAATCCAATTTTCCTTTGGCCTTGAGGAGACAGTTCGATCATAAAAATGTCCAAATTGTTTCAAAGGGAGGTGCGAGTTTAATAATAATATTTACTCGGGCCCTGCGGCTCCCACTACACTGACAGAACTGAGCGTATGCTCCTGTAAGGTCATGCTTACCAAATCTTACTTTGAGGAAACGTTAGGCTAGTCACGAGCCACGATCACCCATCGTTTCAGGTCAGTGAAGTCGGTAGAACAGGACCACTCCTTGAAACCTGAGATGTTTCCTCGACAAAACGGCGGTGGAAGTCTGTGTTTATATTCGTATCAACGGTAGATCAGCACTATTGACCGTACAGCGCCGGTTGTCTAGCGTACACTGTACAGTACATGTGAATGGCAAGCGTGCACACGTGAATGGCAACCACACCGGCCCGGTTGTACATGGACATGCCCATGTACATGTACTGTACATGTACAGGTAATGATACAAACTGGTTGCTATTTTGCTAAGTGGGGTGTTCTATTCAATTGTAGGGGTGGTTGTAGTATCGAAAATTAAGTCAAACGCGGTGCCCTTGAAAAAGTCCACGCATTCAGAACCACGGTATGATTTTACACCCTTCAAACGAAAAATTGATTTCAGAGACAATGAACTATGAGCTCTGAGGGAATTTATTTGAAAAACCCGGACTAACTTGAAGGATACTTTGACTCCTCTGCAGAATGGAGGGTGTGCGAGTGTGTGTGGGGGATGGGGGGGGGGGGGGAATTGTACCGCAAGGTGGCGCTATTGCAGCGGTCCATGAACGATCGTAACGTTTATTATTATTTTATTTATTTTTTCTCTCCAACTCATCTCAAAGTCTTCCTAGTTCCAGCTCAAACAAGAACCATGAAGGCTGAAGCCTGGGCCAGTTTTGAAAAGGCCACAACGACCAATATCCTCTTATAAAATACATGTACCACCTCGCACATACAGCTATATACCATAAAATCCCACATAGGTTGCATTCAAGCCACAGATTTCTCCAAAATTTATGAAAAATGCTAATTAATTTTCTTGTTGAATAAGTGCTAATACATGTATATCGATACAGCCTTAGTACATCTTTCCCGGCATTACTAATGATGTATTACTTCTTGTGTTTCACCTTTCAAGAGTATCTTTTTTTGCAGTGGCCGTCTCAAAAATATGAAAAGAATCTTATTACCTTGAAATTGGATGACTAATCCAAAACCACTACATAAGTGCAAGTGTTGAAATAATCATATTCAATTGTATTTCTTCATACATGAAATCAAACTAAAACTGGTGGAATTTTATTAACATTCATTCTCGGAAGAAATGCAGAAACTCACATCAGGTAATTGTACTCCTGCTTATACTATAAGTTATAGTAAAGTATTCTATCTACCGGTATACATATTTGAGCAAGACTAATTCTTTCCCTCTGTAAAAAAAACCAAAAAAACCAAACAAACCCAGACTGACAGAAACAAGCGGAGACCAAACCTTCTGTACAAAGCATGACCATTTTATTGAGTCTAAAAATAACATCACCAGCCATTCTTCCAAATACAACTCATGATTCACAGAAATGAGGTTTTCTTCTCCTCAACCAGAAAGTTCAATGTACTCAAACTTCATAGGGGTGTGGTGAGCAAGGGTTGGTTTCTGTCCCCCATGACTTACACAGCGGTTATGTCATGATGACAGGTCGAATGAAATACAAAATAAGGGATAAACACTCATTACTATCCCCACTTCTGTTTCCATTTTCGAACCTGGGGACTGGGAAATTGTTTTTTCGCTGTTCATTTTGCATGGAATGTCAACTGAATGCTCTTTTTTCCAATCATCAAAAAGGATGCAAAAATGATCAACTGAAAAGAAACCTAACTGTGGGAGCCCATTCTTGGATTTGAAGTTTTGCCAAATGTAACACATTAAAAGAGTTTATTTGGACATGGAATGAAGTTGTCTTTAACCCTAACCCTATCTGAAACTGAAGTGTTAGGTCGGTAGGATATACTGTACCTACCTCCACAGTTTTCCCTTAATCATAAATTTACAAATGCATAAATTGATATTCATAGGGTGTACTGTTTTTCTCATCAAACAACTGTCACGTTGACAAAGAGTTTGATAGAAAGGCAGTATTATTTCTGTCCCTTCCTTTCCCCCAACTCATTCAGACCAGACTTTTTGGTCTGGAAAAGGAACGGCTAAAAATAATTACACCAAAATTAAAAACAGGGGGGGGGGGAGGGAACCACACAAACAAAAATGGCCTTTGTGATGGAAGCGGGCAGAAAGTTGCCGGCGCTACAGAAGCAGTCTCTCGATGCTTTTGCGGATGCCGTCAATTTGTGATTTGAGCTGGGAGCCTTCGTTGCTGGTGACTGAGCAGGAGATGACCGGTCGTGAGACGCCACAAGCACGGCCCAGGGCTGCAAGGACCACACGCACAGAAGGAAGGGGATCTCTTGTTAGCGTTCATGTCTACAGATCATAAAACGTCAGGCCGTCTAAGCTAAGATTTGCAGGCCATCCTCTAGCCTTTCAGCAGTCTGAAACATTTTTGCCGCACTCTTATATTCACCACAAAACAAATTTGAAAACTGACTTGTAAATAAATGAGCCAGAAATCTAGGATGCCATCTCTTGAAGTGTGTATTCACATCTTAATTATTGGGTTAATCCACATAGGAGAAAGTACACAAATTGTCACAAAACAGTTATTACATAAAGCTTCAGATTATCAATTGAGTATATTAGTTTATGGGTAATTTACAAACAAATTGCAAACTGTTTACTGACTAAAATGACCAAAATGCAAATCTCACAAATTTAAAGTGCCTGACATTTTAACCCTAGCAGGACCTTTCTCAAAAGGCATATTAGCAATACATAATATCAGATTTTATTTTTAATAAAAAAATCACACTTTGACCTTAGGCCTATTACATTAAAATCAGTCCTGTGTGTTTTTCTGAGAAGCACATTTCAATCTGTAACGGACGGCTCCAAAAAGCGTGCTGAATTTAGCATGGCGCTGGAACAGAAAGGCAAACAACGTGACCCCCGAGTGAAATTTAAATAAGGCAACAGACAGTGAGAGCAAGGGTCTTGGACTGAGGGTACTCACCTTGTTTTGATCTGATAAAGACGTAGGGCACATTCTTGTCCTCGCAGAGCAGAGGAAGGTGGAGAAGGATCTCCAGAGGTTCGGTGTCTGCTGCCAAAACGATGAATTCAGCAATGCCACGGTTCAGCGTCTTGGTGGCTGTGACAAAACAAAAATTTGAAAATAAAGTTACAGACCTTGATTTTCTAACTCAACCCTACCCCCGGGCCCAATTTCATAGAGCCGCTTAAGCATGAAATTCTGCTAAGCTAAGCTAAGTCTTCCTTATGTAAACAGGATTACAAACCACACTGCGATGCAAAGTCAATTGCTTTTCACTTGTATTCCACTCTTTATGCAGCACGAAGTGAAGTTTTTGGCACTTAAGCAGCTCTATAATACTTGGCCTTGACCTCTTACACTAGAAAGCATTCTCAATCCAACAAAAAAGTAGCAGCTGCTCATGGGTTTGGTAGTTACCAGTACTGATTGAACCTGCCAAACTTCACCTTCTTCAAGTCGACAAGGGCACTTAATACTGCTGAGTTTACAGAATGATACCGGACTCTGGAAAGTGTTAATTCAATGAGGGTTTGCCCTGCTCAACATGGTATGAAGCACCGAGTGCTCAGTTCATTGCCCGATGCCTGATGAACGGGCGGGATTTGAACCCGCAACTCCCGCTTTCTAGTGCTGACGTCTTAATCATTCGACCACCAAGCTGGTCGAGGTCGTGTGGCAGATTCAAATATTGTATGGCGGTGGGTACCGCATTGCATCATAGATAAAACATGATGTTTGCGTCGAGGAGAATGTAATTCAATGAGGGTTTGCCCTGCTTGTCGAGCAATGAGCAAACCCTCACTGAATTACATTCTCCTCTGGAGAGTAAGAAATCCACACGGAGTGTACCCCCAGAACAACCCCCAAAAATAGTGCTTCATTTGGCCCAAGATTTCTAGCAAATGTGGTTTACATATACCACGCACCTGTGTGCAACTGTCCATGTGGCAAAAATTTGTCGATTTCCCCCCAAAAATGGGCAAAAGCCTCCCGGTTCGGTTGCAAAATTCCAACGGCAGCGCCGCATCTGGCAGTCTGGTCCCCCGTAGTACGGTATAGCGGCTATCTGCGAAGACGTACATTTTTTTTGGAAATCGACACATTTTTGCCATCGACAGTTGCACACAGGTGCGTGGTATGTAAACCACATTTGCTAGAAATCTTGGGCCAAATAAAGCATTTAGGAGTTATGCTGAACCTGCTGATCCCTATGCCACAGCACTAGTGAACGTTACACAGAAGCCTATGGGGAAAAAAGTATAGTTATCTGTGGGGTTCTGGTCGGGAGAGCAGCGGACGGCGTAGAACCCCACAGTTCTGGGGGTACACGGAGTGAGCATGAAATCCTGTGTGGTTTACGGCGTGGGCCTCACCTTCGTTGGCTCCTTTCCTGAGCTGCTGGTAGTTGGCTGCTTGGTGCACCAGATCCAGGATGGTCTTGGTCAGCTTAGGGTCTGCCAATGGGTACGCCTTGGCGTTGACTTCATCTCCTGTTGCAGCCTGAGGGGAAACACAACACACACAATCAATTTAAAGACAGCCGGGAATCCAAAATCCAAAAACAAAAATTTTTATCTTGGACAACAGAATGAATTGAAAGTTTCATTTTTTATTAAGTTGTTTCCTTTCAACTTCGGATTTATTCTAATAAATATCAAAATCCATCCCTTTCAATAAATTTTCAAGAAAAGCTACAACTTACAAGAGTAACCTTTTGTAACTTTTAAAGTGCCTCCTCTTTTCTTTTGGTACGGGATTACAAAGGATGCCAACATTGGCAACAGCATCCACCCACTAACTAACTGTCCTGCAAAGTGCAAAGCACTGTCGCCAGTGTCGGAAAAGGGGTACTTTCCTATCTAAATAGCGCAACATCTCCGAGAAAGAAAACGAACCATTTCCCAAACCAAAATAACACTAATATAATTGAAATACGAATGCCTGCAGATATTAAATTTACCATTTTCTTGACGCAGTTATGAACGAAGGGTTAAAAAAGGCAAAAATATCTTATCCTCTCTGCAGAACGCTTCACGGAGGAATAGACACGTGCGTGCTTCGTGGTGTTTGCGTCGGGTCTAGTACTGGCGCGGTAACTATCTTCATTAAGCGAATTCTCAGTGGATTTATGGGGAGAATTTGGGTACCAGACTATCTAGACCAGAATGCATTGCGCAAAACTTTTGCCGTGATTATGCAAATAAAGGATCAAATAATGCGCCTTGAAAACTTTAAATTAAAACTTCCATTCGCCTCCCTGAGTTGAAAAAGTAAAAAATATTTCATCAGAATTTTTTATCTAATAATATAGAATGTTTTGCTTTTTTTAAAATTATTTTTTTGCAGTGACCTCTTACTAGTTTTAGCAATCACCGAATACCGACGGCTCCTCACCAAAAACCCGCGCAAAATTAAATGCCACTTTTCCATGCACATCATTTGCATAATCTTTGGTCAACTGGGGACAAGATCGCAAGTTAAAACAGAGGAGCGTTATTGATCAGACGAATCAACGCTCGATTTTTAGACTGGTTTGGCCTATTTGACGAAGTATTTCTTCAGTTTTTATGGGAGATTGTGTTTGGCTTTGTACTTATTTTACTAGTCTAAGAAGACAAAATAAACGACTGTCAAGAACAACAACATTAACTTAGCTAGGTTCTCTTCGGCAAGTTCGGGTAAGAAATCAAAACACCAACATGCTTCAAGATCAAGTTGTCAATGAGAATATCGAAGACGATTTGGATGACGAAGTAAGTAGCCTTTATTGGCTTTACTGTGCTGTGCTTTACTGATGTTGTTTTCACTTCATGTATGGCTATGTAGCATGACTGTCAGAAATCGTCCTTTTTTGTACGCTTCGCTATATTTTGGGGAATAGCTATTTTGTATTTCCTTGTGGGGTACTTCAAGTTCGGAAATGATATGATTCAATTTAAAATTATTCCAGTCTTGAAAGACATGACTATCTCTTTTCATGTTTCTTTCCAGGAGTCATTCTTTCAAGATATCGATCTTCTCCAAAATCATGGAATTGTAAGTTAATTCAATAATTTTTAATAACTTGATTTTGTCTAGGCCTCACTTAATAAAGTATAGTGTCATCTAGTCGACACGGTCTAGCCTAGGCCCTTAGGCCCAGTGTACAATTAATTTCTTTAATTTCTTTGAATGGTGTGGCGTATAAACAGTTTAAAGAATAAAGGGTCTAACTTTTAAGCTAGATTTTTACATGCTAAATCAATTATTTCTTTAATTACGCTGGCAGTGACATTTGCAAATTGTTTTTCCAGAATGTGGCAGATATCAAAAAGCTCAAGTCAGCAGGCATCTGCACAATTAAAGTAAGTTGACATCAACTAAAATTGCTTTGGGCATTAAACTTTAACCTTATTAAACCTTATTTGTTCATAAATTGCTTTACTGATATAATTCTGCTGTTTAAAAATATATATCACAATTGAGCAACATTTTTGGATTTTTCTTTTCCCTTGGGCACAGGGAATCCAAATGACGACTCGCAAGAGGATGTGTGACATCAAAGGGATCTCCGAGGCAAAGATGGAGAAAATCAAGGAAGCTGCTGGAAAATTAGAAGTCAGTAATTATCATTTTTATCTGCTCTTGCTTTCCCATATATCATTGATGAAAATTGAAATGTGATTCATATTTTAATTTTTTTTTTTGGGGGGGGTGGATAATGGTCAACATAGATGAAACAACTATATTCACCACAATAGGATACATGTATTTCATTCCTCTCAAAAGGTTTTCTCAATGGTCCTGCTACTAGGTAACCCTCTAGTATAAATTTTGCAGGTTGTTCTAGCCTAAGGATTGTTGGGGACTGTTAGTCAGTATGCATTACTGTTGAAACCTGCTTTCTCTCTGACTATAATAACGACCAAAACATAAATCTAAAAAAAGGACAGGGCCTGCATTTTGATCCAAGCAGGAAATTTCTCAAAGGCAGAGGGATTGAGAAGGGTCATGCTAGGATCAAAACATCAGGCCCTGTACTTTTTTGAAATTGTTTGTTAGCCCATTACTTCAAAATAATAACCAAAAGGTAAGTCATGAGTGAATTTCTTCCTCCTCATTCCGCAGGATCATGGATTCATGACAGCACTGGAGTACAGCTCCAAGCGCAAAAACTGTTTCCGCATCACCACTGGGAGCTCAGAACTGGAGTAAGAATCTGTCATCCAAATATCAAGTTGTACAAGCATATTGGAATTCATGCATTAGTGTCAGGCACATTTTAGAACTTCATTTTAGTAAAGTAGATTTGAAGTGTGTGCCCAAATACATGTATATTGTTAAATGAAAACAGTTCTTTCTATTTTCTTTTGGAGGGGGTAATTACACAAATGATAGCTCCAACATCTTATCCAGGATAGATTGACATTTAAAAGTATTCTAAGATTTCTTAAGGCTAGCCACAGAAAGATTTTTCAACCTGATGGCAATTTTCAATTGGCAATGATCAAATTAAGGGTTGTTACCAAGCAAGTAATATCTTTGGGAAAAATAAATACTAAAAAATTGAACATTCTTATTTTCTCTTGATGTTTATTTCAGCAAACTGATTGGCGGAGGGATAGAGAGTATGGCAATAACAGAAGCCTTTGGAGGTTTGTACCAACATTTTCCCCCAAAAATTCCTCTTTTTCCAAATTCCATTATCAGTATCCAATTATCAATGTAATATATTAATTCAGTTGTGTTTGCAAAAATATAAAAGAAAAACTGAAAGAGAAAATTTCCAAATATTTAAAGGGCCTGATGTTTCAATCCTAGCAGGACCTTTCTCAAAGGAAGAATAGCAGAAAGGTAGAAAAATGATTGAAATGGAAAATTCATAAGTAGTGATTCTGCAATTATTTAGCAAATTTTTCTTGTCACCTTCATACCATCATACAATAATCCCTTTTTCTCAATCAGGCATATCCCATTAACTTATGAGGCAAATTTGGATGTAAGGATACATGGTATAAGTAATTGTAATTATTTGAACTATTTTGTAGAGTTTCGTACGGGCAAGACACAGCTGTCCCACACACTGTGCGTGACAACGCAGCTCCCCGGAAACAACAACTACCCGGGAGGAAAAGTCGTCTTCATCGACACTGAAAACACCTTGTATCCTTCTCAGTAGAGCATTTCCAACCCACTGACAAACCATAGCTTCAAAAGCTTCAAAAAACTTCAAAAGCAAGGTTTGAAACCATAGCTTTCTCACTCTCTGAATAACTTCACATTATTAGAAGGCCCGGTGTTTCAATCCCAGCAGGACCTTTCTCAAAGGCAGAACGAGAAATGCCCTGTCTGGTTACAATGTCAGGCCTCCACTTTTTTGAAATTTATTTTGGCCATCTAAGTCACATCAGTGAGCAGTATACATATATGTTTGTAGCAGTTAATAACATCCTGCAGAGTTCATCCCAGGAGAATTTCAAGTTGACTCAAATTCCTGATGCACAATTGCCAGATGTAATGATCGATGCAAATGAAGACCAAGCTGATGAAAAAACTTGCCTTAACTGAAGTTTACTTTGCAGTCGTCCTGATAGATTACGTGACATTGCTGACCGCTTCAACTTGGACCATGGAGCAATGCTGGATAACGTCTTGTATGCAAGAGCCTATACAAGTGAGGAGATTGTTAGAAATGAAACAAAAAGGAATGGGGTATCACTGTTCTTTCCCAAGGATCCACATCTCCCATCTGAGAAAATAGAAGACAGTAACAAATGGGGATGATCTGTGATTGGGAGATCAGACAAAACAATAGTGGTAGCAGGAAAAGATCAGAATGCAAAATGTCTGCCCTCCTCCAGGCCTTGGATTCTGTCATTTTTAAAGGGCTGGGCCATTTTATTAGCCTGCCATCAAGAATAATCAAATGCAATTGGTAGGACACAAGGGGGCATTAAGGATGCAAATTACAAATCTTGTGCTGTGGAGTGTACCTGTACTTGCTGATTTTCTTCATCGTCACAGTTTGTAACCTATGACTACCGGTACATGCATTTTACAAAATAGTGCACAACATCCGAGGTAGATACAAGGCAAGGCAAAAGTTGGCCCCTCTAAGATGGGAGACCCCATGACTTTTTTTGCGATCCTCAGAGCTGACTTGTTTCATTCATAGGTGAACATCAGTTTGAACTGCTCGATTTTGCGGCTGCCAAATTCCACGAGGAGCCTGGAGTCTTCAAACTACTGGTAGGGATTCTCAATACAACTCCAAACAGTTGCTCACCATGTGCTCACATTTGGTGGAGAACTTAGCATGATGTTCAAGTGATAAATGGGTAACCAAAGTAAAAGTGTTGTGCACTTCGAAAGTTCTTAGTATATAAGGAATTGACCATTTGTGTGGATGAACTTTTTTAAAGAGCCCCAAAGAGCTCCATCCACTCACCAAAGGGCTTGATCCCTGAAGATATACTGTACATCATTTAATGGTTGATTGCTTCTAACTGGGACCCCCACCCTGGTAAAGACTAGTTTATTATCTGGGAAAGCCATCATCTATCTAAGGGCTGGATAACTTAGATGGTAAGAGTGCTGGTACCGTATGCAAAACCAGAGGTCTTGGGTTCAAATCCCGGTCCAGTCAAAGTTTTCTTTGCCAATTTGGGGTGAGTACTGTGTGGTAGCCTTGATGGCAGAATGTTAACGCTACTCTATCTGTCCTCACCCTAGATCATCGATTCTATCATGGCCCTGTTCAGGGTGGACTACAGTGGCCGGGGTGAGCTGGCTGACAGGCAGCAGAAGCTGGCCCAGATGCTCTCCAAGCTGCAGAAGATATCTGAAGGTACTCCACTTTCCTTGATATGTGGGGCTAGCTAAAAGCCCTTCCTGCACACATGAAGGAGAAGGAAGCCAGTGTATAAATGATCTCTATATCAGTCAACTACTGCAGGATTACTGTAGTTACATCAGGGATCAGTGTAGATGCTGGCCCTGTATGAAACCATGATTAGTCAAGAGGTTTGACCCTACTACTCGATGTGTGATTAACACTGTACAAGATGGCAAATGGACTGGTAACAGCTATCCCCTCACACCTATACCTAACACCAAAGAAAAAAGGAAGATTAATTCGCCCAAGAAAACTTGATGGCTCAACCTCATCCTCATCCAATCCCATAGCAAATTCCATCGCCGTAAACTCCAAATGCTTCAAAGCATCCTGGTGCAATACAGACCAACTCAAAAACTCCTTCTTCAATAGGACAATCATAGACTGGAATCACCTAAACGAGAACCTTGTTCAAGCTGACTCGGTTGAGAGGTTCAGAACCCTCCTCGGCCATGGATCACACTCAGTCTAATTTACCAGCGTTCACCCTCTCTCTCCGTTGCGTTAATGCCAGAATTGGTTTCTGCAACGTACCCATACAGATACAGATACAGAACACTGCATGCTCAGCGCTTTGCCAGATTGTCTTTCTGATGCTATACAAATCGATATAAAGTCGGGGGCCTGACATTTGAATCTACATGTATTAAGATCTTTCAAAGTGCTACTCATTTCAAAAATCAAATAGGATTTTTTCAAAATTGTTCAACAGCTTCCAGTAATTTTTTCCTTTATTTGTTTGACAAGGATTTTCAAGCAAACATTTTATTGTTCTTTTTATTTGTTTCCGTTTTGCCAGAGTACAATGTTGCTGTCTTTGTTACCAACCAGATGACAGCTGATCCAGGAGCAACAATGAGGTATTAAAGTCGGTCTATTCAACAAACACTCACACACACAGAACAACCAAATTTGCAAAGAAGAATATTACAATACTGTATTGTCGTGAGAGAAGTAACTACAAGCTGAATATCATCAAGTAAGACATGTAGGCATTTTGATCAAGAACAAAAAGCATCAGATTTTTTATATCAGTTAAAAAATGGCCCTTTTTGCCAAAAATTTGATATCCTAACAAGTCTTCTGATAGTCCACTTGACCACAGAAAAAAATGTAGGCATTTTTGTGGTAGAAATAAAACTAAGATTTGCGGCTGACATTTTTGCCAAATCTAATTTTCTAGATTTCATCTTACGGCAATAAAAATATCAAAATTGTCCCCCAAAAGGGGCTATTACTCTAGCCAACCCTAGGCAAGTGATCACAACCACACAATCTGTTTGGAAAGGGAGTGTTGTTATTTGGCCGAGGACAAGTTGGACCTGGGGCCGATTTCACTAACGAATTGCAATCATCGCAAACGCCAAAATCGATCGCTAAGTCTGAAATCCATCACAATTTAGCGATCGATTTTGGCATTTGTGATGATCGCAAAGCGTTAGTGAAATCGGCCCCTGAGTGAGACAACTTTTCGTCGGTTTCCTCCAGTTTTCAGGCCGACCCGAAGAAGCCAATAGGGGGACACATCCTGGCCCATGCCTCCACCACCAGACTCAGCCTGCGCAAGGGACGGGGTGAGCTGAGGATCGCCAAGATCTACGACAGGTGAGCACATGCTGGTCCCTCCAGCATTTGGGTAGTTGGGAAGTACGTCGACTCTTACGTCGCGGTGACAAGAAATATTCCTGTTCATTTGGGATATTAGGAAATCAGAGAGTCTATCTGACATTTGGATCCGAGCATGACTCCTTCTTTTTTTTTAAATGCTGTCTGCCTTTTGAGAAAACTGGTAAAATTTTGAATGTCAGAGTATCTGCATGTAAGTTTGTTTGTGTATGTGAGGTCCTTCGAGTCAGGAAGCACTTTGGAGTACCTCATAGTCACAAAACCTTTGAGAAGACCTGCAACCTTTTATGGTTTGGATATTTTAGGTCATTCCTGTAAACTGGCTGTCTGGAGAAATTGTTTGTCATACTCTGCTTTTTTTGGGGGGGGGGGGTGGGGGTGGGTAGAGGAGAGGAGGGCAGTTAAATAGGGTTGACTTTCTGCTTATAACAGCGTGTCACATGAGGCAGGTTACAAGCAATTGGTTCCAGGCAAACCCTCAATGAGAAAAACATCTGCATTCATCAGTGCATTCGGTTACTGATGGGATGCTTTGGGGTAAAGGGGCCGAGTGTGACATTAACAGCAGGTCATACAGAACATGCAGACACCATGTCTGTGACACTTGACAATTCAATCCAATACCTCTCGGGAGATTGAATTATCTGTACCCTTTTTGTGAATGAACCAGTTATAGCTTGAACCTCTGACGATGTGTCTAGACCTGAGCCGGGAGACAGACAGCACATTTTTGTCTATTTTTATCTTCCCGACTACCGTCAACTCTAAAGGTCTCACTATTTGGCCTTCTCCATGCAAGTTGGGAAAAGTCTTGTTAATCTTAGGCCCATACTTCTCCAGCCAACAACAAAAGTCACTATTTTTTTCAGGAAATATCCATTGTGCTTCAATGAGGGTATTCCCTACCAGATTTGTAATAAGCACCACATTGTTTGGTGCTTTGTGCTATTGCCTGCCTGAAAGAAATAACAAATGCTGCCTGGCTTGTGTTATTTTCAAACAGGCAATCAGGCATGAGCAATAGTGTGTACTATATGTCAAGAAGGGCAACCATTCACCAAAATACATACACACAGATCATATATTTGTAAGATACCTGTGGCAGGGTTTTCCCCGGAGGTGCTTGTCCACCTCAGGCATTTGTCTCCAAATAATACCGCCTCTGGCGTCAGATTCTTGCTTGGTAAAATTGAACAGAGCAAAAGCACTTTGGCATGTGCACAGTGATGTTTGAAGGATTTTTCCAAATGCATACATGTGACTGTACTCTAGTTTCATCCCCTATCTAATATGTGACCCATGGAACATGAAGCTTGCACGTCCACAATATACAAAACTCTTTTCGTGAGCAAAATATTGCTTGCCACTCTGTACTGACCTGGATCTGCGGTAATCTTGGTGAAAAGGTTCTGCTTGGACAGAACCATCAGCCCTTCTACATTGCTGAAATGGCTATTCACTGTTAATCAACGTGTTTTTTTTCTTTCAATTTTCGTCCCAGCCCTGATATGCCAGAGAATGAAGCTACGTATGCGATCTCTGGTGGAGGTATCATCGATGCCAAGGACTGAAAAGAAATTGAATAGAAAAAAAAAAATCCCAAAAGTATTCCAAATACAACTAAAGAACTTCTGAATTCTGCACAAATGAAAATAATTTGTTGGTTCAAACCCTCACTTGTTTGCTGTGTATATATTGTACAAAATATGTGAAGTATTGCACTAATTGACTGTCCAATTTCATTGGCTAGGGCTAGGGCTGGATAAAGCACACGTGTCTATGGGAACTGACTCGCAACTAAACAGCGGCTTCTGGTGGACCCCATTCACTTGTACATGAAGCTGTGTCTAATGACTTGGGATATGGCTAAATAGTTATCATCCTTGAATTACATGTGGGTTGTATTGTGAAGTTGCAATGCTCGATCTTTTACGTATCAAAGGAATTGCTGTCAGATATTGCAAATATCAGCAGCTCATCAAGCACAGACCAAATAGTCAAAACCGCAAGGTTACTGAAAACGCTCAAGATAAATTTTAATAACATATTTACAGAGAAAAAATACAAAAAAACACAGCATTTACCTTTGGAAATGCCTGCACTTGATCTCAAGGCCTTTTCATATACATATATAGGGGGGTGCCCTACATTGAACAAAAAAATGATTTAGCCTTGATTGGTAGACAATGATGACACAAAACAAATGTAACGATACACTGCATTCTTATACACAGCAATGTGTGTTGTGATGCTGTGGGAAGACAGCAAGACTGATAGATTTCACTTTTAAACAATGCGGTTTCAAATGTAAAAATAGTTGTGATTTTAATCCACAAATGACAATGTAAAAAAAGTTTGTATTCATCCAGCATCGTTTTTAACTTATAAACCCGAGTTTTCAAGGGCATGTGCCATTACCCAAAACATCGGCACCCTGTTTTTAAATAGTGTCATGTTCTCTTCAAAAAGTGTACAGGGCCTGGCATTTTAATTCCTTCTGGAATGCCATCAAACGAACTGACAGCATTCCAGCAGTGAGGAGACTCCTTGCATAGCTCCATCCTTCAGAAGAAATATTGGGGTAGAGGGGGGCTAAATAGGTTTCTAAATTATGTGCCAAGTAAAGGGGGTTTCTCACAGTATTCAGACAGGAATGCTTGTACTATGCCCATGCCACAATTGACAAACTTGTCATTGCTGTTGATTCTTTTTGCGGATATCTCTTGACCATACAATTAATCTTCCATCGAACAATAATTTCGATGAGTATTCCCGAGGTCGCCATTGTCTCAATACTCATGGAATCGAGCAACAGTCTAATGCTGAGGACAAAAGTCCAGTCTGTGGCAGCCCAAAAACCCTAGCTTATGGTCAGCCTTTCCCAAGGTTTGGCAAGGAATTGTTGGCTTCTGAACTGACACAATTTCCACCACTCATATGGGTTCCATGGAATCTCTGCTGGCTGGGTTTGAGCAGAAATGATTGAAGCAAAGAATGGTGCAGCACCACTTTGAAACACTGTGCTATAAGACTCCATGACAGTATCATCAAGTCCCAATAATGTCAGTGTTAACACCATTAGGGCTATTACACAAAATCGCATCCAACAAAGGCAATCCACAGAGGATATTTAAAAACAAAAACAATTTGCATAATGGTTGTAAATCTGAACTCTCTTAAATATATAGTTGATATATTCAATTTGTATACATTAAGGCCTACAATATCTATGCGGTGATGTACTCTAAGCTTTTGTGGTTTTAACCCCTTTCAAAACAAAATCTGACATTTGCTATTAGTAAGTACGTGGCAAATTTCACATAGTTCTCAAATTTTATATAAAGTTAAATGAAAAATTATTTGTACATTTGTTGACAAAAAATTACCGGAAGGCTCTTTATTTCAGACTATAATTCTGTCTTATTGGGTATTAAAGTTGATAAATACTTCAACAACCATATCAAATGATTTATTTCAGTTGCTCAGTTCTCATTTGATTTGATGTGGCTCTTGCACCCACTTACACACTCCATAACCCGACAGCAAAGCTCAACCATTTGCAGTGCTTAAAGCCAGAAATGACAGAACAGAAATGTTCACAGATTTACATGAAACTTATAGTTTGAAGATGGCTATAGTAGAAACCTCTCACTGAAATATTTCTGCCTAAAATGTTGTATTTTGGGAGAAATGAGTAAAAGAAATAGTTTACGCCTCACCGAGATCTAAACTATTTTTCGGAACAGTACGGCGTTGAATGCTGCATTTTCGCGAAACAAAATTAATGAAGCGGTTTTCATGATTTTTTCGAGACTCAGTTGGCGGATTGAGCTGAAATTTTCACAGGTGTGCTATTTCATGCATATGTTGGATCAGACAATGTATGGATGCTATTCTTTGACCTTGAGCAATGTTGTGTAGGGGCTTTAACAGTCAATTAGAAACCTTGCCTTTTTGTCCCAGAAATCAGAAATGCATTATTTTGTTAGTTTCACCCCTAACAAGCACTATCTGTTGGGAAAAACAACAATACCTAAAAAGGGGTTAACCATTTCATCAAACTGAATGCCAACAGACATCCCCAGTTTGTTTTTTATACGAATCTGTTCAGCAATTTTGGGTCAATTGTTTTTGGCTTTCCTTCTTAATAGTTTGTACTTAGAAAAAGTCGGTATCAAAAAATCTTTGGCAAGTTCAGGCTATGCGTAACTGTACAGGGAAGCTGCACCTATGTGCCTACCAAAATGATGCTGGTCCAAATTGCTGCTTTCATTGGCAGACAAACTTTCTTCCAAGAGTTTGCTAACAACTGATCACATCAAAAAGAGAGGAAGGATCGAATGTGTTTGACAGGGCCAAAATAATTACAAGCATTAAAAGATAGAGATTTGTCTCTAACTCAACCCAATCAAATCATTTCCAGAGAGATGAAACTGATGCGCTGGAGTGTAAAAACTAACAATAATGTCCGAGTTGATCGGAGCTCCTGTGAGCATCAATGCTTTGCCACCTTTTCACATCTTGCTTCCCACTGGTTTCAGACATCAAACATCATCCAAGAGGTTTTACCTTTAATTTTGTTCAGAGCAATGCTGGAATAGCTGTCCCAACTGCTGGATCAAATGGCATTCAATACCTAATGCATACGGTTACGGCCCCTGCCAAATACCCATTTTCTTTCATTTGATTGCATGCAACTAATACAATATTGCCGTTGTAACTGTAATTTTTAAACAGCAAAAAAAAAAAAAATTGCAGCACCTTTGGAGTCAAGATTTCGTTGCTCTTACTGGTTGTTGTAACTGGCATAATTAACATACTGACTTTGTCTTGGCATGTTGCATATTCATGACCGACCCATATTTTAAAAACAAGTAAATAATATTACAAACCCTTCAGAATTGGCTGCACCCTTTCAAAAAAAACAAAAATGGCACTAACATTTACAATCTGCAAACAATTCTCCACTTAAAGAAATCTTCTACAACTTGCACACACACAAATAGGCCTATAAGTAATGCACAGTTTCATATGGACAAAACCGATGCTTTCGGAGCAAAAATGAAATAAATAACTGGCATTCTGAAATACAGAATGCAATTGCCTACTAAAACAACCCATAAGGAAGAACTGGGTTCATGCTTGGCCTTTTTAAATTTAGATTTTTTTTTACAGCATTTTTTACACTACTGCCATTTTACTCTTGCTGCCTTGCACACAAATAGCAGGTGACGCTATCTTGCGACAGGAGAAGTAACCTCATCGTTTCACTTCATACAGCTGCTAAACAGAGTATAAAGTATACAGGAATATTCTTTAGTGCTAAGCCAAAATAAAATAAATCAATTTCTATTCAAACAGTATACTCCACACAACGGTTTGTTCTGATTGTGGGATTTTATCTTCATTCAGTGAGACTTCCTCTGTGCTTAGCAAAATGAAGTACAGAGTGACTTGATAATGTGGAAGGGCTTTTTCAAAATCATGGCTTTGGCTCTGGCTCCATTTCCAACATCCATTTGAAAGTAGCATGCATCAAAATACACACATAAGTTTGGTTTTATTCAATCGAGTGGAAAGATATTCTGCTTTGATTAACAAAAATGTAGGTTTCACTGCGAAAAACAAAACCTACAACCTATTATTTCAGGTTGTTGGAGACTGAGACAAGGCCAGAGCCTAAAGTGTAAGCCATGGTTTTGAAAAGGCCACAAACACAAAGTGGAAACAAAAAAATAGACATCTAGAACACTTCCTCACCAGAAAATGAACCAACAAGGGCAGTTAGAATTATTCAATGAATAATCATTATGATACATCCATCTTGGATGTTCTGGGTTGGGGAGAGACTTTAAAGAAGACACTATTATGTACTGTGTCTCGGAGTGTGCACCATCCAATGGCTCTGCTAGGATGTAATTCTTGATGAGCCTTACCGATAGAGGGCGCTACAACAAGATGCAGACAAGCCACTGTCTGTCGGAAACTACTTCAAGTTGTCCGACTTTGTGTGAAACTTCCAAAGAGAGCAGAGCGACCCTCTTCCTGAGGCATGTCCTCTTCCTGAGGGGCGTATGTCCTCTTGTGAATGAGGAATATCTTCTTATTGAAGGGGCATGCCCTCTTGTGAAGAAGGCGTGTCCTCTTATTCGAGGGGCGTGTCCTCTTGTGAAGGAGGCGTGTCATCTTATTGAAGGGGCGTGTCCTCTTGTGAAGGAGGCGTGTCCTCTTATTGAAGGGCGTGTCCTCTTGTGAAGGGGGCATATCCTTATTGAAGGGGCGTGTCCTCTTGTGAAGGAAGCGCGTCCTCTTATTGAAGGGGCAAGTCCTCTTGTGGAGGGGGCGTGTCCTCTTGTGAAGGGGGCGTGTCCTTATTGAAGGGGCGTGTCCTTATTGAAGGGGCGTGTCCTCTTGTGAAGGAGGTGTGCGTCCTCTCATAAAGAGGGCATACCCTCTCACACAGGAGGCATGTATACCCTTCACATGGGGGTGCGTCCTCCTACGCAGGGGGTCATGTCCTCTTACACATAGGGCGTGTTCCCTCTTACAAAGGGGGCGTGTCCTCTTATAAAGGAGACGGGACCAGGACGGGACCAAGATTCTCTTCGATCCCTAGAATCCCTCTCCTCACCCCGATATTCCAGGTGCTACCGACGGTCTAGCGTGCCGTGAACGCGGAACCGATAAAGGCAGGTGTACTCCAGGTTGCCGTGGTTGCTGTGGATCTTCAGCTCGACGGCAGGGATGGGTTCGACATCAGCTCTCTGCAAGATGGAACAAAGAACTCTTGATGGATGAACAGTTCTTCTGTCCTCTTTACTTGCTGTTTTCAATAAGCGTTTTAAGAATTGCCATGTCAGTTTCCTTCTAGTTTGCTCAGTAAACACATTCTACTCTAAAGATAGGAGTGAAAACTGCTATTGCCCTAGGAAACCGCAGGGGTAGAGATAGATAGAGGGAGACACCAGACCAGCTGTGGAGAAGGAGAGAGATAGACAAGGGTGCAACACATGGACAAGAGCAAGACAGTCAGCAAATAGACAGCAGTGGAGGGAGGATGTCCCAGCCTTATGAGGAGAGAGACAGACAAGGGTGGAACACATGGACAAGAGCAAGACAGTCAGCAAATAGACAGCAGTGGAGGGAGGATGTCCAAGCCTTATGAGGAGAGAGACAGACAAGGGTGGAACACATGGACAAGAGCAAGACAGTCAGCAAACAATAGACAGCAGTGGAGGGAGGATGTCCCAGCCTTATGAGGAGAGAGACAGACAAGGGTGGAACACATGGACAAGAGCAAGACAGTCAGCAAATAGACAGCAGTGGAGGGAGGATGTCCAAGCCTTATGAGAAGGAGAGAGACAGACAAGGGTGCAACACATGGACAAGAGCAAGACAGTCAGCAAATAGACAGCAGTGGAGGGAGGATGTCCAAGCCTTATGAGAAGGAGAGAGACAGACAAGGGTGGAACACATGGACAAGAGCAAGACAGTCAGCAAATAGACAGCAGTGGAGGGAGGATGTCCCAGCCTTATGAGGAGAGAGACAGACAAGGGTGGAACACATGGACAACAGCAAGACAGTCAGCAAACAGACAGCAGTGGAGGGAGGATGTCCCAGCCTCATGAGGAGAGACGGACAAGGGTGGAACACATTGGACACAGAGAGACGGACAAGGGTGGAACACATGGACAAGAGCAAGACAGTCAGCAAACAATAGACAGCAGTGGAGGGAGGATGTCCCAGCCTCATGAGGAGAGACAGACAAGGGTGGAACACATTGGACACAGAGAGACGGACAAGGGTGGAACACATGGACAAGAGCAAGACAGTCAGCAAACAATAGACAGCAGTGGAGGGAGGATGTCCCAGCCTTATGAGAAGGAGAGAGGCAGACAAGGGTGCAACACATGGACAACAGCAAGACAGTCAGCAAACAGACAGCAGTGGAGGGAGGATGTCCCAGCCTTATGAGGAGAGAGACAGACAAGGGTGGAACACATGGACAAGAGCAAGACAGTCAGCAAACAGACAGCAGTGGAGGGAGGATGTCCCAGCCTTATGAGGAGAGAGACAGACAAGGGTGGAACACATGGACAAGAGCAAGACAGTCAGCAAACAATAGACAGCAGTGGAGGGAGGATGTCCCAGCCTTATGAGGAGAGAGACAGACAAGGGTGGAACACATGGACAAGAGCAAGACAGTCGGCAAACAATAGACAGCAGTGGAGGGAGGATGTCCCAGCCTTATGAGGAGAGAGACAGACAAGGGTGGAACACATGGACAACAGCAAGACGGTCAGCAAACAGACAGCAGTGGAGGGAGGATGTCCCAGCCTTATGAGGAGAGAGACAGACAAGGGTGGAACACATGGACAAGAGCAAGACGGTCAGCAAATAGACAGCAGTGGAGGGAGGATGTCCCAGCCTTATGAGGAGAGAGACAGACAATGGTGGAACACATGGACAACAGCAAGACAGTCAGCAAACAGACAGCAGTGGAGGGAGGATGTCCCAGCCTTATGAGGAGAGAGACAGACAAGGGTGGAACACATGGACAAGAGCAAGACAGTCAGCAAATAGACAGCAGTGGAGGGAGGATGTCCCAGCCTTATGAGGAGAGAGACAGACAAGGGTGGAACACATGGACAAGAGCAAGACAGTCAGCAAACAATAGACAGCAGTGGAGGGAGGATGTCCCAGCCTCATGAGGAGAGAGACAGACAAGGGTGGAACACATGGACAAGAGCAAGACAGTCAGCAAACAACAGACAGCAGTGGAGGGAGGATGTCTTATGTGCCTTCAGGTGTGATGAGATTTAAAGATAAAGTAAACATTCAACCCCACCTCAATAGCGAACATCTGTAGCGGTGAGCCCTCTTGGTCGTAGACATATTCTCCCAGCAGGACAGCCTCCGCGTCATCCTCATCCGTAACGCCCTGAAAGAATCGTGTGAAAACACAGCGTGAAATCGGGGGATTTCACAAACTCTTCTCATCTTGGACCAGTCTGCTTGGCTGGGCAGCTGGGTTTCTGCCTGGCCTCCAGAACTGCAAATTGGAGTACATCGCCTTGACTTAGTGGTCTAGTTTTTCAAGTACTGTAGGACTGCATCCACAGCTGTGACTGTGAATGGGAACACTAGATGGCCTGGTGTTTCGATGCTAACATTCTGCCTTTGAGAAAGGTCCTGCTAGAATCCAATCGTCAGGCGTTTTGGTTTTTTTAGTCAGTAAGTGCTAGTAAGTCTGTGTACAATGTGAATGAAGTCACTGCATCCACTGAGCATTGTGACTTGAATGAGCTACTGTACAATGGATCATAAGGAATGGACCCCTGTAAGCACATTATCTCGCAGCAGATCTATGCTGGCACAGACACTGAATTCAAACCGAACACTGACTGCAACTGCCCTGAAGTATGCCAAACCATTAGAGGAAACTAAAGGGGGTGATGTTTTGAGCCTCGCAGTACCCATCTACCAGGCATGCAACTCTTGAATTGTAAAAAAAGAGGAAAATGTCCGAATGAAACTGCGAGCACGAAGCCCTTACGGTGTGTGGTTTGGGGCCTGCTTAAGGGCCCGGGAAAATTTTGGATTCTAGATGCTCTGTGGTGCATTCTGAGTAGTTTGTGACAACTTATGACTTTGATTTTTTTTTTTTTTTTTTTTTTTTTAATGGCCGAATTAAATAAAATGCGGAAATCCGCGGATCTGCGGACAAGTTGCATGCCTGATCTACATGTATCTCAAAGGCAGGATCTCCGCATTTCCCCGGTTACTCACCCAGACGCTGAACTCCTTGGGAGCGCTGTCGATGGTGCCGGTGGGGGAGAGGGACTTGGGGATGTGCTCCAGGGAGAAGGCGGTCGGGGTGATGACTCCGGCCAGCTTGATGACGATGTAGCCCTGGGTGCCCTTGAAGGCCCAGCAGTTGCCCGGCTGGATGTCCGGCTAACAAAAGAAGGAACATGCGTTCAATTGCTTCTGACTGGCCCACCCTCCACACCCTGGCAAAGATAGTTGACTAACTGCTATGGCCACCACCTTAAGGGCTGGATAGCACTGGTGGTGAGGGTGCCGGTGTGTTAAAGCCAGAGGTGTCGGGGTTAAAGTCCCAGTCCAGTAATTTTTTCTTTCCCATTTTTAAATTTAAGATGGAAGAAGTGGAGAAGTTACTGGCTGAAGTTACGATTGATCATTGCTCATGGGAGCATTTCGTCATGTGGTTCCAAGCAGGGTGGAAATGCATTTCTTTGTGCAAGTCACCAGTTATCTCACACAGTTAGTCATCAAAACAAAACAGCTCTGATACTGGGTATCCCAAGTGATTAGAAACTTCCACCCACAAGTTCGTAGACCACAAGCACAAGACATCATTTCTGCGGCATGCCGTCATCCAGGAGTTGAAGAAATAGCTCATTGGCTTATCCCCTCTCTCCCGTGGACACGCTGAGCGTTCCCCAAATAAGTGCCTTCCATAAGAGCCGTGACACCTAAGGTGCATTACTTGGTAGTGACCGTCTTTCTCCTTGCTCACCTGAATGACGGTGCGGGGCGAGTTGGCCATGTACCAGAGTGGGATGCCGAAGATGCTGAGCAGGGCCGTCTTGGAGTAGTGGGTCTCGGAGCAGCGCGTGCTGACCACGCTGCCGCCGGCCGACTCCAGTGCGTAGTCCACCATGCCCGTCTTGTCGGCGTTGTACATGCTGAGGGCACTCAGCACGATGTTCCGTACGGCCTGCAGGTGTGTGTGTGTGTGGTTGGGAACGACAGGCAAACAGCAACAATGCCATCATCAACGTTAACGCATCAAGACAGCAGATAAACATTTTGTTTGTCGTATACAGAAACATTACAAACTACTTACCAACTTAAATGACCAAAATGCAAATCTCAGTTTACAGGGTCTGACGTTTCCGTCCTGGCAGGACCTTTCTCAAAAATTAAGGTCCTGTTGGGATCGAAACGCAAGGCTCTTTGATCGCTTGACTTTCTTAGAAAAAATAATCACATTTTAACTAGTATCACGGCAACGATAAGTTGACTGTTTTCGGAAGGCCTGGTAAGAGTGCTGGTATGCAAAACCAGAGGTCTCGGGTTCAAGTCCCGGTCCAGTCAGGGTTTTCTTTGCCATTTCTTCAACATTCATTGCAACTAGCTTCAGGACCTCCAAGATAAAAAAAAGTCTGTCGCGTGATATTGCACTGTAGCCCTTCAGTAAATCATTGCAGTGGGGTGAGGTTACAGGCAAAGCCCCGTACACAAGACCCGACTCAAGACAAATGCATTCTCCCCTGTATGTATCCACTACTCACCTCTTCGTCAATTCTACCGTTCACACTGAGGTTGCCACTGCTGACCTGCGACCTTTGATTGAACCACGGCAAGCTCCACCAGCCCTGCATGTGCAAACAAAAAAGGGCGGAGTTAATGAAAGAAACAAGTCAGCATCGCGGTACCAAGTTCAAAGCCATGAAGAAGATCTTCCATTCTGAATTTCCCCGAAAAAAAAAAAAACATTTAAGCCAGTGGTGGCTCTGAGGTACAGTTTCCCCTGGAACATTGTGAGCCTGAGTTTGCAGCCAAAAATTTGTTGGTTGTGATTTTGGTATATTGCAGATGTTTCCATGCCAATCCATGGGTCACAGATTAGATACAGAATGAGTCTAAACCATTGTACATTAATAATTATGTGCATGTCCATGTAGAAACAGTTGTGTGCAAGGAAACACTCAATAGCCCTCTGCATATGCAAAGCTGCTACTGCATTATAGTGTGCATTTTTTAAAGCACGATTGTGATACCCGAGGCAACAACTTCTGGAAGAAAACAAGAGCCCATCGAGAGTGTGAGGGGGGGCCGCCTCACGGTGCAACAGGCTGGGTAAAACCCCGGTCCAAGAAGGCGCCGGAACTCACCGCGAGGCCCGTCTTGTTCTTGCAGCATTTGTGGACGTCCGCCTGCAGGAGGCTGATGTTCCTCTTGGCCTGCTCCATGTCGTCCTTCAGTCCACCGGCCAGCACCCCCAGACCGCCCCTTAAGATGCAAACGGAGAAACACCACAGATTCGTGTGAAGGCCTTCGTAGGCTCTTTCAAGGGGAATACCCCACTTAGTTGCATAACAAAAGCAAGGTCTTCACCACTTATGCCCTTATCATTATGCAGCACTAAGAAGTCGCTAACTATGATTTGGAGTGTACATGGTGGACGTGGTAATTGGTAAGACAGTGAGATTTGTGAACGCACTATGTGGTTGTGTCTCTTTCAAGAAATGACATCCCAGTTGTGAAAACTTATATATATCTTCAGACATTATGCATCTGATGTCATTTGAGAATACACAATAAGCAATATGGTGACCACGATTCCTGCATTCATTCATCGGATTTAAGAATACACAATAAGCCATGATGCCTGCATTCAGTCGATGGATACCGGGGGCTACGAGTAAATACTATTGCGGAACCAATGGCAGGTAGCCAGTGGATAAAACACCACCAATGGTGGTGGACGGATTGAATCAGACGTACCCTGTGTGATACTGTGCCTCCTGCCTCATCATGTCCTCCCTCAGGTCGTTCATGTCTCCTCGGAGCCTCTGGAACGTGGCCTCGTGGCCCGAGGCCTTGAGCTGGGCGGTGCTGGCCTCAAGGGCTGCCGTTCTATCGAGCAGCGCTGCGAAAGGGGCAGTCGGGGGGCCGTCGCCTCCTTCCTCCCCGCGACGATCCAGCAGCCCCGACAGGCGATCCGTGTCCACTCTGAGGGCCGCCAGGTCTTGCAGGAGACCCACGATGGCCTCGCCGGAGGATCCCGTGGCCAGTCCGGCATCTCCCGAGGCCAGGAGTCCGGCCAGACGGCCTGCATTGTCGTCCACCTGCGAGGCCAGGCCGCCAACGCGCGACTCGAGGAGGACCAGGTCAATCGGCTGATGATCTGCGTCTACCAGCATGGCTTGGAGCTGTTCCACGGCGGCCTGCGTCTCCGTCACTCTGGCGGCCAGGGCGGCGTAGGAGGCGGCGGCCTCGCCTAGGCGGGCGTCGCTCAGCTCCGTCAGGTGCAGCTGGGCGGCGTCCACCCGGGATTGGACGGCGGCAATCAGCGTCTTCAGAGAACCGACGTCCCCGCTGGTGGCAAATCCGCTCAGGGCAGCGGACAGATCGGCCACCTCGGCCTTGGCGTTGGCCAGCTCCACCCTCAGGTCTTCCAGCTGCTTCTGCGTCACAAACGCCGACAGCCTCTCCTGCCCTCGTTGGAGCGAGGCGACGCTCGCATTCAGCCCAGCCACCGCCGAGCCGTGGTCCTCCGTCGACCGCCCCAACCGGGCCACCTCGTCTCGGACCTCCGACAGGCTGGTGGTGAAGGTGCGCGTCATCTGCATCTGGGTCATCTCGAAGTAGCTCAGCTGCGAGGCGGCCGAGGTCAGGGACGAGCGCAGGTCCGTCACTTCAGCCACTAGCCGGCTGGGCCCGTCCAGACTGCCCATCAGCCTCACGTCCAGCCTGACTGCTCCCAGCTCCTCGGAGAGCTGGGAGCCGGCGTCTCCCGTCTGGAGGCTCTCCAGGGAGACCATTCTCTCGGCGCGCAGCCGGACCTCTCCGAGATCTGCCTTGAGGTCTCGGAGGGCCTGCCCGGCCTGGGCTCGGTGCTCCTCCTGGCTGGTGCGGGCCTCCTCTGTCCGACTCCGCAGCTGCGACACCTGCAGCTTGAGCGAGTCCACATCGGCCCCCAGACCGCCCAGCCTGCCCTCAGTTTGCATCACGCTCGACCGAAGATCATCCAGTCCGCTCTCCTCGGCGCTCTTTCCCGGAGCCGCATCGCGCAGTACGAGGAGATCGGCCTGCAAGGAACTCACTTCGGTCGCTATCTCGCCGAGTCTGGCCTCCAGACGCTCCGCACCGGTCCTCACCCCTCCCAGCTGCCTTGTGCCCAGATCCGCCACTGAGGCCCGCAACTCGGCAAAGTCCGTCCGCACTCTGTCCAAAGAGCCGCTGAGTGTCTGGTACATAGCTTGCAGCTCGCCCCGAGATGCCACGGCCTCGCCATGAGACTCTCTCAGCGCAGCCAGCTCCACTCTGAGGAGATCCAGCGATGAGGCAGCAGCACCTGCCTCCGCCTCCTTCCCCCTCTCCCAGGCGGCCAGCAGGTCGGTGAACTGGGATTCCAGGCTGCGGACGCCCGTCCTGGCCTCAGAGAGGCCCGCCTCGAAGGAGTCGAGGCGTCCCACCAGCTCCTCCAGCTCGGCCGCGCTCCGGCGGCCGCCCGAGGCCAGCGCCTCCACGTCGCGGGCCAGCCCTCCCAGCCTGGCCTCCAGGAAGGTGACGTTGGCCGCCAGCCCGTCCTGCCGGGCGGCCACGGCCAGGCCCAGGGCCTCCAGGTCCCCACGGGCTCCGTCGCCTGCCCGCCGGGCGCTGTCGGCGGCCAGCTCCTGCCGGCCGGCCAGGTCCGCCAGATCCGCCCGCAGGCCGGCCAGTTCCGCGGACAGGGCCCGGACGTCCTCGCCGAATCCGGTCACCACCGCGGCCGCCGCCTCCTCGTCCCGCTGTTGGCCCCGCATGCGGCCGAGCTGCAGGTTGCGGAGCTGACCTCTGACCCGGGCCAGCTGACCTTCCAGGCCGCTGATGTGGAGCAGGGTCCGGTCGCCCGGCTGGCCCTGCTGTGCCACCATCAGACCCAACTGGTCCTTCAGATTCCTGATTTGCGTCTCTTGCTCCGTCCGACTCTGTTGCATCTGTAAGTCATTCCCAAAACAGTCAAAGGGAGACTGAATCATTTTGGAAGAAACTTCCTATCACATTTTGCATAATAACGTCCTTTCGTTGATATCTGAAGTAAAACTAATGGTACAGTGCTGGTCCATTAAAACAGTGGCCTGGGTTCAAATCCTGGTCCAGTCCAATTTTCTTTGCTATTCTCAATGAACTGATGCCAATTTATATCAGATCGTGGGAATGATCTGCCAATGCCCCAAGCTTCTGCTAAATATCATCTGCTATTTTCATTAATTGAGCCCCCATTTACAGTGTCACATTGCCCTGCCAACCGGTTCTCATGCTCTTCGTCCCAAAGCAGCCTACTCCCAAATCCAACCCCAAAATGGCAAAAATTGATGGCCTTGTAATCCAGAATCAAGCTTGACAACAAAGCTGGTTGGACTCAAAAGTTTGGCTCGACCTCAGCCTTGTTTACTACTATGACATGCCCCCAACCTACTCCAGTCCACCCACACCACAACTGGGTGCTATTGGGAGTTGTTATCGCCTGTCGGTCACAAGTGGAGCCGAATTCCACGTAGCCACAATGACCAACAGTACACAGTCCAGACTGGTGTAGAGTGAACGAGTGCCCCAGCTCTTCCGACAGTGAACCGACTGACCGTACTCACAGCTAGGATCAGCTGGTTCTGCGAGGCGATCGCCGACTGCAGGTCGCTCAGCTGGTCTCCGACGGCGACCCCTATCAGGCCGGCGAGGTCCTCCTTCTTAAGGCACTGCAGGCAGCCGGTCGCTGCGGCGCCAGCCTGGGACGGCAGGACCGCCCCTCCCCCGTCCCCCCTGTCCTCCCCCGAACCGAGCATGCCCAGTAGCAGCCCGAACTGCTGGTTGATCGTGCGCAGCGGCGAGACCCCCTGTCGTGCACATTGTCAGGAGAGAATCATAAAGTAAAATGCAAAACTGATGTAAACTGCTGATACTGACTAAGACCAAATTTGCAAATCTCAAAAAAATGTAGAGGGCATTATGTTTCGGTCCTGTTTCGGTCCTGTTTCGGTCCTGTTTCGGTCCTGTTTCGGTCCTCTCTCAAAGGCAGAATTGTAAAGAATAGTGAACACATGATGCCCGGTAGAATAACTTGTGTTTGAGATGGTAGAGAGTTGCGCAGGTCGGGAGGTCTGCTTGAAACACATGATTCGCCCAAGAGGCACTATACTGCACTGTGTTAGCACACAAAAGATACTGCATTTTTTCTCCTTCCTTCTCAGCGATAATGGCAATTCTTCACAGCTAAGATCAAAGTGGTTGAGCAATGAGCCCATAATGGCTCTAGATGTAAAACAGTATGTTTTTCACATACCTCTGTTTTGTTCCTTGGCACGGCAGCCAGCAAGAAGGGAGCGGCGGCCATTAGGAGGTAAGAAGCTGGGCACAAACAAACAGACAAACAAACCAAGTCAAACAAATCAACTGACACAGGGAACTTTTGGAACAAAAATTGAAAAAAAAATGGCACAAAAAACTTGGACTGGACTGGGACTTGAACCCAGTACCTCTGGTTTTGCATACCAGCGCTCTCATCACCTGAGCTATACAGCCCTTAGATTGTGGCCATCCCAATGGTCAACTAGTCTTTGCCAGTCAGAAGCAGTTAAGTAAATATACAATGCATCAAGAGGGCGTTGGTATAAACGACGACGGTGGATTAGGACTCACAGGCTATGGTGCCCAATAGCAGCAGCAGGCACAGACAGCAGGACCGGCGCCGCTGTCGTCTCTTCTCCAGGAGGGCTGCCGACATGGCCGCTGCCCCTGCAGCTGAGGTGCCTTGTCTCGCCGAACTGAGGCCCACCAACGACCCGAAGAAGCCGACCAGGCCCAACGTGGTCCTCCTGACATTTGAAGAAAAGAGAGGCGAGCTAAGACATTAAGTCCACACAGAGGAGGGAAGTGAACCTCATTGATTTCAGCTCCAAAATTCAGAGGCCCTAGCCTTCTGATCCTTGCAGGACCCATTTAAAAAAAAATATTTGTATGAAAGATCGCCAAACACAGGGCCTTTTAAGGCCACTCGAGATGATAGCTACAGGAAAAATAGAAGAGGAATAGACAGATAAAGAAAGAAAACAGAGTCAAAGGGAATGAAGGTATTTATTCATGTTCCCTGGAACAGATCCAGTTTGTACGAAGATGAAGATTTCCCTTTCCTGTGTTTGGAATGAAGTTTTGGAACCTTGTATCGGTCAGCTGAATGCAGGCACTGTGGTTCATTGCATGGCCCACTCTGTTCACTCCGGATAGGGTCATTGTATCCAGTCTTCTGGTATCAAGTCAGCTGAATGCAGGCACTGTGTTGCACTGAATAGCCAATTGTGTACAATCTTAATAGGGTAATTGCACCCACACGGCAATGACTCGATAACATAGGCCCATAGACTGTGGAAATCATCAAAGTGGGGGCTCTCTACCTTGGTAAGGAGAGAGAGAGTGTCTTACTTGGTGAAGACGAGCCACCAGACGTCGGCACAGAGGAGATAGGTCACACAGCGGTACATGGCAAGGCTGGCAAACTGGACAAACCTGGAGCAGACGTTGGCTAACAAGAGGACAAGGAAGAAAATGCACATGGTATCAGACTATGGATGATCATCAGCAACCAGAAGCATTGATCATTTTTGAAAACTTGAAATACAATTCAACAAATGAGCCGCTCATATGGAGATACACACCTGCTGTTGTTGACGATGAGCTGGTTGCCATGGCACTGGCCGAGCCCGTAGAGGAGCCGTAAACGACCCTCCGGAGGGATGAGAAGATAGTGCTGGTCACCGTGGTGACGACGGACACTGAGGAGGTAACGATGGTGAGGAGAAAGGAGACGGGGAGGAAGAGAATGGAAGAGGAGCGGGCGTGGCGGGCAGTGCGGGAGTGGTCGGAAGACTTGTAGCTGCCCAGTGACCTGCCGCTGACTGCTGAGGTGACTGCTGAACTGGATTCTGTGTCTGTGAGGAGAGGAGGGAGAGAGGAGAGGAGAGGAGAGGAGAGGAGAGGAGAGGAGAGGAGAGGAGAGGAGAGGAGAGGAGAGGAGAGGAGAGGAGAGGAGAGGAGAGGAGAGGAGAGGAGAGGAGAGGAGAGGAGAGGAGAGGAGAGGAGAGGAGAGGAGAGGAGAGGAGAGGAGAGGAGAGGAGAGGAGAGGAGAGGAGAGAGGAGAGGAGAGGAGAGGAGAGGAGAGGAGAGGAGAGGAGAGGAGAGGAGAGGCGAGGACAGTAGAGGAGAGAAGAACAAAATCATGGTTAGAAAATCATAATCATAGCCAGACTCTTACGCACTTGTGAACTAGTCTGTTTCAGTAATATAAAAAGTGGCTACCTACTAATAAAAGACAACAGAGTATTCTATCTTGGGTTAAAAGGGAAAAAATAATCGTGTCTTCCCGCTCCTTGTGGCCTAGCTGCACTACAAATAATTAGGCTCTCTTCACAGCCTACATTTCATTTTCAGTTTAATGCCATCCAAAAGATCCATCATTTGGCTATCTGAAAACGGTCTCTAGCAGCCCGTATTTCATTGCTGTATTACTTGCTGAGCCTCAGAGTTTCTCACCTGATATTTCGCTTTCTTCGTTAGCATCCAGTCCTGATGTTTATGGAGCGATAAGATCACGGAGGGAGGGGAGAAATGGAAAACAAACAAAACATGCTTTTTCAAACTTTTATCGAACAGGTAATATGGCAACTCATCCAATTTAAGTTTGATGTGGGTGTGGTTTCCTGGGGGAGATGGGAGGCTGGTGTTAATAATTGTGAAGGTTTAACAAGGGGTCTCTAGCATTTGGATAGCTCTGTGAGACTTGAGCCTAGTTCATCGAGGTTAACCAGGGCCCAATTTCATACAGCCACTTAAATGCAGAAATTCGCTTAAGCACAAAAAGTCATCATTCATAGGATAACCTTGTGACCCAGACTACACTATTGTTTCATGCTAAGCAAAGAAGAGTTGAATACAAGTCAAAAGCGATTGACACCATCTTAAAAAAGACTTAATGCTTTGCATGGTGGGTGAATCAATATAGGAAGGTTTGCGGTGACACCATCTTACAATGCATCGTAACTCAACTTACGTAGGATGGATAACCCATCGTCAGTTGCGATAGGCCACATGGTTTCTGTGCATCGCTCATGGTCTTGTGATTGGTTGTAAGTTACGATGAGTTTGACGAAATTGACCACAGGTTTCAGTTCCTTAAACCGCCATTTGGTTACTGTGTGCCACGACTCAAGTCTACAAGCGGGTGGCACCATTTTGCATTCACTGGAGAACCGTGTCCCTGAATGCTGCAGGATGGTAAGATCCCCATCTTACCGAACATATGGTTAATAGGATGCTGTCCACTGCGGTGGTGGTGATGGTGATGGTGGGACAGCTGGTGGTAGTGCGTACTCTCCGTCACCTTGGTCCGTCCGAAGTGCGAGGCGGACGAGGAAATGGCCGAGGACGGCCAGACGGATTCCTCGCCCGAGACGGCGACGTCCTCGTCAAAGCGTTCGTGCGACTCCAGCGGTGTGTTGGTGTGGCTGGGGTTGCGATTGACCTGGACCGAGCGCGTCTGGGACTGGCTGCTTCTGGTGAAGGGGGCGAGAGGAAAACGAGGATGCTTTGCAAATGAATTTGAAAACTGCTGCTGGACAAAAGTTGAACTGGAACTGATGCCGAGTTGAAAATCATCAGGATTTGTGCCTCAACTTTGTTTTTAGATAATGGATACTTTTGTGGTACGCAACTCCAACATTGTTTCTATTTTAGTGCTACTGTAACACTTGGACTTGGTTTTTTTATACCGCTAGGTCTCTAGGCCTAGGTGGAGAAGTGTTACTTGGCGGTAGAAATAGACCGAGCACCACAGATAGCAAAGGAGACTACGAAGCATCAAGATTGGGTCGATGGGTGGTTTATTTGAAACCCAGACTAACTTGACTGCTCGAGGTTTTGCCAGCAGAAGGAGGCAAGGTGGAGAAATCTAACTTGGAAGGGGATGGGGACCTTTCTTTTATACATGGATAATGGACTCAGAATGGGTTTGGGGTAATACCTAAAAAGGACTTGTTTCTATCATTTACTGAATATGCAATTATAGTTAAAGAAGAATGAAACCCAGAGAAAATAGTTGGCTTATCTCTTTGATTGATAAAACCAACCTACAATTACCCATGTGCAACTCACCTACGAGTTTCATAAAGAGGGAAAAATCATGGAATTCGGTGGTCGAATTCGCGTTCCCTCAACCCGCCATGCTTTCGAAATTTCCGGAAGGTCACTGCGGGGGTATGACATCACGGCGGAGACGACCCTGTCTGATTGGTCAGTTAGGCTTGTTCAATCATTTTAATTTAAACTACAAATATTAATCAACATTTTAAAAAGAATTATACCTCAATGTGTGAGAAAATAATCTTATAATCCTTTGCAGATTTATTGTTTTTCGCTTTGGTCATTATTTGAATTATTCTTGTGGATTGCGTATAGTCTTGATCTACAAACACTTTCACGGCTTCCTGATTGCATACGTTGCACGGACTGTACATGTACATTGTACATGTACATGTACAGTGCACGTACAATGTACACGTTGTGTACTACATGTAATGTACAGTACATGTACACACTACTACTGTACTGTACACGTGTACAATGTACACGTTGTGTCCTACTTGTAATGTACTACTGTACACGTGTACATTACGTTGGTATCTGTAACAAAATAAACGCTGCGCAATTTTGGTTCTCTGTTTTCTTGATCTTCGCCGAATGGCGACCTGTTATAACAGCTGAACAAGTAGGCCTAAAATAACTTATACACCAGGGGCTGAGTTTAATAAAGGTCCGACAACTATGACTGGGAGCCCACTGTGTCCGGCTTTTGTTTCAGCTCGCGTAATTTTAATAGGAAAATACGAGAAATGATTCAAGAGATGGTCGATGTTTTGGTGAGATTTCAGTTGTACCATGGAGGAATTTGTACACGTTAGCGAAGCTGTGTGGAGTTTAGTGGGGGTCAGGGGTCATGCACACAATAGCGCTGGGTGACAGGAGTTGCGGTCAGCGACCAGGGAATAAACAGTGTGGGCGACTGGAGTCGCGTTCCGATAACGTGTAAATTAGGCATAGCTCCATGTTCTTGTTGCAGCACAAATACAAATACGGCACGGTACGTATATCCCCCTTCTTCCTCCATGGTAATTGGTACAATACATGTATATATCCATGGAGTTTACCCTCCATGAGTTACAGATAAGCGGTCTGCGAGAAAGACTAGGCAGAACGTGCATGTGAGAAAAATCACGCCAGGACCGAAACGAAAACATACATCAAAAGTCGATCGTATCATACAGGAAAAACATCAAAATTAACTCAGCTTTCTGGATTCCAATGCGGCAATTCGTGAAGCTGTCGATGAACGTGATGCCACCGCTGGTCGATGTGAAAATACTAAAGGAACGGCATGTTCTTTCAGTATATTTCTCGGCTTCGAGCCGGTGAGTTTGGCCCGCAAGTCAACCTCGATCCCAACTCCTCCTCCGTGAAGTGATCGCTACAAATCACGTCATTTCGACTATATTTGTAGCCGACATTGAGAAATTTTTCTACTTGTATGGCCGCAGCCCACTTCCCAAACAAGTCAGGTCTCTTGGCCTTGTTAGGAACTGCATGGACAGATTTCCCTAGCTTTTTTTCCGCTGGCATTGTTACAACCAAAAGCCTGGCAGTACACTCGCGAGTGTATATAAACTGCACGCAGTATACATGTGTTGTGTACACACATGTTGTAGGGATACGTCCGGGCCCATGCGGGGGTAGCCCGTCATTATATCATACCCCCCGCAGTGACCTGCCGGGAATTTCGAAAACATGGCGGGTACAGGGAACGCGAATTCGACCACCGAATTCCATCATTTTTCCCTCTTTATGAAACTCGTAGGTGAGTTGCACATGGGTAATTGTAGGTTGGTTTTATCAACCAAAGAGATAAGCCAACTATTTTCTCTGGGTTTCATTCTTCTTTAAATCATTAAATGTTGAACAAGGGACGGGAGGTCTCCTATGACATCATGGGTATGGTCACTACCGGACTTGGTCCACAGGGGCATGGCTGGGGTGAACACTAGGTACTGGATTTAGGGCTTACACTACCACTTTTTTCCTTGTAATTTTGGGGGCGGCCAGTCATGGTACCGACTAACCTGAGAACTCCAGGTTAGGTTGGAATTAATAAATAAGACTTGAGGCTTAGGTTGGAATGATTATTTGCAGCCACTGAAAAGTCAGGCTGTTGTTGCATTAAAACACCTAAATCATTCTGGTAATCCCTTTCTTTAGAATACGATAGTAATTGTATCACTGTTATGGCCCACCAAACGATGGGGGGAATGGGCATGTAACTGAGTGACGCATTTACCTGGAGAGCAGCGACGATTCATTGAGGGTGCTCTTTCTGGCCAACCGGCTGCTGCGTCTGTTGGGGCTGCCTGCTGCCGCCTCTTGCTGCAGCAGTCCCCGCCCCATGGGGGAGCTGGTATCCCGCAGGAAGGCACCCTGTGACACTCTGGACATGATGGGCACCGTGTAGTCGCTAGTCACTCCAGTCACAGTGTAGCTGGTACTGCATTTGCATATTCATTACATTCAGGTAAGGGTTGGGGTTAATATTTGCATATTCATTATATTCAAATTAGGATTAAAAACATACATATGCATGTTTATTATATTCAAACAAGGGTTGCTAACTACATAAATATGTATATTCATTGTATTTGAATTAAGGTTGAGCTTTACTGCATTGATATATTCATTACATGCAAATCAGGGTTGAGGTTTATGACATTTTCAGTCATGTAAATAGGACTTGTTTCACTTCATTTGCATATTCATTGTATTCACATGAGGCTTTGACTTTAGTGTATTAGAGTATATTCATGATATTCAAATGAATGTTGGGTTTATTCTTGTTCCATGCTTATTAAATGCAAAAGCAAACAATAGCCAACTAACTGAGAGAGTCCCTATATTGGCCATATCAGGCGTTTTAAGGAAAAAATCAAGCCAGCTCATTATTTAATCAAGAGTGCTTTATGATACACATGTAAAGGCCAGTCGATTTAACTATGACTGTAATATAATGGAGCCAGAGAGCACAATTCAACCAAGTTGTAGAACATACAGTACCTTCTGGAATAGGTGTAGTCTGTTTTCTCCCTGCAAACAAACAAGAGAATAAAACAAAGATTACACACCAAACCAGCACTGGTTTATGAACGTTTACATGCAATGGTCACTTCAATACTTAGGTGTGATCTTGTCACGTGTCATTGTCAATGTGACATTGTCACAATGAGTGCACTGTACCTTGATGCCAACCACTCCTCTGTCTTCTGAGAAGAGTCAAACCTCAGCCTAGGCCTGCAGAGATAGAGAAACAAAAAGAGAGTACTATTGGACATGCTTGATATATTATGCAGTGCAATGATTATGTTTCTGGCTACACTACAGGAGCACAGTGTAACAACAATTCTTATTCCTATTCTTAATTTGCTCAATAAAAGACAGTAGGGAGCAATATACAAATGTAATACATTGTAAACTAACAAGAACGGATTGCAACACTTTGCAATATCAGTAATGGATTGAACTTGGTGAAGGCTCATCAAATTCATACACAGCAGTGTGAGACATCAGATGCTGTACACCACACTCTCTGTATTGAAAGGCAACCCACAGACTAGAATGAAATTATAATTCATAAATAGTGCAAGTCTTCACAACTTTCACTTGTGGCTCAACAACCTCAAAACCTTATGCTCCCTATGCAGTTCCATTTTCCATGCTACATGTACACACGCATTATGGTGCACATTGAACACATACGTATACATGAACATCCAGCCAGTGAGATTGAAACAAGATGGCTAAGTTTATATTGCACACACTACACGTACAGTACATGTACATGCATGCATCACATTCATCATATAATGTACAATGTTTAAGTACATTCAAGTACCGGTAATAGCATTCCATGTACCGGTACATGTACATGTACGTGATACATTACAACCCAAAGTATGTAATGTGTATCATGTGTTGGGTATGTGGATTGGCAGGCACACAGTGCTAGCCTGGGATTCATGCATTCATCACACTGGTGCAGCTGTGCACTGAATAATCACGTATACGGCTCAACAAAGGCACCACTAATCTGGATTATTCATGGAATTACATGTACATGTGTATGTATGCTATAATGGATACATAAATGTGTATACTACACACAATATACACATGTATATGTACGGGTACAAAAAAATAACTGTTTGTAATTCAAACAGTTAAGAGTAAAAAAACACCACAGAGGCCTATCATATCAATGATGCAATATCATTGATATCATAATCGCTATTTACAATCAGATTCAAATCGGGTTAAGCTTAGTGGTTAAGACGTCTTCACTAGAAATAATGAAATCGGGCATGGCATATCTTTCCAAAATCTCACTTCTGACAGACAAAATCATGCAATCCAGCACCTAATCCAGCAGTTAAACTTTCAAACAAATGTAATTACTTTAATTAATGTACCAAGCACAACAACACTTGAAAAACAGAAACAGTTTAATGTCAAGTTCAAAATCTTAAACTCAACACTAAAGCAGGCAGTGGCATCTCACTGAGTGTAAAAATAGTAAAAAGAAAGGGAACCTACATGTACTGTATCACTCTCAAAAAAACAACAACAGCATTGAACTTTTGAAGTCCGGGGGGCTTTGAAGCAAGCTGTTTCACAACCAAAAACTGGCAAATTCAAGAACCACTGAAGAATACGAATCTTACTCACTTGTGTACAAACAACCTTAGCTTATAATCTAGACAATGCAATTCTCAAGTAAAATCAGGAAGTGTGCACTTTGAAAAACATGGTGGCTGGAAAAGTGAAACTGGGCAAAAAAAACAAAGGAGGGACCATTGCGTTGTTCGCATGAAGCGATATTCTAAAACTGTGTCAGACTTACTGTACGATAGTCGACTGCAGAATTGATCTTGTAGAAAATGCATGAAGGATTGCAATCTCGATGCGTCCGAGAATTCTAAATCAATTACAAGGCTACCCCTGCCTGCAGCGCTACCACGTGGACTATATAGTCATGGACTGACTCACACATGCAGCACGAGTCAAAAGTGTTGTGTGTAGGTGCGGGAACAAAACACCCGCCCGGTGCCCTGTGCGCGCGTGTGCAGTTTTCAAGTGTGCTAGTGTACTGCGCACCGACGCTAGTCACGCTACCAATACTACGTACATGTTTGTGTGCATGCTACACTGTACGAGTCTACAGTGCTCAGCCCAGTGCAGGAAGTGACAATTTGAGAAAGCAGTGGTGAAACACCGACTGCAGCAGACAGATGGTTCCTGCTGATATAGGGATGAGCTGTGAATGCACACGTACAATTGCAACCTAATATTGATAGTATCTGAGGCGCGCACTCTGCTAAACAGGGCCGGGGAGTGTGTAATCAGTATCACTGCAGCGAGGCACTGGCCATCGCTCTCCAGGAAGTGGCATTTGTCAAGTGGCAATTTTCATTGTTCACGGAGGAAGCATATTAATGCAGTCATTATCTGACTGAGGCTTGTGGAAATATCAGCAGTTTATAATGTATAGGCCTATGTATTGTTAATTAGGATTATTTTTTAATTACTTATAATATTACTTATTTTTGAATTACACATGGAGGAAGGTTTACGGGGCCGAGGATGGAGCATCTTGAGAAATGCCTTTTGGAAACATGTGCATGTGTATTGTATATTGTGCATGTGTATATTGTGATTTGTGAACATTAAAACATGCATTAAATGTGTATTAAAAGCGCACATGTGGTAACGGTACTTGTACAGTTTGTAAACATGTACATTGTGAGCATAGTGCACATAAATGTACACATGTACATGTACATTTTTGTACATGTATATATATGTCCACCTCATGGGATTGTGTACTGGTCTATTGAGATTTGAGAGCACACATGTGTACACATGTGTGATACAAGATTACAACATTACATTTACATGTACATGTACCGGTACTGTACATGTACAGTACATGTAGATATACAGTACAGGTGGGTTCAACTGTTCATAATGTACATGTACATGAACTGTTGTTGTACGCATACATGTACATGTACAGTACATGTGCGTAATGTACGTGTGCGTTTCAGTTGACTGAATTGGAATTTCAAATTTCTATTGTGTGTTTGTTTGTGTACAACCATGGTACAACAAAACAGTTTCACACAATGAATTCAGGCTGTGTTATTGGAATGATTCTTTGACTTCAAAATACTGATGAAATAGAATGGTACAGACAACCATGGAGGTGGAGACAACAAAACATTCATTACATTCAAATCAGCAAATGATCTGCCATGCAACCCCACATGGGGATAAGGCATAATAACCTGATAATCATTTCCAATGCGCATACATCCTTTCAGGCGGTAAGTGCATGTGTGGCCCTAGTGAGGTAAAAACCAGTCATGCGTGTCCACATTGGTGGCGGGAGGGGGCACCTGGTTCAAGCGCTCAGCCGTTACAATAAGTCCCGGTTGTGTTCATAATGCTGTCTGAATCCTAGGCGGTTTCATTGTCAGCTTACACGTTACACACCAACTGTACAAATGGTCGTTGGGGCTGAGGGCTGTCATCAAAATTTGTAGATACTGTACATGTACACATGTATTAAAATTATAATACACTGTTATGAAACGTCAGGCCCACTAAATTTTAGATTTACATTTTGGTAATTTTAGTCAGTAAGCAGTTTGCAACATTTTTGTATATCACACTGTTACATTTATAAATGTGCACATTTCAGGCCTTGGAACTGGGTCACTTTTAGGGCGGCAGGGCAAATCTGCTCACTCATTTCATCCAAATTACTGAGGCAGTGGGCAATTTCATCAAACTCATCGCTGCTTGCAATCACTCGTAAGAGAATTGAGTGATGCACAGAAACCATACCATCCATCACACCTTACGATGGCCTATATCCATTGGATGGGGAATCTTCATGAAGCCCACTGCAGTGGTTTAGCATCACTGCCCAACATGTTAAAAACAATGACTGCATACCATTACACATTAAGAGGTTAATGGGGAAACAAACATCCTGATCTAGAATCTTTGTTGAAGGAATGAAGGTCATATACGGAATACGTGTACTGTACACTGAATAGGCAAATGATGTGCAGTGTACACGAGTCTGCATTGCCCTAACCTACTGACATACTTGTGAGCGTCACTAATGTCATTACCCTAATTATAGATACACTGCTTAGATGTAGCGTACAATCCTTTTAAGTACATGCAGGCAATGCAGCATCAGCCCAGCTACATATATTTTTCACTTCCTATTAAATACCAGCATATAATGCACATGACATGTACACTGTAGGCCTACATGTACATGTAGTACATGTATGCATGTACATACATGTACATGTTATGACATTTTGCTTGTTCATTTTCCCCACAATAACACTACATGTATGTAGGCTACTGTACACATGTACGTCCGACCTCTGTACATGTATATGTACATACTACAACACATTCTTATATATTGTACACTGTACACTTGTACAGTACATGTACTTCTTACAGTATGGCATGGAACCATTCTGCATGGGCAATATGGCACATGTACTGTACATGTACAGGTATGTATACATGTACATGGTACATGTACATGTACATATGTACAATGTACATGTACATGTATATATACAATAACATGTACATGTATACATGTATATAAACATATTATCATCGTGTAGCCGGAAAAAGCCAGATGTACGTGTATGTAAAATGCACAAGTGTACAGTGTGTAATGTAGCCACAGCACAGTGTAATTTAGTGTAATGTCATGAATGTGTGATGAACAACACATATTTATGCATACATGTACAGTACTGTACATGTACATGTATGTAAATGTATCTAAATCTAATACTATTAATAGTATTATAATAGGACTATCTCATTCTCAACAAATACTCTGAAAATTGGACTTAATCCATGCACTGTCATAGTGAGCGCTTCATTGGGTGCACAAAAAGTTGCTGCATGGTACTGATAGTCATTTAACCATACAGACTACATGTACATGTACAGTATACTAGTGGCCTGATTCAAGGTTCATTTGAAATGAATCGCCCTTAATTGGATGATCCCAAATGACACAATCTGGGATCACGCTGCGACACCCAAAGGCATAAAAGGTGTGGGCAAGGTACTGAGTGACCTCCCTCAAGGTCTCTGGTCCATGCCAAAGTGACTGAACCCCATTAGCACAGGGCAGAGATGGCAAGGATTCTCTTACAGACTGAAAATCATCTCCAATTACATTGAGATGTTGCAAGTAAGAAGCCTTTTAATTTCTATCCTTCCAATGATACAGCTGACTCTGATTGATAGGGATATTTGGGACTGGAATAAAGCAGGATTTTTGATGGAATAAATGCCAGTTCAGTTGGAAGGGCACCAAATTTTTTTTTTCCAGAGGTCCAATAAACTGATGTTTCGATCCTAGCAGGACCTTTCTCAAAGGATTGGAAAGTTCCTGCTCCAATCGAAACATCAGGCCCTCTAAATTTCTGAGAATCGAGATTTGCATTTCCTTCATTTTAAGTATTTAAACAGATGGCAACATTTTTGTTTATTTTGCTGAGTTCGCTCTAATTAAATCAATGACTGAAACTAGCTTACATTCCATCATAGAGCTGTATGATTACCTGAACACTAGTGTACAGTTTAGTCAAGTCACTCTCAATATAGACATGAGTTCTGAAAAAGGGACAGCTACATACGTGTAGGGTTTAGAGAAAATTAGTGATACACAGTGACAGAATATTATGATGGGCAGAAAAAGGGAAAAGGAATGAGATGTAGTACTTAGTATTTTTTTACCATTTTATGCAGGACAGACTTTGGCCGTTGGGAAAAGGTGAAATGAGGATTTAGTATTTGCAAGGTGGTGCAACAAACTGCAGGGCAGACTGCTTGCTATAGGGCCTATTACCAGATTACATGTACTTTGGCAGGCAAAAATGAGATACCCTGAAGTCCAAATGCATGTATGCAGGCCTGATGTACATGTATGGGTAAACATTAATCCTATAAAATCACGTAGCCTGAATCTTCAAAATACACATACATAGTACCTGTACCGCAACCGAGTATGATTAGGGTTCGTGTTAGGGCAAAACCCACAAGCCAGTGGGCTTTTCCGATTCTGACCCACTTTTTAAGAGTGAGCGCCATTAATAATGCATACATAGTGGGTTTAGACCCCATGGATGCTTAGAGAGCCACATACTGGTACACAATACTCTACTACGGTATATGAACTGCAATTGATCCACTGGGGCTGCCTGCTGTGGTCACTTCTATAAGACCTTCCATGGTCTATTAAACTTGGGATTATCAGTAGGGCAAACAGGAGGCAGTTTACAATAAAAGGCTTAATCTGTGGGCAATGGTATTGGAAAAGCATTGTAGCAAGCCTAGCTCATTGGGTTTGTCAACAGCGCTGAGAGTTTCAAAGTACATGCACATATATGCAATGAATGTTGTTTCTTCTTGATAAGTTAATACACATTTCTTTCTAAATACATGTACAGTTACATGTATACCGTTATATAACTGTGAATTCACAAATTCACAAAGCCCTGTATAGGGACTGGTGTTGAAGCTCTTTTCCACGAGTATGTGCACACAGGCATGAGTATGACTGAGTATGAGTACTCAATACAACTCAAGAACATCAAGAATATATATATGTGCACAGATGCTGAGATTTGTCGTTTTTTCTGGTGAGGATGAGTACATGTACATGTTTTCATTCATTGAACAAATATGCTTAGGACAGAGTACTGTATCTACATGTACATGCCATGGAATCCGGTGGCACCATGACCATGTACACGTGTTCATGTACCGGTAAATTATCTCGCTTGAGGCGGAATGTAGAACCTCCCTCTTTTCAGAGCCACACTCCATCTCCGTAATGTACGTAAAGGACCTCCAACCATGCATTGGACAACAATGTCCATGGCTTTTACATACATGTGTACATACATGTACATTGTACATGTACTCTACAACTGACTAATTCACACTTACATGTACATGAACTGCACAGTAGGCCCCTAGTTTCATTCTATCTGCATCGGTCACCATTACTGTACATAGTTATGAATTTGTACATGTACAGGAAGTGCAGGTACACATTTATGTTATGCACAGTATGTACAGTGTACATACTGACATGTGTAAGCATGGAGCTATACTTATAATTATAGCTCCATGGTGTAAGTGACCACACCACCAGTACCAGTAACTATCTCATGCATACACATGTACATGTAGTGTATTGCAGCTCTGCAATCATTTTTCCTACCTCTCTTATTGCATATTCCACAGCATTAATACAATCCATACTGGCACTTATTGAAATCATTAGTTATGTCATCTTACCATCCTACAGGCTACAGTACAGTGCGCATAACATAAATTTTTACTGCCACGCATAACATGTCCATGTACATGAGTCTGACACCAGCGATTCACCACCTCAGGCCTGTTCCAGTGTGCAAAGTTGCAAACTGTACATGTACATGTATGTACATGTACAATCATGGAGGTGGTAAATGTAATTTATAGCCCACATGCTTTGTTTTTCACAGATACATGTACAAGTGTACATTTTACTCTTTACAGTTGTTTCTGCCATCACAAGAATGAAAAGCCCCACATGGAATCACTTCCACTTTAATACATTTTCATTTGGATCACTCTCAATCTAACTTTTACGGTTGAACTTGTATCAATTATTGGAACAATTATGTAAGTTCAAAGCCAGGACCGACCACAGACATTTAAGATTACACAGTGGCTATTGTTACGGCAGTCATCCGTATGGTTCCCTCACTTGAAACTATTCCGTCAGCATTGCAGGCTGGCTGAAACAGACTATTCGTTGATAGTCTGGTTCCAAGAGCTAAATATCCTGACAAATATTGTTAAGTCAGGGAACCACATAGACGACTGCCGTAAACATAGCCGCTGCTTTAAGATTATGGCCTTCACTCCAGTCAAATCAAGGCTGGTCTTCTGTAGTGCTAGCACATTCTAGAGTACAGTATGTACTGTACATGTACAGGTACATGTAGGCCTACAATGTGCAATTCATAGTAATTAGTTTGTATTGAAACCCCACAACATCACATCCAGAAAAGCCATTCCGCATTCACTAGAAGATCTTGTATTAGTCACCAGATCAGAATGATACATGTACATGTACATGGTGTACGTATGTATGTCTTGTACTAGACAGGGCAGACCTGTCACACTATTGCCATTGGTGACATCACCACCAGTCTGAAGTTCACAACAAATACAGAGATCTGAGTCTGAGATAGCCCCACTCTTCCATGCTTGCTGCAAGCGAAGTTTATAATGACCTACATTGTTCCATGGAGGAATGATTGTACATTGTACATGTATACATGTACAGTACTTCAAATCAGGCATTAAAGCTCTATGTTCAAACCCATTACACAATGAGTGATGCCATTTCTGTACTTCTCAATACAGTAGTTTCCTTCCTCCATGGTAGAAGTAGCAAAATCCAAGGTTTGCGCTCGACAGTATTAGTAGTACTAGTAGTACTATTACCGGTAGTAATATGATGCCCTCAACGTCAAAGCATGGAGGTCAAAGGGAATATCTCTTTCGTGTACTGAGGACATCCAGCCAGACTGAGCCAACCATCTCAATTCTGAATTCTCAAAGCATTACAAGGACACCCCTGACTCTTGATCTAGGCCATCGTAGCACGATTTAAAAAATAAATCAATAAAACTGTACCTGTGATTGTGCCCACTGCCATTGGGCTCAGATTCGGCTTGGGATAAGAAGGGTGACTCTCCCCCGCTCTGTGTGGATCGCTTACTCCTCAACTTCATCGTGGGTCCAAGAAATAGACAAATTACACTCACTTCCTCAGAGGCAGAGGCAGTTACACTAGTACTACTACTAGATCAACAGTTAAAATCCCACACGAGTCGTCCCCTCCTCTCGCCGTTAACTATTGTGCCGGTGAGTTTCTAATTCCCTCCATGATCAATTTTAATCTGTCTGAATAGGGCTGGGAATACTATCCCTTCCTGATCCTATGCATGGCACATCCGCCCACGGATCTCCTTGGGAGTTGGGATAAATAAAACAGCCAACCGTCAATCCAGTCACACATGTTGTGCTTTACAACTTACAAGCTGCTGTGAAATACAGGTCAAAGGTGGCGGTGGGAGATACCACTTACAGCATGGGGGTCTTCCAGGTAAGCGCCCACGGTCTCATTGCAATCCAAAATTATTTTGAAAGTACACCCAAAAGTAAATGGGAAATTCAGCATCAGGATTTTTTTTTTGAAGCTCAAATTCGGTTGAGGATCAATGTGGGGGTTATACAATTTGAAGGCGCTGCAGTATTTTTTGTTACAGTATCTGAATAGGTGGATTTGGGAGTGAGATTTCACCCTCCTTTTAATTGGGTCAATGGAATAATGGACCAATCCAAGTCCTTTTTCAGGGGAGGACGCTTGAGCTTTGCCAATGGTGCACCTCTGTCATGCATAATTCATGATATAACATGCATATTCATGACTAAACTGGGGGAAGGGGGAGGTATTGAGGGGAATAGTGAGTTGTCAGTTGCCACTGCCTCAGTGCATGCAGCACAATGATCAATATTATAATAGTTCTGTGAACTCTGTACTATACGTATAGGCAATTGTAAGAGAACGTATAATGTTTCATTTGGAATTCAAGTGACTACAAAGGCAGAATGCATGCGGATGTAGGCAGACAATATTGGAACATGTCTCAAATAATTTTGTCAGAATTCAATTCACCAATAATTTGTCTTCTTCCGCTCAATATCATTTTTGTTGGGGGGGGGAGAGTAGATTAAATACTTGCAAGTTGTGCACAATGTTTGCAAACAAATCTTGCAAATTGCTTACCAACTTCAACGGCCCAAAATGTAAAATTATCAAACATTATGTGGGCCTGATGTTTCTATCCAAGCGGCAGGGTACGTGGTTCATCTGCTATGAAAGAAACGGCAGTCCCTCCAATTTCATCCACTGTTTGATTATAGTATTTAGAAATGAATTGATGAAGGGACTGGAACTGTCAGGAAACTGCCCAAGGAAAAAAATGAAACCCAAACCGCATTATTATTAGTCAGCAAGGGGTGCTGAAATACCAGTAGTGGGAAATGTTTGTGCAACATTGATAGTATTTGTTTTAAATGTGGCATTTTTTTTTTTTTTTTTAAGATGACGTACGTGTGAAAACTAGGTTTGTGAAATAATCTATCTACATTGACGTCAAAGTAACCTACATATAAGTAACCTACATGTACATATAACTTATAAGTACTACTACAGCATATACTAATGTATGCGTAGTAAACTACATGTAGTATACTGTATACTGAGTAATATAGACTAGTATAAAGCAACTTTAGTTCTATTTTTAAGAATCATGTCAGGAGAATCTGTTCATTTAAAATGAGGAATAAATTGGTTAATGTGCAAGTGGACACTCATTTTTTTCTGAGCTGTAGAAAACAAATTCTTTTCCTGCAAAAATTAAGCACACATTTTGAACTACAGTTACACTGTATGAAGTATGAATGTTAAGTTTTCTAGGCTGTGCCAACTGCCAAGTGTTCAGAGTATTTTGAACACAAGATTGTGATTATTTTTTGGAAACAATATATTTTCGTGATGAATTGATTTCTCAAAAATTAAAGGTGTTTCCCCCAATCCCAGTAAAGTTGACTAATTTGTACTACATTGTAAAGTAGAACCAATTTACAACTAGTTACAATACATACAACTTTACAAGTCGCTCTTTTTGAATAAAGACGGCTTGTAAGTTGTAAGGTCCTAGTTACAAGTACTACTTTGGTAGTTGGTATGATACTCACATCTTTGTAGATTATCAAGATTTTTCTGTATGAAATTTGGATGACAGAAAAGTGCTCCTAAGTCAGTGCTACTGACAGTACTGTCCCGAGTACCGGAGTACTGCTATAGTGCTAGTGCTAGTGACTAGTGACGTAGTACTTGTGCTACTGCAGTGCTAGACAAATTCGGATAGGATCGGGCCTGTAAATCACTCAATCAATGTCATAACGAATGTGTATCAAGGTCATGGTAATTGGCATGATCAATTTCCCTTCAATTAGTCTAGGCCTACATCTATTATTATTTACAACACCCTTTCTAAACTTAGCATAGTAAAATGAATTACCCTCATTGATTTTACTAGTATTACTACATCATTACATGTAAATAGATTCGTGTGTAAAACACATTGGGGCCTACGGCATTCGCGCGAAAAATGGCCAAGTTCCTGCCGAATGAAAACGGCAAAATTCCTCTTTCTAACGACCTTTTGCTCAGTAATAATTTTCGAAATGACAAAATGCCATAAAGGACAATAGGTAACTTACGGGAAAACCTGGGTCAGTTTCTTCTTGAACCTTCGGCGTGGGTCAGAAAAAGATCGTCAACCCAAGAAAACTGGAGAAGGCTTGAAGCGATCATCATTACCCAAGCGCCTTTGCACTGGACGTGACAGAATCTTTATTGCACGAGTACTTTGTGCCCGGGATAAAAAAATTAAGTTTCAAGCAGTTGATGTCAATCAACACTTTCCGCATCGACCTTGAACTAGCAAATCTCTGCTTTCACTTTCATCACATCTGAAATAATCAGATGACTTGCCATCGACATTTATCGGTAGGGTTAAAAGAAATATTTCCTTCGGGATTTATTATGGAACTATATTATTAATCTGACCCGCATGACGATGGACATAAAATCAAGACTTTCAAAACTTGTAGCAAATCACAAACGGTGCGCATAGGCTGACTTTTATCAATGTGTGAGGGCGCTATATAAACTCACCGTTAGTTTGCGACGCATGCATTATGTGTGCATGCGAGGCGAGGAGAACCGGTTACCAGGCTTTTTCATTTTATCAGGAATTGAAATGGGGAGCCGTTGGCTTTGGTTTCGAAGATTTTGCAAAGGAATTCCAACCTTCAACATTAATAAAGTACCCACAACTATGTTTAACAATTAAAAATAAAATAAATTGGGGGTGGATTAGGGGAATAACGCAATTAAACACAGTATTTTTTGTTTGTGCCCTGTGGTTCATGTTGCCGACCGTTCAATTTGCATAGCGCCCTCATGAAAACGGCTGACCTCAATGCCATGGCGACCGGTTTTAGCAGCTGCGACTTCACACAAACCGTAGCCAATTGGTTCTAAAATGCCTCATTCCAACATCTCCGGGAAAAGTTCTTTATTTAAAAAGAATACTGATTTCTTTTTAATATTTGTTGGTAACAACACTTTATTGCACGTTGCGATATTATTAGGAAGTAATTGCAACAGCAGACATTACAAAATTGTGTGCATTATCATGCTTTATGAAATAAATATTTATAAGTACAAAAAAATATTTAGCGTTCATAAACATCTTGACAAGTACCATACTTATTTGTTCAGAAATATATTGCAGACATAATGTTCTTACATAAAATCACATTTACCACAAGACTAAATATGTCGTCATCGTGCCACCTGATCGAGTTGACCATCGTCCCCATCTTCCTCCTACTCCTCCTCATCCTCCCCCTCTTCTCCCTCCACCTCCCCATCTTCCTCCTACTCCTCCTCATCCTCCCCCTCTTCTCTCTCCACCTCCCCATCTTCCTCCTACTCCTCATCCTGCCCCTCTTCTCCCTCCACCTCCCCATCTTCCTCCTACTACTCCTCATCCTCCCCCTCTTCTCCCTTCACCTCCCCATCTTCCTCCTACTACTCCTCCTCATCCTCCCCCTCTTCTCCCTCCACCTCCCCATCTTCCTCCTACTCCTCCTCATCCTCCCCCTCTTCTCCCTTCACCTCCCCATCTTCCTCCTACTACTCCTCCTCATCCTCCCCCTCTTCTCCCTCCACCTCCCCATCTTCCTCCTTATCCTCCTTCACCTACTCTTCTCCCTCCACCTCCATATCTTCCTCCTACTCCTCCTCATCCTCCTCCTCCCCCTCTTCTCCCTCCACCTCCCCAACTTCCTCCTACTCCTCCTCATCCTCCTCCTCCCCCTCTTCTCCCTCCACCTCCCCAACTTCCTCCTACTCCTCCTCATCCTCCTCCTCCCCCTCCTCTCCCTCCACCTCCCCATCTTCCTCCTACTCCTCCTCATCCTCCTCCTCCCCCTCTTCTCCCTCCACCTCCCCAACTTCCTCCTACTCCTCCTCATCCTCCTCCTCCCCCTCCTCTCCCTCCACCTCCCCAACTTCCTCCTACTCCTCCTCATCCTCCTCCTCCCCCTCTTCTCCCTCCACCTCCCCAACTTCCTCCTACTCCTCCTCATCCTCCTCCTCCCCCTATTCTCCCTCCACCTCCCCAACTTCCTCCTACTCCTCCTCATCCTCCTCCTCCCCCTATTCTCCCTCCACCTCCCCAACTTCCTCCTACTCCTCCTCATCCTCCTCCTCCCCCTCTTCTCCCTCCACCTCCCCATCTTCCTCCTACTCCTCCTCATCCTCCTCCTCCCCCTCTTCTCCCTCCACCTCCCCATCTTCCTCCTTATCCTCCTTCACCTCCTCTTCTCCCTCCACCTCCCTATCTTCCTCCTACTCCTCCTCATCCTCCTCCTCCCCCTCTTCTCCCTCCACCTCCCCAACTTCCTCCTACTCCTCCTCATCCTCCTCCTCCCCCTCTTCTCCCTCCACCTCCCCAACTTCCTCCTACTCCTCCTCATCCTCCTCCTCCCCCTATTCTCCCTCCACCTCCCCATCTTCCTCCTATTCCTCCTCATCCTCCTTCACATCCTCTTCACCTCCTCTTCTCCCTGCTCCTCCCCATCTCTTCCCCGTCTGTCACACCATCAGTTTCCATCTCCTCCTCCTACCCATCCTCCCCCTTCTCCCTCCTCCTCCCCATCTTCCTCCCCGTCTGTCAACCATCAGTCTTCATCTCCCAGTAGGTCCCACGGAGAAGACCTCAAACTCCAGGGTAATGTTGCGTACCAGGAAGGAGCCGTCTGCCACAAAGACGAGATCCGAGGAGTGTTCGGCACTGTGGTCCCAGGCCTGGTTGACTTTATGCAGGGCTACCACAGCCGACTGCCAAACCGCTGGATGAGAACGAAGATCCCACACACACAAATAAACACACTGTACATCATAAGCAATTAACACTCTATGGTATTTCTGCCCAGGATTCAACTCATACCTTAACCAGTATATGAAAATGGGAATGACAAATTGACTGGACAAGGACTTGAACCCAGTCCTCAGATATAATTTACCAGTGCCCTACCACTTGAGCTATTTGGCCCTTTTGTGGTTGTCTTCCCAAACAAGTCTATTAATTGTCACCCGGCATTGCATGTGTGCCAGAGACAAGTATGCTATGTACATGCAACCTTTGTCCTGGCTGAAACACAATACATTGAGGCATATGTTCGGCAGCAAAGACCATCTTTGTGTATTCAATCGTTCTGTTCTCTAAGCAGACATTACACAAAATACCATAGTCAACTATCTCTGCTGGGGTGGGAGGTGCCAGTCAGAAGCATTTTACCGTGACCTGCAGTATATCTCCAGGGATTGCACTCTCATTTTCGTTCAGATGCAAACAAACAATCGGCTGCAAAGCCGGCTACAGCCATGACAGCAGTTCGGGGATCCCACAAAGTGATCAGTTACACCACTAATGAATAGACAATATCCCCCTCCCAAAAGAAAACATGGAAAATACACAAAAACTATTTCCTCGTTTAAATACCTGATGAAGTCACCATGATGTCACAGACTTCGGCAAAGTTGCCGCGCTCGATGTAGGAACCGGCCTGGAAAGGCAGAGGACGGCGACCTTGGAGACTCTTTGAGATGACCGGTTCCCTCTCGACCGGTCCCTCATCCCTCTTGGTCGAGGACAAGACCCTGAGGTGGGCAAAGGCACCGCGCTGCAGGAGGTACTCAAACCGAAGCAAGCCCTGTGACACAGATTGGAAACGATTTTGCCTGTAAGTTAGAGGTGTTCAATCATGGGCCCACAACTGCTAATTGGCCCAAAATGTGCTTTGTTAAGGGTAGCAATGAATCACTGGCCATCTTTTCATTTGATGTTTATCACGGTTGACCTGAATTTGTCGTTGGGAGTTTTGAGGTGGAGATAAGGGGCTGATGAAACTCATTTTTAATTTGCTTTTGTTTTTCTAATTTATGCAGATTTCACCCAAAACAAGGCTATATAGCCACTTAAGGTTACCGACTACTGAAAGAAGGAAGAGGAACTCAGGAAGGCTGGTGATAGCAAGTGACATTCCTCTTAAAAAAGGACCAGATTATAAGCAGGTGGGAAACATGAACAAGGAAGGGAATTCCAGAGAGAGGCAGAACGTGTGAAGAAGCTGTTCTCAACTTTTATGTGCTCGGCTAAGTTTCGTTGTTAAAGAACTTCATGCTTCATGCTGGGGGGGGGGCATGTTGTCTTTAGCATCTGCTGGCCAGGTGGGCTGTATCATCAGTCATTGTGTGGATGCAATTACTCTGTTCAATCTGTCTGCATGCTGCCCAGGAAGGGAACCACAGGTCCGTGCATTCAGCTGACTGATACGTCAAGCAAGAGGTCTCGGGTTCAAGTCACAGTCCAATCCAGTCTCCCCTCCTTTTTATCTGATACACAGAAGGTTTAATTCTCTCAGACGAAGCTGAACCACCCGGACAACTTGCCTTGAAGTTTGCCGCTCTGAGCCGGACGGCTTTGGTCTCCTGCATTGCGAGGAACAGTCCGACAGTCTTGCCGACGACGTACGAGCCAATGCTGACAGTGGGCTTCACAGAGGGGTACAGGCCCCCATGCAGTAGATCAAAGCCTATCTTGCTTATCTTCAGCCGCGACTCCAGCACTTGTAGATCTGTCCTGCGCCATGGGAAAATTAGAGACAAATACAAAATACATAGGCTGACAGCTGAGACGGTAAGAATGCTGGTACAGAAAACCAGAGGTCTCGGGGTCAAGACCCGGTCCAGTCAGTGTCTCTGTGCCATTTAAAACAAAAAATGTACAAATAAATAAATCTCAAACACGACCTTTGTGTTAACAGCACCTTTTGTAAGAGGTCCTATGGGGATTGAAAAGAAACATCTGGCCCTCTAGATGTCTGAGATCTGCATTCTGGTCACACGAGTCAGCGCGCAGTTTGACAAATTTTATCCATTACTTTCAATCTCAAACTATGATATGAATCAGGCTTTGGTTCCCCAGGCCATCAAAGGCTGGGACTGACATCATGGGCTATGGCGAGATGTGAAATGCATGTGTTGGAAATTGGCAGCAGAGACTATAGCCAGTATCTTCCATAGACTTGTGTGCCGTTATTTTGAAGCCAATTGGGACTGTGGCAGTGCAGGAGGGTAGGGAAGGATATACGATACACTCAAGCAGCTTTGAGGCTACACTCTGAGACTGTGTTCAGCCTTTGCACCGGTGTACCTCACTGCTTGTAGCTGGGCTGACGCCTCAGAGTACATGGTGCGGTTGATGAACGATGCAGTCTTCTCCAAACTGGCAATGGCGTGCGAGACTGGAAAGAGGAATGGCAAAAGGTAAATAAGCTGTGTTAAGAATCTGGGACACGCATCACTGAGTCACGCTATTTGCGAAGGTCAAAGAATGGTTTCCCTACTTTGTCAAATAGAATGTATACTTAAATATCACATGTGCAGCTTACCATTCAGATGAGGGGTCCTGTTGTGGAATCTTGCTTGGCTGTAGAGATCAAACCAACTTGCGGGTAGGGCAACCCCGGTGGTATCAAAGCTGACATTCTTCCATTTGGACGACAGGCGGGCCGTGCTCTGCAGCACGTCCATGCTTGAGGTCAGTGGCAATATGGCAGTCGCCTCTGCGGGGAGAACATTTTCAGAGGGAATAGCCGAACTCAAAGTCAAATACAACCATGTGGCAAAGCTCTTTCTGCACATTAAAAGACACGGGCCAAAACCACGGACAGATTTCAGGATGAATCAAGAGATGGTGACAGTTACCCTGGAAGTCATTCATGGTTGGTAGGATGAGGAAGTCTGGAGAAGGGTCTAGGCCGAGGTAGAACTCCCATTGAGCATTGTACGTCTTCCTGAGTTCAAGAGGTGAAGAATAGATTTAAGTCTCATAAATAATGTGTGTGTGATGTCCTCTGCCTTCCAATGTGACCCAGGTTCGATTCCCACCTTAGCAGCAATATGTGGATTGACCTGTTGAAGTCCCCAGTCCCTGTGTTGTAAGAATAGGTCGGCGTAGTTTAATACCCCTCACCTTCCTCCCACTGTGGACCAGGTTCGAATCCCACCCAAGCACAAACATGCGGATTGGCCTGTTGAAGTCCCTAGTCCCCGTGTTGTAAGAATAGGTTGGCGTAGTGTGATACCATATCTCTTGCCCTCCCCTCACTGTGGCCATGGTTCGAATCCAACCCTCGTGCCAATATGCCAATATTTTGTTTCATTTTCTCTCTTTCATTGCTAGGTGCAATGATCAGTATACGAATTATAATTTATTTACTAAAATGACCAAAAATCAAATATACCAAAAATGGGAGGGTGTGACGTTTTGAACCTATCAGGACCTTGGAGAAAGGTCTTCCTAGCAGGATCTTTGAGAAAGGTCCTGCTAGGATCAAAACGTCAGTCCCTGCTAATTTTTGAATCATATTTATATCGATATCAATTGAATATTGAATGCCATCAACCCACCGGCTGTGCGTCTCCAAGTCCCGTCGTGGTAGGTAGCGCAGACTTCGTCCCCATCCGGCACAACCTCTGTTATCAAATCCAGGTGATGCCGACCCGCACCACAACACACAGGATCCATTTGCCTGCACACAATCTTGTCCAAAGGAACTCAGCTTCTTCTGAAAAAAAGAAACAATCAACCGACACATCCAACTACAGTATGTACTATCTTCAGTTGCCTGCTACCAAAACCTTGTGTGACAGGCCATTTGCATATTGCCCTTGTATAGCGCCCTCACTTAGCCAGTGTATCCTGCTTAGTAGTAGCACACAGCCATTAGGTCATGCATTCAGCACACAACCAGAGTCCACTATAATACCAAGTTCTTTAACCAGCAAGTTTCAACTACATGCACCTCATGACACTTCTTCTAGGCTAGGCTATGCGTCGCAATTGAATGAACCACAGTCAGTTGAATGTACACCATCCTTGTTGGCTACATTTCTACCTGTCACACTCGAATAAAGTAATACAAACATGTTGCTTGTTGTCTTAAATTACAATGCAAATCTTGAAAATGTAGAGGGGCAGATATTTCGCTCCTAACAGGATCTTGAGAAAGGTCCTGCAAGCGGTAAACATTTTTCTAGGATGAGTCTTGAACAGATAAATGCTGGTTTTGCTTGAACATAGCAGAACCTTACTACCTGAGCAATGCAGCCCATATGGGCACCAAATAGACAACTTTTACTAAGGTGTGAGTGTAAGCTGTACTATATCCATGGAGTCCACATCACACCCACATTTATTATCATTATTATAAGATCAGGACAGACTTTGGATGGCCGCAAGGGGACACCGTACCTGATACTCCACGGCATCTTGCAGTGTCCCGTAGTAGTCCCACTGGGACATGTTAGTGGGGGTGGGCTTCTCCCTGTACGGTACCCACCCAAAGGTGCCGTTGACCAGTCCGCCCCACTCCTCCCACAGCACTGGGTGGGAGGCAAAATTTAAGAAGCTTCCAATCCAAATGGGGGTGGCCATGCCCGGGGGTAGGCTGAGGGGCTTCAAAAGCACTTCTACGAAGAAAAAAAACCCCAAAAGGTCAGAAGCTTCTTTTTTTTTTAAACTGGAAAACAAATTTCTAGCAAATTATATGTAATCAAATCTTCTCTAGAGATTTGTGTGATACCGCGTATCAAATGACATTCCACAGTTGTTAACTTTTCCTAGCTGTCATGAAATAATACCAAAGACAGTTAAACAAAAACCTGGTACCTTACACCACAGCCCTAGGGCTCAAAGTCCTGGCCCAGTCAATTTTTTTTGATACATTCACAAACTATTTACAATTTCCATGGTAGTTTTCATCTTTTTTTGCTTTTTAAAAATATAAACAAATGAAAATCAGTTCATTTTTAAGATCTGCACATTCTGGTCATTTTAGTGCAAAGTTTGCAAATTGTTTGTATCTCTACGGTCTAATGAAATTCCTTCTGCTTTTACCCCTGAACTGCTCAGATTTGAGACCGCCACCGAAGAGGAAGATGATGGGATGGTTGCCATGGTAAAGGAAGACCTTGGGCCCAAGCACAAACACGTTGTCAACCAAGTACTGCAGGTTGCTATGGAAGGCATCAACAACCTTGAAAAACAAATCAAAAAGGATCTCACATGAAGATGAAATAATGTAGACTGGATTCTGATCCACATCAGACTGGATTCTGATCCACTTCAGGCTGGATTCCGATCCACTTCAGACTGGATTCTGATCCACTTCAAACTGGATTCGGATCCACTTCAGGCTGGATTCTGATCCACTTCAGACATGGATTGTGATCCACTTCAGACTGGATTCCGATCCACTTCAGACTTGATTCTGATCCACTTCAGACTGGATTCTGATCCACTTCAGACTGGATTCTGATCCATGTCAGACTGGATTCTGATCCACATCAGACTGGATTCTGATCCACTTCAGACTGGATTCTGATCCACTTCAGACTGGATTCTGATCCACATCAGACTGGATTCTGATCCACATCAGACTGGATTCTGATCCATGTCAGACTGGATTCTGATCCACTTCAGACTGGATTCTGATCACTTCACACTGGATTATAATCGACTGGATCCGTCTTGATTCATCTTGATTATAGAATCTGACCTCCTGACTGGATTTGGGTCTTGTGGCTGAATTTGAATTGTTGAAAAAAACAATCAGATAATTGTGATAAACAGCACAGGACAGCACAGGAAATACCTCACCTCCTGACTGGTCCTGTTCTGCAGCTCTTCAGTCAGCCAGTGCTCACACCTTAGAGGAAAATAACATGACCGGACATCAGAAGCCATTCCTATTTTAGTCTCAGAACCAGACCACAGCATGGACTGGTGCCCCATTGTTTAAAATCCATCACTGAGCGAGAGAGACAAAGCAAAGAGTGGCAGATCAAGTCAGGCAGAACCTGATTGAACAACATTCTCACAGATGCAAATATGAGATCACGTCGACAAGCGGCACCTCACCAATTGACGCCGAGAGCAAGTCCTGGATATTTCTTGGCCACCTGCAACAACTCCTGGAGGGCAGTGTTACTCGAGTGCTCTTTGTATCCCTGCAACAACAACAACAACAACAACTCATCACCAAAAATGCTCACTGCACACTTTAATAGAATGGCCAAACATCTATAGAGCTTAAAAGTTTAGCAGGCCCGATGTTTCGTTTCTAGCAGGACCTCTCTCAAAGTCAGAACCTTCCTGCCTCCCCAAAAAAAAGGAACAGAAAAAAGGGAGACTTACCCATTCCAAGATAAAACCATCAATGCCGGCCACCTTGGCTTGTAAAAACAGGTATTCCTGAAAGTCAAACAAACAAAAGAGAACTGTTAGGGGGAGAATGACAATATTAAACAAATGATATGATTCTGGAGAGGTATTCAAGTCTGTTTCCTTCACGGAATATTAAATATTAAAATCAGAAATATGGACTGGCTTCCCAAACTAATTATGGGGTAAGAGGAACACAGTTTTAAAATGGCATCAGCTCACATTGATAAATCAAGACAATATTTAATAATTCAATCACTCTGGTGATAAAATTTATTTATCCCTTCCCAACAACTAAAGAGAGCCATCACAATAGTACCATCCATCCCTCTCCAGTCTGTCTGTTCGTCCGTCCGCACAAAATACTCAACTTTCTAGCCCCATGTTGTTGAGTGCATTGACACAAGCCACAAGCGTGATAAACTATCATTTCATTTCTTTCAAACAAATCTGTCAAATATCCTGTCAAGTATAATTTGTTATCTTGCTTCCTCTTCTCCTTCTTCCACCCACCTGGAAGAGTGGATCTCGGTCGGATGTCAGGCCCATCCAGGGGTAGAGAGTGGAGGCTATGCTGACGTGATGCTGTCCATCCTCAGATAGCAGGTCTGCGTTGTATGTGAATTCTCGCCGGTCCGCGTGGCTTTGCACAGCAGTTCTGTGTACGAGGAGCAGGGGATGATGAAATGACAAGGCGACCAACTCATTCGACCCATATTCTTTTTGTATGTGGAAAGTTTGCGGCGATACCAAGTAACTCATCTCTTTCTAAGCTAGCTGCTTATTGAAATGTGTCTATTGAAATGTGCTTATAAATTGAAATGTGTTTTTGTGCACTCAGAGGGATGCGTTGCAAATTGTGCACAACACACGTACATACACAAATCTTGTTGATACAGGTCCTTTTATGAATCTTTTTGCACAGGGAAAGAGTCAGTCACTTCTCTGGGTTTGGACTGGATCAGTGGGATGGTTGTAGTATTCAAGGTAATGGATGCACTCTGTCTTCCCTCGTTGAAGATATAGACTCCTTGTTCAGAGAAAACAAGGCAATGGTATTTGGAAGGTGTCTGTATTTTTATTCATTCTACTTAAGAGTTAAGAACTCCCTGTTTAATGAAATGTCAAAGTTGTCATTTTGGATAATAATTAATATTCTGCCTCACCCGTGGAATGACCACAGACCGAAACTGCCGTCATTCTCTCTCGTCAGCTTGTTGCTTGTCAAATCTGCCAGAACCTGAGATGGGTTTACCAAAGGAAAGCATCATATCTCTGCTCAGATAAGTTGCAAATTTCCACTAAAGTGAAAGTGCCAGGGTCAAGGTGATAGTTTGGGGCTAAGGCCAAGGTGCTACTTTGGATTTTAGGTCAAGATGCCAGTCTCAGTTGAGGTCAGGTTGTTTGTCGCACTATGGGATCAATGTTCTTGTTCCAATAAAGAACAAGGTTCTGATCCCATTGATGGTCAAGATGCCAGTCTCAGTTGAGGTCAGGTTGTTTGTCTCACTATGGGATCAATGTTCTTGTTCCAATAAAGAACAAGGTTCTGATCCCATTGATGGTCAAGATGCCAGTCTCAGTTGAGGTCAGGTTGTTTGTCTCACTATGGGATCAATGTTCTTGTTCCAATAAAGAACAAGGTTCTGATCCCATTGATGGTCAAGATGCCAGTCTCAGTTGAGGTCAGGTTGTTTGTCTCACTATGGGATCAATGTTCTTGCTCCAATAAAGAACAAGGTTCTGATCCCATTGATGGTTAATTAAGATACAGTCTTAGTTGAGGTCAGGTTGTTTGTCTCACTATGCAATCAATGTTCTTGTTCCAATAAAGAACAAGTTTCTGATCCCATTGATGGTTAATTAAGATACAGTCTTAGTTGAGGTCAGGCTGTTTGTCTCACTATGGGATCAATGTTCTTGTTCCAATAAAGAACAAGGTTCTCATCCCATTGATGGTCAATTAAGATACAGTCTTAGTTGAGGTCAGGTTGTTTGTCTCACTATGGGATCAATGTTCTTGTTGCAATAAAGAACAAGGTTCTGATCCCATTGATGGACAAGATGCAGTCTCAGTTGAGGTCAGGTTGCTCGTGTCACTGGGGGATTAAGGTGCTTGTTACAATGAAGAATAAGCTTCTGATCCAATTGATAGTCAAGGTGCCAGTCACACTAAGAATTAAGGTGCTTGCTTCATTTAGGGTCAAGGTGCTAGTCTCAGTTAAGGTTAAGGTTCAGTAAAAGGATCTCGTAAAGTCTGATGTCTTCAAGTTGCTCATTTTGTTTAAGGGGTGGTTTTGGTTGAGGGTGCTTATTTTGGCCAAGTTGCTTGCATCCGTAAAGGTGCTTGTTTGAGTCAATGTGCTTTCTCTGGTTAAGGTGCTATGCTCAAGTGCTTTAATACTTGGTTCATACACGTAGGTGTTTGCTTTGATTGAGGTGCTGGTCAAGACCTTGGCTCCAGACAAGGTTCAAGTCATGTGCTGGTCATGAAGGTCCCTCTGTGCTCCTTAGAGGGTGAGAGCGACAATGCGTTCACAATGGAACAGACCTTTCTGCGATTTGTCGCCCGCTGGTCCACACCTCTCAGTCTCATCCCTGTGGCAGGATTTGCGCCAAGCACTACACACAGTAATGCCAGGAGCATGGGCATGATGATGGCCATGCTGTGTGTGTGTGTGGGCCCTCCTGTGAATTCTGATTCCAGAGAGCTACATTCCACCTACAAATGGTCGGACGACTGGCTGCTGAAAACAGAAAAAGGGAGAGGGAGGGGGTCTGAGGGAGGGGTTGGGGCTGTACTGTAGGAGGCAAACTAAAAATTGTTTTACTATTTGAAGAATACTAACTACATGTAGTTAGTAATGTAGTATTCTTCAAAATAAACCACGGAAGAAGGGATGAATAAACTGTCCAAGAAAATATAGGAAAACAAAATATTAATATTCATTAATTTAATCATCAACAAAGGAACAGGATGAGGCGGTTACGGTTACCGCAACTACATCATGAGTACATGTAAACACGGCCCGTAATCGACTAATCGTATCCTCGGTTCCCTACGAATACGATACGAAGTACGATCATTCCTCCATGCTGAAAGTGAAAGTGAAACTTGAACTTGAAGTTGAAGTGATACCGATGATGATAGAAAAGTGATAGTACAGATGGGACCAAAGATCTGGGGTTCTAGGCCCTGATTACGGATCTTGATGTGCGGTAGAACTACAACTTTTAGAAGCTAAAATTCGCCAGTTACCAACTTACCATCAGGCATGAGCCTTGATCAGGTGACCTTGTTTTCACGATATGGGTTTTGCATTACGTAATCGTCTGTGAGGGAAATTGTACTGCGAACGTGCCGACAACCATAAATGTATAACCATGCACATTCGCATTGTTAGATTTTATTATTTGACCTTTATTCACCCGTTTATAAACTTCACGGTGTCAATACGATAAGATATTGAAATATTTATGAATTGACTGACTGTTGTTTAAAGCTGTAATAATTGGTTTTTATTAAACAAAAATCAATAAAAATTGTTGTGAAACCACTGCGCATGCGGTTTTAAATGTCAACCATTGTAAATAGGCTTGCAAAAGCACCCTCATCTATGAAGACTGCCTGTAGCCGCAAGTCAGTGGCACCCATAGACATGCGTGTAAATTGTAGTCAGAGCTGATGCGTTTGGACGCAGCCAAAGGTTACGGTACATGCTTTGGGTCAGGTGCAGCGACCTACGCGGCGCTAAACTAATCTTTGGTCAGGTGACTTGTTGTGGTTGTACTTCGTGCCAGTACTCAGTACAGTACTCACAGTAGTCAGTAGACAGCAACATGTTGAGGCGAAGTTTTTTCAGCTGTTTTGTCATCTTTGCATTCACCTGCACGGCTTTAGTCGCACTGGCCTCGCGTGCAGAAGCTTCCAAGAAGAACGCGTTGATTATCATCGGTAAACGAGCTCAAACTTTCCTCTTAAATTCGGAACCATTATCCACTGGCTGAGTGAAACCATGGAGGTACTTCACTACTTGCATTCATTTCCATTGTTCTCAATCTCATTTGAACTTGAAGTTTAATAATTTGATTTTGTGGCAAGAAATATTAGTTGGAGTTAGATTAGACAATTTGCAAATGGAAATAATGCAGATTGCAGGATATTGGCTGGCAACCTGAGCTGAGGCAAATGTCATAAACTGATGATAGAGCTGCTTCAGCAATGAAATTTGCTGAAACTTTGAAAGCACAGAAAGTTCTACAGAATATAATCGTCAGCTTGCCAGCCAAAGCTCCACTTCTGTTCCATGTTATTGATAAGCAATGAATAGACTGTGTGTAATACTAGTAATACTAGTCCGAGTAACTTGGACCCAACAAGTCACCCTTTTTTTTATCGAATTTCGAAATTTTGAGATTCGGGTGACTGTCACCCGAATCTCAATTTTTCAAAATTCGATAAAAAAAGGGTGACTTGTCGGGTCCAAGTTACTCGGACTAGTAATATACTAGCGGAGTTGCCGGCTCTTTTCAAAATTTCAGAGCCCCACTCCATCTCGAGAGAGACGACTTACATTACAATAATGTCACCACAAACATTCCACTTTGATTTAAGATTTGTAGATTCAGTGGTCGTTTTCATCCAACCCATCTTAACTCATGATCAGTCGCAAGACGATGAGTGATGCACAAAAACCATAGTCCATACGGCCCATTTCAAGTTACGATGGGTTATCCGTTGAAGGGTGAGTTATGATGCATCATAACTCATTAGGCTTGTTGAAGTCAGCCAGCCCCTGGTCAATTGTGCAGTTTGCATGCATCTTTTTGGGAGGTATTACAGACGGGTGTCAGTCTCAACTTGGTCGATATGGGAAAATGTGCACACAGAATTCCCATTGGGTCCGAGTTGGTAACGGACCGAGTTGACCTTAAACCTAGACATAATGTGATGTTTGCATCAAGTGCTTCCATTATGCAAAACCTTTAATTCTTATCCAAGCGGAACTGTTGTGTTGGTCTTGTGCAATTGAATTGGCAGCGGACGATGCCGGCTTTGAGAGCCAGGTCTACAACAACAGCGTCTGCAAGACGCCCAACCTGGACCGGCTGGCACAGAGCAGTGTGGTCATACGGCGGGCCTACACCTCAGTCAGCAGCTGCTCCCCTAGCCGCTCGGCCATCCTGACCGGCCTGCCCCAGCACCAGAATGGCATGTACGGTCTCCACCACCTGCCCCACCACTTCCAGTCCTTTGACGAGGTCCGCTCGCTGCCGGTCATTCTCAAGCCTGCAGGAATCAAGACAGGTATTTTTTTTATTTATTTTTTTGTGGTAATCTAAGCCTGTTTGTATACCTCCCGGTAATAGTAATTGAGAAAGGTCCTGCTAGGATCGAAAAATCAGGCCCACTAAATTTTGAGATTGCATTTTGCTCATTTTTGTCAGTAAGCGGTTTGCAGTGGTTTGGTATATATATATTACTTGAGTGATAAGAAAAAGGAGGAGAAAGAGGAGGAGGAGGACAAGGAGGTGGGGAAGGAGGAGGTGGAGGAGGATCGTAGGAGGAGGAGAAGAGGGTAAACAGAGGGCCCCATTGCTATTGCTCAAGACCCGTTGTGACGGACAAATCCTAGGCTCCGGTTAATGATGAAGTGCTTGATCTATTGAATTCCAATAAATGTGGAAAGAAAAATAAGAGGGCCAGATAAATCAATTCTAGCCAGACCTATATATCTCAAAGGATTGCTGAGGTCTCTGGACCTTTTCTTGTGGCAGGAATCATCGGGAAGAAGCATGTGGGACCGGACGACGTCTACAAGTTTGACTACGAGGAGACGGAGCAAAACAACCCCATGCTGCAGTGTGCTCGCAACATCACCCGCATGAAGGAGTTTGTCAGGACCTTCCTCACTAATGAACCGAGCAAGTAAGTCAGAAGCTTGTCTCTTGGACCACCCCAAAAACCTCTGCCCATTTCTAATTCAAACCCCAACTCAGGCTCCGACTTCAGACCCCCCGTTTTACTCATTGGTTCTACCAGTAAAAGTAATAATCCAAGCACCTGGGTAACTTTGCATTTGAACCCACACCATCCATACCAGCCATACTCAAGTAATTGATTTTCTAAAAAGGATCCTTTGGACGGAAAAGGAAGGAACTCATGGAATAATGCAGCTTTGGTTGGAGAAGAAGCTTAGACTCGAATTTTCCAAATCTGTCTTGTTTTCTGCCCCTCTTTCCCTCCCTGCCTGCCTCCCTGCCTGCCTCCCTGCCTCCTTCCCTGCCTCCCTTCCTGCCTCCCTCTGCCTTCCCCTGCCTCCCTCCCTGCCTCCCTCCCTCCCTGCCTCCCTTTCCCTCCCTCCTTGCCTCCCTTTCCCTCCCTCCCTGCCTCCCTTTCCCTCCCTCCCTGCCTCCCTTTCCCTCCCTCCCTGCCTCCCTTTCCCTCCCTCCCTGCCTCCCTTTCCCTCCCTCCCTGCCTCCCTTTCCCTCCCTCCCTGCCTCCCTGCCTCCCCTTCCCTCCCTCCCTGCCTCCCTTTCCCTCCCTCCCTGCCTCCCTTTCCATCCCTCCCTGCCTCCCTCCCTTCCTGCCTCCCTTTCCCTCCCTTCCTGCCTCCCTTTCCCTCCCTCCCTGCCTCCCTTTCCCTCCCTCCCTGCCTCCCTTTCCCTCCCTCCCTGCCTCCCTTCCCCCCCTCCCTGCCTCCCTTTCCCTGCCTCCCTACCTCCCTGCCTCCCCTTCCCTCCCTCTCTGCCTCCCTTTCCCTCCCTCCCTGCCTCCCTTTCCCTCCCTCCCTGCCTCCCTTTCCCTCCCTTTCCCTCCCTCCCTGCCTCCCTGCCTCCCCTTCCCTCCCTCCCTGCCTCCCTTTCCCTCCCTCCCTGCCTCCCTTTCCATCCCTCCCTGCCTCCCTCCCTCCCTGCCTCCCTTTCCCTCCCTCCCTCCCTCCCTCCCTTTGCCTCTCTTCCCATTCCCAGACCGTTTATGCTGTACGTCGGCTTCAACGATCCCCACCGCTGCGGCAACAGGAAGCTGGGCATATTCTGCGAACTGTGGGGCAGTGGCCAGCCCGGTTTTGGGGTCATCCCCGACTGGACCCCGCTGGTCTACAAACCGGAGGACGTTGTCGTTCCCCCCTACCTCCCAGACACCCCAGCTACCCGCACAGATATCGCCGCCCAGTACACATCCATCAGCCGGATGGATCAAGGTAATTCGAAACTGCTGCTCCTTTTTTTATTTCCTTTTTTTCCCCTGGTTTGTCCGTAGGCCCTTCCTTCTCTACATCGGCTTCAAAGACCCCCATCGGGCCGATCCGACCGATATCCCTAAATACGGAGTGTTTGCCGAGCGGTTTGGCAACGGCCAGCCAGGGATGGGGGTGATCGATGATTGGAAGCCGGCCAAGTACGACCAGGACCAGGTCCTCGTGCCCTGGTACCTGCCTGATACCCCGGCAACGAGGAGGGACATTGTGGCCCAGTATGTGTCCATCAGCCGGATGGATGCAGGTATGACTTGTTAACCCCCGGAGGTGGATGGGTACGCCTTTACTGGATAGCCACAATCGTTGTTCCCGTCAAGTCTACTCTAAGGAGTCTAACTGTGCATGGAATCCATAGTTGGACTGTTGGAGATGTTTCTTTCCACAGCATGCTGGCTTTCAAGAAAATAGCTCAAGTTCAAAGATTAATTGTTTTGTTTGTTTAATTTCCTGTATTTTGATGTGTTTGTCCAAACAGTAGTTTCGATTCTAGCAGGGCCTTTCTCAAAGGGAGAATTGTTTCAGTTGATTCTGCTTTTGAGAAAGGTCCTGCTAGGAAACTGATCAGGCCCCCGATGTTTTTTAGACTTGCATTTTGGTCATTTTAGTCAGTAAGCAATTTGCAACAATTTTGTACATGAAGGCATTTGCTAGATGTTCCTTGAATGAGTGGTTGTACTAGAAAGGTGAAAAGAGTGTTTGTTTAAGATATGAACAATAGTGGTGCTTAGATCTTGAGGGCCCGGTACATATAAATACCACTGAGGCTCCAAATTTGGAGGTCCGGGTGCAAAGTGATTGTGAATTTGGCCCCAGCTCATATCTCCTTCAATCCATTCTCTTGTCATGTCTTTGTTTGTTCAGGTGTGGGGATGTTACTGCAGGAGCTTCAGTCCTTTGGCTATCTGAACGACACCCTCATCATCTACACGGCCGACAACGGCATCCCCTTCCCCAACGCCAAGACCAACCTGTACGAGCCGGGCATGGGCGAGCCCATGATGGTCTCCAACCCGCACGCCGACCGGCGCTGGGGCCAGTACAGCGAGGCCATCACCAGCACCACGGACATCGTGCCCACAGTGCTGGACTGGTTCGGGGTGGCCTTCCCCAGTTACAGCCTGGTGGGCCAGAAGGTGACGCTGACCGGCCGCTCCATGCTGCCACTGACCCTGGCTGAGCCCCAGGGCTGGGACGCGGCCTTCTCCAGCCACGACTTCCACGAGATCACCATGGCCTACCCCATGCGCGTCCTGCGCAACCGGCAGTACCGCCTGATCCACAACATGAACTACCGCGCCCCCTACCCCGTCGCGCTGGACATAGCCCTTAGCCCCACCTTCATCGGGATGCTGAACGACTCCGCCGCCGGACGTCCGACCAAGTGGTTCAAGACGTTCGACCAGTACTACTACCGGACCGAGTGGGAGCTGTACGACCTCACCAAAGACCCGAGAGAGATGGTCAACCTGGCTTCGATGCCCCAGCACCGAGACACCCTGGAGGCCATGCAGAAGGAGCTCACAGGTTGGCGTCGTGAGACCGGCGACCCTTGGATGTGCTCCCCAGAGGGTGTGAAGGTGGGATCCAAGTGCCTCGATCTGCAAAACGGCCCTCCCTCTCGCAAGTACTCCAAAGAGAACAACCAGAATTAAACACCAGAATACAGTCTTACTAGGGCCATACCCATAGAGGCTTGCTTGATCATGTTTGGTAAAGATTAATGAAAAGGACTTCAAACCGAGACCCAAGTTCCTTGATCGGCAAAGCACCCATTCCTCTCACAAGCACTCCAAGGAGAACTACCAGAACTAGAAACCAGAAACCAGACTACCTAAAAACCAGACAAACTAGAAACTACTACATGTACCTGGGACATACTCACAGACTTGGGATGTCTGTGGTCGTGTTTGGTTAAGAAAAAAAAATGAAAAAATGACTGGACCAGGACTTGAACCCAAACGTTTTAGCTTAACCATACCATTACCAGTGCTCTATCATCTGTACTATCCAGCCTTTAGGTACTAGGGGCCTTCAGACATTGTGAATTATCTTGCCAGGGTAGGGGGTTAGGGTAGTCAGTACATTAAACTATTGAATTATGTTAATCTCAAGGGATCACACCCTCATTAACCATTCAGATGCGAAGTTGTGAATCTGGGTACAGCAATTCAGGGATCACACCAAAGTGGATGCAGCCTTTCAAGCATTATTCTTTGAGATATCAAACTCTGAGCTATCCCGCCTTTGATGGAAAGGGGTTGTTTCCCAGTTCCCAAAGAGTCACTTTGGTTAAGATTCTTAATAATTTCAAAGTCATCAAGAGGTGGGCTAAAACAAATGTGCATTTCAGGTCTGGTGGACCAAACAGATCAGAAGGAAAAGATAATGTTACGTGTTTCCAATCTGAAAAACTTAAACAATGAGAAAAAAAGGTTTGAGTCACATTTTTCGAAAGTTGGTTTAAAGTTAAAATAAGGATGCCCTTTTTTTTAATGAAATTGTTTACTGACATTTTAATGAAATTTATTTAAGTCATTTAACTTTTATACTCAATCAAATTTAGAATTAAGAATATGTTAGGCCATTTTGTATTGTGTTTTGTTTTATTTCTATGCAAAAATTTAAACTTGGGGCTCAGGTTAGGGGTTCCTGAGAAGAGGAGGTAACTCAGGTAGGAAGTGACTGGCTCTTTTCAGAGGCACACTCTTTCTTGAAAAAAAATGACTTACATGGTGTCACCACAAACTTTCCACTTTGTGCTTCCACCATGCAAACCTGCAAATCTTATGCTAAATTCTATATTTTTTTTTCTGTGATAGAATATATTAAATGTTTATTTTAAGGCATTTGATGTTTCATCATATGTCTAAACATTCCCTATCTGAAATCAATGCCATAAACTGTTTTCTGTTTTCAAGATACATGCAGGGTTTTCTGTTATATTGTCTGTCTACCTTTCAAAAAGGGAAAGGTCCTGCTTGGATCAGACCTCCATGACCTGCCTATTTTTTCTGTTTATTTACTTATTTTTCTACATGTAATACATGTATTTATATTACATGCACTGTAGCTTCTGTATCAAGGTTTTTTAATGGAATATATAACTTGGTTCATTGCACTTAGCATGGTAATGGTATATCACATTTACTTCTTTTAGAGTAATATGCAAAACTGCTTACTGACACAAATTACAAAAATAGCAATTTTCTTAAAAAAGGTCCTGCTGGGATTGAAATGTGTCAAGCCCTCCTAATATTATTTCCAGTTGCAAAGAAATTGGAATTACTTCTGCAACCCGTGAATAAAGGAAAAACTGACTGAAATTTTTTAAAATAAAAAACTTAGACTGGTCGAGGACTTGAACCCGAGACCTGTGATTTCGCATACCAGTGTGCTGGCCTCCTCTACCATCTGAGCTCTTTGCCATTTTTCTAAATTGAATTATATAACAAGAATTATATAACAAGATTATGTTGTCTTGTGCTACAAAAAGAGATATCAGGTGAAAGGCTTCCTCTACATGTAATACTATGTCAATAAAAGCAAAAGAAAATCAACATCTTTGGCAATTTTGCTTGGTGTTCGGTTGTCAACAATCGTTACTTTATGAGTTGTGCGGTAACCAGTCCGCCGACCATTTTTTCTTGCAGTGCCTTTTGCGGTGTACGAAAAACTAAACACATAACTGCTAGTGTGCTAGCGCAAAATACTGATGGTCGACTGACTTGTGCAAGTTAAGGGGAGAATCCCAAAACAACATGGCGGCGTCCACGGTCGTGTCCGAAGTGATGGGGAAGGTGGCGTTTGTTCACAAGGTAAACACAGCAAGTGTTGGCAGATATGACTGAATTAAATATGTTAGAGACGAAGGAACTTTCCTCGTGTCGACTTCACAAAGACTGGCTGTGGACGTGTCACTAGCAACTCTACGTTATTCACCGTCATTGCCATTGCATTGGCATTGGCATTGCATTTGAATTGCACTGATTCGGATTATGTTTACTTTTTAGCATTTTTTTTTTAGTATTATTAACTACTGCCTACCGGTAAACAGGGCCCAGATCCTCGGTCAGTATCAGATGAGACTGAGCAATGAATGGGTCTACAGACTCTACACACTGCGAATATGGAAATATTTTAATTTAAATAATACTAATTTAGTAATTACTAAATTAGTATTACTATTACTAGTATTACTACTAAGTACTAGTACTAGTACCAATTACTACCTTGCCCTTGGCAAATTTTTAGTTTGAGATCCTAGACCACCAGTTCAGTTATGAGTGACTTACAAGTTACACAGTTTCCCCAATTTTCATAATTTTGTGATGTGTATGTCATTGTGTCGACCAGATGACTATCCTCAGTGCATTGCTTTGTAAAAAACATGCACTTCACTATTCCTAGTCCTAGACTCCTAAGTACGTATTCACCATACATACGCGCCACAGAATCATAAATTTTGTTTTTGACGTATGCAGTTCACTTCAAATCAAAATGCTCTGCCTACACACAATGAAATTGGAGAATTTTTTTCAAATGCAGGTCAAGAGTGTAGTCTTTCCCCTTCCCTTTCCTTTGCTGTCCCTGCCTGACTTTAGTGTGGGTGGGTATGGTGCCAAAAATCTTTCCCCACTCATATTGTAAATGATTATGACATTGAACAAAACTAAAAGTCATTCCATTCCACTGGTCTGTTCCCCGGCAGCTGCCCATGGTTCTGAAGGCCACAGCAGACAATGATACGCCCACGGCTGGCTACCTCTACCAAGAGATATCAGGTATGGGGTCAACGGAAAGGTTTGCGGTGTCACTATGTATTGTAATGTCGTTTGAGGTGGAGTGTGGGTCTGAAAAGATTTGGTAACTCTGGCACTTTTCAGAGCCACACTCCGTCTCAAAAGATATGTTATATACAAAAATGTTGCAAACTGCTTACTGACTAAAATTACCAAAATGCAAATCTCAAAATTTAGTGGGCCTGATGTTTCGATCCTAACAGGACCTTTCTCAAAGGCCTTTGAGATAGGTCCTGCTAGGATCGAAACATCAGGCACACTGTATCAAAAGAGATATGTTACATGTTGTCACTGCAAATCTTCCACTTGGTACTTCCACTGTGCAAGCCTTCAAATCTCAGGTATGGGTCGTTTCAGAGCCACACACAAGGTTTGAGTCACCTTGTCCAACCTTAGTTGCGGTAACCGTAACCCTCATCGGTGACCTTCGGGAGGAATGAGGGTAACGGTTACCCCATCTTGTCCGACCTTAGAACCTGGTTCGTCTGCCCAGGCCTACCGGAAGTAAGTGAAATGTAAGATAATGTAACGTTTTCAATTTACCATAATAATGTGTAGTAAATAGAAAAGCAAAACAAGAATAGAAAATTCAAATGGCAAAGTGGTTGTTTTGGTATTTGGTTCTAATGCTAAAATTTATGGAGGGACGGACATTCTCTGATCCTAGCAGAACCTTTCATTTTGCCTCTGCGGAAGGTCATGCCAGGTTCGATACAACAGACCCACTACATTTTTGAGATTTGCATTTTGGTAATTAAAGTCAGTGAGCAGTTTGTAACATTTCTGGACGTTCTTTGAAGTCATTTCCTTCTCGTTTAATCTCACCAGACCTGACATTTGTGTCCAGCAGCTACTGTAAATCCTTGCTTGATGTTCTGGTTGACAGACTGGATAAATCATCTCATCACATCAAATACAAGGTACTGCCCTTGAAGCACATGGATTTGTAACAAGTTGACCGATATCAATCGTCCATCAAGAATTGAACGACACATGATGGTCAAACTTACTTACTTCATCAATCCTCTTGTGGGGCACAAGGTGTCAATGATATTGCTTCCAATGTGTCCTATCCTTAGCTGCATGTTGTGCCTCACCCCATGTTAAACCCATCTCCTAGCAAGATTTTAGTTTTTAATACCCTCACTATAAAAGTCTGGAGGGGGGACCTAAACCCAAATTAAACCACCAATTGTAATGTAGACAACATCGTTGTCTGGCACAACCACTTGCCAAAAAATATGACTTACAGATTTCCCCAAAGTCATGATTTTGTGGCACTTATCGCGTGTATGCAGAAATAGTGACATGCATGTTCTGTACACAGTGCTTGCTGTCACTGCTTACCATTGTCCGGTTGACAAATACATCATATCCTGCTTAGCAGATTTTCATGCTTAAACGGCTCTAAGAAATTGGGTCCATATCTCAGTCTAAGGCCTAGTATACTGCATGTGAATGACACAATGTGCTCTGTCAGCAATGTGCTCTGTCGGCAATCTATAAAACCCTGCCTCACTTCCTATTTGAACGTTGCCTAACCCCTTATCCAACCATGCAGGTGCTTCGAGTGATGAAGTACGTCGTGGAAAATGGAAGCGAGCAGTTCCGCATCGATCTACTGCGGAGGTCCACTGGCATTCAGCTGGCCACAAGTGAGTGACAGTGTTAGCATTTCCTTTCGTAAACCACAATATCACAAAACCTATTCAGAACTGGCTGTTGGTGAGGGGAGTCATCACCAGAAGTGAATTTCACAAAGCCTTACGATGCATCGTAACTCAATTATGATAGGTAACCTTTGTAAGTTCAGATTGTTCGTACGGTTTCTGTGCATCGCTCATCGTCTTGCGATTGATTGTAAGTTACGATGAGTTTTTAATGAAATTGAGCACAGGACAGTTTGGAAGAGCAACAACTACACTACTACTTCGTAGCAACAACTACCAGTACTTGTATCTAATGAAGTAATTTTGGCTTTGAAAGCTCATTCACTCTTCCCATTTGATGGGTCATATGGTTTCTGTGCATTGCTGGCTGCCTTGTGGTTGATCGCAAGTTACGATGAGTTTGGTGAAATCGAACCCAGATCAGGATGATCATATTCAGTGATTTAACAGGGTGGACCTGTCACGTTGCAGTCACTGATGACAGCACCGTGAGTCTTTGGTGGGAGCTTCTATATGACCTTGTCATCCATACTTTGTATTTCTTTGAGCAAGCAAAATTAGCAGCAAACTGTCAGCCTCAAAGCTAAAAGCAACAGTCAAAATCGGAAGATAGAATATCAATATACATGTAGTTTGAAACAGGATCGAAACATCGGGCCATACGTAAATTTGTGGGACTGTGTGGATACAATGACCATGTTCAGAGATTACACAGTGGGCCATTCAGTGATTCACTGTACATGCATTCAGATGACTGATTCCAGGGCCAAGTAGCCAAATATTCTAATGCCAACACTGGGTACCCAAAGCATCAAAGGATTGATACATGTATATGGATATTGATTTGTCAGTTTTCTGTTGGTCTTGGTCTTGGCAGAGTTCAGTGGGCCTCCAGACCAGCTTCATGGCAACGCTCCCTACATTGCAGTCCGGACTGCAGCCAAGGTAAGCATTTCCCTTGTGTTGAGTGAAGCGACTCTTACCACCGTTACAACTGCAGGAGGGTAAAGGCCATGCCACACAAGGCAATTTCTATTGTCAACCAACTTAACTCTGCGTAATAGAAGCACTTCTGTAGCACAAAGGACTTTTTTTCTGATGGCATCTCTATATCCCAAGGCAAGTGATCTTGCAATTTGGCAGGTCAATAAATTCTTCTCAAAGATTGCCCAATACTGGTTGCTTGATGATTTCCTTGTGTAACATGGCCTTCAGAGTCAACCGAATGTCAGGAGTAATAAGTTTGCGCTGACACCATGCAAAGTTAAATAAATAAGACTTAAGGCTTTGCATGGTGGGTGAATCAATATAGGAAGGTTTGCGGTGACACCATGTATACAGTCTCTTAAAGAAGAGGTGTGGTTCTGAAAAGAACCTGAGTGGAAACTCGACGTTTCGACCAGTATGCTCTTTCTCCTGATGATGGCCAGAGCATATGCTCTTTCTCCTGATGACGGCCAGAGCATATGCTCTTTCTCCTGATGATGGCCAGAGCATACTGGTCAAAACATCGAGTTTAATACCACTCAGGCTCTTTTTTTTAGAACCACACCTCTTCTTTAAGAGACCTTATACATGGTGTCACTGCAAACCTTCCTATATCCATGCAAAGTTTCTCTTTTGTGAGTATGTGTGATTCTGAAAAGAACACTCCTGCGATCACTCCTGCTATTCTCACCATGAAAACCTTCAAATCTCAACCGAATGTCACAGAAAGATGCACTGTTGGCATCTTGTAGTGTGCAGCCGGGTCATGGTCAAACAAATTCTTCAGAATGCACACATTATTGCATCTTGTAGTATGCAGTGGGGTCAGGGGCGAACAGAATCCCGCAGAGTGCACTCACCCTAGCATCTTGTAGAGTGCAGCTGGGTTAGGGTCAATAGAGTCCTGCAGAATGTACACGCTGTCCCATCTTGTAGAGTGCAGCTGGGTTAGGGTCAATGGAATTCACACAGAATCCACCCCTTATTGCATCTTGCAGAGTGCAGCATGGTCAGGGTCATTAGAATATACACACTGATGCATCTTGGAGTGCAGCAGGATTTAGAAGATAACCATAACCCCACGGGCAAGGAATTGGTTCCCATGAACATCAGATGAAGTTACCTTTTGTGGCACGAGGGATTTGTGGGGTCGGTGGCTAGAAAGAGTATCATCTTTGGTAGATTCTGCTAGTTGAAGTTGAACAGAGCATCTGAAATCATTTCAAAAGAAATTGATTTCATTGTACAGACTGCTGTCTATCTTCACATTTCCATTTGCTGTCCGAGACTCATTTTAAGCCTCTGATTTTTTTCCTAAGGAGCTGTCCGAGGTGTTGTTTGACACTGAGCAGTCCGAGCCCAAAGAGGCCGGCCACAAAAGGACAGCGGCGGTGGGAGGACTGGGAGCTAGTCGATCTGGAGTCAGCATGGAGGGCTTTGGCAGCACGGACCGCCAGCCGACCAGGCAGAGTAAGGCTGTGACCGAAATTGGCTCTGGCTGCGGCTGGGTAGAATGCACAAGACTATGGGGATTGACCAGAAGCCACTAAGCGGCTTTTGGGTCCTTCTGTGCTAATGGAAGCCGTAGTCAAGGCATTAGGACAAGGCCGATGTACATGGTGTAAGGCAGTGCAGAGTTTAGTGTGAACTATGTCTAAGTTTCTACACTGGCTTTTACTAAGTCAACAAGATATTATGTATGCCAGCTGCTTAGAGGCCATGTCACATGTTTGCAAGCAACTTTGAAGAAACCCAGAAATCCGAGGGCTTTAACAGAATGTTTTAGAACAACGTTTTAGACTTGTACAATGGACAGCACTTAAAGACTAAAAAGTCAGGATTCGTAGTAACGACTGCTTCATCAGATGCAATGTACCGGTATTGCTTCTGATGAAGTAGTCATTGCTACAAAAGCTTATGCACTCTTCCCGACTAATCAGTCTTTAAAGCCCCTACACAACATTGGTCGAGGTCAAAGAATAGCATCCATACGTTGTCTGATCCAACATATGCATGAAATAGCACACCTGTGAAAATTTCACCTCAATCTGCCAACCAAGTCTTGAGAAAATCGTGAAAACCGCTTCGTTTGTTTCGCGAAAATGCAGCATTCAACGCCGTGCTGTTCCGAAAAATAATTTAGATCTTGGTGAGACATAAATTTCTTTTACTAATTTCTCCCAAAATACAACATTTTAGGCAGAAATAATTCAGTGAGAGGTTTCTACTATAACCATTGTCAAACTGTGTAAGTTTCATGTAAATCTGTGAACATTTCTGTTTTTCGATCTTACCAATGTTGTGTAGGGACGTTAAGTGCTATCATTGTTCGTTGACTCCACTCAGAGTCGCTCGGCGAGACCATTAAGGAGGGTTTCTGGCAGCTGACTGACTCCTTCCAAAAGTCCCCGACCGTGCCAGACCAGAGCGGCTACCAGGGCGAGTACCGTCCGCTGAGAGGTGCCGAGGTTGATGAGAGGTCCTCCTCCTCCTCCTCCTTCTCCTCCTCTTCGTCCTCCTTCTTGTTCTCCTCGGGTAAGGCCAAGCCCTTGGTCGGGGTGGGGTCGCTCGGCGGGAGAGGCGAGTACCGGCCCGTTAGGATGGACGAAGCTGAGCCGCCGACTAGAAGTGCCAGGAACGGCCAGCCCTCCAACCTTGATGTCAAGAGAGTCACGTCAGGTGAGAAAAAGAATGGTCCCTTTTTTCCTCACTTATTCCCCCCCCCCTCAAAGAGGCATTTTCCCCTAGTAAATATCATTGAAGGCCTTGTACCTAAGGGCTGGATATCTCAGGGGGATACATGTATATTAAGTCCGAGGACTTCAAGTCCTGGTCCAGCAAAATTTTCCTCTTTTTTTTTGGATAAATTTTCAAAGAGTAAGCAAGATTTGGAGCAAATTCTGTTTTGGATGTTGCTAGAATTCGTTTAATTAGCTCAACCCTCACCCAATCTGGACTTCTTATGTTGTGTACGTCGTAACTGAAGGAAAACTTAGTGCACTCATCTGTGTTAATTTATAGTCATTGGGTCAAGTTATATGTAATCCCAGCTTATTTTGTATACCCAAGAGTTATGTCAACTCAATTTTACCTGATGATTGCACCAAAAGGTCCAAGACTGATAGGCTACAAACAAAGCAATTTAGACCGAAGTCAGAAGATATATGCAAATGTTGCAAACTTCTTACTGACTAAAACTACCCGAATACAGATCTCAGAGACAGACGAGAAAAGTCCTGTGTGGATTGAAAATTGAAATGCCAGGCCCTCTGAACCGTGTAGAATTCAGAAGGAGCGGTTGTAATTTGTGTTTGTCCTTTTCTTGATGACTTCAGCGCATCGGAGGGGTAAGCCGGCCGGTGGTTGGGAGGATGGCAGCAATACCTCCAATAGTGATGGCCAGCATAGTGGGGATAGCACAGAGCTCTCTGAGAGGCAAGTGTGAGATGAGCTTATGACTGAGGCTGACGGCTCATGTCTGATAGCTGTCAGCTAATGATACCTTTTCATATAGCAGTTTTCTTAAAACACAATCTCACAAGTCTTAATTATTATTTAAAAAAAAAAAAAGTGACACCTGTAGAAACGTGTGCAAATGAATAGCACATCATCTCGTTGTTTTCAACGCGCTGTAACCTTAGGTCACAAAGTTCCTGGATGTAGACACAAAGTCGCGGCCTCGTATTGCTGATGGTGAATGGCTCATCGCTAAAGGCTTATGGTGTAAGGCTGATGGCTAGTGGCTTATGGCTTATGGCTAATGGTTGATGTGTAATGACTCAATGCTGATGGCTTATGGCTCATTGCTTTTAGGGCTTATGGCTGATAGCTAATGGCTGATTTCTAATGACTTTTTGCTGATGGCTTATTGCTAATGTCTGATGGCTTATGATTTAATTCTATTGGCTACTACCTGCTACTGACAAGTGCTTCAAACTACGTACTACTGGCTGTTGGCCATAGGCTTTGAACCACTGGCCAACTGATCATAACAGTGTAAGCTACACTAAACTACACATCATGCAAATCTAATTAATCTTGGATCTGAGATGATTTGTAGGGACTTGGGAGGGCCACCTGCATACCAGGCACAGAAGATGCTTGTGGATAAACACAGCTTATGTTTCAGTTGGTCATTGTAATGATTCGCTGTCCTTGTCCCTTTTCAGGTTGGAGTCTGTTGCCGTGGAGGACGTCTCCTTGGAAACCAAGCTGGTGGAGGAGTTTGTGGCAGCCGTGGACGGCAAACCTACTCCATCCAGGGATGCAGTGTCTCAGTTTGTCAAGAGGTGAGTCCTCTCCCTCCCCCTCCCATAATTCTAGAATGAAAACTTTTTTATGGAACTGGCAACGGCATTCTTCCTGGAGGTCATTCCTGCTGATGTTATGCATATTCATGAACACTCTTCACTCTGATTGGCCATCATCAGAGTATAGAACATATATGAATATGCATAAACATGATGTATGTAGTGACTAAGGGACAGGCAGAATAGCGTTTGCGGGAAGAATGTCGTTGCCGGGTGACTATAACCTGACTTTTTATAATATGTGACCCGATACATTGCTATTAGTTCTGTGCATGGGTTTGTGTAATGATCAGCTGGACCTGCTGGGACAGTCTCCCAAGGCTATGCTGTGGCCCCCAGGCTGATAAAGAATTGCTCGGAAGGCAACTTCACAGAATGGAGAGGTGGGAAGCTGAGATACACCTTGAGAGTTGGAGAGAACAGGGAGAGATGGAGAGAGCTGGTTGCACTGTTATCCATGGATTACTGATAATGATGATTAATAATGGCTTGTGATGAATTGCATCCCCGCTTGTTTTCCATTTTGGGGATGCAAGCGCTTATGAATATGGCACTTCTCACCAAGTTGCGAATCTTTTAGTCATCGCTCGTTTTTCCAATGCTTTGGTACTACAGGTGCTTCACTCTGAACTGCGAGAAGGTGACCGAGTTGCTGGCCTCAGAGCTGAAGTCGGGTCCAACACTCATCCGAATGGTGAGAGACTACGATTCTGATCCACTGCTGAGTAGCACTGACTCGATTCTGATTCTTCAGATCGATATTTCCTGAAGCTAGATTCTGACCTCAAGACTGAATTCTGATCCAGGAGGACAGACTCTGATCCCTTCATAGCTGTCAAGTGTCAACCATTCCTATTTTTTCTCTCTGCCTTTGAGAAAGGTCCTGCTAGGATCGAAACGTCAGGCCCACTCCACTATGTTATATGTTGTTACTAAATTTTATGATTTGCATTTTGGTAATTTTAGTCAGTAAGCAGTTTGCAACATTTTTGTATATCTCTTTAAGTCATTCCTATTTTTTATGAATCTTTCCTCTTTTTTGGTAAAATGTTGTCACTTTTTACAAGCTCTTGACAACAGATTCTGATTTTTGACTTGGAAATACACACGTATTCCTATGTAGTTTGCGCTGTGTATTCCTAATGTCCTTTTAGATAGGTTGGCAGCTATGCTTTGTCAGAATGAGTATCCTTTGCTCAGATCTATTCTCCAAGGTTCATCTTTGTTGTATTCCCCACCACATGGTTCTGAACGACGCCGCTACGCAGAGGTGCCTGTGTGCACTGGAAGCTCTGATGAGGGAGGACACAGCCTCGGCTGATCATCTCCTGGGCTTCCTGCCGGACACCCTGAGGGAACTGCAGAGCAGCACGGCCGACAGACTCCTACAGGCCAAGGCATCCAAGGTACCTTTTCTTAAGTGGAAGGTTTGCGGTGACAACATGTACTACTTCTCTTTCAAGAAGGAGTGCGGCTCTGAGAAGAGCCGATAAAAGAGCCGGCTCTTTTCACCAATTCACATCCAGACTGTATTTCATCAGCTTTCATCACAACAATCGGTTTGGGCAGAATTTTACCAGCCTGAGAAATGCCGGAAGACGTAATTCATTTTAAAGGGTGCATACTGCATTTCAATACTCATCTTGTTTTGGTAGATTCTGTGGCAGTTGGAGAGGGTCAAGGAAGAGGCGGAGGCCACCAAGTCCCCAAAACGGAGGGACATGCGTCAGAGCTCCACATTGATAGATCCCATAATCCCTGGTTCCCAGCCCGCCGACGATCCAATGGTCCGGGATGTGCGGGAACCAGGTACCACTGCAGTGACTGTGCCTCGGCCAGCAGTGGAGTCCAGCGTTTCCGTCGGACCGTCGACGTCTCTCTTCTCCGGGATGGCCTTGGGGTTGGGGTCGGCGCCCGCCCAGAGGGGTCAGGGAGTGCCGCAGCGGGCCATTGCACAGGCCGCAGAGGAACCGGTGCACGAAGTACTAGGCTGCGGGCAGGACGGGAGCGCGGGCAGTGCGCAGCTCCTAGACGACCTGCTGGATTTGTCGTGGACCGGCCGACCCACTCTGGTGCCAGCCGCAGAGACGCACGCAGTGGGAGAGACGTGGCCAGATCAGCCTCTCTCTTCCGGAGGAGGCACCCACCAGTCTTCCCTACTTCAGTTCCCCGCCCAAGATACTCACAAGCGTGCTAAAGAATTGGATAGAGACTTCATTGAAGGGATGGCAGAGCAAGGAACCAGCCTGCCATCCGGCGAGACACCCCACGCTGAGACGCCGTCTTCCGTGCGTCAGCCCCAGCAGCCGGATTCAATCATGTCCCGCAAGGCCGACTTGAGCGACCTACTAGCGGCCACGGGCATTGCTCTTCCCACCGCCCAGACTGAAGCAGCCCAGGCCGGCAATTTGGCCCGAGACCCTGCTCCGGCTTTGGCTACGGCTCCGGCCCCCTCCCGACCTGTTCAGCCCGGAGCTCCTCTGGCCCTGAGCACGGACCAGATCTCCACCATGTACCCTCAGCTGGCCGGGGTGAGACTGAGCGGGAGCACAGCGATGCCCCTGGATCTCTCCAAGAGGCCAGCCGACGGGAATTTTGCCTTTGCCGCCAGGAACGGCAGCAAGGAGAACTCACAGAGGGCGGGGCGCTTTGATTTCGTGCGGGAGGCGATGGCTGCCAGCAAAAAATGAGTCATTTTTGGTTCGTGAAATTGTTTTTTTCAGTTGTGAGTTTTGGTGCAAAAAAGAACAACATTCCATTGTGGTGTCATGTATCTGTCCATACTTTGCCACATTAATGACTTGGTGTGAGTTTCTGTCTGGCATCTGCATGCCAAGTGTTGACTTCCTATCTTGGGTCACCAGACTGATTGCTTGGCTCGAACATACTTCAGTTTCTTTTTGGACCCGGCTAAATTGACAGTGCGGTTTGTCTTCAGTAATTGAAAACTGTAATCAGGGACGAGATGGAAGGCAGTGGCAAGTTACGAGCTCTAACCCGTTTAGTAATGAACACACCTCTCAGTTTTGGACCTGTATTAATGTATGAAGTGTGGGTATGGTCTGGGTCTGTGCAGGGCTATGGCTGTGGCTAGGTAGTTATTGCTATGGGCTATTGCATACCTGCCTGCATTAGAGTATAGACTGCACACATAAAGATACCCATAGCAACACCATAGCCGTAGTTGCAGCCATAGTCATTCACTTGTCTCTGTTGGTCTTGTAGCGGGGAGACATTCAAAGGGTCACAAGTTAGACTTTTTTGGCTTTTACATTTTTACAGGAAAGTGGCCTTAATCATAACCCTATTGCTGACCCAACTCTTAAAAAACCTCTTTGCCCTGGGCATTTTTCCAATGTTTATTACCGCCATACAGAGGTTCTTGAACAATGTGTCATTTTCAAAACTCACTAAACAATTGGGAACAATATAATATCAGTGAAATAAACAATAAGGGTTCACTTATCTTTACAAGCGAGTCAAACCTTGAGGTAGTCGGTGCCAACCGAGCTAACAATTTTCAGTGAAGGCAGTGGGCGGATTTCCATTGTCAGTCTGTGGATGTGCCAACATGCTGTCTTCAGTGAAGGTCCAACAATTGCCGCAATTAATATGGCAACTTGCATCAAAACAGGTGTTTGTCATGCTACATATTGCTTTGCAGTATGTCGAGAAGAGTCTTTGTTTAAAATTTTGGCAATTATGGTGTCCAAATTTGGAGGGCCTGGCACATTAACATGAGCTGCACTCTGAATTCAGAAAGACCCAGGTCCAATCTCATGGAATCCATTACGGCATAATTCTGTGCTTATACGGGCAGCATTTATATATATTTGATGGAATCCATTATGGCATAATTCTGTGCTTACGGGCAGTGTTAAGCGTATACCTATTTCATGGAATCTGTTAGCAAGACTGTTGGCGCTTGAAATACACAAACCATAAGCAAAGAATATCTGCTACAGTAAGCAAAGATTTTTTGCCAAGGTTAATGGATTCCATGAAATTGGATCTCGGCGTGAAGTGGTTAACCCCAATGGTCCTTGCCATAAGCTAGCTCAGTGCAATCTGATGACAACAGTACATTCTTACCTAAATTATTTTACTAACTGTAAGGCTTTAATTATTTTGTTTGTCATCAAATCTTTGGTACTAAACGTTTTTGGGGGATGGGTAGGGTTGTTTACTGAGTAAAGTTAGTTAAAATGCAAACACAGTAAAACCGGGAATTTTTTAACATGGTTTTCAAAATATCCTGAACTGCCATAAAAATAGTCACTGTGATCAATGAACATTATTAAACTGGCACAGCTGATCAATTTGTTAGGACATTAAACAACTACAATGAACAAAGTAAGACTAGTAACACCCAAAGGTTCAATTCCAAATAAAATAATTTATTTGTGTTTCATGTCTACAAACATGCTAACACTTTGGGAGAGAGGTGCCATTTTCAATAATGCAGTTTAACTTGAACAAGGTCTTGCACGTCCTGGCTGTAAAGGTTGGACAAATATGTGCACATGTTCAGTATACATGTGAATAACAGTGTTCTCAAGCGAGTACAGTATTTGTGGAGGAACCTTGTGCCAGTCTTTGCGAGATCTTTACACAAAGCTTAGTGGTGCTACGAGCCTTTACAAGGTTCCAAATACTGACTCTTCAATGGTGTTATTGTTAATATAACTTAAGTCACGGTGTACGAATATGATAGAGAACTTCAAGTTAAAATGTATTAATCTGTGAAAACTTTAAGGGTTTCATTAGAAACCAAGTATAAACTGGCTGAAATTTGTACTTTGGGAAAAAGTTTGAAAGGTTGAATTGAACACACAGACTGCACATCTATTTTTTCCTGTGTTACTCATGCTGACATTATCGTTTTCACAAAGTTGCTGCCATTAAGACCTCACAGTAATCAGAAAGATATTAGAGTCCCTGCATGGGCACCAGCCAACATGCCACACAGTGTATTGCATTTGGCTGGTACCTAGCTGTATGAGGCATAACAAATGTCCCTGTTGCCAACTTGGGATTCTGGATTTCTTCTTTTACTTCTAAGAACAAAACAAACTTTATTGGAAATTCAATCGGAGGAGAAGGATAACAATGGCTCTTTTTTTATTTTAAACATCAATGCAAACCAAATTGTCTATATTTCTCTGAAATTAACTCTTGAATTTCTCTAGCAGAGTCTGAACGGACGTCCATCCTGGGTCACTGCACATCAACGCACACACGCAATGCATAGAGCGGGCAACCAGTCTGCAGACTACCAGTGATGTTTCCTCAGACGGTGGTGCTCTGTTCAGAAAACAAAGAGTTGGGCACAGTTGGTTATTTAAGATAGACTATCCTTTCCTGAGATACATCAGTCGGCATTGGCCTCCCTTTTCTCCAGAAAATATATATTTTATTAGTGTCTGCAGATTCACACTGAGTATATTGATGGAGGAATGGCCATTACAAAATGCCTTTCTCAAAAACATTCCCCAAAATGTAGAGGGCTTCATGTTTCAATGCCTCTGCATTTGAGAAAGCTCCTAAAAGGGCCTTTCCCATGAGATATGCAAATTAGACGCACGCATGCACTATACTAAATTGGTTGGCAAACGAGTGTGCGTGGCGTGCAGGTTTTGAAATACGCGTGCAGGAGACACTAAATAGACAATCATCACACGCCAGACAGTTAGTGCGAAGGAACGTGCACGCCCGTTGAAAACTACGATTGGTTGGCATCTCGCTTGCCCATCAATTTAGTAAAGTGCATGCGCCAGCTCTTATTTGCATATTTCATGGGAAAAGGTCCATTGACAACATGCTTAAGGTCAAAGTGAAATCCACATTTTGATTTTATTTCAAAAAAATGGGAGGGTTATCTCTCCACTTACTCTCTCCTTTGTATCGCCAGATGTAGCTGACCGTGATGAAGATGGCAATGAACTGACCCAATGGAGCCACCCCAGTCTTTCTCACGTTGACGTACTTGTTGAAATACCGGTCCCTACCTGCAGGATCATAACATGACAAAGAGATCAATATACGGTACTGTACACTCTACTAAAAAAATATAGACCGGCCCATTACAGAGGAACCTGCTTGTGTTCAGGAAAAAGCCAAGAGTATTTTTTGAAGCTACATTCTTATTCAGCATCCAAGATTTATTTCTCGTTTTGGTCTTTTTAAAAAGGGGAACAGGGTCTCTATTGATCAGGATTAACAGATATACCAGGTACTCCTGATGTGTATCCGCACATAATTCAGGCAGCCATTGCAATGAGGCTGTCCCGCCATTCAGATGTGGATACGTTACTGTGGCACTACTGCTTGACCTGAACTGCACAGCAATTAGTCAGTACAGGTTCAAAAAATAGTGCTGGCACTGCGTTTTAGATGCAGGCAACTTTTTGAGTACCAGTAATTGTTTGAGCTTAAATATTGTTACAACACACAAACAAGACCATTTAAAAACTTTTCTCATCATGGAAATGACGAATCACAAGAAAAACGATGATCGTGGAAAGCTGTTTTTCACTAGCAGTTGGTATTTTGTTGGGAAACAGAAAATGATAATACACTTGGTTTGCAAAGAAAAATTTAAATCTTTTGACAGAGGATTCACACCGTTTATGCTCCATGTGGCAATTCGCTGCCAAAATCATTTGGCCATGCCGAGAATAACTGGTTCACATGATGTGTACATGATGTAACATAGCAGCCAGCCATTCTCCATGACAATTTTTTTTTAATATATGATGTTATGATGAAATAACAAGCACTATTGCCCACAGTAACGAACGAATGGGCCCCTAAAGAACAAAAGTGCAGAGCAAGCGATAAGGAAACGAGTATGACTTAGGTAGGAAGTGACACCCGACTTTGAAGGCAAATTGACAACTGAATCAGCTAGTCATCACTTCTCCCTTCAGTTTTCCCCGCTGCCCGGAAATGCCAAGGGGAGCACTGCACCAAACGGTGCTGGTGATAAAGGCCGTTTACCTCGGACGATGGCACGGCCAATAGAGGACGGGGAGAAATTGCAGGAGCCCAGCCAGCGCGGCAGCTGGCCGAGCTTCACGTCACTCAGTCGCGCCTCGCTCAACGCTGTAGGAAGGAAACAAGTGGGGAAGGTTTCACAACAACGGGGTCGCACTGCCCTATTTCCAGTCCTAATTACAATCAACACACTTTAGTACCGTCGGCATGTCGTCAACACTCTCAAAACATGTTCAGAACAGGCATAACTAGGTATGCTCAAAATACGGCATACTGATTACTGGAATACTGGATTATCAATAATAAAAAGTGGGTTAGACAAATTTGGAAAAAGGTGTATGCATATTGATGATGTCAAGATCCACTGCACTTCTTGTGTCAAACCCGGACCTGCCAGCGCATCATGCCATCATTACCGTAATTAGGCTGGCATACACCGGTTCAGTTTAAATTCCGATGGCTGTCTTTCAGCTCATCGGACAGGAGAGACCTTGTCTTGCTCTTCTTGATCGACTGAGGGGAAATTTCTCCCTGTATTCCAAATCTGACTAAATGAATATATTGAATTATGACTACTCTAGCTACTCGGACTGCATCACTCACTCAGTGCATGTACTCATGGAGGAAGGCCCATGATGTACTGTACAGTACAAATTTCGATAAAAAAAATACTTGTCGGGTCCAAGTTACTCGGACTGCAGTACAGTACGAACTACGATTACGAATACGAATCGGTTAGCTCGCGAGCTACCGGCGTTTTAAGGCGCACCTTTACATAGTATAAAAACCCATGAATCAATACCCTATACATACATAATGTGAGTTTATTGATGGGAATATACTGCTAATTAGTTGAAATAAATAATAAACTCTGGGAAAAGGGTAAATTTAAGGACTTTTCGGAGAGTAGCTCAGGGCACTTACCAAGTTTGTCCGCCATGATGGAATAGACAAATCACCATGCGGATGAATATTTACAGCGCGATATGAAAATTTATTTCTCGTTAAAAAACTAATTTGATAATTTTAGAAAGGGATCAAATGCGTGCAGTATCAAACATAAATGACTTAAACAAAAAAAACAGTCTACTTGATTTTAATTGATAATATAAATATACGCATTGGAACTACTTTATTCAGGCCAGTGTCCGAATAAATTGGCTAGGGCTTAAAAGTTCATACGAGTCTACGGAATTCCCAAAGCAGTGGCTGCAGCCGATTCCCATTGATGAGTGTGTTTTTTTAAGCCGCAGCCAGTGGATCCGAACGCGGCTTAAAAACATAAATAAGATCTAACTCTTGAGGGCGACATTTCTTAAATCTCCTATGAGTATGACACTTTTTCTTACGAATTGGTCAAGACAAGCTGAAATTTGGGACGATTTTCCAAGCGAATCGACACATAAGTGGCATTCCGTGTATTGAAACCAGATAACGAGGTCAGTATGATTTTCGGTCGCCATGCTTCTGTAAAAGACATTACATGACGTATTAACACAGGCCTTCACTGCAACTGAAGTTCTTGTAAAATTCAATCATGAAATAATAAGCAGACGACGTACATGTACGTAGGCCTACCGGCGTACCGCGCGCTGGTACGGTCCATGATAAAAGGGGAAAAAATGGCATACCGCATAGCAAACTTTGTCTGGACTGGGACTTGAACCGCAGACCTCTGCTTTTGCGTTTAAAGCACTCGTAGTCGTAGTCGTACCGTGCCACCTAAACTTAGAATTGATAGATGGCGGCCTTCCAAATATTTAATATTAATTATTATTACAATTATTAATGAATTATAACTTTATTATTGTTTTATAATATTACTTATTTATTAGGCCTAATCTAGTAATAGTAATACTATCATTAGTAAGTATTACTAGTAATAGTACTAAAAGTAATAATAAATAATTATGATTATTATAAATAATAATAAATAGGCCCTGCACCATAGTACTAGTGAGTACTACTAGTAGGGACCGAAACGGTCCACTGCGCATGCCATCTGCGCACGTTCAGTTTTGTGCACAAAAATCTGGTAACGCGTCTCCCGATCGACACGATCCGTTTAAAAAGGGTTTTCTACTTGAGCACCATGCTCAAATACACTAAAACACCCCTTAACGTGTAGCTGATGACTTACCGAAGCTAGTCGTTAAAAAAATCGCGTAAAATCCACGTTGTTTGCCCGCAAAAGGGCATTACTCGCGAGGTTAGTTTATCTGAACGGCATTTTCATTGATTAGACGTTCATAATACAGCTAAACTATACCATTACAGGAAATTTGAAGGTCTAAATGCTTAGAAAAAGTCAACTTTGTGAATGAGCTGTTGCCCATTTCGGCAATTAACGCTATCTACCGTACCGCGATGCACCGTGTGACGGTCATGGGGCTTGCGCGTCGCGCGGCCCGTTAACAAAACCCTGCGTGCTCGCTACTTACGTGTACGTTCGCGTTGCGCGGAAACATTGTTGCTTTGTGTTTGTCTGTTACTGTTAGTGTTAGGGATTCCTCTTCGCTCTTTCCTCTTCCTTTGTTGGTTATTTTATTTCACTGATTATTTTAGTTAATTTGTTTTTTTTGGAAGGTAAATTTTCGTTTTATTTTGTTATAAATTAAAATCATAATTGTTTTAGTTTCAGACATAGGCCTACTGTAGTACTGGTGAGTAGGCCCTACTATCCCTTTCCGGAATTCCTGCTTGCCGAAGTTGCCGGCTTTGTCGTTTTTACTTTTAGTAATATTTTAGAAGCTTTAGCAACTTACTATGTTCTTTGCTATTATAACAATCTTATTTTTTCTGTAATGGTCTATATTATTGGCTACCATGACAACAGAATTTGAGTTTTTAGATTTATTTATTTCAGGGATCTTGTTCAGTTGTTGACAAAGACAAGGAAAGATATTTCATTATAATTGATTTGTATCCTTAATTAATGGGTCCTGAGCATGATTCTGAAAATTGCATGTGCTATTAATTAGTTAATTCTATTTATCTTTTTGTATTAATTATTAATTTCTCATTTTTAGGCTCTGTACATCAACATTTATTTCGAACGCAGTAACTTAGTCTTACTATAGAAAATGGAAATTGCAATAGCCACTGCATACTTTAAAATGTTTATTGAATTTTGTAACAAAAAAACAACAAAAACAAATATTTTGGACAAGTGAACAAGAGAGTGAACTCTCTAATTTATCTTTCTGCCCAATTATTGAATCTAGCCAGGTCAAAACTTCAAGATGGGTTTCTGATCTGATGTTTGGCGGATTAGAATTGAAGGTTTTAAATTTCACTTTCCAATCTATCAAGAAATGCCCGCCATGTCGTGTATGAGCACAAGAATGGTCAAACAGTGGTGTCCACACTGACACAACAATTGTCATCATTTGTATTCTTCTGACCCTGTTGGTCAGTGACCTTCTGTAGGACCATTCTACCCCATCACCATCAACCCATGCCAATCCCTTCCTCCGATTCTTCAACATCTACTGGTCTCTGCCAGCCAACTATGGCACATTTCAACCTCATCTTCAACAATTAACTTCTGCTTCCTGTGGAAACGTGGAATCCCTCCCAGGTCTTGCCGTTCCAGATGCACTGCTTCAGCATTTCCTTTCAGGCAAAGAACCTAGAGACAAACCCCTTCTCCTCTGAACCAACACATCTGCCAGCTCTATCAATTATAGCAATCTTCATCTTTGACATGGGTTGATGTGAAGTTGTCATTTCTTAAATGCTGAAATCTTCATTCTGAAAATGCAATATAAGACAACAATTACTAAAAGATAATGCAAACAGGAGTAAACAAAACTAAATTCCCGGATTTCCACACTAGTACATGACATGTACACTATTAAATACAATAATGATAATGCCATTTACATACAAACTTTTGGAAGATTATAGAGACGGTAACCTAGAAATAAACACAGTTAATTTCTGCGGGAAGCACTGGGCTCTTTGTTGACTTTCTTCACAGGTTTTTTGGCAGACCTAAACTGTGGATGAAAACAAACACACGCCAAATCACAAAATGTGGTAATCATGATTGATGCAAGTCCGGATCGCAACTGTGACATGTTTACAAAATATAAGGAGTGAATCATCAAAAAACTTGTGTTCATATCCCTGGAAAATGTTGTAAATTTGTTTGCAAATTTGTTTACATGAGGAAATGAAGTAAACATAATTTTCTTGTTTCTTATAATGTAAATATGCAATGACCCTCTGTATTGAATGTGCCGTTTTTGTTTACATGCATATGAACATGTACGTACATGTACGTACATGACGAAACTGGAAGGAATCAACATTGAGGCTGCTATAATTATGCAAATTTAGGTATTTTGTAATTAGTATTGCCTTGGCAACCATCTTGGATAGTTGTGGTTGGTAGTTAGAGACTCAGAAAGTATGAGTTATACAATGATATGGAAAAAACAACAATGCTGTGCTTTGTTCATGTCCAGAGATATAGTGTTTATTGTTTGTTTACACATTTGTTTACTTAATGAAAATTAGTAAACAAATATTTCTTCATCTTGTTAATTATTCAAATGCACTATTACCATCTACATTACAAATGATATTTTCGAATGATGTCTTGTCCTAAAAAAAGTAAAAACTTTCAGAATCCATGCAGCTTGTAGTAATTAGGCAATTTTGTTTATTGTGCTAATTAGTGTTGTTGTCATGGCAACCGTCCTTATTAATTATGAATATTTCTCAGACTGAAAACGCGTCTAAATTTACAAATCGGCGATTAACGAAAAAAGCACCGAAATAAACCCAAACACTTTTGAGTTATTAACAAATGAATTTGTTTACACTATTGTTTACTCTCTCTTTTTGTAGTAAACAACCAGGTTTGAAACCACATTTGCCATAGAAAAACCGGCCCAAAAACATCCGTTTTCAAATTTTTCAAAATAACATAGCTCGGCAACCCCTTGACCAAATGTGACAATATTGGTATCAGAGGATGCAGCTGTATGCACTTAACACAAATAAAGCACTCACAGTCCCACTACATCAACTTCAAAAATCCCATTTCGGTCCCTACTACTAGTACTAGTACTAGTACTAGTACTAGTAGTACTACTACTACTACTACTACTACGTACTATACTACTAGTACTAGTACTACTATTTTTTAGTTTTTGCCATTTTTGATTAGTCTGAGTGACTTGGACCCTTACAATTAGTTACAATCACCCCTTTTTTTTTTGAGGAGGTAGGGCGATTTAAGGGTCCAAGTTACTCGGACTAATTTTTGATGGGGTTTAAAAAAAAACGTTCCCAAATCCCACTAATTGTTTTCTTTATTTATTTGTTTGAAGGAAAAGAAAAACCTCTTTATTTTGATACTAAAACTAGCTTTGTGGCTGGCTGCATTGCATGCAAGTCTATGGAAGCCACCAGCCATTAATTAGTGCCAGTGGCTCAGCCGATTCCCATAGACTCATGCATTACTTCTAGCCGTAGCCAATTAATTCTCATGCATTTGTATTTTGTATGCATTCTCAGTCTCAGATAAGTTCAGTCTGATCAATGAATGTGCAGACAGACGCACTACTACTAGAATCTAGGCCATATGGAGATAGAGGGATCCAGACCACTGCACACGTAGATCAACATGCTGAGACGGCTCCTGTGCCACACTGGTTTGCGCAGAAGAAAGCAACTAGGATCAGTGCACCACTGCTCCTGCTCATCCGGTAAGAGGTCCGATAAAAATCTCCCCAATTTGCCTTACAATAATATTGGTTGCCTCTGGTGTAAGAGATGTGGTGTCACTGTTTTATGTGTATACCGTAATTCATTTTATCAATGATGAAATGCTTTGTACTCTCCAAAGAGTTGATCTTGTCTTCTTTAAAGATGGCATCCAATTGCATGTATGATGTGCTTTTTTCTGTGGTCCAGTGCTTGGCTTGGTGGTACTCTATCTTGTGCATACATATTTTTTTTGAGACCAAAAACACCCTCAAAAAACGGATCTATGGTCATAGGTCTACTATCAAAACTGGTAAAATGGACATCCCTGTTGGGTATCACTTCAATCTCCCTGATCATTCGATATCAGATATGAGTGTACTGGGCATAGAATCACTTGGTCACCGTAGTAATGCTGTCCGTCATAGCCATGAGAAAATGTGGATGAAGCGTCTGTTCAGTCCTTCACACTTCTCTCTTTGATCTTTCCCCCTCTTCTCACTAATCCCTACCCTACTCCTTGCCCTTCTCTTTGATCTTTCCCCCTCCTCTCACTAATCCCTACCCTACTCCTTGCCCTTCCCTTTGATCTCTCCCTACCAGCTTCACTCTCTGTCCTCTGTTTCTCATCCGTGTCCTATTCACTCTCCCCCCTTCTTTTGTGTACATGTATCTGTTTTGTCCTTGTCACTCTGCCTTTGAGAAAGGTCCTGCTAGGATCGAAACGTCAGGCCCACAAAATTTTAAGACATATTTGTTTTGCCATTTTTTCCATAAGTCTATGGTTACCGGTATATTAGCAGGCAATGTGCTGGCTCTGATACTGCTCGCGTGGCACGTTCGATGCGCTGTGTGAGACAATTCCAAGCTATGTTTTGGAGGATGCAAGGTTTCTGTCAGTGTCCAGTGTTGCTGGAGGCGGCCTCTGATTGGTTGCTTTTTTGGAGCTTTCATCCAATCCAGGTGCTTTATTGTACTTACAAATATCTTTTCTGACATTTTGATCCTAGCAGGACCTTTCTCAAAGGCACAGTGCCTTTGAGACAGGTCCTGCTAGGATTGAAACGTCGGGCCCTCTAACTGTTGAGATTTATGTATTGCAGGTCATTTTAGTCAGAGAGCAGTCTGCAACAGTTCTAGTATTAACAAATGTCTTTTGACAGCTAGAAGTAGAACATTTTAACTCAGTGTTTTGGGGAATCTTTATTTTTCTCTCCGTCAGTGTCCAGACCTGATGAAGACAGCTCAGGAAACCCCGGTCGCTCCCCGGGAAATTCAACAGCGGAGGTGACCGAACAGAAGGAAGCTGAACTCATTAGCGGGTTCCGGAATGTCATGAGGGCTGTTCCGTCGCCAGGTGGGTGACATTTTCTCGACGGTTCTGTTTACCCTCGTCTCCTGAGCCCCAACCTTGAGGGAGGACATTCCAGTGATAGAATTTGAAGGTTTAAATTGTTCAATCAATCAATCTATCAATCAAAGCAACATTTATTTCCACACACAATAAATATAGAGGCCATACAAGTTCATATGGAATGGTGTACGTGTGGAGGCATCATCCTGAAAGCCAAGGCTTGTGGCGGATGAGCCCGAAAACAAATAAACCATAACAACAAATACATGAATTGGTATATAAACTGAATTATTATAGTTATTTAGTAATTAGGATACAAGACGTAGGACAAACAGGGACAGACAAGTATACAACAAACAATTTGAAAGTGATAATAATGATACCAATGGAGTGTATTGGACATTAATTGATCCCAGATAGGGTCTAGTAAGGCATCTCAGTTGTCGAAAGCCTGAATTTATTTCCGTCAGAGATAGAGCTGAAGCCAGAGCAATAGTCTAAGGCTGTGTCTGAATTCATTGGCTATGGATACAGCTATGTGCTTTATTTACACACAAGTCTATGGAAGCTGCTAGCCGACTGATCTCAGTAGATTTGCACTTGATTTCACAGCCATAGCCAAGGAGTACCACCACCGATTTCACGAAACTTCAAATGTTGTGTACTCAAGATTTTGCTGCCTTTTCTAAATATTGCTGAAAAGAGTCTTTGTGGCGCAAGACATTCGTAAGTTGCGTAACGTTTTCTTGGAATCGGCTGCTGTACTCATAAGAATGCCAGGGGGGAAACCCTGTCAGACAATGTGGAAGTGACCGAAAGTTCTTGTCCTTTGATACTGGGCAGTGGTTGTGGTCACTGCCGCCCGTTACGTTGACTCCGAGTGCTGCTTGAAGCGCGGTGTGACCTGCAGCTCCTTCACCAGTGTCTCCATGGTGCCACCCATCATCTCCCTCTGCATCACCATGCCCAGGTGAGTCCGGTCAGCACGGTCAGCACGGATGGCACTTCTG